>CM016493.1:7625850-8850168 GCA_002890555.2 Lagenaria siceraria
TCAATTGTAAAAGCCCCTGCGTTTTTGAGCATTTTACTGTAAATCGAGCCTTTGTAAGTCCGTGTCTAGATCAGTTTCGTTCTACTGAGAAAAACGACACTAAATTTGCCAAAATCGGATGCCTGGAGGCCAAGATTTCGTTGTTTTTGCTACTGTACGAAGAAGACGACAAAAAAAAAGCTGCTGCTAGGGCTGACGTCAGCATGATGTCATTGACATCAGCGCCAGATGGGCTGGTTTAGCTGTTTTTGGTTTGGTTTATCCGTTTTAGTTCGGTTTGTGCCCATTTCAGCTATTTTGGTCCGGTTTTGCTGTTTTTGGTTTGGTTTGCGGTTTTGGGACCCAGTTCGAAGCGGTTTGAGGGTTTTTGGTCCTGTTTTGGAGCGGCAAAGACTATTTTAGGATAAATTCAGCTAAATTATTGTAATTTAATGCTTTATTTTATCCAGGGGCCAATGTTATGGGTTCAATTGCTATTTAAATGTTTTATGGATATCATTTAGATAAATCTCACTGTAGGTTAAGCATATTCATGCATTTTAATATGTTATAAATGTTATAATGTATGGTTTTAATGCATGATTAATAATTTCATGAGTAATTTAATATATGTTGATATGTTAAATATGAAATTGGAAAGCATGATGCTAACATTAATTTAGTTAAATATAAGTGTTATATTATTTAATGTGATGCATATGCTTAATTTATTTTCATGATTGTTATAATTGTTATAATTTTATTTTATGAAAATAAAATTGCATTGAGCATGAAACATCCATAAATTAATATAATTGTTATATTATATTTAATGATTTACATATAATATGGTTTTTAATTAATTAGAATTTGATTGTTAATTATTAAACGTAGTATGCATGATTATAGGCTAATTAATTAATTTTGTAAAAAGTATAAAATTAATTAATAGAAACCATCAACCTATAATAAATAGTTGCATGCAAATATAGGATCTTAGGAAATTAATTTTAATTGTTTAAAATAATTTAAACATAGATCACATTATTCTAATTAGATTAGAATTAAGTCTTATTTCTTTAAAATAGTTTTAAATTTGAATAAATAGGACAAATAGGATTTTGGTTATAAGGGAACTCTACTGGTTCAGTTCTGTCTAGATTGGGGTTTTAAGTTGACGGTTTACGGAACACCTCCTAACTGGGAACTGAATCAGAACTTGAGTTGAATTAACTAAGTCCTATTAGCATGCAATGTCACTAGGTTAATTAAATTGTTAATTCACCTAGAACTATAGTTTAAAGACCTTTTATAAAAGTTAAAATAGGCATAGACTTAGATAGATTCATTAGCCGATTTTAACTAAGTATAATAAAACCCTAAATAAGTAGAAACATTTTAGTGGGGGAAAAATGGTATATATGATATATCAATTTTTATCTCTCACGTCCCTAACAGTTCACACCGTGAGATCCATGCTCGGCTTCGTGTCGCCTTGGCGCGGCCTCCCTTCGGAAAGGGTTTGCATGGGTCAATACCAAGGTGAATTGGGAAAATGTTCATAGTAAGTGGGAGAAGGACACATGTCAACGTTTCCTACGGTCCCCTTCATTAGGTTGTAACGTGAGATTCTTATGATCTGCTTGTGTGTCGTCTTGGAGCAACCACCCCTTCGGAGGGTCTGATCATAGGATTCAGAACACCCCAAACTCCAGTTATGGATAGGGTTTCTTAGGTTAATCTTCAACAGTTGTCTTTCCTAACGGTAGCCTGTTGAAGCATACCTTTGGATCCGAAATGAAAGGAAGGGTACACTTATGGGATGCATTAAGCTAGTTAATGAATTCTCGACCAAACTAATGGTAGCTAAGAGCTATAGGAATAAGAGTTATTCTCGAATTAGTAATTAGCTGAGATCGTCTCAATTCAAGGGAGGAGTAGCTGATTATCCTTCGGTGACTGTGGCTCTAAACCCCTGAAGTATCATTGCAAAGACTTAATCATTTTTTTGGGTTATTTGATTGAATGTTTTGCTAAATTTTTGTTTGGATGTTGTGTAATGGGTTAAAACAAAGATAATTAATACGGTCAATTGTTTGTTAATTTTTCAGCATGACTTCCTCTATGATTGCATTACTAAAAAGCGACCAATTAACTGGTGAAAATTATGCAACGTGGAAATCTAACCTGAATACGATTCTGGTTATAGAAGATCTATGGTTTGTCTTAATTGAGGAATGTCCTCAACTCCCCGCTCGTGGTGTATCCCAAACTGTGAGGGATGCACATGACCACGGGACGAAGGCCAATGAAAAGGCCCGAGTCTATATCTTGGCGAGTTTGTCTGACGTACTCACCAAGAAATATGAGACCATGCTCACTGCTCGTGAGATCATGGAGTCGTTGCAGGATATGTTTGGGCAACCGTCCACACAGAACCGGCACGAAGCCTTCAAGTACGTTTATAACGCGCATATCAAAGAAGGCCAATCAGTGAGAGAACATGTTCTCGACCTCATGGTTCACTTCAACGTTGCTGAAATGAACGACGTGGTCAAAGACGAGCAAAGTCATGTGTCCTTTATTTTGGAATCTCTTCCAACGAGTTTCCTTCAATTCTGCAGCAATGCGGTAATGAATAAAATGTAGTACACCATAATTACCCTCCTAAATGAGCTACAGACTTTTCAGTCTCTTATGAAAAATAAGAGACCGAAAGAAGGAGAGACAAATGTTGCCCATTCCAAGAAGTTCCACAAGGGTTCAACCTCTGAAACTAAGTCTGTTTCTTCATCTTCTGGTCCCAAAAAGATCTAGAAGAAAGGAGGGAAGGGGAAGGCTCCCGCTGCTGGCAAAGGCAAGGCAAGGCCAAGAAGGCTGACAAGGGCAAGTGCTTCCACTGCAATGTGGATGGTCACTGGAAGCACAATTGCCCCAAGTACCTCGCCGAGAAGAAGAAGGAAAAGGAAGGTAAATATGATTTACTTGTCTTAGAAACTTGTTTAGTGAAAATTGACTATAATGCCTGGATACTTGATTTAGGAGCCACTAACCACGTTTGTTCTTCATTTTAGGAAACTAGCTCCTTCCAGCAGCTCAAGGAGGGTAAGATGACGCTCAGGGTTGGAACGAGAGACATCATTTCAGCTCGTGCAGTGGGAGCTGCAAAGTTGTTTTTTAGAAATAGATATTTATTTTTGGAAAATTTGTACATAGTTCCAAAAATTAAGAGAAATCTTGTATCTATTTCTTGTTTAATTGAACAAACTTATTGTATTACTTTTTTAACAAATGAAGCGTTCATTTCAAAAAATGGTGTACATATTTGTTCTGCTAAATTAGAAAACAACTTATATGTGTTAAGACCAACTGAAACAAAAGCACTTTCAAATCATGAGATGTTTAAAACTGCTAATACTCAATCTAAAAGGCAAATAATTTCTCCAAGTAACAATACCTATCTTTGGAATTTGAGATTAGGTCACATAAATCTCGATAGGATCAAGAGATTGGTAAAGAATGGACTTCTAAGTGAGTTAGAAGATGATTCATTACCTCCTTGTGAATCTTGTCTCGAAGGAAAAATGACTAAAAGACCTTTTAGTGGAAAAGGTTATAGAGCCAAAGAACCTTTAGAGCTGATACATTCGGATCTTTGTGGTCAAATAAATGTAAAAGCTCAAGGAGGGTACGAATACTTCATCTCTTTTATAGATGATTATTCGAGATATGGTTACTTATACCTAATGACACATATGTCTGAAGCCCTTGAAAAGTTCAAGGAGTATAAGGCTGAGGTTGAAAACCTGTTAGGTAAAACAATTAAAACACTTCGATCTGATCGGGGTGGAGAGTATATGGATTTAAGATTCCAAGACTATATGATAGAACATGGAATCCAATCTCAACTCTCAGCACCTGGTACACCTCAACAGAATGGTGTATCAGAAAGGAGAAACAGAACCTTGTTAGACATGGTTCGTTCAATAATGAGTTATGCTCAATTGCCTAGCTCGTTTTGGGGGTATGCAGTAGAGACTACAATTCATATCTTAAACAACGTTCCCTTGAACAGTATTTCTGAAACACCTTTCAAGTTATGGAGGGGGGCGTAAACCTAGTTTGCGCCACTTCAGAATTTGGGGTTGTCCTGCACATGTGCTAGTGACAAATCCTAAGAAATTGGAACCTTGATCAAGATTATGTCAATTTGTTGGTTACCCTAAGGAAACGAGAGGTGGTCTCTTCTTCGATCCACAAGATAACAAAGTGTTTGTATCGACAAACGCTACATTCTTGGAAGAAGATCACATGAGAGATCATAAACCACGAAGCAAATTAGTATTAAATGAAGCTACTGAAGAGTCAACAAGAGTTGTTGATGAATCTGGTTCTTCAACAAGAGTTGATGAAGGATCTAACACTTCAGGTCCGTCTCATCCTTCTCAAGAGTTGAGAATGCCTCGACCCAGTGGGAGGGTTGTATCACGACCTTGTCGTTACTTGGGTTTAACATAAACTCAGGTTGTCGTACCTGACGACGGTGTTGATGATCCATTGTCTTTTAAACAGGCAATGAATGATGTTGATAAGGACGAATGAGTCAAAGTCATGGACCTTGAAATGGAGTCTATGTATTTCAATTCAGTATCGGAACTTGTAGATCCACCTGAAGGGGTTAAACTCATAGGGTGTAAATGGATCTATAAGAGAAAGAGGGACGTAGCTGGTAAGGTACAGACCTTTAAAGCTTGACTTGTAGCAAAGGGTTATACTCAAAGGGAAGGGGTTGACTATGAGGAAAGTTTTTCCCCTGTTGCTTAAGTCCATAAGAATTCTCTTATCCATAACCAGATATTATGACTATGAAATTTGGCAAATTGATGTCAAGACGGCCTTTCTGAATGGCAATCTTGAAGAAAATATCTTTATGTCTCAGCTTGAAGGGTTCATAGCCCAAGGTCAGGAGCAAAAAGTTTGCAAACTGATTCAATCCATTTATGGGTTGAAACAGACCTCTAGATCTTGGAACATTAGATTTGATACTGCGATCAAATCTTTTGATTTTGATCAAAACGTTGATGAATCTTGTGCTTACAAGAAAATCATCAACGATAAAGTAGCTTTCTTGGTACTTTACGTAGACGATATCTTACTCATTGAGAATGACGTAGGATACCTTACTGACGTTAAAAAATGGCTAGCAGCCCAATTCCAAATGAAAGATTTGGGAGAGGCGCAGTATGTTCTTGGGATCCAAATTATTAGGGACTGTAAGAACAGAACGCTAGCTCTGTCTCAAGCAACTTATATCGACAAAATGTTGACTCGATATTCGATGCAGAACTCTAAGAAGAGTTTATTACCTTTCAGGCATGGGGTTCACTTGTCTAAGGAATAATGTCCTAAGACACCTCAAGAAGTTGAGGATATGAGACGTATTCCCTATGCCTCAGCTGTGGGTAGCTTAATGTATGCTATGCTCTGCACTAGGCCAGACATTTGTTATGCAATGGAAATAGTCAGTAGGTACCAGTCTAATCTAGGGTTTGACTATTGGACAACATTTAAGAATATCCTCAATTATCTTAGGAGAACGAGGGACTACAAGCTAGTGTATGGAGCTAAGGATTTGATCCTTACAAGTTATACTGACCCTGATTTCCAAACTGACAAGGATTCTAGGAAATCCACATCGGGATTAGTGTTTACCCTAAATGGGAGAGCTGTAGTATGACGAAGTGTCAAGCAAGGATGCATAGCAGACTCCACTATGGAGGCTGAGTATGTAGCTGCTTATGAAGCAGCAAAGGAAGCAGTTTGGCTCAGGAAGTTCCTAACTAATTTGGAAGTTGTTCCAAATATGGACTTGCCTATTACCCTATATTGTGACAACAGTGGGGCAGTAGCCAACTCTAAAGAACCTCGTAGCCACAAACGAGGAAAGCACATCGAGAGGAAATATCACCTGATAAGGGAGATTGTGCAACGAGGAGATGTGATTGTCACAAAGATCGCTTCGGAGCACAACATTGCTGATCCATTTACGAAGACTCTCTCGGCTAAAGTGTTCGAGGGTCATCTAGAGAATCTAGATCTGCGAGATTTGTACATTGGGTAATCTAGGGCAAGTGGGAGATGTGTAATAGGTATACAGATACCCTAGTTTATTGTATTCATTTTACTTAACATCTCCATTATTTTGTATTATCTTGTACAACCCACTAACTAGAGTTTTAGTTCAAGTGGGAATTTGTTGGGTTTTATGCCCTAAAACTCGTAGATAGTAAATGTTGTATTTTGACCGTCATTAATAAATGGTTATTCATTATTATTCAATAAATATTATTGATTATTTTATCTTGTTTTAATAACCCTAAAATCCAATAAACTAACATCCTAGGTTGTTTTATGAGTCTTGAACAATATGTACAGACATATAGAGATCAATGTTCAAGTTACAGCCTAAAGGGTCTATAGTATAAGGATAGGGCTGGGTACCTTATCCTGGTAACACTATGGATACGGCGCCCTTTGGATTTGATACAAATGTAATGATCCAACGCGTTCGTGTAGGAGACGTGCGAGTGGGGTTACAGACATATAGAGATCAATGTTCAAGTTACAACCTAAAGGGTCTATAGTATAAGGACAGGCTGGATACCTTATCCTGGTAACACTATTAAAACGACTCACTTTGTATTTGATACAAACACAATGATCCAACGCGCTCGTGTAGGAGACATGCGAGTGGGAGTATCCTATGCAATGAGTTTGCATAAGACTGGACCACGAAATAGTAACCACTAAATGTAACTTTGTTGACTGGTTAGGTTTCTATTTCAATAAGTTGATCTAGGCAACTTAGTCTTAATCTTGAGTATATTATGAACTCCTGTTCACGACGGATTGTCCTTTGATTTGTATGGGTGAGAGTGGCTCATTTGCCGACTCGATATGCCTACCATTTTGGAGGCAAGACTGAGCGGGGAGCTGGGAACATAATTATACAATATGGATTTCACTCATTCCCGACTTCAGGGTAAGTAGATAAGTGTTCCCTTAAGTGGTGTCTCCGGGACTTGAACAAAGGGCCCTACCCTCTCACTGGCTCAAGACGGGTTTTGGTTTAATGATTGGACTATAAACAGGTTGTTGAGCACTGGTACTTAAGGATTTAGAAGTAACCCAGGGGTATAATGGTAATTTGACCTAGCTGGTGTTACGAACACTTGTGAAGGACTAACTTGCTATTATTGGTCTATATCCGTGGACATAGAAATATATCTACAATGAGAAGAGTGCAGCTGTGGATCTTTAGTGGAGTGTACCCACAATTAACGAATATTGATTAATGTGGTTAATGAGTTTAGCCCGTTAATCTCATATCGTTGGAGCTTCTGATCTTTAGGTCCATTAGGTCCCCTTCCTAGCTCGTAAAGAATATTGAGAAAATTTATTCTTGGATGAAATTTGAAAAGTTCAAATTTACTAAGGGAAAAGTATAATGTATAATGATACATTATAATATAAAGTTTATTTTACAAATTAAACTTTATAGTATAAATAATTTTGGATATGATTCAAAGTTAATTTGTAAGAGAATTAAATATTTGAAATTGTTCAAATATTATTTTAATATGAATTAGATTTATATTAAAACTATAGGTTAAATTAGTACACATTAGATGTACATTAAAACTATAGGTTGTGAGAGAAATGTATTTGAATTTGATTCAAATGCAAGTTAAAATTAAATATTTGATATTTAATTTGACAATTAATTAATTGGAGAATTAATTAGTTATTTAATTTAATCTAATTTAATCAATTTGATTTAATTAAATTAATTGAATTAAAACTATAGATTATGCGAGAGATGTTCATTTAAATATGATTTAAATTAGATTTAATTAATTATTAATTATTAATTTATGATTAATTATTAATTTAATTAATTAATTAATATTAAATAAGATTTAATATTGTTGTAACTCCGACGTAGGGGAGTTACTTAATACGTGGGATAACACCCACGTTTCCCATTTTCTCTTGCTTCCTTATATAGCGTCTAACGGGAAAAAAAAAATTGAAGGTTCGTTCTCTCTCAAAAATCCTCTCAGAAAAGTTTTGTGCAATTTTCCCTTACCAAAAAGGTTCCCACAAACCTTTCCTCAACGTTCAAAGAAAAGGAAGGACTCCAAGTGGTGGTGATCCAACGTAAGTTTTTTTTTCTCTGTATTTTTGTTTTTAATATGCTTAACCTATTTTTTTTAGATTTATTTTACCAATACATAAGTATTTCAGAATTTTAAAATTAATTTTAAGTTAGGGTTCTGATATGTTTCTGCTGCGCTAGGGTTTTAATCCCAGCATGAACTTCATCTTGTGTAGTTATGTTCCCAGTTCTCTACTTAGACAAATCCCCAAAGTGGTAAGCATATTGAGTTGGCAACTCGGACCACTCTCACCCATACAAACCAAAGGACTGTCCTCATAGACAGGAGTTCATAACTCGCTCAGGACTGAGATCGAGTTATCTATGATCATCATATGAAATGTTAGTCTCTTCAATTAACGACGTTATAAATAAAGACTAATAATCTCGTGGTCCAATCTTATACAAACTCTTTCTACAAGATACTCCCACTCACATGTCTCCACATGAACGATTTGGATCAAGTCGTTTGTAACACTTATAACTCTTGTAACAATTACAAAGTGGGTCGTATCCACAGTGTTACCAGGATAAGGCATCCAACCTTATCCATATACCGCAAACCTTTTAAGTTATTACTTGAACACGATCCACTTGTATGTTTACCACATACATTTCAAGTTACATTAAATAACTTAGGATCTTAGTTTATTAGATTGAGTTAATTCAATCTAAATGTCAAATAAAATACTTCTTATTTTATTAAATAAATAAAGTTTCATTTACAATATACAAACTACGAGACCCACCAGATTTAGGGCACTAATCCCAATAAGGCCTGCTTGCAGTGAGATACAACAAGCTTCCTATCTTGCTCCGGTACAAACTTTCATCAACATAAGTGTTGGGATTGATGCCCTAAATCTCGTGGTCTTGTATTTTGTAAACTTGTATTGTACAACTCAAATTATTTATTTAATAAAATAACAGTTATTTTCTTTGACATTTAGTTGCATTAACCCAAAAACCAATAAACTAAGATCCTAGGTTATTAGTAGTAATTTAAACACGTATGTAGAGACATACAAGTAGATCGTGTTTAAGTGATAACCTAAACGATCTGTAGTAGATGGATAAGGTTGGGTACCTATCCTTGTAACACTACAGATACAGCCTATTTTGTGATTGTTACAAGTGTTGTAAAGTGTCACAAACGTTTAGATCCTAATGTTCATGTGGAGACATGTGAGTGGGGGTATTCTATGTATGTGAGACATGTATAGAACCGGACCGCGAAATGATTAGTCTCCTGTACTAACACCGTTACTTATTGAGACTTACATTTCACTAGGATGATCATAGGTGACTCGACCTGAATCCTAAGTCAGTTGTGATCTCTTGCCTGTGAAGGCAATCATTTGATTTGTATGGGTGAGAATGGCCAAGTTCGCCAACTCAATAAGCCTACCACTTTAGAGATTGTCCGAGCAGGCAGTTGGGAACTCAACTTTACAAGAAGGAATTCACATCTTATGAATTGCTCCCTTAAGAGCTAATACCGGGTCTTGAACAACGAGGCGCCTCACTCTCTCATTGGCCAGAGAGGGGTCTAGCTCATAGTTGGACTATGACTAAATTGTTCATTAAAGGGATCAGTGGTGCTTAAGGAGTTAGAGGTAACACAAAGGTAAAACGGTAATTTGACCAAGCTGTTGTTACGAGCAATTTGTGAAGGGTCGACTCGTCGTTGATTGATTTTATTCGTGGACATAGAAATATATCAATAATAAGAAGAGTGCAAATGTCGGTCTTTAGTGGAGTGACCGACAGTTAATGAATGTTGATTAATTTAATTAAAGAGTTTAATTAATTAATCTCGTATAATTGGAGCTTCAAACTAATAGGTCTATTAGGTCCACTTGCTAGCTCATATAGGTTAAGATGACGGTCAGCCGCTTGGTTTAATTTGAATTGTTCAAATTAAGTTAAGGGAATTAATTGTATGAGATACAATTAAATAATATATATTGATACATTATCATATAAAGTTAATTTTTGTATGAGATGTAAAAATTAAACTTTATAATATGTGAGAGAAATATATTTGAATGAGATTCCAATATTAATATATGAATTAGATTCATATAGAAATTATAGGGTAAAATTAATATGAATATGATTTATATTAAACTATAGGTTATGTGAGAGATATTAGTTAATTGTTAATTAATCTATTATAAATATATATATATATATATAATTATATTTATATTAATTAATTTAATTTTAATTATTAATGTTATTTAATAATTAACATTAAATTATCCCAGAGGGAATTATGAAACTCACTCCCACTCTCTCACAAAAAGAGAGAATGAAAGAAGTTAAATTCTTCTCTTCACAGGAAAAAAAAAATGTGTGGCTCTCTATTGAATTTTTTATACATTCACTCTCACAAAAACTTTCCTTACCAAATACTTTGGAACCCACATATCCAAGACTTAATATCCGTGAGAATAGCAAGTTTTCACTGGTGGTGTTGTCCCTTTCGCTCTTGTTCGTTGTGTTCGAAAGTCGTTCGTAATTACAAAAGGAATAGAAGGAAATTCATCAAGGGTAAGCAATTTCTTCTTCCCTTAAGTTTTTCTTTTCATTCTTAAAAAACATGTTGTTTATTCTGTTCTTTTTGCATTTTATCTGTTTCTTTAAAGTTCATAATTGAATAATTAAAATCATACCGCGATAAAATCGCTTGGGAATTCAATTCCTTCAATTAGGGTCATCAGAATCATGACATAGTTTGGCATGAGTAGGTGAGGGTGTTTGTTTGATGCTTGCATTTTCAAGACCAAACTTCTTTACAATAGACTTGGCATATTTACTTTGTGAGATAAAAATTCCATCCCGCAACTACTTGATCTGGAATTCCAAGAAATATGTCAATTCTCCAACCATACTCATCGCAAATTCAGTTTGCATCTATTTCACCAAAAGCTCCACCGATTTTTGTGACATTCCACTAAACATGTCATCAACATATACTTGGGCAATTACCAACAAACCTTTGTTTTTCTTTATGAATAGGGTTTTATCCACTCCCCCTCTGACATACCCATTTTTATCAAGAATTCAGTCAGTCTATCATAACAAGCACAAGGTGCTTGCTTCAATTCATATAAGGCTTTTCTAAGCTTGAACACATGATTTGGATGAACTGGATCAACAAAGCCCTTAATGAAGGGTGCCCCCCACTCCCTCCTTTATAGAGTTTTGAGAGACCCTATACGGGCTTTTTAGGCTTATTCTTAATCCAATCTCTTTTTTAATAGATTTTATTTAAATTTGACCTAATCTATTTTAATAAGTCTGGGCTAACTTAGCTTCGGACTCAATCGTCATGTGATATAATTTGACTAGACGAGCTGGCACTGCCTGATGGATCAATGCTTAGACAAGTAGTATCATTTGAGTTGCCAACCTTTTTCTTTTTAAATTCAATTTGAGGACACATTAAAATTTGTAATTGATCTAAAATTTATAGATAATTAATTTAAGTTAATAATGTGGCAACATATAATTGACTAAAATTTATGTATTTGCTCAAATGTGTTGGTGTCTGGATTTGCAGTGGTTAAAATTGTTAGCCATTTTATGAGGCCATGGCTTTGAGGAGGGAAGTTGCCACCCAAAAAAACTAATGTTTTAGACTTGGATTTCTAATTTTTAGTACCTAAGATCTCATTCAATAATTTTTTTTTTTTTTGAAAATTAAGCTTATTTTTCTCAATTTCTTACAATGGTTTGTATATTTCCTAAGTATAAGAGTTGAATTCTTAGCCAAATTTCAAAAATAAAAAACAAGTTTTTAAAAGGAAAATTTTTCACAAATAAAAAAAATGTCAAACTATTTACAGAAAATAGCAAAAAAAAAAAAAAAAACTAATAAACATTGATAGACTTCTATCATTTATATCACTGATAGACCCTGATATACTTCTGTCAGCGTCTATCACAACTATCTAAAATTTTTTATTATTTTGTATAAATAGTTTTTCTTATCGTTTCTTTTTAGGAACTACTTTTTTTAAAACATTGGTAAAAAAAAGTAGAAAATATTGGTAAAAGGTAGATAACAAAATAAGAAATTTATGGGTAGAATGAGTGTCTATAGACATAGTTTTCATAAACTAAAATCTAAAAAACAAATTGTTACTAATGGAGGCCTAAATAAATGTATACCATATATAAAATGTAATCTTTCTCTCTACTTTGCCCTTCACTTTTTAATAAATGGCTATTGTACCCTCACCGGGAGAAAGAAAAAGAGTAAATAAGTACAAATAAACAATCAAACCCACTTACAAATTATAATTAAAAACAACTATATATATCATTTGGATTTTTCTTTTTTTTCTTTTTTTTTTCTTTTTTGCTTTTCAATTTTAGGCTTCTTCAATTTTTTTTTCAAGATCATTAAACTAATTTCACCATTTTTTTTATTGTTTCCTTTTTTTTTTTTGTTTCTTTTTTTTTATTTAAATTTCAGACATTTTCGGCAAACACAATAACGAAAACAGTATTTTACCTCTTTTTTTCAGTATTAGTAATTTTAATTTTGAACTTCTTTTAAAAGAAAATTAATTAATTTTCAACTCATGCACATCATTTTATAGAAATTATACACACCATTTCCACATAATAAATAGAATAAAAACAATTTTTTTTTACCCAAACTTCATTTTCAAAACATCAAACAAATGGATGTCTTTCTTTTTTACAAAAGAGATTAAAGCTTTTTAAAGAAAATAGAAATTAAAATTTTTTATTATATGTAAAGTAAACATTGAATCATATCATAATGGAGCTTTGAGAATACAAAAACTTATTTTCGTCAATGAAAATGTAGCATTGTTACTCTAAATTTAAAATTTATCCATTATGGTTCAACTTTAAATTTTAGTGAAACATATTTATACCAACATTAAGAATTTTCATGGTGGCACGAAGCTACATGAAACTAAAAAAAGTTAGTAAATTATAAACGATTGAGTGAATAATCTATTTAGATGATATTAAACCTTTAAATTAAAATTATCTGAAAATTCGACGTAATTTGAAGAAGTTTATAGAGTTTGACAAAGAGATAATGAGGATTTTTGAAAATTTAATTGATCTAATAGATATAAAATTGAGTTTTATGTCTCATGAGAACTTAGACTTTCATTTGCCTAGTATAACTTATTAGATATAAAACTGAAAGTTTGGAAACTATAGATACTTTTTGTAAAGTTCAATGACGAAATAGAAACAACTAAAAATTAAAGAGATATCACAAACCTTAAATTTAACTTTTTTTATTTTTATTTTTCCTCTTTTAAGTTCAACAAGCGGTGGGTGGTTCGAGGTCCTGACCTTTGGAGCAATAAGTAATGTGTGTCTTGATTGATTAAGCTACGCCCAAATTAGCTAAAATCTATGTAACCTATTCAAGGTTTTTTTTTTTGTCCATTTCCATGACTTTTTCTCAACGCTCCTCCATCAAATTTTCTATATAAAATATTGCTTATATTTGTTTGAAAAAAATACTTAGGTATATCTTTAGTTTCATTCATCTTGATACAACGATCCACTAAATATATTTTAATTAAAAAAAATAAATCTTTGAATTGTTTTTATGTTGAATGGATGAGGGTGGAGGAAGATGATTGTATCCAAATATTATTCTATTTTTAAATAGATAAAATACTCGTACTTTTGTATTCCATACTAATCACACACAAAGAAAAATTCAAAAATATTTTAAAAACAATTTAGGACAAGTTTGGACAAAATATAATTAGACAATTAAATAAAATGCACAAGGGTAAAGTTCAAGAATAATGTTGTTTTTGAAACTAATGCCAAAAATAGGGTACCTAGAAAACAAATTTAAAAAATAAAGTAGTTGGAGAAACTATTGACAAAAATGGGGTAGATTTTGTGGGGGACTAAAATCATGTACCGGGTACACGATTTTCAGTCTCCCACGTGGCTATGCAGTTGACTAGTCAAGGGCCATGTCATTGTACTCGTGGACGTGGTCCACGAGTTAGGACCATACTCGTGGACCGGGTCCACCAGTTTCTTTCATTTTTTTCTCATTTTGTTCTTATACTTCATTACATGACTAAATATTCAGGACGAAACGACCTATTTAATCAATTTGTTTACAACTGTTAAAGTTACAAAAATATTAATCCAAATTTTAACATTAGTCTCACGACCCAATCCAATATCAATCCAAATCCAACATTAGTCTAAGTTACTAATTTTTATAGATATGTCAAAATTTTGAGGGTAAAAAACAAAACCCTACTGTCCAAATCCAACCATCTAAGTTACTGGTTTTAGAAATATGTCCAACTTTTGAGGTAAAAAAACAAAACTATTATGCCCAATCCAACATCAATCTAACGGTCAAAATGGTCAAACAACAATAAAAAAAAATTTCTAAGTCCAAACACTCAAACAGTTAAAAAATAAAACTAAATTTCAAGCTAACAGTCAAAATTAACGGTAAAAAAACTAAATTTCAAGCCCAAACTAACTATAAAAAAAAAAAAAAAACCAAGATCTATAGGTCTATTCATGGACATTTAAACAAAACAAGCTAGATCTACCAAATATTTAACAAAACAACCTATTTTGTAAAGATAAATTTAAAATTTACAAAATTCATGGATATTTAACATATATTGAAAAAAGTAAGAAAAATACCTATGTCGGACGATCGGGAGTGGCGACAGGGAGGAGACGACGGTGGAACACGGACGGTGGACGGTGGCTGTCGGCTGGCTGGAGAGGGAAAGGAAGAAGATAATGTGTGGCTCGGCAGAGGAGGTGATATAAGGGACCACAAAAATCGTGGACCTGATCCACGAGTATGGTAATCGTGGACCTGGTCCATGAGTAGCTGGTCAACCCAGCATGCCTGCCACTCGGCAGGCATCGTCAGCGTGGCAGTGTCGTCAGCGTGGCAGTCGTGCCAGTGGAATCGTGGACCCGATCCATGATTTCTTTTACTCGTGGACCCAGTCCACGATTTCAAAACTTAATTTTGTCAATTCTTTTTCATCAACCCCATTTTTGTCGATATATATATATATTAAAATAACATTATTTTTAAAAAAAAATTCAATGCAGAATCTAGAAAAAGAACCAACCCAAAAAAAACCCTATCTAAATATTTTTTTTCTTTTAAATATGAGGGGCAAAAATAGTAAATATCTTCCAAAAAATGGTCATTTAAAGTATATTGAACACTATTTTAAAAATATTTTCAAATATATTCTTTTTCTAAAATCTCTTTATCAACATCAACAGTTTTTCTTGAATTATAAAATTGAAAAACTTCGACAAGTTGACATAAGAATCACTGTCATCTGCAACCTTAATTTTCACAAGCAAAACCATCTAAAATTTTAAAGATTACAATATTGATGGAGGAATACAGAGCACGCGCCGCCGCTACGGGGCCGTTGCAACTTCACTCCCAATCCCAATACTTCTCTCGCCGTGTCACTACCTTCAACCACCTCTTCGCTGTCGTTTACTTCGTGGCCATTTTAGCTCTATTTTACTACCATTTAGCTTCAATTCTCAATTCCACCTCTTTTACTTCCTTCTTCATCTCTCTTTCTCTGTTCATCTCCGATGTCATTTTAGCCTTCTCTTGGATCACCACTCAAAGCTACCGCATAAATCCCATCCGCCGCCACGAGTTTCTTGAAAATCTGAAACCATTGCTCAAAAAGGAGTCTGATTTTCCAGCGTTAGATGTGTTTATTTGTACGGCAGATCCTTACAAGGAACCACCAATGGATGTCGCCAACACGGCTTTGTCTGTCTTGGCTTATAACTACCCAACTCGAAAGATTTCGGTATACATCTCCGACGATGGCGGTTCCGCTGTCATGCTTTTTGCTTTAATGGAAGCGGCCAAGTTTGCCGCAGAGTGGTTGCCATTTTGTAGGAAAAACGACCTTGTTGAGAGGAATCCTCATGCCTTCTTTGCTTCCAACAAGGAGGATTGTTATTGCAACTCTGAGAAGGAGAACGTCAAGGTATTATTTTCATAACCAAAATTAATCATTTCCTTACTTCAAATATGCCTTAAACGAGCATATCTCAATTGATATCAACTTATATTTTTAACTTCGAGATTTGAAATTCGATCTTTCACTCCACATATTGTACAAAAAAGAAAAAAAAATATCTTTTTGTCTCTAAGTTCAAAATGTTACATATTCTTAAATTTATTAATAGATATTAACACTAAACATAAAAAGTGATTATTTAATGAAAAATAATGTTTGGATGTTCAGATAAAGTATGAGAAAATGAAAAAGAGAGTAGAAAATGTAATGGAGAAAGGGAAGGTTGAAAATGAGTTCATGAATGGAGAAGAAGAAGAGTATGTGGCTTTTCATAAGTGGACACAATCCTTCACCTCTAAAAATCATCCTGCTGTCATTCAGGTATTGCTTTATTCCCATTCAAATTATTCTTATTTTAGTTTGTTTTCTTTTTTTAAAAAAAGAAGTTATTTTAGTTAAAATTTGTTGACAGAATTAAAGTTGATTTTTCTATTTTATCATCATATTTGGACATGATAATTATTTAAAGGTTAAAGACCATTTTGGTCCTGTGTGTTAAAATTAGTTTTTTTATTGTGATTAAAATAGAATAAATCCTAAAGCACAAGAACTTTTTTTTTTTTTTTTTTTGATATTTGGATAAAATTAAAATATATTGATTTCATGGAAATTTGTGTGTGAGGTAGGTATTATTGGAGAGCAGTAAACATAGAGACATTAGTGGAGAGTCATTGCCAAATCTCATCTATGTTTCGAGGCAAAAAAGTTTAACTTCTCATCACCATTTCAAGGCTGGTGCTCTTAATACTCTGGTAATTAACCTTAAGACGACTCATTTACCTTCTTTGTATTTTTTAGATAAACTTAGAATTTTTCCTATTTTATCTCCTAATCTATTCCCTATTATTTTTATTCCAATAGATTCGTGTATCAGCTACAATGACGAATGCACCAATTATTCTCACTTTGGACTGTGACATGTATTCAAATGACCCAGAAACACCAAATCGAGTCTTATGTTACTTCTTGGACTCAAAGCTTGGGAATTTAAGCTTTATTCAATTCCCTCAATGTTTTCATGAAATTAACAAAAGTGACATCTATGGTACTGAGTATAAGCGGTTGTTCATATTTAATAAATCTGGTATGGACGGGCTATTAGGGCCGGCTAATCTCGGCACGGGGTGCTTTTTTGTTCGACGAGCTTTCTTTGGAGGCCCATCATCAACATCATTCGAGTCACCTGAACTCTGCGAGCTCGACCCAAATCATGTTGTGGAAAGAGCCATTAAGTCTCGAGAAGTTTTAGATTTGGCCTATGTGGTTGCAGGTTGTGACTATGAAAACAACACCAAATGGGGTTCTAAGGTATTGATTACTATTTATCGAAATTTTAAACTAATAGTTTCGTCTCTTTTAAAAAAAAATTGAATTGAGATGTCAAAGTGAGCATAGCTCAACTTACATATGGAACATACGCTTTCAACTTCGAAGTTAGAAGTTTGATTTTCTATTCATATATTATCTTAAAAAATGGAACGATATTGCTTCTTTTTTCCTAACTTTAACAAAGCACCATGTTATTTTGTTTGAAGTTTTGTTTTTTGAATAATTGTTTTGTTTTTGTTTTATTTTTGGAATAACTGTTTGTAAAAAAAAACTATATTCTTTTGCTTAATTCTTTTCAACGTGACAAATAAAAATCCAATAGGGTCACTTATTCTTTTAGATTATTATATTGGTTATTTAGACATATTTATATTCAAGGATGAAAATAATAATAATAATAATAAAGGGTTTTAATATAGAAAAATGAGTCAAACTATTTACAAATATAAAAAAATTCTGTCTATCAGCGATAGATCGCGATAGAAATCTATCGCTTGAATGATAGACTTCTATCGCTATCTATGGCTCAAGCAATAGAATTTTATTGCAATTTATCATTGGTAAATAGTGAAATTTTTCTATATTTATAAATAATTTGATATTTTTCTATTTATAGTAATTTCTCAAAGGAAAACTCTATTCATCAACTAATTGTCCCATCACATTTTTGCAAGTTAATAAATAATCAATTCCAGGTAATATAGATCTTTTAGAATAATTTACCAAATCATAAGAAACTAAAAGTTTAGGTTTGGTTTAATAACCATATTGTTTTTTGTTTTTTGTTTTTTTAAAATTAAGTTTATTTTCTTACATTTGTTTACGGTGGTTGCATCTTTTTTGAGTAAAAGAGTCAAATTCTTAGCCAAATTCTAAAAAGAAAAAAAAAATTAAAAAAAACTTTTTTAGTTTTGAAAAGTTGGTTTGTTTTATAAAAGCATAGGTAAAAAGTAGATTAAAAAAAAAAAAGCAAGAAATTTAGAGGTAAAAGGGGTGTTTGTATGCTTAATTTTCAAAAACAAAAAACTAAAATCCAAATAGTTACCCAAGCCTTATTTTTAGAATTTAATTAATTTTATGTATCTAAATTAATTTTACACTCATTTGCAATTCAAAAGTTTCTCTGGTGTTAAATTACATATTTAGTAAATACACATAGATTCAATTCAATCTCTTTTAGTTCTAAAAGTTTCAATACAAATCTTATAAATTTAATCATTTCTAAATTATATTCCCTCACCTAAAAATTCAACTTACTTCTTTCTATATTGTATTACATCCTAAACTACATTTTTATTGTAAAAATAAATATGTATATGATAATTAATGATTAATGAGACTTTCTATTTTGCAGTTGGGTTTTAGATATGGGACTACAGCAGAGGACTATTTCACAGGCTATTGTTTACACTCGAAAGGGTGGAAGAGTATATTTTGTAATCCAAACAGGACAGCTTTTTACGGGGATGCGCCCAAGAACCTCCTAGGCGATCTTAATCAAAAGAAAAGATGGGTTGTTGGGCTTTTGAAAGTGGGTTTCTCAAAGTACAGCCCAATCATATACGGTGTAAAGACCATGGGCCTTCCCATGGGCCTTTGTTATAGCTACAACGCATATTCATGGGCCTTTCTATCTATTCCAGTCACTTTTTATGCCTTCCTCCCTCAATTGGCTCTCATCAATGCCATCTCTGTCTTCCCAAAGGTAATTCCCAAAGCTTTAACCTTAATTTTGAAATCTGTATCTAAAAGTTGTCTAAGTTTTAAAGAGACATGTTTGATAGGTCTCGAATCCATGGTTTGTATTGTATGCATTTTTGTTATTGGGAGCCTATGGACAAGATCTTCTTGAATTCATTTTAGACGGAAGTACATTCGAGAAATGGTGGAATGATCAGAGAATGTGGAGCATAAGAGCACTCTCTAGCTACATCTTTGCATGGATTGAGTTTTGTTTGAAATCCTTTGGGATTTCTGCTTTTGATTTTAATATCACCAATAAAGTAACTGACCAAGAACAGAGCAAGAGATACGACCAGGAATTGTTCGACTTTGGAGCCCCATCCCCAATGTTCTTGCCAATGGCCATGGCGGCCATCCTCAACTTTGCTGCTCTACTCGTCGGAATATGGAGATCATTGGGTGGCGAGTGGGAACAACTCTTCCTTCAAATGTTTTTGGTTGGATTTGTGGTGCTTAATTGCTGCCCGCTTTATGAGGCCATGTTGTTTAGAAACGACGGAGGGAAATTGCCACCCAAAATTACTTTCTTGTCCCTCTTCCTGGCTTTGCTTCTTTGCTATTTATTCTCTGCTTTTTTTTTGTATGTCATCTGAAATTATCTGTAAGTGTTCAAATAAGGAGTAATAATTCCCAATCCTTACAATGATAATGTTTTTAATGCCTTTGAAACATGTTGATCAATCCAACATATGTATTCTCGATTAGGTGGTTAAAGATTCGATCTCCCATTTTTACATATGTTGTTGCAGCAATAATAGAACAATGTGATTGATTCTTCTGTCAAAACCATTTTTTAGCAAATGATCAAGAATAAGACTTTTTGCATAAAGAAAAGGGGAAGGATGACATATTTGTGCCATATTTAGATTTGGGTGTTGAGCGGTCCGATGAACTTATTATTAAATTATCCCAAATATGTATGTATGTATATATATAGCATTATTATATATATATTATATATATTAAATATAGTAAATATTTTAATATTTTTAAAAAATATATTTTATAATTTAGATATCATAGGTTTTAGGGTTGTTTTTAAATATAGAAAAATAAGTCAAAGTATTTACAAATATAGAAATAATTTACTGTCTATCAACTTCTATCGCAGTCCATCGCTGATAAATTAGAAGTTTGAATCCTTCAACAAAACCACAACAACATTATTTTATCAGATGAAGGAGAAGACCATTAAGTTGTATGTAAAAAATATACATGGAAGGACTATTAGAAATGTGGAAAAACACACAAAATTGGTGATATAATAATAGAGGTCAGATCTGGTACAAAATTTAATTAAATCATCTTGTAGTTGTAGGGTTATTATATTATATTTAATAAAATAATTGTAAACCTGCCACTATTTTTAGTCAATAAAATAAGTTAAAAGATTCTTTTAAGAACAAGCTTAAAATTAAAATTACCAAACCCTAAGCATATGAATAGTTTCGGTTTGGTTTGATAATAATTTTGTTGTTAGGCTTTTTAAAATTATTTTTAATTTTCTATTTTTGAAATATATAGGTTTACTATCTCTTTAATATGGGTTCATTTTCTTAATAAGTAATGAGATTTGTTTGTTATTTAAAATGATCACAATAATATATTTAAATAAAAGCTATCATTTTCGGAGGCACATGCCCCTAGTTCTGGTAGGGCGAGAAAAAATACAATGACAAACGTTATGTAAAGAAACCCCACCTTGAAACAAAATCGACACCTTTCAATCACATGGTAATAGTTTGCTTTTTAGAACTTCAAAGAGTTCCTTTGGAGAATAGATAGAGCATAACTTTTTACTTAGCAAAGCATCTTATGGGATCGGGAGCTTTCTAAGCAAAGGATTTAAATGGTCCGTGACGAGAAAGACGTCTCTAGACAACTCCATTTGATTTGACCCATGGCTGTCACAAGTGTAAAACAAACAACAAGACTTGTGGGTTAGGGTTTTTTGAAAATGCAATGGTCCATATGGTTTAATTTTTTTGGAACGCTATCGTTTGATATTCACAATTCTATATATAAATACACTATTATTGTTCCATCTCTCAACTATCAAAAGTGTCTAATAATAAATTTTTAAGAGTCTGTTTAGTTTGTAATCTGGATTATGTTTTATGTTATCAAATTCACTGAGTTCAACGAATATGTATTTGACAGACAACTCGAATTCTATTTCTAAAACATGTTTTCAGATTCTGTGATCCCAGATTTTAAATTTTAAATTTTAAAATGCATAATTATATTTAATAAGAATAAAAATATTTAGAAATATATTATGTCAGGTTATAAACTTAATTTATTTTTTCTAAAAAAAATATATGTAATATGTAATATATTATAAATTATATATTATTACAAAATAATAAATATACAATTTTTTAACATAAAATATGTTCATAAATTAACTAATAATAGTTTATTGTCAATTAATATTTAGTGGGTAACTAGAACTAGTTTTATGATTTATAAATATAGTATCAAACACATTTTAAATAATTATTTAAATTAGATTCTAGTTTCTAAATCGATTACCAAACACATATCTGAAAACATGAAATATAACTTTGTTTTTATTAAATCCCTTGTTTTCAAATTTTTGTTTTCAGATTTTCTACTAAACAAGCCTTAAACCTTTAGTTTTTTGTCCAATATTTCTCTGACATATTAAAAAAAAATTATAATTTAATTGATTTAATAGATATAAAATTGAGTTCTATGTTAGATAAAACCCTAAACTTTCTTTTGTCTAGTAAAATTTATTGCATATAAAATGGAAAGTTTAAAAATTTATTAGACACGCTTTTAATTTAAAAGCTCAAGGACTCTATTAGACACAAAGTTAAAAGACATTTTCTTTTAAAGTTCAATGATGAAATAGAGACACTCAAGCTGAAAGTTAAGAGAATTTAACCATGCTTTTTAATATGTAATACTCATAATTTTGCTACTTTGGCATCTTCTTCAAAGTTTTCTAGATTATAGAAAAATATCTTTCGTCTTTGGTCGTTGATATTTTTTTAATAAATTTTCAATTGAGCTATATTTGCTTTTGACAATTTTTTTTTTTTTTAATATGAGATCAAAATTAGTTAATAGCGCCTAAAAAGCCGCATTTAAAGTATTGACAAAAAAAAATTCTAACTATTTTCATGAAAGCCAATTGGAACTAATTGCTACGTCTAAAGGATTTTTTTTGGTCCATTTCCATGGCTTTTTCTTAAGGCTCCTCCATCAATATTTCTATATAAAATATTGCTTATATTTGTTAAAGAAAAAAAAAATCTTAGTTGTATCTTGAGTTTCATTCATTTTTGTATAACCCACTAAATATACATATATGTTTTTTTAAAAAAATAAATCTTTGAATTTTCTTTACGTGAATGGATGAGAATGGAGGAAGAATTGTTGCACCCAAATATTACTCTATTTTTAAATAGATAATGCACTCATATTCTTGTATTCTATACTAATCACACACAAATAAATATTCAAAAATATTTTTAAAAAGATGAAAACGAGTTTGGTGTATGGCAAAGTATGATGGGACAATTAAAATGAAAGGCACAATCTAAAAAAGAACTAACTAAAAAAATTCAATCTAAATATATTTTTCTTTTAAATATGAGGGGCAAAACAAGTAGATAACTTCCAAAAAAAAAGCCATTTAAAGGATAATAAACACTATTTTCAAAATATTTTAATATATATTTTTTTCTGAAATATCTTTATAAACATCAGCAGTTTTTCTTGAATTATAAAATTGGGAAACTTCTCCCAGTTGACATAAGAATCACGGTCACCTGCAACCTTAATTTTTATAGGGAAAATCATCCAAAATTTTAAAGATTAAAATATTGATGGAGGAATTCAGAGCACGCGCCACCGCCGCTGGGTCATTGCCACTTCACTCTCAATCTCAATACTTCTCTCGTCGTGTCACCACCTTCAACCAGCTCTTCGCTGCCGTTTACTCCGTGGCCATTTTTGCACTGTTTTACTATCATTTTGCTTCAATTCTCAATCCTACCTCTTTTACTTCCTTCTTCATTTCCCTTTCTCTGTTCATCTCTGATGTCATTTTGGCTTTTTCGTGGATCACGACTCAAAGCTATCGCATAAATCCCCTCCGCCGCCGCGAGTTTCTCGAAAACTTGAAACCATTGCTCAAGAAGGATTCTGATTTTCCAGCGTTGGATGTGTTTATTTGCACAGCGGATCCTTACAAGGAGCCACCGATGGACGTCGCCAACACGACTTTGTCTGTCTTGGCTTATAACTACCCGACACGAAAGATTTCGGTGTACATCTCAGACGACGGCGGTTCCGCCGTCACGCTTTTTGCTTTAATGGAAGCGGCCAGGTTTGCCGTTGAGTGGTTGCCATTTTGTAGAAAAAATAATGTTGTTGAGAGGAATCCTCATGCATTCTTTACTTCCAATAAGGATTGTCATTGCAACTCTGAGAAAGAGAAGATCAAGGTATTATTTTCATAATCAAAATTAATCATTTCTTTACTACAAATATTGCTTAAACGAGCATATCTTAACGGATATCAACTTATATTTTTAACTTCAAGGTTTGAAGTTCGATCTTTCACCATTATACAAAAAAGAGAAAAAAAAAACGATTTTTTTTCCTTAAATTCAAAATGTTACACATTCTTAAATTTATTAATATACATTAACGCTAAACATAGAAACATAGAAAGTGGGTATTTAATGAAAAATAGGGTTGGAATGTTCAGATAAAGTATGAGAAAATGAAAAAGAGAGTAGAAAATGTAATGGAGAAAGGGAAGGTTGAAGATGAATTCATCAATGGAGAAGAAGAAGACTATGTGGCTTTTCATAAATGGACACAATCCTTCACCTCTAAAAATCATCCTGCTGTCATTCAGGTATTGCTTTATTCCCATTCAAATTATTCTTATTTTAGTTTGTTTTCTTTTTTAAAAAAAGAAGTTATTTTAGTTAAAATTTGTTGACAGAATTAAAGTTGAATTTTCTATTTTATCATCATATTTGGACATGATAATTATTTAAAGGTTAAAGACCATTTTGGTCCGGTACTCTGTGTTTCATCTCATTATAATTAGTCTTTTCTTTTCAAATGTGTAGTCATCCCAATACTTTCACTAAAATTTTTAAATAGTTCTTAATGTTAGTTTGATATTGTTTCCTTCCTTTTTAAAAAAGAAAAAAAAAAGTTAGTAATAGATGTCCTTTAAAATTCTAGAAATATATTCATATTAGAGAAATTAAAAAATATCAAACTATTTACAATCAATAGAATATTATCGTTTGAACGATAGATTGCGGTCTATCGCGGATAGACAGTGAATTTGTTTATATATTTGTAAATAGTTTATCTCATTTTTCTATATTTGAAAAACAACTCTTCATATTATGCATTTTGTTGCATAAAAATTATTAATTTTATTTAACTAATTTGGATAAAAATTAAATGTGAAGGACTAAAAATTTCAAATTTATTGAGAGTATTGATACTAAATTTGGACAATAAAAAATAGAATGACTAAAATGGAACGACATTTACAGAGAGATGATAAATATCAACATTTTTTTTAGAAATTTTTAACCATAAACTAAAAATAGAGACTAATTTTAAAATTGATTGAACGTATAAAGACTAAATTCAAAAATTGATTGAACGTATAAAGACTAAATTCAAACATTTGAAAGTATATGAACTAAAATAGAATAAATATTAAAGTACAAGGACATATTATTATTATTATTATTTTATATTTGGATAAAATAAAATATATTGATTTCATGGAAATTTGTGTGTGAGGTAGGTATTATTGGAGAGCAGTAAACATAGAGACATTAGTGGAGAGTCATTGCCAAATCTCATATATGTTTCGAGGCAAAAAGGTTTAACTTCGCATCACCATTTCAAGGCTGGTGCTCTTAATACTTTGGTAATTAACCCTAAGACTCATTTACCTATTTTTTTTAGATCAAATTTAGAATATTTCCTATTTTATCTCCTAATCTATTCCCTATTATGTTTCTTCCAATAGATTCGTGTATCAGCTACAATGACGAATGCACCAATTATTCTCAATTTGGACTGTGACATGTATTCAAATGACCCAGAAACACCAAATCGAGTCTTATGTTACTTCTTGGACTCAAAGCTTGAGAATTTAAGCTTTATTCAATTCCCTCAATGTTTTCATGAAATTAACAAAAGTGACATCTATGGTACCGAGTATAAGCGGTTGTTCATATTTAACAAATCTGGTATGGACGGGCTATTAGGGCCGGCTAATCTCGGCACAGGGTGCTTTTTTGTTCGACGAGCTTTCTTTGGAGGCCCATCATCAACATCATTCGAGGCACCTGAACTCCCCGAGCTTGACCCGAATCATGTTGTGGAAAGAGCCATTAAGTCTCCAGAAGTTTTAGATTTGGCCTATGTGGTTGCAGGTTGTGACTATGAAAACAACACCAAATGGGGTTCTAAGGTATTGGTTACTATTTATTGAAATTTTAAATTAATAGTTTCTTCTCTTTTAATTAAAATAAAATGAATTGAGATGTCAAAATGAGTATAGCTTAACTTGCATATAAAACTTACAATTTCAATTTTGAGGTTAGAGATTTGATTCTCCGTCCTTACTTTAAAAAAATGAAACAATATTAATTTTTTCCTTGACTTTAACAAAGTACCATGTTATTTTGTTTGATGTTTTGTTTTTTGAATTTTTTTTTTTTGGTTTTTTTTTGGAATTATTGTTTGTAAAAAAAACTATATTTTTTTTACATAATTCTTTTTAAACGTGACAAATAAGAATCCAATGTATTTAGATATTTATATTCAATAGTGAAAATAATAAAAATAATATGAAACGTTTTCAAATATAACAAAATGCATCTATAAATATAATAAAATGTCATTGTTTATCGGTGATAGACTGCTACTATCATCTATCATTGTCTATCACTAATAGTAGTGATATTTTGCTAGATTCTTAAATATTTTCAGGAATTTTATAGCTTAAAACAATTACTCTAACAATAAGTAGTTATAAATTTCGTATAATTGGGGGAGAGGGGGAGTGAAATCTAGTCCTATTTCAATTATATGTGTATTTTGACTAGAAATGCTTACTTTTCATTTTGTCATCGATTTAAATTCTATCACGTGTTTCATTTTTAAAAGAAAATAAACCATTTCTACATTCTTAAATTTAGTGTTTGTTTGATACCATTTTTTGTATTTTTCTACCCCTTAAATTTAGTGTTTGTTTGATATGCTTATTTGAAATTCTAAAGTTTCTCTTTTGTTAAATTATATAATTGGTCGATAAACATAAATTCAATTTAGTGTTTTTTATTTTTAAAAATGAATTCAATTTAAGTCCGTATAGTTTTAAAAGTTTCAAACATAATCATTTTTAAATTATATTTTACTCTCTTGAAAATTTAACTTACTTCTTTCTATATTTTATTACATCTTAAAGTATATTTTTACAATCAACTTGTTCGATATGTAAAAAAAAAGGTTAAATTATATATAAAAAAAATATCTTTGAACTTTGTAATTTGTGTCAAAAGCACCATTGAGCTTTCAAAAGTTTCAAAAATAAAACCTTGAACTTTTTTAAAAAATTCAAAAACACCCTTACCATTAGATTTTAGATTGAAACCATTAAAGTTTTATTTTAAAAACACACTTGAACTTTCAAAAGTTTAAAAAATGCCCTTAATGTTAATGTATGAATAGAAATCGTTAACATCTCCTTGCAAAAATACATCTAAGCTTTAAAAAAGTTGCACTAGTACCTTTATCCTGAAAAAAAAAAAAAAAAAAAAAAAGAAGAGAGAGAGAGAGTTAAAAACGCTTTTACGTTTCACCGTTTATCTACATTTCATTACCTCCCTCTTTCATTTTCACTTTCTCCCTTACTTCAATCAATGACTTGACGCTTCTCTATTTTCTCTATTTTTCTCCCCTTTTACTCCCCTTCTTGTTAATTATTTGACCTTTGTTTATCTCATAAAAAAAAAAATTCTCTTTTAGTTAAGGTACATAGATTATAACAAAGATAAAGTGAATAAATGGAAACACTGAGGAAACCTTAAGACTTATATGTTTTAACAATCTTATATAGTTGAGTGTTTGTTAATGACAAAATACATAATTTTTGTAATTAGCTATTTATCATTTTACTAAGTTTTAAGGGGTGATTTTGGAATTTGGTGAGATTTTGTGGGATTTTATGCTTTAACAACAAGTTTTGATTTATATTTTGTTGTGAGGAAAATGGTGTAAGAACTTGGGAGAAAAGTGAGAATATTTATACAAAAAAAAAATAAAAAATTGATTATTTTCGAACTCAGAAAAGTTTCAAACAAATTGATAACTATACTAATGATAGAAATATTTTTAAACTTTTTTTTATAAGGCTAAGAGTATCAATGCAACTTTTGAAAGTTGAAAAGTATTTTTGAAATGAGTATTAATAGTTTGTGCCCCTAAACTAACAATAAGAGTATTTTTTAAACTTTTGAAATTCAAGAGTATTTTTTAAACAAAATAGTAATGATTTCCATCTAAAACTAACGGTAAGGATATTTTTTAACTTTTTTTTTTTAAAGTTTAAGAGTATTTTTGACCCAAAGTACAAAGTTTAGGGGTATTTTTTATAATTTAGCCAAAAAAATTGTGTATATGATAGACAACCTATATTATTAATGATTAATGAGACTTTCTATTTTATAGTTGGGTTTTAGATATGGGACTACAGCAGAGGACTATTTCACAGGCTATTGTTTACACTCAGAGGGGTGGAAGAGTATATTCTGTAATCCAAACCGGATAGCTTTTTACGGCGATGCGCCCAAAAACCTCCTAGGCGAGCTTAATCAAAAGAAAAGATGGATTGTTGGGCTTTTGAAAGTGGGTTTCTCAAAGTACAGCCCAATCATATACGGTGTAAAGACCATGGGCCTTCCCATGGGCCTTTGTTATAGCTACAACGCATATTCTTGGCCCTTTCTATCCATTCCAGTTACCTTTTATGCCTTCCTCCCCCAATTGGCTCTCATCAATGCCATCTCCCTCTTCCCAAAGGTAATTCCCAAAGCCTTAACCTTAAGCCTTTAACTTTAATTTTTTTTCTCTTGGGATAACTATTTCCTTTTTTATTTTTTACTCTTTTTTTTAAATTAAATCTATTTTCTCTCTATTTATATTAAGTAAAGAGTTAAATTCTAAGTTAAATTCTAAAAAATAATAATAATAATAATAATAATAATACATTTTTTGGTCCCATATAATAACCATTTCACTTTTGGTTTTTGATTTTTGATTTTTTAAAAGTAAACCTATTTTTTCTGAATTTCTTATAATGATTTGCATCTTTGTTATGTATAACTTTTGAATTCTTAGCCAAATTTCAAAAACAAAAAGACTTTTTAAAACTATTTTTTTTCGTGTTTCAAAATTTGGCTTGATTTTTTAAAATATTGATAAAAAGTATATAACAAATCAAGAAATTTAGACATAGAGTGTCTATAAGCTTAATTTTAAAAAACAAAAAATAAAAAATAAATGATTACCAAACGGGGCTTTGGTTTTCAAATTTTGATTTAGTTTTTTAAAATATTGGTAGGAAGTAGATAATAAAACAAGAAATTTAGGCACCATTTGGTAACCAGTTTGTTTTTTGTTGTTGGTTTTTGAAAATTAAGCCTACAAACACCCATTTCTCCTCTAAATGTCTTGCTTTCTTATCTACTTTTTATCCATGTTTTCAAAAACGAAACCAAAATTGGAAAACTAAAAAAAAGTAGTTTTTATTATTTTTTTTTTAAGAATTTAGCTAAGAATTCAACTCTTGTACTTATGAAAGATGCAAACCATTGTAAGAAAATGTGACGAAATAAGCTTAAGAAAGATACAAACCATTGTAAGAAAATGTGACGAAATAAGCTTAATTTTCAAAAACCAAAAACCAAAAGCAAAATGATTACCAAACGAGATCATAGAGGTGTAATTGGTGTTTCTAGACTTCATTTTCAAAAACTAAGTACCAAATAGTTACTAAACGAGACCATAAGTTTCGTCTCTTCAATTTTCAAATTTGTATCCAAGATATGTTTAAATCTTAAAGAAAAATGTTTGATAGGTCTCAGATCCATGGTTCGTATTGTATGCATTTCTGTTATTGGGAGCCTATGGACAAGACCTTCTTGAATTCATTTTAGACGGAAGTACACTCCAGAAATGGTGGAATGATCAGAGAATGTGGAGCATAAGACCTCTCTCTAGCTACTTCTTTGCATGGATTGAGTTTTATTTGAAATCCTTTGGGATTTCTGCCTTTGATTTTAATATCACCAGTAAAGTAACTGACCAAGAACAGAACAAGAGATACAACAAGGAATTGTTCGATTTCGGAGCCCCATCCCCAATGTTCTTGCCAATGGCCACAACGGCCATCCTCAACTTTGTCGCCGGACTCATTGGAATTTGGAAATCATTGGGCGGCGCATGGGAACAACTCTTCCTTCAAATGCTTTTAGCTGGATTTGTGGTGTTTAATTGTTGTCCACTTTATAAGGCCATGCTGTTTAGAAACGACGAAGGGAAATTGCCACACAAAATCACTTTCTTGTCCCTCTTACTCGCTTTGCTTCTTTGCTCTTTATTCTCTATGTTTTTGTATGGCTTCTGAAATGTATTTGTAATTGTTCAAATAATGAGTAATTCCCAATCCTTACCATAATAATGTTTTTAATGCCTATGATACACACATGTTTAGAAATGTACTTGTGTAGTATTTTTAAAAAATGCCTATATGATACATATTTTTATGTTTTTAGTGTATTAAGAATCTCAATTTTAAACTTTAAATTGTAGAATTATATTACATAATGATAAAAAAAAAATCGAGAAATATATGTAGTATGTCATATCATAAACTCAATTCATTTTTTTAATTAAAATATGTATCTTGTAATGTATTATAAAATAATAATTATACCAAAAATTTTAACATAAAACGTGTTCATAAATTAATGATAATAATGTATAGTTAACCTAATATTTAGTGGATAACTACAACTAATTTTATAGTTTATAAATATATAGTATCATACACATTTAAAATAATTGTTAAAATTATAATCCAATTTAAGGATATGTTACCAAACACATATCTGAAAACATGAAATACAACTCTGTTTTCATTTTTTTTCCAAACAAGATACTAGAAGAGAGGGATTTGGAAGTGCACCAAGACATTTAAACTAGGTTGACACATCCTTAGCACCCTCATCATACCCCAAATCTAGATGCATCAAACAACTCTATTTTCATTAAATTCATTGTTTTCAAATTTCCTACCAAACAACCCTTAAACTTTCAAGGTTGTTTCCTTTTGGTTCCAACTTTTTAATTTATTTTATTTTGTTTCTTAAATGAAACTTTTAAAAGTTTGATGGTATAAGAATGAGATGCACTCAAATATCAACCAACATATGCATTAAGTTCTAGGGCTAAGCTATGACTGAATTGGTAACGGAAACACCATATAACTTATTCAATTACTCTCTATCCCTAAGCCACTCAAGATAATCATATAGTATTTTCGGAAACGCCGCCAAACAGACCATACGCCCATGAGTTGACCTATGCTACTTGGCAACCCACACCTTTACGGATTAGATGCAAGGTTTCTAGCATTTAGCAAATCTAAACGATTGGGTCGTCAAACCTGACCATTGAAACATGCCAAGTAATAAAGACAAGAGATAAGGAAGTTGAGAGAAGCAAAATATTTCATTATGCACAAAATTCCTCTCAAAGATACAATTTGAGTTCAATCCAAGTCCATAAAATAAATTAAACTAAACCAAGATTACATAGACATAATCAAGGCTCGTAAACATCGAGCCATTACAAATCCAAGAAAACAATCTAAAACTAGAAAAGAGAGAAGAAGAAGTAGAAAAAGTCTCCATAGCTCGGGCTGGTGGCTCCTCCAAGGTTCTCCTCTCTCAAATCCTAAAAGTTAAGGACTATATTGTTGGAATTAGTGCCTAAATCTCGTGGGTCTCATACTTTGTAAATTGTAAATACGAATTATTTTATTTAATAAAATAAAAAGTATTTTATTCGACATTTAGATTGCATTAACTCTCAATCCAAAAAATTAAGATCCAAGGTTATTTATTGTAGCTTGAACAGTATGTAGTAGACATACAAGTGAATCGTATTCAAATAATAACTTAAAAGGTCTGTAGTATATAAGGTTTGGTGCCTTATCATAGTGACATTGCGAATACGACTCACTTTGTAAATGTTATAAGAGTTGTAAGTGTTACAAACGATTTGATCCAAATCGTTTATGTTGAGACATGTGAGTAGGGGTATTCTATACAAAAGAGTTTGTATAAGATCGGACCACGAAATGATTAATCTCTTGTTATAACATCGTAAACTGAAGAGATTAACATTTTATAGGATGTCTATAAGTAACTCGATCTCAATTTTGAGTGAGTTATAAATTTCTATCTATGATGGCAATCCTTTCATTTGCATGAGTGAGAGTGGCCCATGTCACCGACTCAATAAACCTACCATTTTGGGGACTTGTCCAAGTAGAGAGCTGAGAATATAGCTACATAATATGAAATTCATACCTTCTCGTCTTTAGGGTAAGTAGATGAATTGTTCCCTTAAATACGGACTCAATAATCCAAATCTCTTATTATAACCTTGAGTCTATACCAATGAGTAATCTTCAGAGAGACACTAAGCCAATCTCAATACATTCTAATAAATAATGTGAGAGAGAAGAGGTGGGGAGTTACAATAACTCCCTATCCACGTTAAAATTAACTTCCCATATGGGAGGTTAATTTTAGGGCTCTTTTCAAATATAGAAAAATAAGTCAAACTATTTACAAATATAGAAAATTTTTACAGTCTATCACTGATAGATCGCGATAGAATTATATCGCTTAGGCGATAGAATTTATTTGCTTGAGCGATAGAAAGCGATAGAACTCTTTCGCGGTCTATCACTGATAGACAGTGAAATATTTCTATATTTGTAAATAGTTTGATATTTTTTCTATTTATAGTAATTTCCCTTAATTTTATTATTTAATTAATAAAATATCAAATCATTTTTAATATAATTAATTAATGAATCTAAATTAAATATTATATATTTAATTAATTATGCACTTGAATCATGCATATCTCTCTCATAACCTATAGTTTAAATATGAATCTCATTCATATTAATTTTAACCTATATTTTCTATATGAATCTCATTCATATAATTAATATTTGAATCTTATTCAAATCTATATCTTTCTTATATTATAATGTATTTATATACATTATATTAGTTATATCTTATACAATTAATTTACATTCCTCTATTTAATTTGAAGAATTTAAATTATTCCAAAACTAATTTATTATTATTTTATCCTTAGTGAGCTAACAATGGGACCTTATAGACCTATATATTAGAAGCTCAAATTATTAGAGATTAATTAATTAAACTCTTTAATTAAATTAATCAACATTCATTAGTTGTGGGTCACTCCACTAAAAACCATATATGCACTCTTCGCACAGTAGATATATTTCTGTGTCAGGGGATACAACCAATTATCAGTAAGTCAACCCTTCACGAATTGCTTGTAATTACACCTAGATCAAATTACCGTTTAATCCCTATAATTACCTCTTACTCCTTAAGTCTCACTGGTCCTCTAATGAACAACCTGCTTATGGTCGTACCATAAACAAATCCCTCTCGGGTTAATGAGAGGGAGGAATCCCTTGTTCAAGACCCAAAGTCGCACTTATGAGAGCAATTCATCTACTTACCCTAAAGACGAGAAGGAGTGAATTTCATCTTGTGTAGCTATGTTCCCAGCTCCCTATTTGGACAAGTCCCCAAAATGGTAGGCTTATTGAGTCGGCGGCACGGGCCACTCTCACCTATATAAATCAAAGGACTGTTCGCATAGACAGGACTCCATAACTCACTCAGGATTGAGATCAAGTTACTTATAGTCACCCTATAAAATGTTAATCTCTTCAGTCAACGGTGTTATAACGAGAGATTAATCATTTCGCGGTCCGATCTTATACAAACTCTTTGTATAGGATACCCTCATTCACATGTCTCCACTTGAATGGTTTGGATCAAATCGTTCGTCCACAAAATGGGTCGTTTCCGTAGTGTTAGCAAGATAAGGCACCCAACCTTATCCATCTATAACAAATCATTTAGGCTATTACTTGAACATGATCCTCGTATATGTCTACCACATACTATTCAATTTGCATAAAATAACCAAGGATCTTAATTTGTTGCATTGAGCTAATGCAATCTAAATGTCGAATAAAATACTACTTATTTTATTAAATAAATAATTCATTTATACAATTTATAAACTACGAGATTTAGGACATAAATCCCAACAATCTCCCGTTTGTCCTAAAGCTAGTAGGGTGTACAATACATAATACAATACAGTAAAGTACACAATACAATAAACTATGGGATACACTATATTCATTATATACAACATCTCCCACTTGCCCTAGACTATGTGATACATATCGTGTAGACCTAGACTCTCCAAATGACCCTAAAATACTTTAGTCGTGAGAGCCTTCGTAAATGGATCAGCAACATTGTGCTTCGAAGCAATCTTCGTGACGATTACGTCTTCTCGTTACATAATCTTCCGTATCAAATGATATTTTTGCTCAATATGCTTTTCTCTCTTATGGCTTTGAGGCTCCTTGGAGTTTGCCACAACACTACTAATGGTCGAGCAGAACGAAAACATCGCCATATTCTGACTTTGTTTGTGCTCAACTTCTCTTTCTATCCTACCCTAAAAATTTTTGGGGTGAAGCTACCCTTACGTCAGTTTATGTTATCAATCGCCTTCCTTCCTCAATTATCCACAACTTATCTCCTTTTGAACGGTTATATGGTAGTTCTCCCTCTTATACTCATCTTAAAGTCTTTAGGTGTGCACATTTTTTTTATTGCATCCTCAAGAAAATACCAAACTTTAACCTCTTGCTCGTCTATGTTGTTTTATTGGCTATGATACTAAACATAAAGGTTTTTGATGTTGGGATCATATCTCCAAATGATTACGTATCTGATCGACCAAATGTGAATGAGTGATAAAAATGATAATAAATATGGTCTAAGTGCAAGCATACACTGTCGATGAAGTAATAAATCTGGGAGTATTATAAGAGTCGAATCCGACAAGACTATTTATGCAATTCAATTTTTCTAAGAAAGCTTTTTTATGCAAACCAGTGGGTAACTAGTGACTTTGAGGTTGAATGTTGTTAAAAGCTGTAACAAAGGTGTTGAACAGGGATGCAGTTATGTTCCAACCTTTTGGGTTCTATGTTGTAAGTGATGTGGCCGCATCATACCAAGACGAAGAACTATGGATGAACAGAAAACTACTCTTATTTGGTCTTGTGTTAAGTTCCTTTATGAGATCTAAGCAGCTAATGTCTAATGTTTTCATGGTTAGTTGGATCTTAGATTAGTTCAAGCTTAGATTCTTTATCTTACGGTGTCCCTTGTTTCTAAGGCGACATGACCGTTCTATTTTTAGACTCTTAGTCCCATGTTCCTTTGTGACATCAATTTATATCCTAACCTTCTTAGCATTAGGACTCCACTAGATTGCTAAATTAAGTGATCAGTTTACTTAACAATATTTTCCTATAAACTCAACAAAGGAAATGCATAAGTCAAAGAGGTATGAAATAGAAGTATTGCTCAAGCTATAAAACCCTAGGGTGTCCATATAACTAAACCCTTTAGAGAATTTAACACATGACTAATGATAAATGCATAACCTTCATTAAATCATAAATCGTAGCTATAAGATGATGTTCAAGGGTGAAAAGAAAAGAGAAAATTACAAGAAATAAATGAATATAAATGCTAGAAATATAACTCAAGGGGTCTTGGGACAAGTTCTCAATTCGTTAATCTTTCCCTAGGTTGATTCCCTTTTTTCAAGGAAGAATCGTTCCTCACCACAAGCTTTCACGGGATGAGATTACCTAGAGTCGTTACACCTCTGAGGAACTTTCGTTCTTAAGGCTATGGACTTAAGAAATTGAGAAAATGCCCAAGGGGGTTGACAACAATGGTATAATTGTCGAGAAAAGTGTGGTGGAATCGTAGATGGAGAGTTGATTCTTGAAATGGAAGTGTTCTCATCCTTTATATAGGCCAAAGTGGTTAAGGAATGACCTAAAATCATGTTGTGGACGTTTTCCCAGTCTTTTAGGCGTTGAATAGCAACTTTGACCAAGAAACTATCAACCATAATTGATTGGGTGTGAATCTGGAAAAACTGGGCTGAGTAATGTGCGCGTATCACTTCTGATGCAGTTGCAGCACTTCGGATTGCTGGGATTAAAACCCAAAACGCAGCGGAAACGTATCAGAACCGTATCTCAAAATTAATTTTAATAATTTTGAAATACTTTTACATTGGCAAAAAAAAACTTAAATTAATCTAGGTTAAGCAAAAAATTAGAGAATAAAAACTCTTACGTGTTGTGTCACCACCACTTGGAGACCTTCCTATTCTCTGAATCTTGAGGGAAGGTTTGTGGAACCTTTTTGGCACAAGAAAAAAAATACAGAACTCTTCTGGATATTTTTTTTAGAGAACACTGAGATTTTTGTTTTTTGTTGAGAGAATGGTTCACACCAAACAAAATTCTGTTTTTGCACTATATAAAGAAACCAGAGAAAAATGGGAAACGTGGATGTTATCCCACGTCTTAAGTAACTCCCCTACGTGGGAGTTACAACAAACTTAATTAATTAAAATTAAATTAATTAACTAAATCAATAATTAATTAAATTAATAATTAATTAAATCTAATTTAATTAATCAATTCATTTAAATCATATTTAAATGAACATCTCTCACATAACCTATAGTTTTAATTCAATTAATTTAATTAAATCAAATTTAATTAAATTAGATTAAATTAAATAACTAATTAATTCTCCAATTAATTAATTACCAAATTAAATATCAAATATTTAATTTTAACCTGCATTTGAATCAAATTCAAATACATTTCTCTCATAACCTATAGTTTTAATGTACATCTAATGCGCATTAATTTTAACCTATAGTTTTAATAAAATAATATTTGAACAATTTCAAATATTTAATTCTCTTACAAATTAACTTTGAATCATATCCAAAATTATATTTATACTATAAAGTTTAATTTGTAAAATAAACTTTATATTATAATGTATCATTATACATTATACTTTTCCCTTAGAAAATTTGAACTATTCAAATTTCAACCAATAATAACCTCAATATTCTTTACGAGCTAGGAAGGGGACCTAATGGACCTACAGATCAGAAGCTCCAACGATATGAGATTAACGGGCTAAACTCATTAACCACATTAATCAATATTCGTTAACTGTGGGTACACTCCACTAAAGACCCACAGTTGCACTCTTCTCACTGTAAATATATTTCTGTGTCCACGGATATAGACCAATAACAACAAGTTAGTCCTTCACAAGTGTTCGTAACACCAGCTGGGTCAAATTACCGTTATACCCCTGGGTTACTTCTAAATCCTTAAGTACCAGTGCTCCTCTAATGAACAACCTGTTTATGGTCCAACCATCAAACAAAAACCCCTCTCGGGCCAATGAGAGGGTAGGGCCCTATGTTCAAGTCCCGGAGACACCACTTAAGGGAACAGGAGTTCACAATATACTCAAGATTAAGACTAAGTTGCCTAGGTCAACCTATTGAAATAGAAACCTAACCAGTCAACGGAGTTACATCTAGTAATTACTATTTCGTGGTCCAGTCTTATGCAAACTCATTGCATAGGATACCCCCACTCGCATGTCTCCTACATGAACGCGTTGGATCATTGCGTTTGTATCAAATACAAAGTGGGCCGTATCCATAGTGTTACCAGGATAAGGTACCCAACCCTATCTTTATACTATAGACCCTTTAGGTTGTAACTTGAACATTGATCTCTATATGTCTCTACATATTGTTCAAGACTCATAGAACAACCTAGGATGTTAGTTTATTGGATTTTAGGGTTATTAAAACAAGATAAAATAATCAATAACATTTATTGAATAATAATGAATAATCATTTATTAATGACGGTCAAAATACAACATTTACTATCTACGAGTTTTAGGGCATCAAACCCAACACGGATGCGGTCACATCAGACAGTGTTGGTACATCACTTACTACTATGAGCACATCACATGAAAAACAGCAAAAAATATACCAAATCCGCAAATAACATCTTTTAAGCATAATTAATCCTCATTAAGCTTATTTAAACATATTAATACAAAAGTTACGATAAAATTCATACAATAACTCATTTTTCACATTAAAATGCTCAAATAAAAGCTTAATGTCATGTATTTCATGGCATGAATCACATCTCCAAACTTAAGTCTTTGTGTGTCCTCAAGCAAACACAATATATAATAGATACTCAAAGTGAATTAACATGTTTAGTCAAATGTATATGCAAAGTTTGCATCTTTCAGAAGAGGTCTCAAACCTTAGTGCCTTACTTGATCAAACTCCAAAAGGAGCCTTCATAAGAGTTTTTACTAACTTTAGGCTCAACTTGCCTGAACTAACTAGCCGACATGCCTCACTAACCTAGCTTCTAGTCATGGAACCTAGTGAGATCCCTAATGATTTACAAGTTTCACCAAAGCTCCATACCTAAGTGGAAATACACTCTCCCCCATACTTGTGCTTTTGTTAGGCCTTAGGGCTTCCGTTTTACAAGTTTTCACATTTTTCTTTTTCTTATTTTTTTTCTTGGAATGATCCTCAGTGTCACCCTCACCTTCGTTCCAGTTTGCCCCCACGAGTTACCTGCGAACATCTGACTACAAGCAAGGGTCATACTTGAGGCAAACACTCATTTTCCTTGTTAACCATTTTGCGTAAAGAAAGTACAAGTACCATGCTTCACTTCTAGCTACTTTAGCTAACTTAGAAAGGAGGAGTATCATCCTAGCTTTTTTTTTTCTTTTTCAAGGCCTAGCACAAATACATATATATTTGAATACAAATATTCCTATATAATTGATAATGAAATTTGAAACGTACAAGCTCTCCCCCCAAACTTAAGGGAGACAATATCCTCATTGGCTAAAAGGAGAAAGAGTACAAAAAATAATAGGTTGTTGCTTTGGCTAGACTACAAAACATAGGGCTAGGGTCTCCTAGTATGCCCGTGTGAACATGTGGAAGGCTAGCCTAAGGAGGTTTTGCACTCAAAGTCAGACAATACTCTTGGTTTTGTGCTCTTTAGGATTTGACAATAAGGCATGCTAGTAAGAAATAAGCTCTAGTTATCATCATCCAGAACTACTTTGCAAAACAAAAGACTAGCATGCTCATTATTTACAGAAACATTTGTAGCCACCTATTTTTGTCATATTTATTTTATTTTATTTTATTTTTTATTTTTCTCTCGTTGTATGCTAATTTTGATTTAGTGCTAAAAACAATAAGTAAATAATTAAATAAAAGATTTTTAATAATTAATCTTAAAAAAAATAATAATAGTAATACAAAAAAGGGCTTTTTCTTTTTAGTGATTAAGGAAATATATATGTAGAATGAGGGAAAATATTTTAGAAATATCTTTTATTTAAGAAATTTTGGTATTAAAAATTTTGAAAAATCATCTCATAATCTACAATTTATTTTTTTCCTTTTAAAATGGGTTTGATCGATTTTTTCCTAATTAAAGATGTTTTAGTTGGCTATAAATTAATTGGTTTTAGTCTTTGAGGGGGGATTTCTTGATTAAAAAAAAAACCTAGAGGGGGAGATTTCTTGATTAAAAAAATCCTAGAGATCTAAAAAAGAAGTGTGTAGAGGAAAGAAATAGAGAAAAAAAAATCAATGAGTTCTTTTACCAAAAAAAAAATTCATACTAACATAAGGACTAACTTCGTGGAGGTTGCATTTGGTAGGGCATTCGTCTCGAGCATCCGCACCTCAAACAAGAAACAACCTTTGTGTTCTAGATTCTGAACTTTCATCTTCTTCTTTTGAGCACCTACAAGCGATCAAACAGGAAAAAGAGGTATAGATAGCATGCTTTCACCACTACTCTCATTCTTTTTCCTTTGAATATTTCGTTTATGCTATAGATCTATCATTACTTGTATTTATCTTGATTTTGTTAATGTTCATATTCTTTAAGTCTTTACTGTTTTTTTTATATATGCAAAAGAAATTTATGAAGAAAAAAAAAAACAAAGACGAAAGTTAAAAATGAGAGTAACATATCTTAGAAAGGAATTTGCTCTTACTGTGTTCACAATTTTTTTAACCACTTTGTTGAATTGCCAAAAAAAAAAATAGAAGAGAAATTTGATGAGAAAACGAAAGGAGAGGAAAAATGAAGAGGAAGCAAGGGAAGAAAAAGAGAAAAAAAGAGGAACATTTGAAAGAGAAAGAGAAAAAAAAGCGTTTAAATGATTAAATTTGTAAAAAATAAAAAAATAAAAAGAATTTTAGTTTTTGTTTATTTATTTTAAGTGGTATGTTGGAAAATGTGTGATGTGATGAGATGGGTGGCTGATTTGCCATCCATCACATTTTTCCCTTTATTTATTTATTTATTATTATTACTATTATTAATTATTAAAAAAAAGGAAAGAGATGAGACATTTAACAATTTAAATTTTTTATTATTATTATTATTATTATTATTTTGACATGTTTTATATAAGGTTTAAATCATTAATATCATTACTATTATTTAGTTTTATTTTAGCATCTCATCTTATTGGTAATTCTTATTTATCTATTCCTATGTTTAACTTAGATATTTATATATTTTGGCATATTTTATTTTACTTGAGTAGTGCTTCATCTAATTTTTCAATGTTTTTTTGTTTGTTATTTTTGTTTAATTTGTATCGTTGTTCTTAATTTAATATATTTTGTTTTAATTTGTAAACTGTATCGTTGATTAATTTTTTTTGTTTTGTAATCTCATTTTTTCTAAAAAAAAAATCAACGATAGAATTTAGAAAATTTGGGGGTCCGATTTTCTAAAATTCTTGAGGTAAGGAGTTGATTCTTTGGGATTCCGAGATCGATCTCTAATATGTTTTCATTAAAATTTTAATTTCGTTTTATACTTATCTAATTTATTATTATTTTTCTTAAATTATGTTTGTTTATATATTATTTATATTAAAACATCATTTGATTTTTATTTCAAATTTTTATAAGCTTTTAATTAAATCCTTTCTATGATTCTTTTTAAATCATTTAAAAATTTCTTTAAATTATTTTTTGTGTTCTTGAGCAATTAAAAATTAATCTATTATTTCAAAGGTTTCTTAATCAATTTTTTTAATAACTTGTTTTCACGATCGTTTTCCTTAAAAAAAATGTCCTACGATGGAATTTAAAAATATCTAGGAGTCTATTTTTCTAGATTCTTGATGTGAGGGGTCATATCTTTTGCAGCTCGAGATTTTGATCCTACGAAAAACGAATTTAATAAATGTTTTAAAAAAATCCTTTTATTAAAAGGCTATTCCCATGACAGACTTTGAGAAATTGAAATAATTTCTCACATTCTTGAGGTGAGGAGTTTTTTCTTAATTCTAATATAGCCTAATGGATGGAAATTTGTTCCACTTATTTTATGGGATCATTACTTCAAATATTGGAGTAATGAGGAGTGAAATAAGATATTTATTTTAAAACTTTTTTTCTTCCCCAAATGATTTTCTTTAAAGAATAATTTTCAATTCAAGATTTAAAATTTGGCCACCGTTGGTGTTTTGGGTGCTAACACCTTCCCATACACAAACGACTTCCGTAACCAACTCTAGTTTTTCGCAGACAATTTTTATTGAATTTTATCAACAAAAAAAAAAAGTATTTACTTTATTTTGGTGTCCAATCATACCGTAAAAAAGATTGGTGCCAACTCCTTTATATTTTCTTTTTTAAATTAACCCTTTTTAGATGACGTCGGTCGCTTCGCGTCGTCTCGGGCACGTGGCGACAACATCCTCTTTTTTTTTGTTTTGTTTTTTTTTTCATATTCTCAAATAAAAGCACTTTAAATCTATCTAACTCTAACCTAAAAGCAAAAACAAAAAAAAGAACAACGTAAAAACATACTAAAAGCAATAAAAGAGAATTGAGAACTCCCCTATGAACTTTAGAAACTCCACTATCATCTTCATTAGCGGTAGGGTCATGAAGGATATCAGTAAGGTAGGGAGGCACAACTCGATAATGTCCTAGAGCTATCAAAAGCATGAATCTTGGGAACATTTTATTCTAGGTTTTAGCATAGGCACAATAGGCTCTAATGCGACTGTGATGTGGTTGCATCACTTCCTATTAGTTGGCCAGGCTGAAGGAAGTAATTCAGGAGCTGAAGGCCTTATCTTCCTGTGTTAAAGGAAAAATAGGATAATTGGGGGACTGACGACTCATTAGATGGTGGTAGAAGAGTGGCCTTTGCTCACCGATACAGGAACCTTCAGTGGATTTTCCTTCTAGGCTTTTTTTTTTTTTTTTTTTATACATGCACGACTTAAGGTAAAGGGTTAAAACGTTCAGGAAATTTCATAATCAAAGTTTTTCTCTATTTTGAATATTAAGGTAAAATGATGTGACAATTTAATGAAAAAAGTTTGATTGAGGTTAAAAATAAATACAAGTTATTTTTTGTGGTTTTTTTAAATTCAATTTCTTTATCAAATTAAAGTTTTTGGCAAAAAATAAAGCTAAAAATTGAGAAAAGTTGGAAATTAGAAAAAGTAGCACATAAAAAAAAAGTTTTATCATTAGTTGAAAATGAAAATGAGCTTGGGGTATGAAATTATAGAATTATGTGTAATCAAGACTATAAAATTGAAAATTTTGGACTAAGCTAACATAGTTAATTTAGAGAAATAAAAAAAAAATTCGAAATTTCGTCGAAATGGGGGGAATCGGAATATTCTCGAAATCTCGAAATTGGGGAAAAAAAATTTTCTCCCAATCAAAATTTCGAGCCCTCCAAATCTCGAAATTTTGATCCCAATTTCAAGATTTCAATGGAAATTTTTCACTATAGAGCCATCTTCATTTTTTATTTTCTATTCTTTTTGTTTTGTTTTTACTCGAACCTGATGTGAGGCTTCTAACTCTTTTTTTCCTTTTTAGAGTAATTATAAAATCTTCTTCTTTTTCCATTCTTACACAAATTGTATTTTACCCACTTCAAATTTCTTTTCATATATTTTATGTCGAACATGTCCTACATTAAAATATATCACAAATAAATAAATAAATAAATAAGTCAAATGCTAAAACGTTTAAACGTGAGTCTCATATGACTTATATTTTCAAAGACCAAAAATAAAAAACAAAATTGTAGTTTTTAAAATTTTTTTTTTTAAATTTGACTAAGAATTTCATTTATGAAAGATAAAGAGAAATTGCTATTTGTAACCCAAAATGTTTTTGATATGACAAAAGTAACTCATTTTTCAAAAACTTCTTTTTCTAACATCTTTTTCAACTTTCAAAATTTTTAGTGGTGGACTCTATAGGGAGAAAAGTCAACTAGCCCCAATTTATTTCTCATTTTATCTTTTCAATTTGCCTTCAATTTGTCTTAACTTTTAACTTTACCTAATTTACCTAACACAATTTTAAACCTACAACTTTAGTTCAAATCGTAAACTTGTCATTTTCCATGTTGCTTTTAGTTTAACTTTCATAAAAAATGCGTATACTTGAGGGTCCCAGTTTCAGAGAATTTTGTTTCTTTCCTTTTCAAGGGTCCCTTTAATAGACTTGGTATGTAAGTTGTTTGACCTTCTTTTTCATTCACATGGAGTAATTGTAGTTTGTTTTCTATTTTTGTTCTTCATACGTGCATGATTTTGAAAAAAAAAAACAGTTTTGTTAGTGGGAGGGAGAAGTTTTTGTTGTAGTTGTGTCCAAATTATCAAATTTGCCATCCATTTATGAAAAAAAAGAACAAAGGTGTAATTTTTCTCCAGAAAAGAAAAAAAGGGGATTCTGTCGTTTTCCCGTGGATTTTTCGTAATCAACCTTACGAAAAAAATCCCAGAAATCGTCCTTTTTTTAATTTCTTGCCTTCTTCTTCCCTTGCTAGCTTGTCTGCTTTGTTTGCTTCTTTCTTTTTTCTTTTCTTATTTTTCCTCCGTTGACGGTATTAAATCTACTTGCAGAATGTTTCACATATTTGTTTGATATGGTGGTATTTAGAAGGTGGATAAACGAGATTACATAGGGGGTAATCTTGGGGGTTTGGAAGTAAGAGGTGACATCAGATATGAGAAATTTGTTAGAGTTGTATAAACTAAGTGGGACTGACCCGAACCATCATGATATCCCAGGTGTGAACTAAATGACTATAGGATGTAACTATGCCTTAAAGTAGTTCTCATGGAATATCCTTGACTCCATACTATATACCTATATATATCAAACAATAATATGAACACATGGATTGGTATTAAGGATGGGACCTACATACAAATTGAAGGATTCTGTCATTTTTTCCCAGAAGGTCTCGATCAAAGACCTTACGGATGAAAGTGACAGAATGCCAAATTTCATGGTAGGTTTGGACTTACCATGAAATTTGGTCATTCTGTCCTTTTTGTTGTAAGCTCTTGATCGAGACATTACAGAAAAATGACAGAATCCTTAAATTTGGGGATTTCCCCATTTTTCACATAAGGTTTCCATTCCTTACATGAAAAGTGACACTGCTAACCAGTCATTTCTTTTTATAATCAATCCTTCACGGTTTTTTACCAAGAAGTAATAAAAAACCCTAACTTAAGCAGTTCGTTTCAAACTGCCAATCCATTTCAAAAATCAACAGAGTTCTTGTGGGTTTTTTTTTTTTCCATAAATCACATCACATATGGTGGATTTTTACCAGGAATCACACAAATAAGGGAATACTGTAAAAAACCATAGAAATGGACTATAGATAAAGTACCTTTGTAGAAATTCAAGGTACTTGTATAGAATCCAACGCAGGAATGGAGCGGTCAAAATCAAGAAGATTAATTTAGCGATTTCAGGAAGAAGATGAGAATTTCAAGAAGAAGACGAGGGTTTCAAGAAGATGAGGGCTAGGGAAGAGGGTGGGGGTTTCGGGAGATGGATGAAAAAGATTTAAGTGAAATTTGAACCGTTAGGAGTTGAACCGGTCTTCGGGAAAGCAAAAAAGTTAAAGGGAGAATTTGAACCGCCTCTCAGGAAGAAGGAAGAAGATTGTAGAAAAACAAGAACAATTTTCAAAAATAAAAAATAAATATCAACCATGGATTTAGAAGCTAAAATGCATATAGGTCGATGGAAAACACACGCCGGTGTAATTGTAGCATATTCAAAGATAGATGTTATACTAAATTAGATGTCTTACTATTAATTCTTAACCTATCCACACCCTTCAATAATGTTACCAACAAGTTTTATATGTTGGGATTACTGCCTTAAATCTCGTAGGTCTCGTAGTTTGTATGTTGTAAATAACAGATTATTTATTTAATAAAATAAGAAGTATTTTATTTAACAATTAGATAGCATTATCTCAATCCAATAAACTAAGATCCTAGGTTATTTAAAGTAACTTGAACAGTATGTACTATACATACAAGTGGATTATGTTCAAATAATAACCTAAAAGGTCTACATTATATGGATAAGGTTGAGTGTCTTATCTTAGTAACACTCTGCGCATACGGCTCACTTCGTAAATGTTATAAGAGTTGTAATTGTTACAAACGATTTGATCCAAATCGTTCATGTGAAGACATGTGAGTGAGAGTATCATGTACAAAGAGTTTGTATAAGACCAGACCACGAAATGATTAATTTATCTTTATAACATCATTAATTGAAGAGACTAACATTTCATTAGGATGACTATAAATAACTCGATCTTAATCCTGAGTGAGTTATGAACTCATGTCTATATATTAAGGCAATCCTTTGATTTGTAAGGGTGAGAATGGCTCGAGTAGTCGACTCAACAAGCCTACCATTTTAGGGATTTGTTCAAATATAGGGAGTTGGGAACATAACTACACAATAAGAAATTCACTCATTCTCGACTTCGGGAAAAGTAGGTGAATTGCTCCCTTAAGTGTTGACTTTGGGTCTTGAACAAGGATTCCTCCCACTCATTGGTCCGAGAGGGATTTGTTTATGGTAGGACCATAAACAGGTTGTTCATTAGAGGATCAGTGGGACTTAAAGAGAAAGAAATAACTACAAGGGTAAAACAGTAATTTTGACCAACTGTACTTACGAGCAATTTGTGAAGGATCAACTTATTGATGACTAGTTATATCCATGGACACATAAATATATCTACAGTGCGAAGAGTGCAACTATGGGTCTTTAGTGAAGTGACCCACAGTTAATGAATGTTGATTTAATTAATTAAAAAGTTTAATTAATTTAATCTTGAATCAATAGAGCTTCTAATCTGTAGGTCCATTAGATCCCTTGCTAGCTCACTGATGGTAAAACAAGGATCAATTAATTGTTCAAATTATTTAAGGAAATTTTATATTAATACGAATTAATCTAAAGTAAAATGTCTAGTGATACATTATAGCATATAGTTAATTATAAATATGATTTATAATTAAAACTATAAAATAAGAGAGAATAATATATAAGATTAATTAATTTAATATGAATTAGATAATTAAACGAAAAACTTATAAAATTATACGAAATTGAGATATAAAACTATAGGTTATGAGAGGGATATGCATTTTAATATGATTTAAATGCATAAATATGTGATATTTAAAATTATTTAATTAATTATATAAATATAATGAAATAAAGAGAAATAACTTCCCTACAGTTTTGCATGGGAGTGGAGACGTGGGTTGAGGGGTGTATCCTCTCACGTAAAAAGGCAGTTGTCTGCCTCTGTTTTGGATACAGAACACAGAGAACATTGCTGCAGAGTAAAAAAATTTTCTCTCTCTCTCAAAACTCTCTCAAGTTTTTCACCAATTCCCTCCCAAAATTGGATCCCACAATTAGGTGGTGTTCGTATTTCTTTGACGTTGTGCAGAGAATTTCAGGGATTTAAGAAGAAACATTTTTCATTCAAGATAAATATTATAAAATCCATTGATACAATATGCTTGGTCTAATTTGTCTATAAATCAATTTAGATTTTTTCCTTCTCAATTCAAAAACAAAAACGATCAAACAATTTCATTGGAATTCAATCCCTTCAATATATTCTTTTAATTAAATTCTACTTCGAACTTTGTTGATCTTTTTTCATCTTTTGATATTCTTTTTTTACGAGAATAATTTAGTTTTGTAAACCCTTGGTGAAAAAGAAAAAAAAAAGTTTAAAAAATCAACTTTTTCAAAAAGTTTAAATAAAAATAAATTGTTTTTTTAAAGTTACATCTTTACACATAAATTATAAATTATTAAAAGTGATGGGTTTATCTAAAATAGTCATATTTCTTGACTTAGAAACTTTTGTTAAATTTTCTAGAACAACCTTTCATCTCCATGTGCTATGATATACATGTAAAATAAATTAAGACATGTACACATATAATATATGTGTATTGTGTTAGTTAATTTGAGAACATAGTTTAATAGATAAAGAAACACTAATTCCAAATATCAATGGTTGTTTGATATCAGCTACCGCTATAATCTTTAAACTCAAAAAGGGAGAGGGAGGAGGGAGATTAGGGGCTAAAAAAAGAACAATCTTCAAACGTTTATAAATAAGATCATATTTGTTTTTATTGGTATGTAGATGCTTAGAAATAAACGATAGTTGAGAATTAGGAAGTCTAGATATCTAAATGTTTAAGAATATTATTGAAGAATATTTATGTTTTTTCTTTAGGAATTGTGCAGGCGAATTTAATAGTAGTTCAATTTGAGTATAACAGAATATATATATATAAAAGAATATGATTCTCTTTATACTTAAATAGAACATATATATTCTATCGCTGATAGATAACAAAATTTTTCTATATTTATAAATAGTTTGACTATATTTTTATATTTGAAAATAGTATATATATATATATATATATAGTAATCAGCTTAATGGATTATATATAGTAATCAGCTTAATGGATTTGAGTCACTCATTTTTAATAAAATTATCGTGTATTCTAATAATGCCATAACTTAACGTTAATTAGTTGGACACCTATCAATTTAAAAAATCTGTTTAAATTTGATAAAAATAATATCTCTTTCTTAAGTAAGTGTCAACATAAGCCTAGTTTAATTGACATAAAACTTGTAATCTCGACTTCAAATTTGTAATCCGTTTAAATTTGATAAAAATAATAGTTTGTATTCCAATTAGAATTTTTGACATTTCCACACGGCAAGGTTTTAAAATTTTACTTAATTTTGCTTTGCAACAAATTTGTGAACTAAATAATATTATTTTAAAAAAACTTTCTTTTATTTCACATTGAAATCATGCTAAAAAAAATCATTGAAATCAATATTGTTTGATTTACTAAATAAAGAAGTATCTAAATAGATTTATTATTGGAGAATTTTTAAAAATAGAAAAATAAGAAAAATTATTTATACAAAATAGCAAAATTTTTAGATGATTGTGATAGATACTGATAGAAGTTAGATTTATCAGTGATAGAAATAATAGAAGTCTATCACTGATAAATGCTGATAGAAGTTTATCAATGTCTATCAGTATTTTTTTTTTCTTTTGTTATTTTCTGTAAATAGTTTGACATTTTTTCTATCTATGACAATTCTCTTCAATTATTTGATTAATCAAAATTTAATTTGTGACAGTAGAGATTTTGAGGGATTCTAAATACCAATCTCACACATACAGAAATCCGATTCAAATATTGTTTCATTTAATGAATAAATAGGTATTTGAATTGTTAATTTATTTTGTTGATCAACTTCGGTTGAGATGTAAAGATTTCTAAATCATTAAGAGGGAGAAAGTGTGTTGTTATTTTGTTAACATACAATTGAGCTAGAATGAGAAGATAAGTCCAATCCGTTAAAATTGATATCTAAATATTGTCATTTAGTTACAAATATTATTTATTTTAATAATTAAGGCTCCCATTGGTAACCATTTGGTTTTCTAGTTTTTTAAAATTAAGCCTATAAATACTTCTTTCACCTTGAATTATTATATTGTTGTCTACTTTCTACCAATATTTTATCTCTGTTATTAAAATTACCTCAAATAGCCATTGTCATATAACCATCAAATAAAAGGGACAAAAAAACATAAATCAAAAGTTTATTCTCTTAAACCCCTCTTAGATGATATAGATATTTAAGATTTTAACGTGAAAATCAAGGATGATTACAAATTGTTTAATCTCTATAACTAGAATTGCCTCATATAGCCCTATAACCATCAAATAAAGTGGGCAAATAGAAAAACCAAAAGTTTCTCTTTTAAATCCATAGATAAAAACCTATTTTTAATATATCTATAACTATTATTTAACTTCTACTTTTCTAAAAACAAAAAATATTCAACCTAAATTTCAATCCCACACAAAGCAATAAAATAAATTAAACTTAAATGGAAAAATAAATATGAAGAAGATTGTCATTCCATCGTTTGCCCTAGTTTATGGCTACATTTGTTAAAAGAAAATTCTATTGAGATGTAGAAAGAAAAAAGAAACGGTTATAAGAAAAAATACCTATGAAAAATCTCAATCCCCCAAGAAGTAATAAAAAATATTTATATTAAATGAAAAATAAATATGGAAAAAAATTGTCTTTCATGTGCCCTCCCCTTTCACATAATTTATGGCTACAAACATAAAAGAATGTGGAAAAAAGTAAAAGACAGACAAACAAACATAGGGGACTGGTGCACTCAAGTAGAAGAAAAATGGGAGAAATGATCAAAACCTATAAAGATGCAAAAAGAAAAAAAAAATAGATGTAACAAAATATATTTTTAAAAAAATAATAAAAAATAAAGATACATTCACACAAATTCTATTGAAAAGGAAAAAAATGGAGCAATCAGACACAAAATATTAGCAGATATAATAAAATATAGATCCAACTCTCGAAAACTATCATTGATAGACTATATCACTAATTGGAGTCTGTCAGCGATATAGTCTATCATTAATAGCAGTCTAGCATCAACAGAGTCTATCATTAATAGATTTTGCTATATTTGCAATTCTTTAAAAATGTTGTTGTACACTTAATTGTTATCTCTAAAAGTGTTGCCTATTGCAATTACCTACAAATATCTATATTATTAAGCAATTCTTTAATGAGAGGCTACGATTATCGTCCTTTGTCAAGGATTTAAATTTTAAAAAGATGGTTTCACAACAAGCTAACCAAGGTTCCTTTTCATTGCGATGATAGCCACCGTCAACTTGGCTTGTTTCGTCGGCGAGCTCATCAGAATTTGGAGCTTGGGCAGCGCCTGGGAACAGGTTGTTCACACGAGATTTCTACAAGGAATTTTAATATGTAGAAATGAACTTGATTTTATTGATTTGTAGTAGTATTACAATCTCTAATATATAATTCTCTAATGCTTTCTCTTAAATGTAGACTTTGATCGGAGTGCTTTGTAAGCATGTTCTCAATTCCTTCAATTTATAGATGGTGAAGAGAGGATCAATTTATTAAAGTCTTCTAGTCTGTGAATCTTCTAAATTCTTAATCTTAAAATTCTTTGTATTTTCTAACTTCTGAATCCTTAAAATGAAGGGTAACCTCCCCCTATTTATAGAGTTTTAAGAGACCCTATACGAGCTTGAACTTGGTTGACTTTGAGCCCAATTTTAGGCTAACGCTTAATCCAATATAATCTTTTTTTAATAGACTTTATTTAAATTTGGTCTAATCTATTTTAATAAGTATGGGCTAACTTAGCTTCAAGCTCAATTGTCACGTGGCATAGTATGACTAGACGAGCTGGCATTGCCTGATGGATCAACGCTTAGACAAGTGGTATCATTTGAGTTGCCAACTTTAACATTTTTAAATTTAATTTGAAGACACCTTGAAATTTAGAATTGATCTCAAATTCATCAATAATTAATTTAAATCAATGATGTGATAATGTGTGATTAACCAAAATTTCTCAATCAACCCAGGTATTTAATTAATTTGATCAAATGTGTTGGAGGTTGGAACGGTGGAGGGAAGTTGCCACCCAAAATACTAATGTTAAGAGTTGGATTTCTAGTGTTACCTAAGACCTCATTTAGTAATTTTTTGTTTTTTGATTTTTTAAAAATTAAGCTTATTTCTTTTCAATTTTTTACCCTGATTTACATATCTTTTAAATATAAGAGTTGAATTCTTAGCCAAATTCCAAAAATAAAAAACAAGTTTTTTGAAACTACTTTTTTGAAAATATTTTTAAAAAAAAGTAAAAAATAGGGAAATTACTACAAACAGAAAAAATATCAAACTATTTACAAATATAAAAAATCAGTGATAGATCGCGATAGAATTTTATCGCTTGAAAAATTCTATCGCTCGAGTGATAGACTTTTGATAGACAGTAAAATTTTTCTATATATGTAAATAGTTTAGCTCATTTTTCTATATCTGAAAACTGCCCAAAAAAATATTGGTAAAAGTTAGATAATAAAGGAAGAAATTTACGGTAGAATAGTATTTATAGACATAATGAGGCCTAAATAAATCTATACTATATACAAAATATGCTATAAGGAAATAATCTTTCTCTCTATTTTGCCCTTATTTTTTAATAAATGGCTATTGTACCCTCACCAAGGGGAAAGAAAAAAGAGTAAAATTAAGTACAAATAAACAATCACACCTACTTACAAATTATAATTAATATCATTTGGATTTAGGAAAATTTTCACAAATAAAAAAAAATGTCAAATTATTTACAGAAAATAGCAAAAAAAATATTGATAGACATCGATAGTGATAAACTTCTATCATTTCTATTACTGATAGATCTTGATAGACTTCTATCAACGTCTATCACACCTATCTAAAAATTTTACTATTTTGTGTAAATAGTTTTCCTTATTTTTTTATTTTTAAAAATTTTCTTTGGATTTATCTTTTTTTATCCTTTTTTATTTTTTTTTTCAAATTTTGGCTTCTTCAATATGTTTTCAAGGTCATTAAACTAATTTTACAATTTTGTTTCTTTTTGTCCTTTTTTTTTTTAAAAAAATCAGACATTTTCGCAAATACAGTAACAAAAACAATATTTTACCTCTTTTTTTTTCCGTATTAGTAATTTAACTTTCAATTGCATTAAAGTTTTCCAAAGAAATTAGAAATTAAAAGTTTTTGTTAGGTAAACATTGAATCATATCAGAATGGAGCTTTAGAATCTAAAAACTTATTTTCGTCGATCAAAATATAGCATTATTACTCCAAATTTTAAATTTATCCATTATGGTTCAAATTTAAATTTTAGTGAAACATTTTTATTTCGACATTAAGAATTTTCATGGTGGCACAAGGCCACGTGAGTTAATTGAATCAATAAACTATTTAGATGAAATTAAATATTTAAATTAAAATTATCTGAAAATTTGGGGTGTCACATAAATTCTTAATTTGAAGGAGTTTATTGAGTTTAACAAAGAGATAATGAGGAATTTTTAAAATTTAATTTGATCTAATAGATATAAAATGGAGTTTTATGTCTAATGAGAACCTAAACTTTCATTTACTTAGTATAACTTATTGGACGTAAAACTGAAAGTTTAGAAACTATAGATAGTTTTTGTAAAGTTTAAAGACGAAATAGAAACAACTAAAAGTTAAAGAGAGATCACTAATTTTAAATTTAACTTTTTTTTCTCTTTTATGTTCAACAAGCAGTGGGAGATTTGAAGTCCTGACCTTAGGAGTAATAAGTAATGTCTTGACTGATTGATCTCCTCCATCAAAATTTCTATATAAAATATTGCTTATATTTGTTTAAAAAAAATACTTAGATGTATCCATAGTATTAAATTTCTATCAATATGTCGATATTTCCACGTTTCCATGGGTTCGATATCGATATTTCTATTATATCGTAGAAAAATCCTCGAAACACAAAAAATAAGTATCAAAATGTCACTAATATAAATATAATATAAATAATAGACATGTTTACTTATTTGAAAATAATAAAATGTTTATTTACTAATTTAAATTTATTTTTTTTATAATTTTTATAATTTTTTTAGAAATGTCCATCGAAATCGATATTTTATCGATATTTTCATTGAAATTTCCGTAAAATTAAGACTTTTATATTTCCATATCGACATTGATATTTTAAACCTTGGATGTATCTTGAGTTCCATCCATCTTTTATACAACTCAATTATATATATATATATATATATATATATATTAACAAGAATCTGTGTTGCCTTTTATGTGAATGGATGAGGGTAGAGGAAGATGATTGCACTCAAATATTACTCTATTTTTAAGTAGATAATGCACTCATATTTTTGTATTCCACACTAATCACATACAAAAGAAAAAATTTTAAAAATATTTTTAAAAAAATGTAAAAGAGTTTGCGAATGGACAATTAGATGAGAATTTAGAAAAAAAGCAACCCAAAAAAAAACCCCAATCTAAATATTTATTTTTCTTTTAAATATGAGGGGGCAAAACTAGTGAATAACTTAAGGCTAGTTTAAAAAAAAAAAAAAATAAAGAAACTTACTAAAAAGGCCATTTAAAGTATAATAAACACTATTTTCAAAATATTTTAATATTCCTTTTTTTTTGGAATCCCTTTACCAACGTCAACAGTTTTTCTTGAATTATAAAGTTAGGTAACTAAAGGCCTTTTAGTGTTGACATAAGAATCACTGTCATTTGTAACCCTAATTTTCATAAGCAAAACCACCTAAATTTTTAAAGATAAAAATATTGATGGAGGAATACAGAGCACGCGCCACCATTGCCGGGCTGTTACCACTTCACTCCCAATCCCAATACTTCTCTCGTCATGTCACCACCTTCAACCACCTCTTCGCCGCCGTTTACTCCGTGGCCATTTTTGCTCTGTTTTACTACCATTTAGCTTCAATTTTCAATCCCACCTCTTTTACTTCCTTCTTCATCTCCCTTTCTCTGTTCATCTCCGATGTCATTTTGGCCTTCTCTTGGATCACCACTCAAAGCTACCGCATAAATCCCATCCGCCGCCACGAGTTTCTTGAAAATCTGAAACCATTGCTCAAAAAGGAGTCTGATTTTCCAGCGTTAGATGTGTTTATTTGTACGGCAGATCCTTACAAGGAACCACCAATGGATGTCGCCAACACGGCTTTGTCTGTCTTGGCTTATAACTACCCAACTCGAAAGATTTCGGTATACATCTCCGACGATGGCGGTTCCGCTGTCATGCTTTTTGCTTTAATGGAAGCGGCCAAGTTTGCCGCAGAGTGGTTGCCATTTTGTAGGAAAAACGACCTTGTTGAGAGGAATCCTCATGCCTTCTTTGCTTCCAACAAGGAGGATTGTTATTGCAACTCTGAGAAGGAGAACGTCAAGGTATTATTTTCATAACCAAAATTAATCATTTCCTTACTTCAAATATGCCTTAAACGAGCATATCTCAATTGATATCAACTTATATTTTTAACTTCGAGATTTGAAATTCGATCTTTCACTCCACATATTGTACAAAAAAGAAAAAAAAATATCTTTTTGTCTCTAAGTTCAAAATGTTACATATTCTTAAATTTATTAATAGATATTAACACTAAACATAAAAAGTGATTATTTAATGAAAAATAATGTTTGGATGTTCAGATAAAGTATGAGAAAATGAAAAAGAGAGTAGAAAATGTAATGGAGAAAGGGAAGGTTGAAAATGAGTTCATGAATGGAGAAGAAGAAGAGTATGTGGCTTTTCATAAGTGGACACAATCCTTCACCTCTAAAAATCATCCTGCTGTCATTCAGGTATTGCTTTATTCCCATTCAAATTATTCTTATTTTAGTTTGTTTTCTTTTTTTAAAAAAAGAAGTTATTTTAGTTAAAATTTGTTGACAGAATTAAAGTTGATTTTTCTATTTTATCATCATATTTGGACATGATAATTATTTAAAGGTTAAAAGATCATTTTGGTCTGGCTCTCTATGTTTATCTCATTATAATTAGTCATTTATTTTTAAATATCTAACGATATCATACTTTCAATAAATTTTTTAAATAGTTCTTAATGTTAGTTTGTTATTATTTATTTTTTTTTAAAAAAAAAAAGATAGCTTCTATCAAGAGTTCGTTTAAAAATTTAGAAATATATTCATATCTTGCATTTTCTTGCATGAAAATTATTGTTTTTATTTAATTAATTTGGATAAAAATTAAATGTGAATGACTAAAAATTTCAAATTTATTGAGAATATAAATACTAAATTTGGACAATAAAAAGTAGAAGGACTAGATGGAACAACATTTATAGAGGGAAGAGAAATAGAAATTTTTTTTTTAAGGAAAATTTAACCAAAAACTAAAAATGAAGACTAATTTTAAAACTAATAAAAGTACAAAGACTAAATTCAGACATTTAAAAAGTATATAGACTAAAATAGAATATATTCTAAAGTAGGATGACATTTTTTCTAAAGATAATTTGATAAAAATTAAAAATGATTTCATGGAAATTTGTGTGTGAGGTAGGTATTATTGGAGAGCACTAAACATAGAGACATTACTGGAGAGTCATTGCCAAATCTCATATATGTTTCAAGGCAAAAAAGTTTAACTTCTCACCATCATTTCAAGGCGGGTGCTATTAATACTCTGGTAATTAACCCTAAGACTCATTTACCTTCTTTCCTTTTTTTTAGATCAAATTTAGAAATCTTTCCTATTTTATCTCCTAATCTATTCCCTATATTGTCTTTATTCCAATAGATTCGTGTATCAGCTACAATGACGAATGCACCAATTATTCTCACTTTGGACTGTGACATGTATTCAAATGACCCAGAAACACCAAATCGAGTCTTATGTTACTTATTGGACTCAAAGCTTGAGAATATAAGTTTTATTCAATTCCCTCAATGTTTTCATGAAATTAACAAAAGTGACATCTATGGTACCGAGTGTAAGCGAGTATTTATACTTAATAAATCTGGTATGGACGGGCTATTAGGGCCGGCGCATCTCGGCACAGGGTGTTTTTTTGTTCGACGAGCTTTCTTTGGAGGCCCATCATCAACATCATTCGAGTCACCTGAACTCCCCGAGCTCGACCCGAGTCATGTTGTGGTAAGAGCCATTAAGTCTCAAGAAGTTTTAGATTTGGCCCATGTGGTTGCAGGTTGTGACTATGAAAACAACACCAAATGGGGTTCTAAGGTATGGTTATTATTTATTGAAATTTTAAATTAATAGTTTCTTTTCTTAATTTAAAAATAAAATGAATTGAGATGTCAAAATGAGCAGAGCTCAACTTGCATATAAGACCTACTTTTTCAACTTCGAAGTTAGAAATCTGATTCTCCATCCATATATTGTTTTAACAAATGAAATGAAATGATTTTTTCCTAACTTCAACAAAGTATACCATGTTATTTTGTTTGAAGTTTTTTTTTTTAATAATTGTTTTTGTTTGAAGTTTTCTGGAATAATGATTTGTAAAAAAAACTATATATTTTTTTTTTTACTTAATTCTTTTTAAACGTGACAAATAAGAATCCAATGTTCACTTATTCTTTCAGATTATTATATTGGTTATTTAGACATATTTACATTCAATGGTTTAAATAATAATAATAATAATAAATAGTTATAAATTTCGTATAATTGGAGGGGGGAAATGAAATGTAGTTCTATTTCAATTGAATATGTATTTTGACTAGAAATGTTTATTTTTCATTTTGTCATCTATTTAAATTCAATCACGATTTTTATTTTTTAAAGAAAACCAACCATTTTTTGTATTTTTCTACCCCTTATATATAAAAAGATATAAGAAAAAGAAATACATTTTTAAAGAAAAAAAATTGTTGTAAATGATCACTAAGCACAAATTAACCGTTACTTCACTAATGAAATAAATGTAGAAGTTGGTTAATAAATCACTTGTTGATTTGGTGAATTATATTAATTTTATATTAAAATTTGATAATTGGACCATGAGAGGTGAGAACTTCAATTTAAAATTTTAATTAATTTTATGTATCTAGATTAATTCTACACATTTGAAATTTTAAAGTTTCTATTTTGTTAAATTACATATCTGGTCGATACGCATGGATTCAATTTAGTCGGTTTTGTTTTAAAAATTTCAATTCAAATCTTATAAATCTAATCATTTTTAAATCATATTTTACTCACGCGAAAATCTAACTTACTTCTTTCTATATTTTATTACATCCTAAACTACAATTTTACAATCAACTCGTTGATGTTTAAAAAAAAATCTAAATTATTAAAAAAATAATTAAAAAAAAAGTCTTTGAACTATGTAGTTTGTGACAAAAATACTCTTGAACTTTCAAAAATTTTAAAAATACCCTTAAACCTTTTAAAAGAGTTTTAAAACACCCTTATCGTTAGTTGTAGATTGAAACCGTTAAAGTTTTGTTTTAAAAATACTATGGAACTTTCAAAAGTCTCAAAAATACTCTTAAACTTAATTAAATAAAAGTTCAAAAATACTCTTACTGTTAGTATATGAATAGAAACCATTAACATCTCCTTGAAAAAATATATCTAAACTTTAAAAGAGTTTCACTAGTATCCCTATCTTTATTATAAAAAAAAAAAAAAAAAAAAAAAAAAAAAGAAGTGTAAAGCACTTTTACATTTTACCATTTATCTACGTCTCATTGTCTCCCTCTTTCATTTTCTCATTCCTCCTACTTCAATCAATGACTTAACACTTTTTTATTTTCTCTATTTTTCTCTCCTCATACTCTCCTTCTGGTTAACTATTTGACCTTCATTTATCTCATAAAAAAATATTTCTCCCTTTAGTTAAGGTATATAAATTATAACAAAGATAAAGTGAATAATGGAAGCACTGGGGAACCTTAGGATTTATATATTTTAACAATCTTATACGTTAGTAGTTGAGTATGTGTTAATAACAAAATACGTCATTTTTTTAATTATTTATTTATCGTTTTACTAACTTTTAGGGAGTGATTTTGGAATTTGGTGAGATTTTACAGGATTACAACTTAAGTTTTGGTTTATATTTTGTTGTGCGAAAAATGAAAATATCTATATGAATTTTTTTTTTTTAACTCAAAAAAGTTTTAAACAAATGGATCACTATACTAATGATAAAATTATTTTTAAACTCTTTTTTCTAAGGCTAAGAGTATTAATGCAACTTTTGAAAGTTTAAAGATATTTTTTAAATGAGTACATGTATTTTTTAAGCTTTTTTTTTTTTTAAGTTTAGAGTATTTTTTAAACAAAACACTAACGGTTTCATCTAAAACTAACAGTAAGGGTATCTTTAAATTATTTTTTTAAAATTTAAAGGTATTTTTACTTTTGAAAGTTAAAGGGTATTTTTGACACAAAGTACAAAGGTTAGGGGTATTTTTTATAATTTGGTCAAAAAAATTTGTGTATATGATAAACAACATATATTATTAATGATTAACGAGACTTTCTATTTTGCAGTTGGGTTTTAGATATGGATCTCTAGTAGAAGACAATTTCACAGGGTATTGTTTACAATCGGAGGGGTGGAAAAGTATATTTTGTAATCCAAACAAGATAGCTTTTTACGGCGATGCGCCCAAAAACCTCCTAGGCGATCTTAATCAAAAGAAAAGATGGGTTGTTGGGCTTTTGGAAGTGGGCTTTTCAAAGTACAGCCCAATCATATATGGTGTAAAGACCATTGGCCTTCTCATGGGCCTTTGTTATAGCTACAACATATATTCTTGGGCCTTTATATCTATTCCACTCACCTTTTATGCCTTCCTCCCCCAATTGGCTCTCATCAATGCCATCTCCCTCTTCCCAAAGGTAATTCCCAAAGCTTTAACCTTAAATCTTAAACCTTAATTTTTTTCCTCGTCGGGTAACTATTTAGTTTTTCATTTTTTAAAATTAAATCTATTTCAATTTTTTGTTTTGAAAATTAAGCTTACAAACACCTCTACCACCTCTAGATTTATTGCTTTGTAATCTAATTTTTATCCATGTTTTAAAAAACCAAACAAAATTTTGAAAACTAAAAAAATGTAATTTTTGTTTTTAGAATTTGGCTAAGAATTCAACTCTTTGTACTTAAGAAAGATGCAAATCATTGTAAGAAATGTAAGAAAATAAGCTTAATTTTCAAAAACCAAAAACTAAAAATGAAATTGTTACCAAACGAGGACTACATTTTTAGTTTTCAAATTTTTGTTTGATTTTTTAAAACATTGGTAGGAAGTAGGATGGTGTTTCTAGACTTAATTTTCAAAAAACTAAAAACTAGAAGTTTTGTCCGTTCAATTTTCAAATTTGTATATAAGAAGATGTGTAAATTTCAAATAAACATGTTTGATAGGTGTCAGATCCATGGTTTGTATTGTATGCATTTCTGTTATTGGGAGCCTATGGACAAGACCTTCTTGAATTCATTTTAGACGGAAGTACATTCCAGAAATGGTGGAATGATCAGAGAATGTGGAGCATAAGAGCACTCTCTAGCTACTTATTTGCATTCATTGAGTTTTGCTTGAAATCCTTTGGAATTTCTGCCTTTGATTTTAATATCACCACTAAAGTAACTGATCAAGAACAGAGCAAGAGATATGACCAGGAATTGTTTGATTTCGGAGCCACATCCCCAATGTTATTGCCAATGGCCACCGCAGCCATCCTCAACTTTGCTGCTCTACTCATCGGAATTTGGAGATCATTGAGTGGCGCGTGGGAACAACTCTTCCTTCAAATGTTTTTGACTGGATTTGTGGTGCTCAATTGTTGCCCGCTTTATGAGGCCATGTTGTTTAGAAATGATGGAGGAAAATTACCACCCAAAATTACTTTCTTGTCTCTCTTCCTTGCTTTGCTTCTTTGCTTTTTATTCTCTGTGTTTTTGTATGTTTTTTAAAATTTATTTGTAATTGTCCAAATATGAGTAATTCCCAATCCTTACAATGATAATATTTTCAATGCCTATGATACATGTTTAGAAATGTACGTGTAATATTTTTTTAAACAATGCCTATATAATACATAACTTTATGTTTTTACTATATCTAAATTTTTAATTTTGAACTTTAAAATGCAGAATTATTTTAAATAAAGATAATTTTTTTTAATAATATACGTAGTATGTCATGTGATAAATTCAATGCATTTTTCAATTAAAACATGTATCATGTAATGTATTATAAATTATGTAATATTATAACATAATAATTATACAAAAGAATTATGTGTGATTGTCAATTTTAAACTTTAAAATGCAGAATCATCTACATACTATATTAAAAAGGGCTAAGAGAGGAGAATTTTAACTTCCCTCTTTGCCCTTAACTTTTTTGATAGTGTCTATTTTACCCTTACACTCACACCCATTATCACAATTAAAGGAAACTCATGAATAGTAACAAAATAAGATCCCTCCAATCTACACCTCATACCTCATGAAAAAATCGTAACCATATAATAAAATATCTTTCTTCCTTTAATTTTACGTTTATTTTTAACCTAAAATTTTTGAAACCTTATATCTCTTCATTTTGAAACCTTTGGAACAAAAAACTACCTATTTATAAAAAAAGATCAATCACGAATCAAATCATTTTCAACAAACCATACTTTTGTGCAAATGTACAAAGAGGCAATCCATCTCTTCTAATAAACAAGGTAATCACCAATTTCTACATTTGTTCTTTCGGGAATTTTGAAATTTGTGGTACAACAACACATATGTTTGTAATGGTTGCTTCTCAAATTTGCTCTATTTGCAACCCTATGGTAACGAGACTTCAGTATGGAGTGATACCCAAAATATTGGGATTGAGATTGTTTACTATATTCATTCTCTCTCCATTCTTTCCTCTTTGATCAATAAAGAGGTGAGGAGTGAGAGATTAGAAAAACCGACTATAATATATGCAACGCAGTCTAGAAAGGGGGAATATTATTTTCTCATGAAAATGGATTGTTGGTGAGTTCTTGGGAACCCTTTATCCAGTTTCTTTAATATTTGTTGTAAGTTCTCTCTCCCCCTATTTCTTATGTTTTATTACTCCAATTTCATGAAAAGTCTTTGTTATTATAATTATATCTATTTTCTATTCTCTTCCAATCACAATGAGAAAAACAAAGTGAGAATCATGTATTAAAAAAAAAAAAAAAAAAAAAAGAAGAGAGAGAGAAAATAGGGAAGAGAGATATGGACGAGATAGTTAGGAGAAGATATAGATATGGAGAGAGGAGTTTGAGAAAATATTTGAGGAGAAATTGTTAAATTTAGTTTAATCTTCGGATTTTTCTTTTTTAGAATCTTATTGTATATCCATTACTATATTCATATAAATTTTCTTTATTTTGTTGTAACTGTTAAAATTAATTTAATCTTTCAATCTTTATTTTTTAGAATCTTATTGTATATCTATTACTATATTCATAGAAATTTTCTTTATTTTGTTGTTGACAGAATAAATTTTTGGTTGTACTTACTGTCAAATTAATGCAAGGGCATATTAATAGACCATTTTTTGTTTTCTTAAATTAATAAAATATAATAATTTTATAATTTTACTCTTCTCTCGAGATTTAGAATTGGTCTTAAAAAATTATTATTGACTTTTTCAATTAAATACCATAAAAAGATTTTGTGCATGTGTTATAAAAAAGTTTTTAACATATTAAACAAACTCAATTTTTTTTAAAATAGGAATGAAAATCCACTCTAAAAAATAATATTTTTTAAATTATTCTCTTCCGAATCAAAGATATTCAAGATGCATAATAAAATAGAGAAAATAGGGAAGATAGAGATATGGACAAAATAATCCGGAGAAGATAGAGATATTAGAGAGAGGAGTAGAAAAAATATTTAGGGAGACATTATTTAAAATTAATTTAAACTTCTAATTTCTTTTTTTTTTTTTTCCAAAATCTCATTGTATTTCCGTTAATTTATTCGCTCTCCCTCTATTTTTCATTCTATAATATAATTTTTTTTCTATTTGTTGTTCAAAGAGTAATTTTATGGCGTCAACTAATACAAGGTATGTTAATGAGAACAATTTTTTGCATAATGTCTTCATTTGACCTCATTCTTTCAAATTTCATGTCCAATATTTATGTTTTAAAATCAATTGGATTTATATTCGTTCAACTATTTATATTTTAGTCCATAAAATTATGTTTCAAAGATTTTAAATTGCACCAACATTTTTCATATTCATTATTACCAAATAAATTATATGTATTATTTTACCCGTTATATCTTTCATTGTTTTTAAATTTTGTACACATTTACTATCTAAATTAAATTAAAAGTATATGTATTTTATAATTACGTTTGCAAGATTTTTAATTACTTGCTTCGCACGTAGTCCCTAACTAGTATTAAATAAAGATAAAAATAGTGTGCGTGTTGGATTATATTAAATAAGGATAAAAATAGTGTGTGCGCATGCGTGTGTGTTTTAAGTCGGGCAACATATCACCTTGCGTCGATCTACTTCTGGTTCTGGTAGGGCTCAAATGATGGGCAAGAAAAATACATCTCCAAATTATATAAAGAAACTCCACATTGAAACAAAATCGATACCTATTCAATCACATGGTAATAGTTTGTCTTTTTAGAACTCTTTGGCTAATACTTCAAAGAGTTTCTTCAAGAATAGATAGGGCATAACCCTTTTACGGGGGTCGGGAGCTTTTTCAAGTTAGGATTCAAATGGCCCCCTGAGGAAAGGTGTCTCCTCTACATCTCCATTGGATTTGACCCATGGCTGACACAAGAGTGAAACAAACAACACGACTTGTGGAGTAGGGTTTATTGTAAATAATTCACTGGTCTATTGTTTTTTGGAACTTTATCGTCCTTTGGGTGTGTTTGGCCCAAGAAGTTGGGAAGTATGGGTAGAGAAGTAGGAGTTTGTAAACCTCACTCTTTGTTTAGCCCAAGGAGTTGGTGGGTCCCACTATTAAAAATATCAATTTTATATCTTATCAACTACTTAAACGTAGGTCTTAGGAGTTCACAACTCCTTAGACTTAATAATTCCTTACTCTTCACTATTTAACTCCTTACTCCAAACACCCAAAGAATAAAGTTCTAAACTTTTAATTTTTTAACATATTTAAAAATTTTAAAATCTAATTGATTTAATAGATATAAAATTGAGTTTTATGTTAGATCCTAAATTTTCTTTGTCTAGTAAAATTTATTGGACATAAAATTAAAAGTTTAAAGATCTATTATACCATTTTTAAAATTTAAAGATTTTAGTATACACAAAATAAGAAGTTAAAAGAACTCATTAAATATTTTTTAAAGTCCAACAACGAAATAGAAATAGAGATAAAGCTTAAAATTAAGAGAATATATTTGAATTTTTTTTACCTAAGTTCAACGAGGGGTGAGAGATCTGAAGTTAGATCAAATCTGTGTAACCTAACCAAACAATTTTTTTTGTCCATTTCCATGTCTTTTTCTTAGTACTTCTTACATTTTTTAGTATGGGATCAAAACTAGTTAATTAGCTCTTAAAAGCCACATTTAAAGTATATAAAAAAAAAAATTCAAATTATTTTCATGAAAGCCAATTAAAACAAATTTCAAACTACAAAACTAAACACATAAATGGAAAAGAAAATTAAAAATATTTAGGTGCTCTTACCAAAAAAAAAAAAAAAAGGATATGATACATGATTAACCATATAACCTGTTGTTGTCTTTTTCTCCTTTTAATCCATACCCCTAATTTTCTCTTCTTCCATTTATGATCTTTTTTTACTAACTTTAACTTCCAAATTTATTTTTGTTGTTTACTTAAAAGAAAGACAAAAATAGACACAAATTCTTGTGTTTATGAATTTAACCACAAAACCCTTTAAAGGTTATTTTAAAAAAAGACGTCAAACTCCAAAAGTGAAAATGATTTTTTTAAAAAAAAAAAAATCGAGTGTATAATTGAAATAATCCTAATAGTTTATAGATATTTTGATGATGTAACCAAAAATCTCTGTCAACATCAATAAGTTTTCCAAAATTGATATTCTCGAATTTATTATTGATAATTTATGGTCGTCACCCATATACCCTATAAAGTTGGGAATTTCGACAAGTTGTTATAAATATCATTGTCATTTGCAACCTTAGCATAAGCAAAACCACTCAAAAATTTAAATATCAAAATATTGATGGAGGAACACACAGCACGCGCCGCTGCTGTCAGGCCGTTGCCACTTCACTCGCAATCCCAACACATCTCTTGTCGTGCCACCATCTTCAACCGCCTCTTCGCCGCCGTTTACTTCGTTGCCATTTTTGCTTTGTTTTACTACCATTTGACTTCACTTCTCAAACTCAACTCTTTTATTTCCTTCTTCATCTCCCTTTCTTTGTTTATCTCTGACGTCATTTTGGCCTTCTCGTGGGTCACTACTCAATGCAACCGCATGAATCCCCTTCGCCGCCGCGAGTTTATAGAGAACTTGAAACTATTGCTCAAGAAGGATTCAGATTTTCCGATGTTGGATGTGTTCATTTGCACGGCGGATCCGTACAAGGAGCCACCGATGAACGTCGTCAACACAGCCTTGTCTGTCATGGCTTATGATTATCCGACATGGAAGATTTCGGTGTACGTCTCCGACGACGGTGGCTCTGCTATGACGCTCTTTGCTTTTATGGAAGCGGCCAAATTCGCTGCCGAGTGGTTGCCATTTTGTAGGAAAAACAACGTTGTTGAGAGGAATCCTCATGCCTTCTTTGTTTCCAACAAGGATTGTTATTGCAACTCTGAGAAAGAGAAGATCAAGGTATTATTTTCATAATAAAAACTAATCATTTCTTTACTTCAAATATGAATTAAACGAACATATCTCAACTAATATCAACTTATATTTTTAACTTCGAGGTTTGAAGTTCGATCTTTCACCATTATACAAAAAGGAGAAAAAAATATTTTTTGTCCCTAAGTTTAAAATGTTACATATTCTTAAATTTATTAATAGATATTAACACTAAACACAAAGTAGGTATTTAATGAAAAATAATGTTTGGATGTTCAGATAAAGATAAAGTATGAGAAAATGAAAAAGAGAGTAGAAAATGTAATGGAGAAAGGGAAGGTTGAAAATGAGTTCATGAATGGAGAAGAAGAAGAGTATGTGGCTTTTCATAAATGGACAAAATCCTTCACCTCTAAAGATCATCCTGCTGTCATTCAGGTATTGCTTTATTCCCATTCTAAATATTCTTATTTTAGTTGAAATTTAATTTGTTGGTAGAAAGTTGATTTGTCTATTTTATTATTATACTATTATTATATTAATTATTTGTGTTGCACGTGTTGTATAGAGGTTAAAACGATAATTTTAATTTATAAAAGTTTAATAATAGCAAAAATAATTTTGACATGACCAAAATTACTCTCAAATATACCTTTAATTGAAATAGTCAAAGGACGCATGCAATGCACGTGGTTGAAAATCTTTAGAACATAAATTTTTAAATAAATATACTTTTTAGTTAAATTTAAATAGTAATTAAATATCTAACATAAAATTTATAAGTAACGAAAAAGATGATGACTAAAATTAAATATATGTTTTGTTTAGTTAATTTATAATAATGAATATGAAATAAGCGTTGGATGTCGTTAAAAATGTTTGAAACATAATTTCAGAGAGTGAAATATACAAAGGTTGAATGAATATAATTTTTGTAAATATTAGACATAAAGTTTAAAAAAGGAGTTTTTTCGTAAGTAATAAAATAATAAAACTATTTACAAATGTAGCCAAATGACAAAAAGTTTACCGCTCATTCCAATATGTTCTTTTTGTTATATTTGTAAATAGTTTCATTATTTAGTCATTTAAAACAATTCTCATATTATTATTATGAAAAAACTAAAAAAGTCGTAAAAGATTAAAAAAAAAAAAAAAAAACCAATATGGAGGACTGATGCAGAAACTTGAAATATAAGTAAATTGGTGGAAAATGCAGTTGTAAAAAAAATTAAAATTAAGTAGAAGAAATCCTAAAAGTCCAAGAATGATTTTTAAAATTTTTAAAATTTCTTTTGATAAAATAAAAATAGGATTTCATGGAAATTTGTGTGGGATGTAGGTATTATTGGAGAGCAGTAGAAACAAAGACATTAGTGGAGAGTCATTGCCAAATCTCATCTATGTTTCAAGGCAAAAAAGTACAACTTCTCATCACTATTTCAAGGCCGGTGCTCTTAATACTCTGGTAATTAACCCTAAAACTCTTTTAAGATCAAATTTAGAATCTTTCCTCCTTTCTCTCGTCATCTAACTCTACTGTCTTTTAATAGCTTCGGGTATCAGCTACAATGACCAATGCACCAATTATTCTCACTTTGGATTGTGACACGTATTCCAATGATCCACAAACACCAAATCGAGTCTTATGTTACTTCTTGGACTCAAAACTTGCGAGCAATTTAAGTTATATTCAATTTCCTCAACGCTTTCATGGAGTAAGCAAAAATGATATCTATGCTAGTGAGTTTAAACGGTTGTATATATTTAATCCTATTGGTATGGACGGGCTATTAGGCCCGACTTATGTTGGCACGGGGTGTTTTTTTGTTCGACGATCTTTCTTTGGAGGCCCATCATCATTCGAGCCACCTGAACTCTCCGAACTCGACCCAAATCATATTGTGGAAAGAGCCATTTACTCTCAGGAAGTCTTAGATTTGGCCCATGTGGTTGCAGGTTGTGACTATGAAAACAACACCAAATGGGGTTCGAAGGTATGCTTGCTATTTATTGAAAATTCAAATTTATAGTTTATTCTTTTCTAAAAATAATAAAATGAATTAAGATGTCAAAATGAATATAACTAGATTCAACTCACAAAAAGCTTCTGCTTTATCCTCGAAGTTAGCCATTTGGATTTCCCCAATCTATAAAAGAAATTGAACCATTTTTTTTTTCAAAGTAGCATGTTATTTTGTGTGAAGTTTTATTTTTTTTTATAATTCTTTGTAAGAAAGAAAGAAAAAATCTATATTGTTCACTCAATTATTTTTAAACGTGACAAATAAGAATCACATTTTTTTAAAAAAAAAGTCCATTGTATCCTTATTCTTTATGTTTAGACATATGTATTTTCAAGGGAAATTTTTAAAAATAGAAAAATAAGAAGAATTATTTATATAAAATAATAAAATTTTTAAATAGTTGTGATAGACGATGATATAAGTTTAAGAGTCTATCAGTGATAGAAATTATAGAAGTCTATCAATATTTTTTTTGCTATTTTCTATAAATAGTTTGACATTTTTTCTATCTATAAAAACTTTTTTATTTTTAATGGTGAAAACAATAAAAGATTAAATAGTTATAAATTTCCTATAATTGGAGGAAAAAAATATAAATTTAGTCCCTTTTTAATTGTATATGTATTTTAACTAGAAATGCTTGCTTTTCATATTTTTTTGTCAAATTAAATTCAATCATAATTTTAATTGTTTGAAAACCAGTTTTTTTTTTTTAAAAAAAAAAAATATATATATATATATATATACACCACTTATATATAAAAAAATACATTTTTAATACTTGAAGTTTGAAGTTAGTATTATTTCAGATTTCGAAAGATACATTTGAAAATTTGTTTTAAATGGTCACTAAACACAAATTAACTTTTAGTACTTGGCTATTAAAAAAATGGTAGAAGTTAATTAATGACTCGACTTACTAATTTGGCGAATTATATTAATTTTATATTAAATTTAGATAATTAGACAATTAGAGGTGCCATTTCTATATCCTCTTTCTATCTCTCTTTCTCTTCCTTGTTTCTTGTACTTCATTGCAATCGTCACTCCCTCAATTCTTGTTAAATTACGTATTTGGCCAATATTGTTAATTTAGACATATATTCAATTTGACCACTTTAGTTTTAAAAGTTTCAATTTAAGTCTTATACTTCTAATCATTCCAAAATTATATTGCACCCACCTGAAAGAAAAAAAAAATCAAACCTATTTTCTTTCTATATTTTATTAGGTCACAAACTACATTATTATAGTCAAACTTAGTTGAAAACATAAGTTTTGTTAATGTGTAAAAGAATTTGGTTTATATGGTAAACATGTATGATTAATTAACGATTAATGGGACTTTTTATTTTACAGATAGGTTTTAGATATGGGTCTTTAGTAGAAGACTATTTCACAGGATATTGTTTGCAATCCGAGGGATGGAAAAGTTTATTCTGTAATCCAAACAGGGCAGCTTTCTACGGCGACGCGCCAATAAACCTTCTAGACGCGCTGAATCAAGTGAAAAGATGGGTTATTGGGCTTTTGGAAGTGACATTCTCAAAGTATAGCCCAATTACATTCGGCGTAAGGTCCATGGGCCTTCTCATGGGCCTTTCTTATAGCCACAATACATCTTGGTCCTTTCTGTCCATTCCAGTTATAGTTTATGCCTTTCTCCCCCAATTGGCTCTCATCAATGCTATCTCCATCTTCCCAAAGGTAATTCTCAAAGCTTTTAACCTTTTAACCTTAAATTATACATATGCCTAAAATGTCCTTAAATTTTAAAAGTATCTTTATATATGACAAAAAAACTCTTAATGTTGTATATCATAGATCCCTAATATATTTGATATTTTAAAAACTAATTGATACATATTAGATATAAAATTTAGTTTTATATTTAATATAAGACTTCAAATTTTCAATTTTAGTATCTAGTAAGTTTGTGAATTTTTAAAATAAATTTAGAATAAGTCAAAGACTTATTTGATACAAAAATAAAAGTTCAGATCTATTGAAAACAAAATTAAAGTTTAAAAATCTATTAAACACTTTGTTAATTAAAAGTTAAAAACTAAATAGATAAAAATAAAATAAAAAATAAAAAAAAACTTAAAGTTTTGAGATTTATTATATACTTTTTAAAATTATAGGACCAAATAAACATAAATTTGAAAGTTTAAAGACTAAACATCTAATTACAACATACTTGGTATTACAAACTAGTTAAGGCATACGCAAGAGATCCCAAGTTGGAACTCTCCTACCCCTTGAACTCAAAATAATAATAATAATAATAATAATAAATGTTATGATATGAGTTCGGTTTAAATTTGGGGCCTCCTTGATAATGATTTTATTTAAATTTTTATGCTTTTTAAATTTATGCATATTTCCTCCTAATTTTCTTAGGATATATAATATTTAGGTAATGGTAAAAAATTGACACAACTTTTAACTTCTTCTTTTTTTACACATTTAAACCATCAATTTCATACTTTCTCGATTGCAATCTCGACTAGGATTGAGATTGGGAAAAAGAATAAATTAAATTATTAGATGTTGATTGATTCTTGCTTTGGATATGTGGTTTGTCTTCCATTCTTAAATGGATTTGAATAGGAATGTAAACTTTTCACTTCTTTTTTTTTCTTTCTTTCTTTCTTTGTTTATTCAAGGAAATGAAGTTCTAATAACTTTACACTATTTTGGAGGAAATTTTATCATTACACTAATAAAGTACAAGATTGATGGTTCAAACATTCAAAAAAGGATGAAATTTTTTGTATTGATCTCGTTATCGTAGTGTGATGTTGCGTTCTTTTTTTCATGGGTTTATCAAATGTTTGGATAGGTTTCGGATCCATGGTTTGTTTTGTATGCATTCCTTTTCTTGGGAGCCTATGGACAAGACCTTCTTGAATTCATATTAGAAGGAAACACATTCCAAAAATGGTGGAATGATCAGAGAATATGGAGCATAAGAGCTCTCTCTAGCTACTTCTTCGCATCCATTGAGTTTTGTTTGAAATCTTTTGGGATTTCTGCCTTTGGTTTTAATGTCACTAGTAAGCTAATTGATCGAGAACAAAGCAAGAGATACGACCAAGAATTGTTTGATTTCGGAGCCCCATCCCTAATGTTCCTGCCAATGGCCACGGCGGCCATTGTCAACTTTACCTCCGGACTCATAGGAATTTGGAGATCATTGGGTGGTGCATGGGAACAACTTTTCCTTCAAATATTTTTGGTTGGATTTGTGGTGCTCAATTGCTACCCGCTTTATGTGGCCATGTTGTTTAGGAACGACGGAGGAAAATTGCCACCCAAAATTACTTTCTTCTCCCTCTTCCTCACTTTGCTTTTTTTTTTTGCTGATTTTTTGTATTAACGGATGTTTTAGCTGCATTTATAAAATATTTGTTCTATAATTTCTTTGCAATCAATTATTTAAATAAATAAATGGTTATGATTTATGTTGAAATGTCTTGAATCTGATATCGAGCACTTCGAACGACCATGAAGGGGGTCTTGTTGTTTTATGTCATTTACGATTTTGTTCTCATATTTATGCTATTTATGTTATTTAGGATTTTGGCCCTAGGGTTTAGAGAAGTGCACTATATAAACTCTCTAATTTTAGAGGTACCCCTTGATTTATAATCTGCAATTTTCTCTCTAATAAAATTGTATTCTCATTCTGACTGTGGATATAGCTAACACACCGTTAGTGAACCACATAAATTCGTGTGTCGATTCTGATCTATTGCTTTACATTTTCTATTCATCTTTGATTGTTAATTTCTTAACAATTTATATGTCGCCAAAACAAATATTGGTCAATTCATTAAGTTAATTAGGTGGTCAAAGATTTGATTTTTGACCTTCAAATGTTGTTGGCAATAAATAATGGAATAATGCAAATAGTTTTTATGTTAGTGAAAACGAAATCATTATTGTGTATGTTAGATGATATTTAACTAAATTTACCTTCACTCACTAACTTAAGCTTTTAAATCAACCGGCGATTTAAGAATGAGACTATTACAATGCAAATGAGACTATTAATATTCAACATCATCCAATTAGTAGTAGACTCAAATAGGCAACAAAAATGCAGGTAAGGAAGTTCAAGACATGAGAGATGAGAAGAATTGAGTATGCAAATCCAAGATCTCAAGACATAGATATTTGAGAGATGTGAGAAATGAATTGAACTTTTTTAAGAAAAAAAAGATGTGTTGCTTACTTTGATGAACTTTTTAAGTGATGAAATCTTTAATTTGAATGATTAGATATACCATCGATCCATAAAGTTAAAGAGTTTAAATCTTTTGATACACATGTAATGTTGACTAATTTTGTCCTTTTATTTTGTTTTACAAAAATCACAATATAGTAATTTAATGGGTACTTTCTTAAACCACAATTACATTATTGTTTAACTAAAAACATTACTTGTAACTTTCATAAAGATCACAAAGTAGGGTCACTAACAACAAACAATTAGAGCCACAAAGCAAAAGTTGCCACAAAATAACAAAAGTAGCTAGCATGGTTATTGTCCCACCAACTATAGACTGTAAAATGCCAATAACAGCTACCTTCAATTATTGACCTCAACCTTCACAAAAAAAAAAAAAAAAAAAAAAAAAAAAAAAAAAAGGAAAAAAATGTTGAACGTACTTACCCTCGTTTGGATCTAAGAAAGTTGATGAAATGATTTGATTTGAAATCCAAGAAATGATTTTAAATTAATTTCTTTGTTTGGAACGAGAAAAATTTGAAACCAATATATTTAAAATTTTGTTTTTTAATAGTAATTGAAAAAGAAAAGAAAGTTAAGAATTTACTAATATAGACTTTTAATATGATGTGTTAAAAGTGACAACAAGATCAGTTAAGTAAATTGTTTTTAAATCTTAAGAAATCTCAGCATTTTGGTTAGGAAAGTTTTTTTTTTAAAGTAAAAATAGGATTTGAAATCACTTTAAATTTTAAAATCATTCTCTTTCCTATCGCAACAAACAAGGGATCAATTCATTTGAAATAATTAAAATTTTTCGAAATTATAAACTTCCAAACAAACCATTAAAATTTGTTGTAAGGAACTACTATCACTTAAATTTAATTTCGAACCATAAACTTAGGTACATAAGCCCCACATATTTTTAAGAAATTTTTTCTAAAAAAAAAATCTATCTTAAATAGCTTCATTCATCTCTTTTATCTTTACAAACTCATTTATGTATCATGCTATATATAAGTAGCTAGTTTTTATATGAAATATAAGAGACTTAAAACTTTTTAAGAGTCAAAATATTATAAAACACTTAAACATTAATAACTAAAGTAATTTTTATAGTATACTAGTTGAATACTAGGATTCGTTTTAGTGGTTAGTTTTGCTTTATGAAAAATTAGAAGTAAAAGGAAGTAAAATAGTGTTTGTTAAATTTTAATTTAAAATTAGAATAACTAGTTACGGTGTTATGAACTAAAGTAGGCTTATTATTTTAATTATTTAAATATTTATAATTACTTTATAATTTACTATAATATATTTTTTTAAAATTATATATGATTTGAATTTCAACTAATTTTGTTTAATTTAAATTATTTGATAAAAATTTTTTTAAAAAAATAATTGTCATAAAAAACGTGAATCACTTAAAATTTAAAAAATATATATGTGTGAAAAATATATTAATATAGAAGAATATTGTTATAATATATTTATTTAAATGGTTTAAATTTATAGAAAAATTGAATCTAAAAGCTACTACTATCCACCTTTTAACTTCTGTTAGAATTTACAAAATAATTCTCATAGATTAATTAATAATTTGATTTACCAAACAAGAAAGACAGTTAAGATTTTTCCAAAATCAATTTCGACAATTGCAAACGTAATTCCAAACAGAGCCTCCATTTGGTACACTTATTTCATAATGTTAAAAATACATATTGTGAGTTGAATTTGAGGAAAAATATATGTATATCACTAAAGGTTAAACAAAATAAATATTTGAACAATTTATAACTGTTAAAAAATTAGAATGTTTTTTTAAAAAAAATAAAGTGTACTTGTTGACACATCGAAGAGATTTATTGGTTAATTTATTTATTTTTACAAAATTTTAATTTTTATGTCAACTACATTTGATGGTAAAGTTTCTAGAATCATCGAAATTTATGTACAGCTGGAATTTAGAATCTTGTATTGGATTTAAATGAGTACAAAAGCATGTAAAGAACAGTAAATTATATTATAAACCCCTCAACTCATTGATATGCAATGTTTAAAAAATTGAAAAGTGAACAAAAAGATTACTGTAAATCTTTCTCTTCTCTACCATTTAATTAACTTTTAGGCTCTAAATTGCTTGAACTTGAGAAGTTTTTTGAACCTCGATAATAATGGTCTTCTAAAATTGAAACTTAATTATTAACAATTAAGTTGTGGAAGGCAGTATATAAAAATGGAATATAAAAATGATTAAAAAAAATACAATAAGTAACTTATTTAAGATTTTAATGTGAAAATCAAGGAAAAAAGGTGGTTAAAAATGGTTTAATCTCTGTAATTAATTACCTCATAAATTCATATAACCATCAAACAAAATGACAAAAAGAAAAATCAAAAGCTCTACATTAAAGAAAATGACAAAATAGAGGTCAAATCTGGTAGAAAAGTTACTGAAATCATCTTGGTGGGGCTTATAATTATCTTATATTTAATAAAATAAATGTGAACCTGCCTAATATTTTACAACAGATAACAATTTTATTTTTTATTGTCTATTTTTAAAATTTATGTTTTTTTTTTTTCAATTTATCTGTTATTGTTTTCCTCAAATTGTAAAGAAATATTTGAGTTTTTAATTAAATTCTAAAAACAAAAATAAAATTTTAAAAGTTATTTTTTTAATTTTCAAAATTTCACTTGTCTTTCTAAATTAAACATGTACTAGAAGAAAATTTACTTTTAATTACGAATAAAATACATTGTTGAAAGCTAAAAAAACGCCACTAAAAGTATATTAGCAATGCGTAAAGACGTGTCGCTATAAACGTCGCAGTAACTTATCACATATTTGCATATTTCAAGCATTTAAACAAAAGTAAAGATAAATTTTTCATTTTACATTGTACCAACAATACCAAATAGTTATTTTACATTTAAACAAGGAAAAAAAATATATTCCAAGCAATAACATTATCATTGAAACAAGGGAAGAAAAATATCAACCTATCACAAATTCGGGAGAACAAGTTATATGAACCCAAATTCTTTGAATCTCCGTCTAAATTTAACACCATGAAATCCTATGTTGGAGATCCCCGAGATATAACATCTAAAAAAAGAAAAAGAAAAAGAAAAATCATGAAATAGGTAAGTACTATAAGAATAAAGAATTGAAGAAGGGAGAAGTTTCATAAACTAAACTTCAACATAAACTCAACAAGCTAATGAAATTCATGAACTAAAATGAACTTAGTTGAAACCATAACAGCAACTTATCAACTCAAGCAACTTATAAAGTTGTCAAAAGAAAGAGAAACAACTAATAGAACAAACGCAATAATAGATAGTTTGAACAAGCAAGAAGTATTATTCTTAGTATTTACAATCAAAAGATGGGAATCATAAATAAATACACAAGCATGCAGATTAACTTAACTCAAGAAATAAACTCAATAAGTTAATGAAACTGATGAACTGAAATGAACTTAGTTGAAATCTTTCATTGAACACTCTATCCCTTCCCTTCTTCATGCGTTTTAATACAACCAAATCTTCCCAAGGAATTGTCATTTGACATTGATCCTCTAATTCCTCCAAGAACCAAATACTAAAAAAAGAGATGGTTAATTTTAATTTTATGAATGGAAGTAGTGTTTATAAGTTTAATTTTCAAAATGATCTACGTAAATTATATTTTAAATTATATTTTAAAGTTCACCGATGAGAAAAGCTTCTTAACAGTTTAAAATCTCAACTCCAACACTTGATTATTATCCTTAAAATTGATACTGATCATTACAATTATCCTAAAGAAAATAAGAAAAAATAAGTACAATTTTAAAAAATAAAATAATTATAACTAGGTATTAAGTACATAATCTTGATTAAAAAATTAGAGGTTCAAATTCACCCAACTTCACCAATCCTGGTTGATTAAAAAATCTGAAATAGAATCTAAATTCAAATCTATACCACCAAAAATGCTAGTTTTGTAATTGTTGGTGCCAGATAGATATACAACCTTTATAACAATTATTTTAGGAAAATTACTATAGATAGAAATAATATCAAACTATTTACAAATATAGAAAATTTTCACTATCTATCAGCAATAGACTGGGATAGAATTGTATAGCTTGAGCGATAAGTTTCTATTACTGTCTCTCAAACGATAAAATTCGATCGTGGTCTATCGTTAATTGACAGTAAAAATTTTTTATATTTATAAATAGTTTTACTTATTTTTAAAACAACTCATTATTTTATCCTTTTTCTCCTTTTTTTTTTCCTTATTTTCACTACTAATAGAATTTCTTCCGATAAAAAAGCATACTTATCTATTGTTTGTTAGTTTGTTTGTTTTTTCTGTTTGAGAGATACTTGCCTATTGTTTTATTGCATCTCATCCTTTTATAAAATTACAATTTCTAATATTTAATTATTACTTATTTTGTTAAAATAAAATATTTATTATCTACATATACAAATAAAATTTGGAGAAGTTTTAAAAATAGAAAAAATAAGATAAACTATTTACATAAAATAGCAAATTTTTTAAATAGTTGTGATAGATGCTAATAGAAGTCTATCAGGATCTATCAGTTAGAAATGATAGAAGTCTATCACTGATGTCTATCCGTATTTCTTTTTGCTATTTTATGTAAATAGTTTGACATTTTTTTTTATTGGTAAAAATTTTTCATAAAATTTCCCTTTATTCTTTTAACAAAAAAAAAGTTATTTTTTTAAAAAAAAACTAATATAACTTTATTTTAATGAACTTAACTCACTAATAATTAGCATGGTTTTCCTCTTGTTGAAGGTTGGATCTCCCTTCCATGTCATCATTGTACAGAAAACTTTATTTTAACTAGTTATTTTTTTTTAAAAAAAGAAGCTAGTTATTATTTTTTAATACTAAATAAATGGTAGAAAAAAATACCAACAAATAAAATAGTAATAAGATAAATTAAATTTTATTAGGATTATTGTTATTTCAAATGTTATTAATCACATAGTATTTAGTCATTCATTTTAATTAATTAAAAAAAGAAAAATGGTATCTTAGAAATTATAATATGGGTTTAAATCTCACATGAGGGTATATTGGAAAAAAAAATCTAACCGCTATATTGGAGCTTGAAATCCATTAACATGCTAGCATACATAGTCTAGACTGTCATTAATTTGTTACAAATAAAATAAAGACAATAACTAAAATGTTTTTTTGTCTGAAATTTTATTTTTTCATTTTTATTTTTATTTTTTTAATTTTGTGTCTTTCTTACTCATTTAGAATTTATCTGCTTTTAAATAAAAATAAACAAAAAAAAATAAGTTGCATTCTTTTTTTAAAATAAAATAAATTATAAAAAACATTTTTTTTATTTGCGTTTAAGGAAAATAAATTTAGAAGATTTTATGCTCATCAAATAAAAGTTTTTTTTTGTTCTCATATTTGTATTTGAGGAGAATAAAATTTTGAACGTTCAAATCTTTTGTTTATGAAAAAATTGTATTTAATTAAGTTTGGGTGGAAATATTTAAACCACATTCTTTTAAATAAAAAAAAAAATCTTTTCAAATTAAATTTATTATTTCTCTTCCTTTTAAATTTGATTTGATTTATTTTTTTTGCGAAATTCTATAAGTAATATTTTTTTCCTATGGCTTGAAGATTTTTGGGACACATTCTTCTCACAGAACATAGTAGAAAAACTCTAGCCATTTTTTTTTTCTCTCTCACTCGTATACACACTTTTTTTTCTCAAAAGATTTTTCCTTTTTCTCACACATAATAAAAAGATATTAGTGGCTTCTTTCAAAAAAAAATTCTATCGTTTTCTCCTCCTATCCCTCTTAATTTTATTTTTTTTCCTAAGTTTCTTTATTTTTCTCCTCCAAGAATCACTCAATCTCTTAACTTCTCTCCACATTTTTTTTTCCTCCGCGTTTTTCTCTTCCTCTTTCAACTTTTTCTCTCCATAAATCAAATCTCTCTAAAAAATTCTTTCCTTTTCGCACTTCAAAAAGAAGCATTCACAATCGTCAATAAATTGTGAGTTTTACTTATTTCTAAATACGAAATTTTTTTATTATATATTTGCATGTACATTTTTAGTAATATTATTGTATATCAATTTCATTTCTACATCACATGTAGACCAATTTTATTTGTGCCTCATATAGACTAATTTTATTTGTTCATCATGTATATATTTTAAGTTGAATAATATTTTAGATTCTTATTTAGTTGATTTACTTTACCTTACAAACTTTGGATTTTAAATTTCATAAATGATTATCCTTGTATATTATGTAAGGTATATTTGTTAATGATGTAATTGTTTCAATTTCTAATATTTGTATTATATATATATATATATATATATATATATATATATATCTTTGAACAAAATTATTGTTAAAACTTTCCAATGACGGATTCTTTAATCTTTTAAAAACTTTCCTATGACAGAGATTAGGAGTTTCCTAATATTCATGAGGTGATAAATTTATTTTGGGATGCCAAATTAAATTCAAGTAAATTTTCTAATGGCCTTTGCCCACCCATAATTAGTATTCATTGTTGTTAATAATAGTGATCAATAAAATATTGGACATTTAAAAATCAAAACAAATTTTTTTTCCTATAAAAAAAAACTCTCTTTAATAACGAGAAAAAATAAAACTTCTTTTTCGAATGAGTGTTATGGATGCTAATACCTTCCCCATACACAAAAGACCCCTGAAAACCCTTTACCTTTTCTTTGCAGACCAATTTGACATACTTTGGGTGCAATTCACACCCTCTAAATCTCCATTTTCCTCCTCTTGGGCAGCTCCGCATCACAAACCCGTAGAGACAGGTTTAAATCTAATTTTGGTCCCTAAACTTTTAAAATTGTCTATTTTACTCCCGAGCTTTGAATATTGTTTTATTTTGGTTCAAACTTTTAAAAATGTTCATTTTAGTATCTGGACTTTTAAAAAGTGCTTATTTTGGTCTTGTTATATTAAGATTTTGTTAGCTCTTTAACAAAATGGCAAGTGACTTGTATTTTTTGATGACTAGACTACCAAATAAGTTAGTTACTTTAAAAAATTTAGAGTTTTCATTTTGAATAAGGTGGCAAAGTGGAGAATTTAAAAGACACTTTTAGTTCAAAATTTTGGCGTGTTGATATTGTTGACATTTTACTTCAGCTTCATCTTGCTCACCAATCATCCAAAAATACAAGCTCTCTGTTGAAGAATTAATATAATTTTAATAATAGAGACTAAAATAAACATTTTTTTAAAAGTTCAGAGATTAAAATAAACGTTTTAAAAAGTTTAAAGTCCAAATAAAATAAGATGCAAAGTTCAACTACTAGGATTTAAACTTATATCTAATTCCTAATTTCAAACTTCGCCAAGTAAATAATATATATATATATATATATTTTGGATTTTTGATAGGTAAGACTATATTTAAAGCCTACCTTAATTAAAACCCCAATTATCAATATTTTATATATTTTTTCCTTTGCAAATATTTTCATAACTGACCATAACGTTAGAATATTCGTTCACAATACCCGAGGCCCACACTTCAAAATTTAAGAAAACGATGAGTTTTTTTTTTTTTTTAAATACACTCCCTATAAATTTGGGAATTTATTCAAATTGACAAGTTTGGACACAAATCTCACTCATTAAACCATGGAGAAACACATTGCACGCGCCGCCATACCCAACCCTCCGCCGCTCCCACTAAATTCCCACCACATATCACGCCGCACCACCACCTTCAACCGCCTATTCGCCGCCATTTACAGCGGTGCCATTTTAGCTCTCTTTTATTACCACTTAGCTTTTTCACTTCTCAAACCTCCCTCTTCTCTTGCTTCCTTCTTCGTTTCCCTTTCTCTCTTCATTTCCGACGTCGTTTTGGCTTTCTTGTGGGCCACTACTCAATGCAACCGCATGATTCCCCTCCGCCGTCGTGAGTTTCCCGGTAACCTTAAACAGTTACTGAAGAAAGATTCAAATTTTCCGGCGTTAGATGTGTTCATTTGTACGGCGGATCCGTACAAGGAGCCGCCGATGAGTGTCATTAACACGGCTTTGTCCGTCTTGGCCTATGATTACCCAACATCTAAGATCTCCGTCTATGTCTCCGACGACGGCGGCTCCGCCGTGACGCTCTTTGCTTTTATGGAAGCGGCTAAGTTGGCCGCTGAGTGGTTGCCGTTTTGTAGACGAAACGACGTCGTTCAGAGGAATCCCGATGCCTTCTTTTCCTCCAACCAAGATTCGGACTCTGAGTATGAGAAGATCAAGGTAACGGAATCTATTTTTTTTTAATAAGAAAAAAAATTAATTTGTTATTTATTTATTCAAATTTAGCTTGAATTACTTTATTGATTTTTCGAAGATCAAGGAAGCTTAAATCGGGTTAATTTAATGATTAAATTATAAAAGTGTCATGGACGTTATTGACTTATTTATTTCAAAATATATTAAAACTTTTATCATTTCTTTCAAAAAAAAATTTTTTTTTTATATTTTTAAAAGTTGTAATAATACTTTTGACTTTTATCCAATGTATCAAAAAAAACTATTTTCGGAATAGAAACTTTTACAATCTTGAATGAAAATTGATATTTAAAATGGTTTAGCCATTATATGAAATGAAAATTTATATTGTCGCACTCTTCTAAGTCATAACCACGTTATTTTACGTCCTAATATAAGTATTTTTAAATAATTTAGCATAATTTAATTTATTTGTGAATATTTTGATTCAAATTCATTTTCACCACATATTAGAAGGATGAGTGAGTACATCTCAAAAAATTTGTCTTTTTATTATGGTTGGACACTTGAATTTTGGTTAAAAAAAAAATTTGGGGACTTAGTTTTTTCAAATTTTTTTTATATATAAGAGGATTTAATTTTAAATTTAATTAGATCTATGTGGCTAAAAATTTTAATTAAGGTTTAGTTAACCATTTTATTTTGGTTTTTCATATTTTAAATTTGTTATATTATAAGTCATGTTTTTTTATTATTTGAAGCAAGAATTTGTACGTGTTTAAAAAATAGTAAAAATATATTACAAAAATTGAGAGGAAGTAGATATAAATTTAAATTTTTAAATTTGATTTAGCTTTCAATTTTGATACCTATATTTTCAAATGCCTCAATTTGGTTTATATATATATATCCTTAAAAGTCTCAAATTTGTTGTTTATAATTTTAAATTAAATGTCATAAATTATCTTTAAACCATTGGTTACTCATTCAAAAGCCTACTTCTTTTGCCAACCCAAATTAGTTAATATATTATATTCTTAATCAAAGGATCAATTATTCAAATTATTATTATGTTGTCACGAGTTATACTAAAAAATCACTATTTATTTTCCTTCGTTTTTTCCTCTTAATACATGTTCTAACACTCTTATATAATTACATGAAAAATAAAAAATGTGAACTTCAAAAAAGAATTTAAAAAAATATAAGAATTAAATCGATATTAAATCTAAATCATAAATATTAATTATAATTAAATAACTATAAAATGTCACAGTGATAAAATTATTAAGCCATAAATTGATCTAAAATAGTGAATATAAACCTAGTTCAACTAATATAACATTGATTTTGTGCGGTTCAAATAATATTCAATAACAACATGACAAGTGGCAATATAATTTAAAATTTTGAATTATTTTTACATAATCATACAAGAGTTGGTAAAACTGTATTTGTAAATTGGCCTTTAAAAACCGACAAAGACACAAACCGACAAACATCAAATTGGAGTAATGGGGAGTGGCAGACAATTTTGCCTTTTTTTCATTTTAAACAATAAAAAAAAAATTATGAACTTTTCGTATTAATAAATAAATAAAATGAAAGGACCAAATTCATTTCCAAATATTCTAGTCTCTTTATACATTCTCAAGAAAAATAAATAAATCTCCATACAGATACAGGCAGCCACTCCATGGCCTCAGAAATCATTTAAATGGGTTTGATTTGAATTTTTTTTTTTTTTTTTTTTTTTTTTTTTTTTTTTTTTTTTTTTAAGAAAATGATCTTTTGATAGCTTTTTCATTTTGGTTCTTTCAATTTTAAAATTTGCTCCATATTTGACTTTAAACTTTCTTTTAAAAAAAATTTTGGTCTTTTCTAATAATAATTATTTAAATAGATGGATGGGACTTCGAATATTTATATTAGTATTAATGTGTTGCCACACATAAGGTGGATGAGATGGGAGTATCAAGTTGGCCTTGTATTAGGCAGTAAATTAATAGTAAGTTATCAAAATAGTTTGTAAGTTATTTTCTAAAAATTTTAGGGTTGTTTTCAAATATACTAAAATGAGCTAAAATATTTATAAATATAGCAAAATATACTGATAGACATTGAAGATTAGATAGATAGTAATATTTTGCTATATTTAAAAATATTTTCAACAATTTTGCCATTTAAAACAATTACCCAAACTTTTAAATCCTTAAAAGGAGACTTTTTTTTAAGTTCAACTAATTAAATTTGGGACAAATACTTTAGAATAATTAATGTTTAATTAAAATAAATTAAAATTCTGATAGTAATTTCGGTCTTGTGTGGTAACTATTTCGTTTTTTTTTTTTGGAATATTAAATCATTCCTTTCAATTTCTTACCAAGATTGGCAAAGTACTCAAGTACAAGAATTAAATTCTTAGCTAAATTCCAAAAACAAGAACAAGTTTTTAATCCTAACCCGGGTCAATTAGAAAATGAGGGTGGTTTTAAGAAAAAATTGGTGAAAAGGGGTGGTTTTAAAGTTATTTAGGAAAATGGGGTAGTTTTTTTGTCTTTTAATGAAAGCTTTCTTGAAAGTTGAAATGAGACCCACATAATGAAGAAAATGATAATTATTATAATTTTTTTTAACAAATTCATCATCTTTAACTTTTTAAGGAAACATAATACCATTTTTTTTTATAATTAGTATCTTATTGAATTTAATTTATTTGTAAAATAATAAACTATTATCTATGGATAAAGATAATACCACTACTTTTTTCTTTTTTTTAACATCATATTGTAGTTTTATTTTACTAAATTTGTGAACTAGGTAATATTTAAAAAGAAAATTACAATATGATATACTAAAATAAATTTATTACATAGATAAGTAAAATTCTAAAACATTGCTACGTGGAAATATCAAAAGTTCTAATTTTTTCTAATATATTACTAATCCTTCCAAGTAAAATTAGTGGATAGTTATATTTTTCGAAAAAATACCTTTTGGTTTCTTATATTTGAATTTAGTTTCTATTTGGTTTCTATGTTTCAAAATCTAACACATTTTGTCCCTGAAGTTTCAATAATTCTCAATTTTAGTCATTTAGATAACAGAACTGTTAGTGGCCATTTGGTTTAAGGATTTATAAAATTAAACATAACAATCTTATATAATTGTTATAGATTAATTAATTAAACAATGGTCATCATTCAACTCATTGATAAAAAATAATTAATTAAGAATCAATAATAATCTTAATTATAAATATTTGAAAATTGAGTAATTTATAATTGAAATTAACCAATTAACGTATTTAATGAACATCATATTAATTATAATATATTATTTAATCATTTTTATAATTAATTAAGTTCAACACTAGTAATTTTAATATTAATTAAATAATATAAGAAAATATATTTTAATAAACAATAGATTATATAAAAAGTGAAACAAACAAATAAAAATATGATATGTTAATAAAGAATACTAATTTTACTTTCAAGAAGAGTTTTCACCAAAAGACAAAAAAAACTACCCTATTTTCCTAAATAATTTTAAAACCACCCCTTTTTAGCAATTTTTTCTTAAAACTACCCACATTTCCTAATTAACTCCACATTTCCTAATTAACTCTTTAAAAAACTATTTTTTTTAGTTTTCAAAATTGAGTTTTATTTTTTAAAATATTGGTAAGAAGTAGATAAAAAGAACAAGAAATTTAGAGGTGAAATTAGTATTTATAGACTTAATTTTTAAAAAAAACTAAAAACTAAAAATCAAATAGTTACCAAACGTCTTCATTTTTAGTTTTCTGTCTTTGAACTTTTAGGTTTGTTTTCTCTCAGTTTCTCAATTACGATGTTTATTTTTTTTTTTTAAAGAAACGCTTAATTTTAAAAAAAAAATCAAATGGTTATAAATGAAACTCAAAAGAATTATTTATTTTCTTAACATAATTTTAGAAGAAATTCAAACAAATAATTATAAAAAGAGAAATGAAAATAAAAATTTAAAAATTGTGTATAATTGGTTTGAATGTTCAGATAAAGTATGAGAAAATGAAAATGAGAGTAGAAAATGCTACGGAGAAAGGGAAGGTTGGAGATGAGTTCATCAATGGAGAAGAAGAACATTTGATTTTTGATCAATGGACCAAATCCTTTACTCCTCAACATCATCCTACTATCATTCAGGTATTGCTTCACTTCAATTTTTCTCTTTATGTCAGAGACATTATATTTTCGACTAAAAAGTTAAAAGTATTCACTTCAACGTATTATTGGGCTTAAAGAAAAAAAAAAACAAAAAATTTCATAGAAATTTGTGTGTGAGACAGGTTTTGCTTGATAATAGCAAAAACAAAGACGTCAGTGGAGAATCATTGCCAAATCTCATCTATGTTTCAAGGCAAAAAAGTTTAACTTCTCATCACCATTTCAAGGCTGGTGCTCTTAATACTCTGGTAAACCCAAAAACTTCTTAATTACTTTTTTTTTTTTTTTTTTTTTTTTTTAAAGATGATATTTATAATCTTTTTATCTTTGTTTTTGTTGCAATAGCTTCGGGTATCTGCTACAATGACTAATGCCCCAATTATTCTCACTTTGGATTGTGACACATATTCCAATGACCCACAAACACCCAATAGAGTCTTATGCTACTTCTTAGACCCAAAACTTGCAAGCAATTGTGGTTACGTTCAGTTCCCGCAACGATTTCATGGGATTAGCACAAACGACATTTATGGGAGCGAGTATAAACGGCTATTTATATTTAATCCAATCGGTATGGATGGGTTATTAGGCCCAGGTTACCTTGGTACAGGATGTTTTTTTAATCGACGAACTTTCTTTGGAGGTCCATCATCACTCGAGTCACCTGAACTCTTCGAACTTGACCCAAATCATGTTGTGGAAAAGTCCATTCAATCCCAAGAGGTCTTGGACTTGGCTCATTTAGTTGCAAATTGTGATTATGAGAATAACACAAAATGGGGTTCCAAGGTATGTATATATATATATAGTCGATATTCACTGAAAATCCAAAGTAACATTATTGAGTTGAGACCAAGTTTAGAATTTTTAAAGTTTCATTTTTTTTTTTTTTTTTTTCAGTTGGGTTTTAGATATGGGTCTCTTGTGGAAGACTATTTCACAGCATATTTGCAAAAAACAGAAGGATGGAAGAGTGTATTCTGTAATCCAAACAGGGCGGCTTTCTTAGGTGATGCGCCAATGAACCTTTTAGATGCTGTAAATCAAGTGAAAAGATGGGCTATTGGGCTTCTTGAAGTGACATTCTCAAAGTATAGCCCAATCACATTTGGTGTAAGGTCCATAGGCCTTCTCATGGCCATTTCTTATTGTCACAATGGATTTTGGGCCTTTTTGTCCTTTCCTGTCAGTGTTTATGCCTTTCTTCCCCAATTGGCTCTTCTCAACGGCGTCTCCATCTTTCCTAAGGTACACTCACGATTCATTTTATGTTCATTTGACGTCTCAATTTTGCTAACTTTCAATTTTTGTGTCGATGAGTTTTTTTTTTTTTTTTTTTTTTTTTCAAAAAAGAAATAAAATTGAAAGTTAGGATTTATTTATTTTTGAAAAGGAAGAAGTTCAATTTTAAATTTAATAGATCAACTATATATATATATATATATATATATATATATATATATATATATAGGACTCTACTTTTTGTTACAAATTACCTCATTCTTTCAAAAAGTGCAATATTATTTTCGACCTTTTATAAATGTATCAAAGTTATTTTAGAGTAGAAAATAAATCTACTAGAATTTTGAATGAAAATTAAGACCTAGGCTTAGTGATGATGACGTAAAATGATATAACAATGTTCATGTTTCAATTTTCATTAAGTATTTTGAATACTAATTTAGAAATTATATGAAAGATAAATGTTATTATGCACTTTAAAAAAATCAAGAATAATTTTTATGATTTAACCCTCATTTAATTTGAATTTTTTTATTATATTATTGTCATACCTACATGGTACAAAATTGAAATTGCGTCCTATTAATAAGGACGTTGAAAGTTGAAGAACTAAATAAAATACAAATTGAGCACTAAACTTGTAATTGAATTTTAACGATTTGAAATTTGATTATTTTATAGGTTTCAGATCCATGGTTTGTATTATATGCGTTCTTGTTCTTGGGAGCTTATGGACAAGACCTTCTTGAATTCATGTTAGAAGGGGACACATTCCAAAAATGGTGGAATGATCAGAGAATATGGAGCATAAGAGCTCTCTCTAGCTACTTCTTTGCATCCATTGAGTTTTGTTTAAAATCTTTTGGGATTTCTGCCTTTGGTTTTAATGTCACTAGTAAAGTAACTGATCAAGAACAAAGTAAGAGATATGACAAGGAATTGTTCGATTTCGGAGCCCCATCCCCAATGTTCTTGCCAATGGCCACGGCGGCCATTCTCAACTTCGTCGCCGGAGTCATTGGAATTTGGAGATTATTGGGCGGCGTGTGGGAACAACTCTTCCTTCAAATGTTTTTGGCTGGATTTGTGGTGCTCAATTGCTACCCACTTTATGTGGCCATGGCGTTTAGGAATGACGGAGGAAAATTGCCACCCAAAATTACCTTCTTCTCCCTCTTCCTCGCTTTGCTTCTATGTTATTTTGCTTCTTTTTTGTATTAACAAATGATTTAAGATTTTTTTTTAGAGATAACTCTTTCGAGTGGTTGGATTTGGATTATTTCTCTCTTTTTTTTCCTTTAATTAATTTATAGTATGTGAAATTAATTTTTAGATACGCTTCATTCTTTTGGGACAAACTGTGTCAAAGTAGAAAAAAGATAACGTTAAACATTAGTTGATTTCTGTTCAGACTAATTTATTTCTCTATCTCTCTAATTTAAATTAATAATTGAATTTAGTCCTTCAAAATGAATTTTCGTTAAAATTTGTTAAATAAGAATAATAGCCTCCAGGTAGGTATATATAATAGTACATGAATATATTTCTACATTTTATATTGAAAATGTTAATAGATAGTAAAAAAATTTGAAAAAAATCAACAATAAGCTACCAATAAAAATGAAAATTAAGATTTACTGAAAGTATAAAGACTAAAATTGGATATTTGAAAGTACAATAACTAAAATTGAACAATTTCTAAATTACATAGACTATAATGATATTTTAACACCGTAAAATACACTTGGGCTCTTTTGTCCCTTTTAACTTTTTTCTTTTTTCTTTTCAATTCACTACTTTATAGCTTATTTTAAGCTTGTGGAGGGGAAGGATGGAAAAGGATAGAGAAAGAAAGAGATATGCCAAATAATTTTCTTTTTGAATTTTTTTTTTTTTTTGACAGAATGTTCTTGACGCAAGGGTATCCAATTTAAATGGTTGAGACTTCTATTGGACCTAAGTACAATCATATTAATGTGTGAGTAGTTGAGTGTCAGTTCGAATGAGATCTTTTTAATTTATTCTCTTGTATTATTGTTGTTTTTTTATGAAACTTATTATCTTAAAATATCAACTGTTGTGTGTCTATAGTCATGAATTAGGAGAACTTGTTAAAAGTATTGATGTTTAGATATGTACAACTTAATTATTATTACTTTTGTTTCTACTTAATCAATTCCCTATTAAGTTGTTAAAATGGGCATAACTTAACTGACGTTGTATTTGTACTATCAACTTTGAAGTTAGATATTCGATTTTCTCACCTCACATATTGTCAGAAAAAAGTCTTATTAAATGTATGCAAGAGGAGATAAGTGGGCCTTTAGAATATAGTACTACTTATCCCAACACGGAGTCATTATTTTCGATGTAGAATTATAAGACATATATAAATGGCATAAAATTGATAGATTTTAAAGGAAGAATTAGCAGAAATTGAATAGACAAATTGCAAAACTTGTCTGGATTTATTTATTTAATTGAAATTAATGAGTTTGTGATGATTCTTATCTTTTTTGAGGAGTTTAAATTAGTGGTCAAATTTTTTAATGGAGAATAAAATGCAATATCTAAGTTTATGGTCTAAATTGATACGTAAGTTTAGGGGTCAAAATTGATTTTTTTTTTTTTTTTTTGTGAAGAATTTTGTCTCTGGACATGATATTGAGATTACAAATTAGATGAAGCCAACAAATTCACCCTGAACTTGAATCTAAAATTGGATAGATAAAGTATTGTTTTCGATCATTATTTATTATTATTATTATTATTATTTTAACAATATATAGAATGAAAGACTTGAATATCTATAATCTCAAAATCGATAGTTTAAACTTTATATATATCAGTTCAACTATATATATATTTTTTTTACTTCTTTTCAATAGTTTAGAATGGATTAGAATGGATTGGTGCACACCAATTTCAAAACATTTAGAATGGATTGGTTGAAGTTTTTATGTCACCAATTTTAACCAACTATAAGAAAATAATGATAATAATATCCATTTTTATAATCAAATCATTGAAATATAAGATTATTTTATGATTGAAAATAAAGTGACTAACCAACATAGAGTGTTGTGGTGGCAACCAATCTTAATGCACAACTATATAAACATTGTTCTAACTAAATCATAGAATTATAAGATTGTTATAATCAGTGAGGAATTCAAAAGAGTCTCTGTCAAATGATTTTATGACTAATGAAAATAGTCCTCAAAATATTAATGTCAAACATCCTTCACGTATTTCTAGTAAGAAAATTCCTCAATTTGTTAAAGTTGTATCGTTAGATGGTATCTTTTTCTATTATGAAGAGAGTGTGGGTTTGTGAGAAAAAAAATTTGTCAAAAGGTGTATAGCTGCTGGGAATGAAACAATTTTTACCAATGACAAAAACAAGAGGAAAATATCAATTTTTATAATCAAACAACTTTTTTTTATATATATAATATGTAGGGTGGAAAAATCAAACATCTAACTACATAAGAAAATCATGACATAACCACTAACGACGCTTTTATATTATTTTCGTCAGATTTGAATTCTCAATTGGTATTATAATACCTACATCATTGTTGTAGTTAGTAAAAATTTAATAGAGATTAAAAATTGCAATGTTCGTATAAGCTTGTCGAATTTGAAAATAAGGATTGAAATTGATCCAACGGATAAAAATGGAATGTTATGCTATAAAAATTTTGAAAGACCTACTTGAACTTCTAAAAATGTAAAAGCTTATATTTTATATAGAAAAAATTGTGCAATCTTGTTGCACCAACAAAAATTATTAGGTGATAATTTATCTTTTCTAAATGATGATTATTTTTCTTATAAAAAAAAAATAAATTAAATGCAGTCTAGTCTAGTCTAATTATTGCTCTGTTTTATATTAAAATGAGAGATTTAAACCTACGATAAAATTAAAAAAAAAAAAAGAGTAATGAAGACCATTTTTTTTCATAAGCATTATAGGTTATTTAATGATCTAACTTTCATTTTATGGATTACTTTTTTTAGAAAAGAAAATTTTACAATTACGTTGCAATCGAATAATGAAACATAAATCGAGAGGTAGAGTGATGTGTCATGCTTGCATCCCACATCGACAAAAATGTAACCTTAGTAGTGTCTACAAGGATGTTGTTCTACATTTCATATTATTGTATTCAAGTTCTCTCTTGGTATTAAAGTTAATAAATTAAATTAAATAATGATTATTAGCTCTAATACTAAGATGGAATTTAAATCTAATAATATGTATATTTTTGTTTTAAAAAAATGAATTAAAGAATTTATCTCATTTATTTTTAATAATATCTACTAATATATACTCTTTTTATTCAATATTTGATACGACATTACATTCTAACATTTCATTAACGTCAAATATGCATTTCAAATTTGAAGTTCTTTGCCCAGATTCGAAAGGTGGGGGAGTTCAAAAATGCCTAAAACGAATCAATAAGGTCCTGTTTGGTAATCATTTCGTTTTCGGTTTTTGGTTTTTGAAAATTAAGCCTATATAAACATCTCTTTCCATCTCTAAATCTCTTGCTTTGATATTTACTTTTTACCCATGTTTTCAAAAAGCTAATTCAAAATTTGAAAACTAAAAAAAGTAGTTTTTAAAAACTTGTTTTTGTTTTTGGAATTTGGCTAAAAATGCAACTCTTCTAACTCTTCTACTTAAGATTGATACAAACCATGGTAAGAAAATGAAAGAAAATAAGCTTAATTTTCAAAAACCAAAAACAGATAACGAAATGGTTACCATACGAGGCCTAAATGCTTATATTTTGAGTCCAACTGTGTAGCTTAATTACACGGGTTGTTGCTAGAAGAACATGAGCTTGGGGTAAAGTAATGAACCCATCTGGTTTTTGGTTTATAAGAATGATATGATAGAGGTGTTCGTCAGTTGAATTGGGTTTGGTTGAATTTGATTTTTGGAGTATAAGAATGATATGGCTTAGGGGTGTTCATGGGTTGGGTTGGATTGAAATACTTTTAAGATTCAACCTAATTGATCGGGTTATAAGATTCTTCAACTCAAATAACCCTCATTAAATAATGAACTCAAACCAACTAAACCATAAAAAATTTGAGTTGGATTGGATTGGTTCAAGTTACTTGAGTCATTTATTTAAATTGTTTTTTTTAAAAAAAAGTAAAATGTTATATCTAAAAAATTTATTTAATTTTTTTTCTTTAAGTTTAGCAACCCAATTTCAAATTATTTTTCACTATCAACCCTTTTACTTAATTATATTCATCCATTCTCTTTTATGCACATCACCACTTTTCCTTTCACATTTAGGTTTCCAAGTAAGAATTAAAAACAATCCGTAAAAATGTTGATGAAAAATAGCTGAAGAATGAAAATTCTAACTTTAAAGTTGATAATATAAGTTTTATATCAATTGAGATACATATATTTGAATGAATTGGAATAAGTGGGTCTTTAGAATATAATATTATTTATTCTAACACAGTCATGAATTTTGATGTGTAGAATCATAAAATATAAAAATGACATAAAATTGATAAGATTTCAAAAAAAAATTCTATTGGAACTAAAACTTTTTTTTTTTTTTTTTTTTGAATAGAGATTAAAATTGCTAACGTTTGTCCAATTTAATGAAATTGAAAAGTTAGGATAGAATTGATGCCAATTGGATGAACATTGAATGTTTTTCCTTAAAATTATTGAAAAGCTGCCATAAAAGTAAAACATTTTATACTATAAAAGGAAGATTTAAACATAAGCTTTTAACTTTCTTGAGAGGGAAAATTGTAATTCAATCCATCATTTTCACGGGTATTAAGCTTCAGTTTCGTTTGGTAACTGTTTGATGATTTTTAAGTTTTAGTTTTTGAAAAAAACATAATGGGTTGGCCTAGTGGTAGTAGGAACATCCAAACATAGGTTGTGAGTTCAATCCCCTACATGTTGTAGGGTTGGGTGGGTTGTCCTGTGAGGCCCGGACACTCATATATATATATATATAAAAAAAAAGTTTTAGTTTTTGAAAATTAAACTTATAAACACTTATTCTACCTTTAAATTTATTGTTTTGCTATAATTTTCAAAAATCAAATCAAGTTTTGATAACTAAAAAAGCAATATAGATTTTAAAAGGTATGTTTTTATTTTTAAAATTTAGCTAAAAAATTAAATTCTTTTTTCTTTAAGAAAGATAAAATCATTTTTCAAATGATTATTAAAATGGAGCCTAATTATCTAAACTTGATTTTATGGATTTTTTTTATACCTTGCATTAGAAATGAAAGATAAATGGAGAGGTAGAGTGATATATTATGGGCCATATGGCCATGTTTCTATCCCACATCGAGAAAGTGGAAGCTTGGTAGTGTCATTAAATAACATAAATGTGCTTGATTATAAAATTTATATTATTGTATTGAAACTCTTTCATGGTATTAAAGTCGATGAATTAAATTAATAATTATCAAATGCTCTGATACCATGTTAGAATTTAAATTTGATAATATGTATTTTTTTATAAAAAAAAGAATTAATGAACTTTATCTCATCTTTTTCAAACAATATGTACTAGTACATACTCTTTTTAATTTAATATTTGATGCGACATTACATAACATATTATTAAAAATATTACAATTTTAAAACTAAGTTTTGAAGTTTATTTTAAATTGGTCTTTAAGTTTCAAAATTAGACTATTTAGATTCCGATATTTCATTAAGGTCAAATATGCATTTCAAATCTAAAGTTCTTCGCCCCAGAAGGTGGGAGACTCCAAAAAAAAAGAAAAAGAGCCTAGAACGGATCAATAAATGCTTAGATTTTGAGTCCAATCACGTGACTTACACGAGCTATTGTTGGAAGAACATGAGATTGGGGTAAAATAGTGAACCCATTTGATTTTTTGTTTATAAGAATGATATGATAAGGGTGTATTCATGGATTAGGTTGGGTTGGGTTGAGTTGAATCTGGTTTTTGGTTTATAAGAATGATATGGCTTTAGGGGCATTCGTGGGTTAGGTTGGATTGAATTAGGTTGAAACACTTTTTAGTCTCAACATAATTAATTGGGTTGTAAGTTTCTTCAACTCAAATAACCCCCAACTCAAACCAACCAAATCATAATATATTTGAGTTGGGTTGGGTTGCTTCGGGTTACTCAAGACATTTATTTAAATTATTTTTCTAAAAAGAAGTAAAATGTTATATCTAACAAATTTATTTAATTCTTTTCGTTAGTTTGGTAACCATTTCGTTTTTGGTTTTTGGTTTTTAAAAATTAAGTCTATTTTCTCCTAATTTCTTATAATTATTAGTATCTTACTTGAGTACAAGAATTGTAATCCTAGCTAAATTTTTTTAAAAAATTACGAACTGTTTTTTTTTTTTAGTTTTCAAAACTTGGTTTGGTTTTTGAAATCAATGGTAAAAAGTAGATAAAAAACAAGAAATTTAGAGGTGGAAGAAGAGCTTATAGGCTTAATTTTCAAAAACAAAAAACCAAATGGTTACCAAATAGGGTTTAGCAACTCAATTTCAGTTTATTTTTCACTACCAACCCTGGAAAATAACTTGGTTGCATGAAAGATTCACTGAAATGGACACATCACATTTACGTGCCAAGGATTCAAAGTTCTGATCTTAAGGTTGATAATACAAGGTTTATATCAATTAAGATACACATATTAGGCCGATTGGAATAAGTTAATAATAAATAAAACAAAATACGATAAAATACATGTTGGGTCCCTTTTTCTAGCTTATTCAAGTTCATGCCCGTGGGAATAAGTGGGTCTTTAGAATAAGTATTATTTATCCCAACAAAAAATTGTTTTGGAGCTAAATTTTTTCTTTTTCTTTTTTAATTAAAGAGAGGCTTAGGGCCCGTTTGAATTGATCTGAAAAAAAATTTTTTTCAAAAAACTCGTTTTTATTTGAACTCTTTTGATAAAAATTATTTAAAATACACTTTAAAAGCTATTTTGAGTGATTGTCAAACACTTCAATTTTTTCCAAAATGATTTATTTTTAAAATTAAACACTTGAAAATGTAATCCAAACACACTATTAGCAAAAACTGAATAGAGTTTAAAAATTGTTGGACTTGTTTAAGTTTGTCCAAATTTAATGAAATTGAAAAGTTAGGATAGAATGCCAATTGGATAAAAATTGAATGTTTTTCCTCAAAATTATTGAAAGGCTGACCTAGAAGTAAAACTTATATTATTATATATAAAAGGGAGATTTAAACATAACAAGCTTCTAACTTTCTTAAGAGGGAAAAAAATGTAATTAAGACCATTATTTTCACCAACATTAAGTCTTGTTTGTCAACTATTTGATGTTTTTTAATTTTTATTTTTTAAAAACTTAATTTTATAAATACTCTTTTCACCTCTAACTTCGTTGTTTGTTATATACTTTCGACTAATATTTTAAAAAACGAAGTCAAAGTTTTGGCAATAGATTTCAAAAAACATGTTTTCTTTTTTAAGTTGGTTAAAAATTAAACTCTTTTTTACAAAAAAAAAAAAAAAAAACCATTCTAAAAAAAAAAAAAAGAACTAAAAAAAATCAAATCGTTAATAAACGAAGGTCAATAATCTAAATTCAAAATTTATGGAAAAGTGATATGGGCCATATGGCCATGTTTCCATCCCGCATTGGGAATGGGGAACGTTGGTAATATTACCATATTCGAGTTTGAATTTAATAATTTGAATTTTTATAAATGATAGACACAAGTAGACATCTATTAGTGTCTAAGATAATATTAATCTATTAATGTCTTATAAGAGTCTGTTACTAATAGACAGTGATAGATGATAGTAGTTTATTTTTTTTTATTTTTTTGTCATGATACAAGCTTGGTTTGGATAAATTAAAAAAAAAATGTTTTCCATAAAGCCATTTTCATTTAAACACTTTTGATAAAAAAAAACAGTTTAAAATAAAACACTCTGGCAACTCTTTCTCAAAAGTGTTTTTATATACGAGTTTGTATAGTTTGTTATATGTTAAAAGTCTTTTTATTCATGTCAAATGACTTTAAAGTACTATGAACTAATAATTTAAAATAATGGTCATTGGAGTTGGTTGTCAATGGTGGTGGTTGGATGTGGTCGGAGTTGGCCGTGGGCAGAAGTGATCGGAGTTAGTCGTCGGAATTGGTGGCTGGAGTGGCAACGGGCGCATCGGTGCTGATGAAGGCGACGTACATGTGGGAACATGGGTATAAAATATGGATAACATATAAAGTGATCCCTCAAACATTGAGTTGAGTTCATATCTCAACTTATATCCGAACTTCAAAAATCTTTTAAAAAAAAAATTATATTGGAGATAATTTTTTTTTTCTGGGGTTGAAAAATAGAGGAGAATTAGCCAAAATTTGGTAGAGATTAAAAATTGCATGACGTATCCAAATTTGTTTAATTTGATAAAGTTGAAGATTTATACTAGAAATGGATGAATTTGTTTAATTTGATAAAGTTGAAGATTTATACTAGAAATGGATGAAACTTGATGTTTTTCCTAAAAATTATTGAAAGGCTGCCACTAAATGTGGAGAAGTAAAGCTTATATTTTATATCATAAAGGAGATTTTTAAGCCAACAAGCTTCTAACTTTCTTGAAGATATGTGTAAAAAAATGTAATTAAGACTATTGATGGTAAAATTTGGTAAAAAAAGTCACCAGACAATTATGTGCAACCGACATTGAATTTGTATTTTAGAGAAGATAGAGGTGTTTGTCACAAATACTCCAATGCTTAAATGCATGTTTAGGAGTGATTTTGAAATTGTTAAAATTACTTTTGTCAGGTTCAAAATCACTCTGAAACACATATTTAATATTTAATCACTCAAAATTAATTTAATATTTAATTTTACACTTTCAAATGCAATTTTCATATCACCAAAATTGATGATTGAATGATTAAAATCATGTTTTATAGTGATTTGAAAAATGCAAAAGTGATTTTAACCATTTCATAATCATGCCCAAATATGCATCAAGTTAGTTTTTAGCACAAAGGTCAAAGTAAACTTTGAGGGAAGAAGATGAACTTTCATGATATGGAACTATCATTTTCTATATATATATAGTGGGGCTAAACCAAGAGTTTCTTTCATCCTTTTAGGATAAGGACTCAGATTTTCTTATTTTTTTAGAATAGGACTTTGAGGGCGGAATTGGGCCTCACAAGAACGTCAAATAAGGGCCTATTGAGAGTATGCTCCAAAGAATTGGGAATTGTTTTGTCTTTCTTCTTTGGCATATATCCAAAGGAAAGGGGCGAGACCGAGCAATTGTCTCGCCCACTCTTCATAACCTTTTAAGTATTAGAGCTCTTTATCTTTTAAAATCAACAAAGAGAATTTGTTTATACAAAGTGGTGTGAAGTATAACATAACCTAAGCCATAACAACCCTAAGACTTTCACATTGCCAAACCCATAAAAATATTTAGCTCGGTGTGAAGTATAACATAACCTAAGCCATAACAACCCTAAGACTTTCACATTGCCAAACCCATAAAAATATTTAGCTCATGCAGTTTGATAAAATATTCATCTTTATTAAATCATAAATCATAGCTATAATGTGGAGTTTGATTGGTAGAAATTAAAATGGAAAATTAACAAAGAAACTAGTGCTGGAAAATAAAACACCTCAAGAAAACTTGGCAAATCCTCAATCACAAGTCATTCCCTAGGATGATTCCTCCTCTTTCAAGGAAGAATTTCGCCTCGACACACACTTCTGTGGTAAGAGAGATCCTAGAGCCGCTACGTCTTTGACCAGTTTAACTTACCAATTTTATCTTTTAAAATCAACAAAGAGAATTTGTTTATACAAAGTGGTGTGAGGTGTAACATAACCTAATTCATAACAACCCTAAGGCTTTCACATTGCCAAACCCATAAAAAAATTTAGCTCATGAAGTTTGATAAAATATTCATCTTTATTAAATATAAATCATAGCTATAATGTGGAGTTTGATTGGTAGAAATTAAAAAGGAAAATTAATAAAGAAACTAGTGCTGGAAAATAAAACAACTCAAGAAAACTTGGCAAATCCTCAAATCACACGTCTTTCCCTAGGATGATTCCTACTCTTTCAAGGAAGAATTTCGCCTCGACACACACTTCTGTAGGAAGAGAGATCCTAGAGCCGCTATGTCTTAGAGGACCTTTCGTTCTTAAGACTACTGACTTGAAACTTTAAAAAGAAACCCAATGTGCTGGAAAATGACGGAAAAATGGTGAAGATGGTGATGGCCTCGGCGCTGGAGATTTGTGTTTTGAAATGGAGAGCTTCCTCGCCTTTTAAAGGCCCCAAATCTATTGAGGAGGGCCGAGATTCGTGTTATGAGGTTTTACCAGGAAAAATCAGAGGTCCTCAGCCGTTGGAATCGTGAAAATCGCAACTGATCTTGACTGGTTCGAATTCTGAAAAATTAGGGCTCGAAAGTGCTGGTATACTTACTGTTGTAGGCGCATCACATGCAAAACAACCATAAACCTGCCAAAAACGTACCAGATCAACAGAAAATCTACAAAAATCGTCTTTTATGCATAATTAACCCTCATTAAGCATATTAAAACATATTAAGACCAAAGTTGGATAAAATTCATGCAAAAGCTTATTTTTAAAGGAAATTTTCACAAATAGAAAAAATGTCAAATTGTTTACAGAAAATATCAAAAAAAATACTGATAGACATTAATATACTTCTATCAGAATCTATCAGACTTTTACCATTTCTATCACTGATAGATCATGATAGACTTCTATCAACTTCTATCATGACTTCTAAAATTTTTGCTATTTTGTGTAAATAGAATCTCTTATTTTTCTATTTTTTAAAAAAATTCTATTTTTAACATTAAAGTTGTCCGCCTAATTTCATGCATTTCATAACATGAATCATTTAAACTTTTTTTTTCTTGCTCTACTGCCCTCTGTCCCAGCTCTTTTTTTCAGCATTCTTACTCTTTTTTTTTTTGTTACTAAAATCTATCATAACACCCACACACTAAATGAGAAGAAATGTCAATGAGAGAAAAAACCACAAACCTTTGTAGTGATGGACTGCCGAACTTTAAAGTGTGAAAGTGAAGACCGACTTGACTCAACCGGCGCTGGGCGGAGACTGACTCGACCGGCGACGTGGAGGTGGAGCGCGACGGTCTGCAGCGTCTGCAGTGCTAGGGTTGTGTTGTGCGGTTGTGAGTGTGAGTAGGGTTGGGAACTTGGGAAATCGAAATGGGATGGGATATGAGACATTAGTCGATTATGTTCATTTTTTTTTTATATATATTTTTATTTTAGAAATTATATTGGGCAAGTGAGGGTTGGGTAGTGGCCAGTGCATATGTTTATAAAAAAAATATATAAATAATTAGGTCAATTCAATTCGATTTTCCACGATTTTTTTACTCACGGAACTGGAGTCCAAATCCAACCAACCGATTTTATATAATAATGAACCACTAGTTTTATTTTTCACAAAAAATCGGACCAAACTACCCGGTTCGGTTCAGTTTACCAGTTTTGTCCAACTTTTGCACACCCTTAGCCACCGTCAGCAACTACCGCTACCACACTCTGACGACCACCTTCACGCTGCCAATTCCGGGCTTTGACAACCACCTCTGATGATAACTATAGTGACCAACTCTGACGACCACCTTCGCACAAGCAACTTCGACGACCACCTTTGCATGACAAACTCCAAGCTTCGACAACCACCTCCGACGACAACTCCGACAACCAACTTCACACAAGCAACTTTGGCAACATACTTTGACGACCACCTTCACGCGGCCAACTCTAATGCCAGGTTATGACAACTTCGATGACCACCTTCGCACAAGCAACTCTGGTGATATACTTCAACTACTACCTTCATGCGGCCAACTCCGACGACCAACTCCAGGCTTTGACAACCATCTCTGACGACAACTCTAGTGAATACCAACTTCAATGATCAACTCCGGTGACAACCACCTCTAACAACTAACATTAACATTCACCCCAAGCGATCAACTTCGGTGAAGCCACCTCTAACGAGACCCTTAATGACAATTCTATTTTTTGTGAATATGTAAATAGACCCTTAATGACAGCACTATTATTTGTGAATATGTATCAAAATCATACGTTCTACGATCGTTAAAGTATATTGTAGGGTTGTTGTTTATATAAATAATAATATTTTGTGTATGTTTAATGCAATATTTATATGTAGAAGGGTGGTCACAAGACATTCTTGTGGACATTATTATTTCATTTGTAAGTGGCAAATTGGACTTAATCATAAAACCTAACCATAAAAAAGTTTTAACAAAAAAAAATGTTTGCAAGAAAACGAGTTTGCATAAAAAAAAATATCATTTCGTTGTATTAGTGTAAAATATAAAGCTCAATGTTTGCACAAAAAGGAAAGAATCATTAACCATAAAAATTGAAATTCATATTTCACAAATGGACAAAAAACAATATAAGAATTGATGTTTTTTAATTAATATTTATGGTTGAGTTTAAAATCACCAGAGGATTAAAAATTGAGAGTTAAGGAGTAGAGAAAATATTCATTTGATTGGAATATGACATGTCTTTGGGGATTTAATAAAATTATTATGCAATTGAGTGTTCAAATTGTGTTGTGAAAAATGTTACATTTTTTAAGAAGAAAAAATAAAAAGTTGTTCAATTTTTAAGCTTTTTCAGTATTCACGATTGAAGGCTAAGTAGTTGTGAAAAGTTCTCATTTGTTAAAAAAATGTTATAAAATTGAGTGTTAAAAAATTGAATTTAAAATTTGTGTGTAATATTTTTACTTTGTAGGAATTTTTAAGAGTAGAATCCAAGGGAGGGTTTTAATTGAAATGGATACACTTATTATTTTACTATTTCGATTAATACCATTAAATTGATTTTTTCCCCGAAGAAATATACAATTTAAGTTAATTTAAAAATAGAATAAATAATAATAATAATAATAATAATAATAAATTAATTAAAAAAATACTATTTTGATTCCTATACTTTGAAGTTGGTTTAATTTTAGTTTTTTTATTTTTAATAAATTTTAAATTTTTTCCCACAATTAAAATTTATTATTATTTAACCAATTTTGGTAAAAAGTGACTTTAAATAGAGTAAATTTAAGATTTATTAAAAGATTAAAATATTATTTTAACGTAATAAATTCCCTCCCTAGAGTCGGGTCGGTAAATTTGATTATATGGGCCGGGCCGGGTATGAGTATGAGGTCGGATCCGGCCCAAATCCGAGCCCTAGAGAAAGTGAAATTCCTTCTTGAAGAGCAAGTAAAGAGAGCAACAAAAGTGACCATTTCCATTCCAATTTCAGCAGAGTTTCAGAGGAAGATATTGAAGGAGACGAAGATCGCCATGGATCCGAAGCTAACTGAGGTTTCGCAGCACTTCGAGCGCTTCAAAGCTGCTCTTGTTAGGCACGATTATGATTCTTGTAACAATCTCCTCTCTCAGCTGAAGGTATCCGATTTTATTTCAGAACCCTAATGTTTCTCCCAATTACTCCTCCGTTCACTACGTCACTCTAGTTTCACCCTGTTTTCTTCTTTTCTCGAGGAGTTTAGGTTTTCTGATTTTTTTTTTCATTTTCTTTTTGCAGGTTCTCTTGACTGGATTCAGAAGTCTTCCGCCATTGTTTGAAGATACGCCCAATGCTGTCCATGAATTGACGGTAGCTAGTAAGAATGTCACGCCATACTCTATGCCCTAGTTTTGTAGCTCTTATTTGCTGGCCTATATTTTCTGTATGAATAATTTGCTGTCGCCTGGATCTTGAAATTTCTCAACTGAAGAGAAAATTATAATATGGTTATTGTGTATCTTCATACTTAAAAGTAACAGATGAAGACTTATATTTGTGTGGAACTTGCTAATTGTTATTCAATTTCATGATGCGTGACTGTAAGCTACCACCCGTACTAAAAGCTTAAGCTATTAGATTAAGTTAAATTTAACTTTAAAAAAAATGTTATCTACAATGATAAGATTATAATGGAGCTTTGGTACCATTTTCCCATCGCAGAAGTTAGATGACCAATACCATACTTGATAAAAATTTGGATAACATTTTAATGAGCTATTGAACCAGCAAAAATAACGAGTGTGAAATATGGTAAATGAATTTCATAAATTGATCAACCATCTGATAAAAGTTGGAGAAACACAGGAACAACTCCACTTGGTCATGAATAAATAATTTAGGCCCCATTTGTTAAGGATTTCATTTTTAGTTTTCTGTCTTGGAATTTACGCTTGTTTCCTTCTAATTTTCTTATCAGAGTTTCCACATTTCTTAAAAAAATCTTTGAATTCTTAGTCAAATTTTAAAAACAAAAACAAGTTTCTGAAAACTATTCTTTTTAGTTTTCAAAACTTGGGTTGGTTTAAACTTATAAAATGAAAGTAGAGTTCACAAGCTCAATTTTCAAAAACCAAAAACTAGTGGTTATTAAACGGGCCTTACTTTCTGGATCACTTTATATTCTAATGCAGAATCATCTATACGAAAGAGATTGTTATCTGCATGTGACTTTGGTTTTTTTCCCCTTTCCTGTATAGTCATTTTCCAAATTTAAATCTTATACATTTTTTTTCTGTTTACTTGGGGTCTTCAGGGGATATATATGAGCATGCTGTGTTGCTGAGTGTGAAGGTTGAGGATCAAGATGCATTTGAAAGAGATTTCTTCCAATTGAAGCCTTACTATACTGATGCTCGGTATGTTTCCTTTTTTAAATGAAAGTGAAATTTGAATTCCTATAGTGTATCTAAATTAATGAGGTTCTTTATTACCATGTATTGCTTGTTTATTTCAGATGGGTGGGGGGTATGACAATGTGTAGTATTTTATATTCTTCAGTCAATGCCTTTGGTTTGTCTTTCTTCAACTCATCGAAGGCCCTCACCTTAAAGTTTGGGAGAAAATTCTTTGGTCCATTGGTGTCTTTGTCCTCCTCTAGAGGCTTTAATTTAAAAGAAATTCCAGAATTTTTCATGCTCAAAAAACAAACAAGAATGTTTTTTAAGATCTGGTTGCTCCCAATGTTCTAAAAAGCCCTCTCGGGCATGCGTAGGCTTAAGGCGGAAGTCTGGTGCCTTCCCTTGACAAGGCGAGGCTCACAAAATAAGGTGTGCTCCTTTTGTGAAGCCTTAAGGCTCAAAGCCCTGTGCCTTTGGGCTTTTTCATTATTTTAAAAACAGTAATAATTAGGGGGTTTTCCTTCTTTATTAACTAGAAAAATCAAATTTACTAAACCTAAATGCAAAATTTCTTGTGTTTAGAGGTCTTTTTCTTTCATATTTTCACTTCAACTATGCTTTCTTTTTTTTAATGTAGTACTTTTATATACAGTGCACCTCACAAAAAAAAACCTGCGCTTTTTTTTTTTTGCACCTTGCGTTTAAGCTTCAGAAGATTGCGCTTTATTACATCTTGAGCTTTAAAAATCATTGGTTGCTCCTTCTGCTTAAATGATGTACTCCTTTGCGAAAGAAAAAGAGTCTGTGGAATGGTGTAGTAAGATAAAGAGGAAAGTAGTATAGATTTAACTGGAGTTCTATTGAACACTTTGATTCTTTGTTCTTTGTTCATTTGTTCATTTAAAGAGGAAAATGGTACATATTGATATTATTTGCTATTATAATTCTTTTAGTTCGTCAGTATTCCGCTTTATTTCAATATGTTATCTTTCTTCTTTTGTGTTACTGAGTTAATGTAATTCAACTGAACTGCTTTCATAAGACGGTTGACTGACAATGAATTGCAGCAGAGTAACAAATGGATCCTAACTTATCTAGAAAACATCTTCTATGAGTTCTCTTGAGGTTCAAAACTGATGTATATAATTTTAGGCTGAGCTTCCTGTGTTATCTTGCATTCCACCAGAATTGCCACATTGAGATGACTTGATGTTACATATGAGTTTGAACTTTTGGGTTCAACTTTTTCTCATGAAAGTTTGTTTTCTTGGAGCAGTAACCGCCTTCCTCCATCCCCTCAGGAGTATCCCATCTTGGGTCTCAATCTTTTGAGGCTTCTTGTGCAGAACAGAATTGCTGAATTCCATACTGAACTTGAACTACTTTCCTCCTCTGCTTTGGATAACGCATGCATTAAACATGCTGTGGAGCTGGAGCAATCGTTCATGGAGGGGGCTTACAACCGTGTGTTGAGTGCTCGACAGACTGTGCCACATGAAACTTTTGGTTATTTCATGGACCTCCTTGCAAAGACTGTAAGGTAACTTGTCTAAATATGGTCTCTAACTAGTGTAATGATAGACGAGAACAAGAAATCCCACCTCCTAAGTGCTTGCCAAACTCTCTCTCTCTCTCTCTCTTCCTTGGGGTCACTGACGAGTGGCAGTTATATTTCGCTTTTAGTTTTCATTCATACTTTATGCCTTTTCTGCCTTTTTCAGAGATGAAATAGCCGGTTGCAGTGAGAAGGCATACGATTATCTTTCAATAAGTGATGCACGCCAAATGCTGTTGTTTTCCTCTGACCAGGAACTTTTGGACTACGTCAAGGAGGTAAGCTCTTGTAGTCTGTTGGATGTATTTAGGAATGTTTGATCACTTTGAAATATTTTTTTAATCATTAAAAATCAATGTTGTGTTTGATTTTACAATTTCAAGTGAAATATTCATACAATCAAGATTGATTTTGAATCAATAATGGACATGTTTGAAAGTGATTTTGAAATTGTTAAAATTATTTTTGTCAGATTCAAAAGTACTCTCAAACATGTCTTAGTTCTCAATAAATCTACATAATCACTACGAAGTTTTTGGTTGGACAAAAATTCTCTTCACTGAATTGCGAAACTTGTACCTTGTTGTGGTCGTGGTGTATATATTCCATTGGACTATTTTCCGGTATGAATGTTAGGATTAGGAGTAATTGTCAAAAGGGAGTTTGCACCAGTTATTCCATATCTTGTTCTTTCCGTGTTTAAACGATGCACTTGTTGATGACAATCTGTTGTTTCAATGCAGGAGCATCCCGAGTGGGAGATAACGAAGGGCGTCGTATATTTCCAGAAGGCGAAAGAATCTGCACCTTGCAAGGAAATTCCTTCTCTTCAACTTATCAACCAGACACTCAGTTACGCAAGAGAGTTGGAGCGGATTGTATGAACCAAGGCAGCAGTTTCTCATGATTCTCATCTGCTGATTTACAACATGTTAAGGATTATGGTTATCCCTCCCCCATCTCATGATCATATGGGATTCTTCCATACGAAATTATTATTTTTGGTGACATCGGGTCAGATTTTCGTCGAGTTAACTTGGTATTTTCATTATCATGAGATGATTGTTGTATCTTTCTTCTAAGTGTTTGATTACAATTACATATCATCGCGCCATCTAGTAAGATCCAAATGACAAGGAAGCCGTTATTGTTTGATTATTCCTATGGTTTGGGATGTGGATTAAAAAATGGTTTCAAACAATACTTTGAAGCTCAAATTTACTAAATGCGTTTGTTAATTCATTTTCCTACATACAATTGTACTTGTTCTACCCACTTCTACATAAATCTGGCATATATATATTTGCAGTCCATTCGTTTATTTTATTCAAATATAAACGGCCTATACTTTGGATTCTCAATTTCAGTGTATACGGACTTAAATAAAATTGTGAGAATAATATTAACCATTTATTTGATAATCATTTGATTTTTAATTTTTAAAAATTAAGTTTAATACACTTACCTATTAGGTTCTATGTTTTGGTTACATATTGGGAGTATTTTTAGAATACAAGTCAAAATTTGAACATTTCAAAAAAAAAATGTATTTCTAAGAACAAGTTTTTTTTCCTCATATCTAGTATCTACTAATTGGTATTTTTGAGATGCACTTTCTCAAGCTCTCGAAAAAGACATTATATGGATTGGATTAAAAGGGTCATGATTCATAATAGACTGATATGTGTACGTTTTTATAATGATAGTATTTTTTCAAAATTTTTCAAAATCAAACTGTCTTTTAGAAAGAATCGTAAAAAGATCATTAATTTCTAATGAAATAGATGTAGCAATGGTCTATTGAAACCCCAAAGCCTTTAGTTGATTTAGTGGAATTTGGTTAAGTACATATGAATGATGAAAATTTTGATTAAGAAATTATGAGAAAACAAGTACAATTTTAAAGAACCAAAAACAAAAATCAAATAGGTATAAGATAAAACTAAAAGTAATTGAGCGAGAAGTTTTCTACTTTTAGCGGTATATTTTTCAAAAATTTTAAGAAGTTGAACTTTTATCCATGTTTTATTGACTTGGAATTTGTCAATTTTTTATTACTTACTTACTCCAATTTCGAAACTTCTATTCATTTTTATTTTGGCTATTTAGATTTCATTTTATAACTATTTTTAAACTTCTCAATCATACTTTAAATTTAAAACACATTTGAATTTTGATCAAACTTCAAAACCAAAATCAAGTTTCTTGAAACTACTTTTTTAGATTTTGAAATTTTATTTGATTTTCTAGAACATTTTAAAATTAGAAAAAAAAAACTATAATTAGAAGTAGTGTTTATAAATTTAATTTTAAAAAATAAGAAATGAAAAACAAAAAATCATCGAATTGAGTGTTAATAGTTTCATAGCCAAAATAAATATGACTCAATTTACATGTAGTATGTGTTATGACTAAAAGATCTGTGATTTAAAATCTTTCACATCCTATTATACTAAAAAAAAACTATAAATTCTGTAAATTTTGTTTTCAAATTTTAAAATATTTTTATATTTTTTAAATTGAATTTCCATAATTTATACCGTTAATAAAGTGGTGACGCCATATAACAAATGAACACTTGAATAGATTTAAGGACACTATTTCTTGTAGTTGTTAAAAAGTACCAAATTCCTCTTGTACTGTACTTTTCTCCTTTTTTTTAAAAAAAAAATTTTATTATCCATTTGTATTCCTTTATTCAAATTAATGAAATTGGGATTTTATTAAAGGAAAAAGAAAGTCAAAGGACAGATTATAAAAACATCTTTAAATGTATGTCACAAAATATATATCTATATATAGATTGATTAGAATTAGACTAAGCAAAACAAAACAAAATCATTGTCAAATCAAATGAGTCTTTAAAAGAAAAAAAAAAGTAGATAAGATTTAAAAACCAAAACTATATTTAAATGAGGTATTTATTAAAACAAAACGGTAAATGGAAGAATAGAATAATAAATGAAGTGCAATTTGTTGTTGGCGGTCGCGGGTGGTGGAAGTTGCGGCGGCGCGTCTGAGTCGCGGCGGCCCCCGTGACTCTGGAAGGCTCAGAAGCTGTCTCAATCCGTACAACCTGTGCCCTTCATTGTCAACCTCGAATATTTCAAAACCTCTTGTGCCTTACATTTTTTTTTTTTTTTGTTTGGGAATTTGGATCTTTTCTTTGCTTTTACAATTTTTGGCCACTAAAATAAAAAATCCCAATTTGCTATGGTCCCAATTTTAATTCATTCATCAATCAAATAATCTCTCTAATTTTTCAATTCCATTTGATTCTCCTAATAGTGTACATACTAAGCCATTTTTATATTTGAGTTTAGGATAGTTTTGTGATGTAATTTAGTGTTCTTACGTTTATATTTGATTATTTAATAAATTTGGAGCATTTGATGCAAATTTTGAGTTTTTAATAAAATTAATAGGTTAATTGAATTTTTTGATAAGAATTAAAGAGTCTTATTAAAAAATAATTGAAGGAGTGAAGTTAAAAGAGGGAGTACAAAAATGAAATGTTGCAACGTTTTGAGTCATTGTGGAAAGGGTAGCATTTTAACGCTACGTGATGATGAGAATTATAAGATAATTAGTGTATGTTAGCTCATATTTGTTTCATTATTAAAATTAGTTAGTGTGTTTAATTATTATTTTAGAATTAATGAATTAATTATCTTATTTATTTGTACGACTATAAATAATCACTTTTAGGTTGTGATAGAATGTTTTTCAAATATCATTTTAATATAGAATTATAGTTTTTTTTAGGGTTTCTCTCATCTAAGGGATGTATTTTTCTTGTTTGACCATGGAGTTGACCTAATGCCTTCACCCTGATGCATCACTATGGCTGCATACGTGGATTCTCAATTTTGCATGCACATGTTTTTAAAGGGGTTGTTCGGTAATGTTGTGGCACAATATTGAGACGTTGTACCCTAGCATTTTAACATTATGACAATTTCCTATTTAATCAATTTTTTGGGTTGAATTTGTGGAGGCCAATTGGAGGGGGAAAAAAGATCTCAAATCAGTTTCCGCTCAATTTAAAGGGTTTAGATAGTATTCCTAAGAGCTAAGGAAGAAATTCAAAGCTTGAGATTAAACTTCACAACAGAAACAAGTGTGACACACATAATTAAGAGTTCATTCTTTTCGTTTTTAATTTAGTAGTTTTTTTGTTAGACTTTTTAGAAGAGTTATTTTTGTTTGTATATTGATTTTGAGTGGCTACCCTATGTTTTTAGATATTTGATTATATTATGTGGACGTATTTACTATTGACTTTCTATATTGTAACAAATTATTCTTACCTCTTGTGTTTAATGTCTTAATCTTATGATCAAATATTAATTGTGTATTTAATAAATTTTAGTTCGACAGAGTAAAATTTGGATTAGAACATTGATGACAAGAACTTGTTGAGGGTTCTCACAATCAAATACATTTATAAATTACAAATCAAAGAACTACTAAAACTGGGTAGTATTAACATCAAGACCAGGTCGAACTACACGCCTTACATTTAATTTCTTCAAGGTAAATTTTATGATAAGCAGTAAAGAGTTGAGATTGACAGATAAGCTAAAGATGCAAAAAATAAAGTGTGGGAAAGTAAAAAAGAGGGGGATAGTAAGAGAATACCTTGCTGATTAAGAGATTGTTAGGCTATTTACGAATTCGTTCATCGATTTACCACAGAATTAAAGTTATCTAATTTACAACCTAATCAACTTATCCAAAAATGTCGGCATACTCCCTTAATTCAATTAATTAAATATGGTTAATCCAATTAATTCTAAGCTAACCAACAAATTGGGCACGACAGTGTTCCATGCTCATCGGTTAGCTGCATTCAACCTAGAGATTGATTAGGACGACTAATTAAACTTGTCAGGCTCAAGCGCTTTTTCTATTCCTTAGGTTCGGTATGAACAATATGATGAAACATAGTAACATTGTTGATTAAAACAGTCATAAAATCGACCTATCGATTTTCAAATTATCGTTACAATTATGGATAACCAAAGCATCATAGCATGGATGAACAAACATACAAGCATACAAGCATGTGATTAAGACACCAATTTAATCTACTTAGCATGCTATTTTCAGAAGTTAAAGCAAGAAATAGAAAACTTGAAAATTAGAAAACCTATAAACAATCCATTATTGGCAGTTCTCTAACTGTTGTTTTACTAAGTTATTTTTAGGTTCTCTAGATAAAATAACAATATATTAGTAAGTATGATATTTCGTCAAGAAACTAAATCTTAAGGATGCCTCTAAATGTGGGAGCCTAAGTGTGAGACACCCTCTCAATATATTTTAGTCTCCCCCTAAGATGATGTACTTCAGTGAACCACTACTTAGGCTTCCCCTAAGTAGGAGACTTCGTCTCTCGACTCAGTTTATATTTCTTGCTTGGAATGAAGATCCCTTCACTCTATGAACTTAGGCTCCCCCTAAGTTAAAAAATCCCTCTCTTGATTCATAATCATCTTTGATCAATGTTCTCTACATGAGAACCAACTCTCAAATACACAACCTTCACCAAGAAGGATACAACAACAGTTCGACAAGAATGCTCGAGCACGCACGACAAGAAAAATGACTTCCTTTTCATTCAAAATTGCTAACCCTAGCAATTCTCATCTCATCCTTTAAATACACAGCGGAACAATAAAGGAAAACCTAAAAGATATTCTAAGCACCGCAGAGAACGAAACAGATCAAGGAAAACAAACAACGCAAATCTTCTTGATAAATAAACTCAAAAATCTGCAAAATCTGCATCTTGACCGACAACAGCCTGCCAGAAACTACTAGTGTTAAGACATTTTGTTCAACACTTCTGAGAGAGCACCACATCACAACTTAAACAAAAATTGTCAACCATATAACTCTAACAAATGTCAATCTTTTCAAAGTAAAAGCAAGAACATTTGAAGGATCCTCAATTCACATGAAAGGGTAGAAAGGGAAGACTGAAGAATGGAAAAGAAAATGGAGTATATTTGTTTTTGCTTAAGAGAGTCCAATCGTAAAAATCAAACATTTGACTTTGAAATCAAGAGTAATATATATATTTTTGAATCATAACAAGTTAAGAAGAGAATAGTTTTTGACATTCCTAGTTCCATAATTGTAATATTATATATGAATAAAATTAGTAGGTAAAATTGATGTCATCCTTTCAAAAAATTGGAGCCTCCACCCCCACTTTCCATGTGGCAACATTGAATTTTATTGAAAAAGTGAAAAAGTGAACCTACATTTGGTACTTTAATCTAATTTATCCCAATTAAGCTATGGATTTGCTAAAGGTATGATGTATGCAAATTTGGATCATATAACTTCAAGATTTCAATATTTTTTTTTTTCAACTTTTAATCGATATATTGTCATCTTTTAAATTTGATTAGAAGTGTGAGTCAAAATCGAAAGTATCACTGAAAATAGTTTAATTGAATCATTTTAGTTAGTTTTAACAATAAATGTTAATTAAATAGATTTTACATAATATAAAGTTCACATAGTGCTATGTTTTGCCATAAACTTCAATTTTTTTTTTTTTTTTTTTTTTTTTTTTAAATTTTAAAGGAAAAGCAATACATTTGTTATTCATGTAAATTTGACAAATATTTATAAATCCTAACAAAGATAAGTTCATGTAATAACTAGGGGGAAAAATTAATGCAAAATGTAACATTTCTTGTTCATGAAGTTTATGAAGTCTACATTGAGATTTCAAAATGATCATCTTTAGTTTTAAATAATAATTACACTCATTTGTGTTGATTAATTGTAAGATGAGTTGGTGATTAAATTGTTAATAGTTGTTATTTATAAAAAATATATTAATTTGATAATTATTTTCTACTTATTCTCTATTCTCTTTTCTCCTTTCTCTTTTCTTCTCGTAGTTTATATTACTAGAAAACCTCGATAGTTGTTGTTGGAAACACTACTTGCCTCTAATCAGAATATGTTCTTTGTCCTTTTAATTATTGTGAACGAAAAAGATGAGAATTCGAAAAACAACTTTCCTTTTCTCAAATGTTATGGGTAATTTTGGACCACTAAAAGATTAAGATAAGAGTAAAAACAGGAGAGTTACCTAATCCCAAGAACAGACCCAAAATCGGTACAAGGCAGGCTCGGGATAGTTCCTTACAAATAGAGAGAAAAGTAAGACTCAATTAGCCCACCTCGACCTTGGAGGTCGAGGCCAGGAAGGCCTTCACAACCATGGGTCTGCCTCGGCCTCGGAAGCTGAAGTCAAATGAATCCCTCGAGAGAGGCCAATTCGAATTGTCCCTTACTCTAGAACATCCCTAGTGGCTCAATCTAGCCCTTGAGTGTCCGGTTTTCAAATTGGTAAAGAAAATAGAAGCCTAACCCTAAAGAAATAAGGAAGACTCCTAAACTCCATTATAAATAGAGTATGATAACCTCGAAGAAGGTAAGTTCATCGTCTCCCTTAAAAACTGCTTGCTTTGACTTTTGTGCTAAGATCTGACTTAAGCATCGTACTAGTGCCTGTGGCAAGAACCACATCGATGTGCTATTTTTTTTTATTATTGTTTTGCAAGTAATTTTTTCCTCAAAATATAAATTTATTGTTGGTAGCACGTGAAAGTCAGGTGAATTTATTTGACTAGATTTTGCCATCAACATCAAATATGAATGAGAATGTTGTTCTTCATTCAAACCTCTAAATCATCTGTCAACTTTAAAAACTATATAATTTAGATCCATTTTTCAACTTTCTAATCTAAGGATGTATTTGGAAAATACCTCGAGGCATATTTTTTTTAGTAAATAATTTCCATAAAAATGTTTTGATATCTTATATTTCTTAAATTTTCTTGAAATAACAATTTTGTTTAAGATCATTTGGATAATCTATCACCAAGTGTTTCTTCAAAAATAGTTCTAAAATTAATTCAATGTTAAAAAAAAGTATCGATTAAGATCGATTTCAGAAACAAATTAAATAATTTTGACCATAGTTATGATTACTTAAGTCGTACTAAACACACTTTGATTACATTATCCAAAAGTATTAATTAAAAATTTGATTTTGTTAAAAATATATATTTTTTCTATAAATATTTTAAAGAAAAATTTTCACAAATAGAAAAATCAAACTATTTACAAAAAATAATAAAGAAAATACGGATAGACATTGATAGACTTTTATCATTTCTATTCCTGATAGACTATGATAGACTTCTATTAGCATCTATCATAATTATCTAAAGATTTTGCTATTTTCTAAATAGTTTTTCTTATTTTCCTTATTTTTAAAAATTCTCTTATTTTAAATTTACAACAACTTTAAATTTCATAAACCAAAGTATATTTTGTTCGTAGATTAATTTCAGCCATTAAAACCAACATGTTTTTAATTGGAAATGTATATTCTAACCAATAATTTTCTCAATCTTGCCGACCTCAAACTTTCTTTTTCTATTCTTTAATTGTCTCTTACGCTTGTAATTATAACTTTTTGTTTATATATAATTTTATCTAAAATAAAAAAAAAAAATTGTATTTTTGAAATGGTCAATTAATTCACTAATTAATGTTGTATTTATCACCAACACTGGAACCTACCTCACTATATATCGGCTGGTTCCTCCTAACACATGGAAAACTGAAAAGGATGTCAGGTTGACAAAATTATATGATTTTTTTTAATATAAAACAAAATAATTAATGAATATTGGTTGATTAGAACTCCTAAAATAAAATAAAATAAAAATAAAATAAAAGAGGGTTGATGTGTTAATATTTATAATATAAAAAATGAAGAGAAGAGTTGATAATATATAATATATTATGCCCTTTTCCATCAAAGTTTCTATTTTTCTTGTTAACTACATGTTGCAATATTTGACTAATTTGATTGATTAATAATTTAAAAGTTATGAAATAGTAAAATAGATGTATATTCCTTTTTCAGGTTCTATTAGAAATGGCTACTTTCTCAATTATGTTTGACCTATGGATATATGTCAACTATACAATTTTGTAAAGTTTTCCAAAATTTCATGATTATTATTTTTTAGTTCATGTTTTTTCTTGTGACATATGACATATCCAATGCAATAACCACATCATTTGGAAGTAGTCTTTTCTTCGGGACATTGCTCTTCTACGGTTGGGTGTTTTTAGATAATATCGACGTTGCTCTTCTACGGTTGGGTGTTTTTAGATAATATCGACGTCATCTATATGTCAGCTAATTTAGTTATGCATAATCGAAGAATAACATATCGAAGTCGATCATTACTTCATATGAAAACGTGTTGCACATATAGCTTGCCTTAAAATTTGTGCCATTTAAAAAATATTTAGTTGACATTACGAACAAACCTCACCCATCTTCTCGATTTTAGAGTATTCGAACAAAGATTGTCAAGGACCATTCACTTGAAGAGAATACATTTAATTAAAGAGATTAATAGTGTGTTTGGATTACATTTTCAAGGGTTTAATTTAAAAAAAAAAAATCATTTTAGATAAAATTGGAGTGTTTGACAACCACTCAAGATAGATTTTGAAGTATATTTTAAATCGTTTTTTTTTATCAAAATAGTTTAAGTAAAAATATATTTTTTGAAAATATTTTTTTTTTCAAGTCAATCCAAACATGCCCTAAATGAAGACAGAAAACAAATATTAATAAAATTACTACAAAATATTAAAAATATAAATAGATAGTATTTTTTTTTTTTTTTAGAAAAAAACAACCATATTGTTTAGTACTTTATTGGCTTTAGGAGAAAGTTTTTCTGATTACTATTTTTTTTTTTTTTTTTTATGTTTTATATTTGATTCTAAAGATATTTTCAAAATTCAAGTCAAAAAGTAAAAAAGTAGCTTTAATATTTAATTTTAAATTTTAGCTAAAATTTCAAAAGTACTTTTATAAAAGTAAAAATTAAAACCAAAAATACTGAGACGTATAAATTACCTTACCCCAATCCAATTCTACAAGAGGAAAAGAAAATTAAATTTATTTATCATTATTGTTATTATTACTATATATTGCTATTATTATTTGTTATTTTACAATATTAATAATATTATTATTATTTATATAGAATTGGTTCTCCATATACATATATATATATATATATATATATATATATATATATATATATATATATATATTCTATGCCATAATATTAGAATATTCCTTCTACTTACAATAGCCAGAATCTTTTCCATAAATATTGGATTCCTTTTTTGTGGGGAGAAAAAGTCATAACCTTTTATTTCACAAAAAAAGAAAAAAAAAAAGTAATAACCTTTAAGCCATGTCTAATCATACACCAAAAATATTTGCTTAGCTTTAATAATTTTCTTTGTGTGAAAATTATTCCTTTGAAAAATTTTCCATCCTCACGCATCCTCCTTTCAATCAAATTCTTCTCCCAATCATTTGATATATAATAGAATTCATGGAGAATATAACAAATTTACATCTCTAACCTCCAACAAGATATTATTATTACATTTATGAAAATTTTATTATACATTATTCACTAAAATCTTATTATTTCTTTTGTTAGTTTAATATGTGTGGAAATGTGAATTCGAATCCATTTTGATTTTTTGTTCGAGTAGATAATGTCTTACTAGTTTATATTCAAATTTACACTAATATCTTATTATTGATTTAGTTTTCCATTTTTAAAAAAGAAATATAATTAACTAACACAGAAATTATATAAGGAAAATTTTCACAAATAGCATCTATCAGTTATAAACTTCTAACATTTCTATCACTGATAGACCTTGATAGACTTCTATCAGCATCTATCACAATCATCTAAAAATTTTGCTATTTTGTGTAAATAATTTTCCTTATTTTTCTATTTTTAAACTATTTACAAATATAAAATTTTGTTATTGTCTATCGTCGATAGACCGTGAGATAGATTGCGATAGAATTATATCGTTGTCTATCACTTAAACAATAGAATTTTATCGCTTAAGCAATAGAATTCTATCACGGTCTATTGCTGATAGACAACAATTTTTTTTTATTTTGATAAATAGTTTAACTCATTTTTCTATATTTAAAAATCGCCCTATTATATATCTATATATTCAAAATCTTACGAAAGTATTATTAAAGCAAAATATAGTGTTATTATTTTATTTTAACAAAAGAAAAAAGTATTAAAAACTTAGAATTGCATTTCATTTTTAAAATGAAAAAGAAAAGTGAGGAACCGATTATTATATTTTAGTTAAGATTATATTTTTATTTTTAAACTTCATGGGTAGAAGTGATCTTTCTTTTCAATCGTGAATTTGCAAATAACAATTCTTATTGCATGCAATAATTCTAACTTTTATAACCATTTTGAAAGCTAATTTCCTTAGAAAAACAAAAAAACATGATTTTTTTTTTTAAAAAAAAACTTTCTACTTTATATAGAATATAGTTCTCGAATAATCTTTAAAGGACGTAGTCTTATAGATATTAGATATTTATGTTTTTCAAATATATTTTTAAAAAAAATATCTACTCATGTTGCATAATTAATTTAATCTTAATAAATCTTACATCATCCTTTTCTTGTTTACAATTAAGTTAAAAACATTTTATTTTTCTCTTACTCATCTAAAGGAGACAAAACTTTTCATTGAGGATATGGATGAACCCTAAAACAATTGACAGCCACACCTCATTGGAGCTTTCCCACAGCTTAGGAAATTAAAAAATAAAAAAAGAAAAAAGAAAAGAAAAATAGAGTCAAAAGAAAAATTATATTAAAAAAAAATGATAGCAACTAAGAAAAGTACCATTCAAGTTGAAGAGACAAGTGGGCAATAGCCTATAAGAGAAGAATCTCTCTCTCATTTCTTAAATGAGACAAAGAGAGCAATTAAGAAAACCAATATCTTTCAAAGACTTGCACAATACCAAGCAAACTATTTTATATTGGTTTCTTTTTCTTTTATTTAAGATTTTTATAACAAAATGGCTGAAAATGAACTCAAGGTTTAAAATGTCGATGTTGATAAAAATATCGAGGTCTTAATTTTACGAAAATTTCGATGGAAATATCGATTTCGATAGATATTTTTGAAAAAATTATAAAAAAGAAAAATTCAAAAAATAAACTTCAATTAATTAATAAACATTTTATGATTTTTAAACAAGTTCACATGTCTGTTATTTATATTATATTTACAATAATGACATTTTGTTAGTTATTTTTTATGTTTTGTGGATTTTTCTACGATATAATGGAAATATTGATTCACGCCTCATATCGATATCGAATCTATGAAACCATGGAAATATCAACATGTCGACGAAAATTTAATACTATGAATGAGCTTAACTCAACTAATTTGGGTGTATATTTTCGACCAGAAATTTTGTTGTTTGAATTTTTTACTGTTACTGTACTAAAAAAAAACCTATAATAATTCCATTTTTAGTTTTTAACATTTGATTAATTGAAATATTTTCGATCATATAGGATTTTTATAACATTTGGGATATCTTAGTCTTATTTTAAAAGCTAAGAATAAAATAAGACTTAGTTTGAAAGTCATGCATCTTTAAAATTAATTTTCTAGTCTCAAAGATTCTAAAATTTTGGTCTTTAAAAATTTTCTTTTTTAAAAGAATTGATTTTTATTGTGATACAACTAAAACTTGTAAAACTCAAATTTCGGTTATTTATAGTCTATATTTGACATTTATACTTGTTTTCTCTTAAATACCATACTATAATTTTTATTTTTTTTAAGAAATATTTAAATTTTTATTCAAATTCTAAAAAATAAAAACAATGAAAGCTATTTTTTTAAAATTTTTTTCTTAAAATATTAGTAGAAAGTTTATAACAAAACAAAAAAATATTATAAGTGTTGAATAAAGTTAACATGAAATTTATATCTAAGATTTTTTTTTCCATACCAAAAAAAAAGGGGGAAAAACCTTCAATAAAGTATTAAATCAGTCACTATCTCAGCAGCATAAAAATCTTGGAGAGATCAAAATTTTCACTTCTTCTAGAGATTTCTTAAAATTTTATGCTCTCATTATATATATTACTTAATTAATATGCCAATGTCACTAATTAATAAATTAAACATTTACCTTTATTCCAATAGTAAAAATATATTTTTCATTAAAAAAAAGAGTAAAGCATTTTTATTAATTTTTTTTAAAAGAAAAACATAAGAGGAAAATAATGGGGTAGGCAGCTTTATTATTTGATAATCAAACACCTTTGTCTTCATTAAGAGAAAAAAAAAAATATTATTTAACACAAAGCACCATCATTGGCAATATATAATGGGAGTGCCCCAATCAAAATTGGTTCAATTAGACTTAGTATTAAAAGTCAATTAAGAAATAATTATAATTTATAACCTGAAGCTTATCTTTATTGTTAATGCTAACAACTTTTCTAATAAAACAATATTTTTCCATGGAAAAGAAATTAATATAAACCAACTAATTATTGTTGTTTTTGCCTTGTCTTTTACTTGTATATAATAACAAAAAAGAGTTAAAAAAAATGATGATGTAAGACATAAATCCAATTAGCTAAAAAAAAAAAAAAAGAAATTTTAAAGTTTATATAGCTTTTATGTAAATGCTGTATGACATTGGATATCCACATTCTAACATTGTATTTTTTTAAGTAGACTACTTCACTAACCCACATATGCTTAATTATTGCAATTATACATATTTATATTTTGAGAAAATGGAAGTAATTAATAAATAAAACTTTACATAAAAAAACCCATTAAGTTTTGAGAATTCAAGTTTGTTGACAATGTAAGTGTTAGTTAATCTTTCTCCAATATAATTGTTACATGTATGACTTATCGTCCGACTTTGAGTAATTTTTTTGGATTAGACTATGATTTTTGAATGCGATCAAAGTCTCATATTGACTAGATAAAGAGATGATAGTAGACATGAAAATGATGACAACTATCTCCATTAAAATGAAGTTTTTTGAGTGGTTTCGAAAGCAAAGTTACGAGAGTTTTAAATTGATCACTTCCTTTGACTCATGATTTTATATCTACAAACATTTTATTATTTATTATTCGATCAAAAAAGCGGCAAGTGAGGCCTATGAGAAGTCACTTACATGATTTGTTAGTCTAATAATAAAGAACATGCACAAGGATTCAATGAAATGATATAAGAATCTCGCCATCATTGTGGTGTCATATAGATAATAACATTCATAATACTATATGCCTACTTATTAACTACTACATTGTCAAAGAAAACAAAGTTCAGCGATAATTGATATGCAATATCTCTCTTAAAGTTGTAAGTTTGAATCCTCCCTACTACCATTTGTTTTACTAAAAAGAAAATTATCAACCACTATAATAATTGCCATGTTAAACTATCTCACATAATACTAAGGAAAAGTATTACTGTAGTCATTCACAATGCATACAACATCCTTGAGACCTTTAGTTGAGTCATCATTCAATGGAACTCCAACCCCCCCGATAGGTTAGAAGGCCAGTTTGGATGCATCGTGGTGTGACCCTCTAGGTTTGGGGGTCTTGGCTGGATTGTGTATGACTCCTTGGGTTATTTGATTGGCATGAGTTGGAAGAATATTAGAAACAAGTGGAAAATCAAGGTGTTAGAGATGGAAGCTATTGCTAAAGGTCTTCTTTGTTTGTCTTGCTTTAATAGTGATTCATTTTCTCTATTAGTGATCGAGTCTGATTCTGCCGATGCAGTTGTTGTTCATGTTCTTAATGATGAGATCGTGGACCTTTCTGAAATTAAAAGCCTAGCATTTGACAGTCTAACCTTCGCTTCTTGGTTGGGAAATATATCTTTCTTGAAATGTCCTCACTCTTGTAATTCAGTTGCACATGGACTTGCTAGAGTAGTGTACTTTGATTCTCTTGTGTATTCTGAATAGTTGCATTCTTCCCATTAAGAAGATGAATCCTTTTACTTTTGGGGCACCGATGTGCCGTTGTGAATCTCCTCTGCTACAATTGAGGAGTATGCTGGTGTTGGTTAGTTTTGGACTGTCTAGTGAAGTTTATTTTTTTTAAGAAAAAAATAACAACTAAAACCGTAACTAATGGTGAAAATACATGGTGTACTTCACCAATTTCTAATACATACAAGGATGAAGAAGTGAAGCTAAAATTATGTTATACACAATTTTTATAATATTGCCAACGTTTTAGCTGAGTTGTTATATTCTATACGAGGCATACTAGAGAACATATATTGCATCGATGGTTGATATAAATTATAAAGAAATACAACACACACTACAAAGGGCTTGCATCTCCTTAAAAAGAGCGAGATATTTGCATTCAATTTAATTATGTATGTGTATGCTTCTCAATATTCACTCTATTTTTCTATGTTACTTCTTTAAATTTCACTCATTCTTTGTTATTGTGTACCCTAATCAGTAGTTGACCCATAATCACAAAAGAATATATTGTTTAAATGTATATTAACTCTTTACAAAAACAACGGAGTGTTCGGTCCACCAACTTCATAAGTTGATATTAAATAACTCAACTTCAATAGTGGTTACTATTGAAGTTTGCAAATTCATCGAAGAATTTCATCTTCTCTTTTCTCTCTTTTACACATTCATTAAAATACTTCATCCTACAATTCTTCAACTCGAACAAAGACTCCTCAACTCTAACATATTAACTTCAGACGACATAACTCAACTACCCCAAACATATGTATTTATAAATCCGAACAAAGACTTCTCAACTTCAACATATTAACTTCAGACAGCATAACTCAACTACTCCAAACCTATGTATTTATAAAGTGTCTTTTACTCACTATTATATTCTCCATCCACTCTAAAAACAGAGTATATGTTAGTAATTGCAATGGTAGAAATTAGAAAGGAGACAAAAAGTCTGCGGAGTATCGATTGTGGTAGTGGGTTGCAACACGGAATCAAATCTGTTTATTTTATCCAAAAAAAAAAAAAAAAAAACTCTTCACAAAAACCAAGTTGTACAACTCGTTGTTGGATTCGATGGAATCACACTCCCCAATCAACCACCACCTCTTCCTCTGCCTTTCTTCTTCTTCCCCATCATAATTTTTGAGAGAGCTTTGCATTTCCACAGCCTAAACCACTGGTAAATCAACAATCCCCTCGACATGACCGAGCCGGATTCCGATCACCCATCTCCCCTTTTCCCCAAATCCAACCACCGTTCCACTTCCGACGACCGGACCCCACTTATGGATTTCGATCTCGACTTGGACATTCCTTGGCCTTTGGATCAAATCCCTTCTTTTGCGTCCAATCCCATGTCCCCTTTTCTCCTTTCCACCTCCGATCATCTTGCTTCCCCTCTTTGGGCCTTCTCTGAAGCTGATGACGATGACGATTCCAAGTTTGCTGCCTATGCTTGCTCTGTTCTCGGTGAGTTTCCATTCGATTTTGGGTTTTTTTTTCTTTTTCTTTTTCTACCCCCTTTTTTTTTTTTGTCTAATTTGGTGGATTTTCATTTGGTTGGGAGTTTAATGGGGTTCGGTTGAGCTGAAGTTTGTGAGGGAACAAATTTCCAGTGCGGATGAGGGGATTTTCTGTTCGAGGGAGAAAGACCTGGGATTTAATTCAATGGTTCTTGAGAGTCAATATTTTTCAGATTGAATAGTGGTGTGATTTGAGTATATGAACTATCTGCTTTCTGATGGCTGGAAATCCATTTTGTTGCTTCTTTGACTATTTGAGTGGCTTTTGGACTTCTCATTTTTCAACTTTTTTTTTTAATGAATCAATGGGGCTTTGAACAACTTGGTGTTTACAGTTTTGATGTCTGCTAATGCCATTGTTACTTCAAAGATTGGGTATGAACAAATTGAAGAGTAGGAACAAAGACAACTATGAGATTGAAAATACTTTAGGCTTTACTTTTGAAATATTTTTGCTTATTCAGATATATGATTATCTATGGGGTTTCTGGATGTAAGTTTCAATCTTGTCATTTTGAGTTGTAGTTGATATTGTCTTCTTGGATTTAGTTAGGCGGATTCTTTTCCATTTAAAATGGCTTAACTTTACAGCTGAGATCAGGTACTTCCAATTCACATTCCGTACCGCAAAAGCCGACTGAGAACCAAAAGTTTAAGATTCTTCCAGTTCCATCTTCATCATGGGGATTACTGCCATCAGAGAATCCAGATGGGTATTGCTTAATCAAAGAAAAAATGGCACAAGCTCTTCGGTACATTAAAGAATCATCTGACCAGCATGTTCTAGCTCAGGTTTGGGCGCCTGTAAAAAGTGGTGGCAAGTTTGTACTTTCAACTTCTGGGCAACCGTTTGTCCTTGATTCGCAGAGCAATGGACTTCATCAGTATCGGATGGCCTCTTTGATGTTTATGTTTTCCTTGGATGCTGACCAGGATGGATATCTTGGGCTTCCTGGTCGTGTTTTCCAACAAAAATTGCCTGAGTGGACTCCAAATGTGCAGTATTACTCAAGCAAGGAGTATCCACGACTTAGTCACGCTCTAAACTACAATGTTCAGGGAACTTTGGCTTTGCCTGTTTTCGACCCTTCCGGGCACTCTTGTCTTGGTGTTCTCGAGCTAATCATGACGTCACCAAAGATCAATTATGCACCTGAGGTGGACAAAGTCTGTAAAGCTCTTAAGGTTTGAGTTCTCTTGCCCTTTGTTGAATTTCTTAAGTTTCATTCTTTGTTATGTCTTAACAAGTGCTGTGCACTTATGTTAACGCTACTCGATCTTTATTGTATTGGACAAAGGATATAACATGTTTAGCCATCATAAACGTTTTGGTAATTTTGTGAATCTCTTCACCTGCAGGCTGTCAATCTAAAAAGTTCAGAGATTTTGGATCATCCGAATAATCAGGTCAGTGGTGAAAAGTTGTATGTATGAAACTGGTGCTTTATTTCATCCCGGATGATGAATATTGTCTAGTTTGTTTTTTCTCGCTCGTTCTCACAGATACAATCTTGGCAATGCTTTTCAAACCAGATTTGCAATGAAGGTCGTCAGAATGCACTGGCCGAAATTTTGGAGGTACTCACAGTTGTATGCGAAACTCATAACTTACCATTGGCTCAAACCTGGGTTCCATGCAGGCACCGAAACGTGCTCGCCTACGGTGGAGGTTTGAAGAAAAACTGTACTAGCTTTGATGGTAGTTGCATGGGACGGATTTGTATGTCCGCAACTGAAGTAGCATCCTATGTTGTCGATGCTCACATGTGGGGTTTTCGTGACGCATGTTTAGAACACCATTTACAAAAGGGTCAAGGGGTTTCTGGGAAAGCGTTTTTATCCCACAGCTCATGTTTTTGTGGAGACATCACCCAATTCTGTAAGACTGAGTACCCTTTGGTACACTATGCACTTATGTTTGGATTGAAGAGCTGTTTTTCAATCTGCTTACGAAGCACGTTTACTGGAGATGATGAGTACATTCTAGAATTTTTTCTGCCACCGAGCATCGTTGATTATCAGGAACAAAAGACATTGTTGGGTGCATTAATGGCAACAATGAAGAAGCATTTCTACACTCTCAAAGTTGCTTCTGTGATCAACCTTGAGGACAAGGAAGGACTTGTCGAGATCATTCAAGCATCGAGAAATGGAGGATTTGAATCGAGACTTGAATATATTCAAATTCCTCGACCTGTGGAATTGCCACCTGCTTCTGATGCCATGCCGAATGCAGTAGAGGTAGTTGCATTAGAAACATTGCAACAACAATCTTTAATGGTTCATGATGCTCCAAAGGATGAAAACAGTAGTGCTCGGGATGGAGAAAGCCATAACCCCATTCCTTGTCCACAGAATAAGGAAGTAAAAAAGACGTCCGAAAGGAAGCGTGGAAAGGCAGAGAAATCAATTAGTCTGGAAGTTCTTCAACAATATTTTGCTGGCAGTCTTAAGGATGCTGCTAAAAGCCTTGGCGGTATGTTGTTGATTTTGTTGTGTGAGATTACAAAAGCTATGCTTTTTCATCTATCTGAACAGGAATCAACTAATGTTTGATGTATCTTTTTTTAACTTTACAGTTTGTCCCACAACAATGAAGCGTATCTGTAGGCAACACGGGATCTCACGGTGGCCATCTCGGAAGATCAACAAGGTCAATCGCTCACTTTCAAAGCTGAAGCGCGTGATTGAATCTGTTCAAGGGGCTGAAGGAGCATTCGGAATATCTTCTCTGGCCACAAGTCCACTTCCTGTTACTGTTAGCTCGAGTTCTCATCCTTTAACTCCAGATGGGTCTAATCAGCAAAACTTTGTTGCTTCTCAACCATCTGATTCTCAATATAAGGAAACAAACACCTCAGAAGCACAGACAAATGACACACAGGCTAGATTGGAAGATCAATTACACAGAGGAGTGTTGAGTCCAGAAGAACCATTTCACGAACAAAACGGATTCCTGCCAAAATTTGGAAATGGTTTGAACAATTTTAGAGCAGGGAGTGTATCACGGGAAGAGAGTGCCGGGACACCTACTTCTCACGGTTCATGCCAAGGCAGTCCTGCAAATGATAGTGCACTAGCAAATAATCCCATTTCTATTCCTCAGCATGAACAATGTGTAAGAAGAGAATCTCCTGAAGTAGCATTCCATACAATCGATAAACTGAATATATCAGCACCTACTTGTCCAATCCCGGATACACTCGTGATGGTTGAGCCGGAGGAACCATTTGGAGGAATGCTAATTGAGGATGCAGGAAGTTCTAAGGATTTAAAAAATCTTTGCGCTTCTGTCGCTGATGCGGTTCTTGACGAGCAAGTACCTGAATTTTGTTGGTCCAACCCTTCTGATATAGCTCTGAGACAACCAATGGACTCTGTTTGTCACACAGTCCCTCATATATCACTACGGCAAGAACCAAGGAGGATGACTATCAAGGCCACATATAAGGAAGATATTATTCGATTTCGAATTCCCGTGAGTTCTGGCATCGTGGAGTTAAGAGAAGAAGTGGCAAAGAGATTGAAATTGGAGGTTGGTACGTTCGATATCAAATACATGGACGACGATCGTGAATGGGTTCTTATTGCGTGCGATGCAGACCTACAAGAGTGTGTAGATATCTCAAAGTCGTCAGGTAGCAATATAATAAGATTGTCGGTTCATGATTTAAATGTCAATCTTGGAAGTTCTTGTGAGAGTACAGGAGAGTGAGAATTCAGGTTGTGGATATTCAAAATTTGTCGACATCTTCCCTCCATATAATTGTATTAGCAATACTAGGAAGTGAAGATTTAGGTCTAGGTATTGATATTATTTTGCTCAAACTGTATAAAATCTTTCATGTGAATTGTAGTGATTCTCTCCTCATTTGCAGTTCACCTTTTTGTTTCTTCTTCTTTGTCAAATATGTTCTTCAGAGGTGGTGGGTTGAGTTCAAAATTAAAACTTGAGAGAATTTCAAGTTTATGAGAACATGTCGGGTACCGAGAAGGCGATATAGACATCTAGACTCTTGTTAGGATTGTAGATTAGAATTGTTCTTCAACCTGCTCCCGTCGTTGATGATCTTTCCTGTGGCCATTTATTCGATATAGTATCGATATTGAATGAGTTACACCCTTGGAAGATGATCCACCCCATCTATCTTATTTTCAGAGAAAAAACTCTTGCAAGAATACCAATCTCAGACTGATTCAAGCCTTGTCACTGGCCTAGATAACACATGCCCTCCACACTTTATCAAATTCAAAGGACCTTTCTTGAAGGGACCTCTTCTTTTAGTAGTATAAACTGGCTGTATATGTTCCATTTTTGGTATTGTTCAATCTTATATCCTTGCAACACGAATCTTTACATCTACGGTCGTGTCATTCGACACGACCAAGTAGTTAATAACGCACGTTTCAACCATTGAACAAACTCGAGAATCAGAAAAAACCATTGATTCAAACACTGAAGCTTCTCCAACATACATAGATTGAACAAAAAACAAAGCTAGGACTAATAAAAGGAAGGGGAAAAAAAACACTCAAAATGGCATTACAAGGTTTGCCAATTGTCTGCCACTGGTCTGTGCAGTGATCATCTGTTATTACCCTCCAAATTAAAACAGGAGGAATTTGCTAACACTTTAAAAGGCCTTTCCCTTTTTTTCTTTTTTTCTTTTTTTCTTTTTTTTCTTCTTTTATATATATATATATATATATATATATATATATATATATATTACAAAAGTGACAGATGGACGTTGGAGATGCTGCGAGTCCATCAAGCTCCATGGACCTGAGCTCTAGCAATTCCACACTCAATGTTGTCATTCTTCCAAGACTCTTTTTCATTGGTGACCACCTCTGATAAAATCACCTGCCCTTTTCCTTGCCTTTCTTCTATTTGGAGCTTTGTTGATTTGTAAAAGCTGGCATAGAGTATCAATTGGGCCAGCCCAAATAGTGTGCCCAGCCCATTTGGAATCTGAAAAGTTTCAATTATTGAAGATTATTCAATTAAATTATTAAATAATCACCAAAAAAAATATGGGTTTCTTTTTCCATATGAAGCATTTTGGAAAAAATATAATCATGTGGGCTATATTCCCTCTTATTTAAACTTTATTACTTACTAAATACAAAATCAAAATTTATATCCAAGAAGGCCAACTAACTTTAAATCTAATTAATTCCATAATTTAAAAAGACTTAAATAATTAGAGACCAATTAAAAACAAAATTTAAAATTCAACTAGACAAAATTCTTCAAATGGATTAAATTTGTAATTTAACATTTTTTTTTTTTAAAAAAACTAAGCTTACTTTTTGTGTAAGATGCTTGTGTCTATAATCTTGACCTTACACTTTTCTGGAAAAGAAATATTTATGCAGCATCATCCATTTGCAATAGATATAATTCTAAGAACTAATATTACATGCATATAGAACACATCCATTTGTTTTTTGTTTTTTTTTTTAATCAACTAAAAGGAAAAATTAGGATAATGATTCCTTTCTTTTCCCCCAAAATTTCATATTTTAAGTTTAAAGAATTTCAAACCTTTTACTTTGTATGTTGCCTCTCTTTGTTTTTGTGAGAATAAAATGAAAAAAAAAGTACAAATAGTTGTAGAGAGAATATATTTTAAAAGATAAAATCCACAAATCAATGTTAGGCTATATATATATATATAAAAGTGAAGGAATTCAGACCGAGATAATAGATACTAATTTTATGAGGGATTAAACCTCCGACTTTGAAGTCAGAGGAGGGAGTGCATGTCAATTACTATCCAGTTAAGCTTACAAAGTGAAAATGGATGAGATTAGGATTAGGATATTAAGTTTGAGTAAAAAAATATGAGAAGAAATTACCAAAATATAAGGGTCAAAAGGGAGGCAAGCATAAATAGTCCAAGCCACACCATTGGCAAAAGAAGCAATAGAGAGTGATAGAGGCATATACTCCACACTCTTTGTTTTAATCACCAATTTCTGCAACACATTAAAAAAAATCTTAATTAATTGAAAATTGATGATAAAAAAAAAAAAAAAAAATTGGTACTTATGAATTTTAGAGTTATACATAATCTAGAGCATAGATCAATTCATTTAAGACATAATTAAATTTTAATAAGAAAAATGACTTTCTAACTTTTCATACAAAAAATCTCTCACTCTTCTCTTTTTAATTGTCTTCTTTTCTCAAGAAAATGGTTAATAATTCTCTCAAAATAATTATGTGCTCGTGAAATAGGATTTCAAGTGTATGAGAAGCACGAACCAAATCTTGTATAAGCTATATATATATATATGTATATATATTTTTAACAAAGTACCATTTGTGAGGGATCAATAGGCGCACTAAGTCATCTCAACTAGGTTGACACCACCGTAGCACCATTATCATACCCAAAAATAACGAAGATTCATTTAAAAGTAGAAGAGTATAGAAGAGTAAAGGAGGGTCATCCAAAAATGAGAGCTAGAGATAAGCTCGATATACTTATACTCCTTACCATACATCGATTTTTAAATAGTCTAATTTATTTGATAAAGATTTCGTTTTTAGTTTATTTATATAATGTTTGTAATTCCCTTCTAATTATGGTGTCACTTTTCTAAAAGAAATATTTGAATTACTAGTCTAAATTCTATAAACAAAATCAACTAATTCAAAACTACTATTTTTTAGTTTGCAAAATTTAACTTGATTTTTTTAAACATATTTGTAGAAAGTGAAAAGCGAAACATACAAATTTATAGGTGGAAATAATGTTTATAAGTTGTCTTGATGAAGTAACGAACAAAGATATATCTATGTCAAGTTTTCATTAGATATTTTTCTAAAAAAATTAGTAGTAATAACATATTATGAAGAATATATATATATATATGTCTAAACGTTTTGAGCATACTAAAAAAAATTAAAAATTTAACCAAAGAACAATTAAGAAATTAAATTTAACCGGTAAGATTTAAATTTAACCAAAGAACAATTAAGAATTTTAAAATAATCCAGTACAAAAAAAAAAAAAAAATAATCCAGGAAATAATCGTGCTAGAGATTTATAAAATTATTTTTTATGCTCCCATTTAAAACATAATTAAACCCTAATTAAGAAGAACATTCCTTTTTGATTTATTTAGATCACATAATTGACACTATAAACAGTAATAAAAACAGTAGAGATTCTGCCAAAAAAGAATAGCTTATAAAATAACTAAAAGAGAACTATTATATAATCTTACAAAAAGAAAGGGAAAGAGAAAGAGAACCAACCATGACTGTCAATGGAGAAGCATACATGCCAATGTTGAAGAGAATGCAAATGGTTCCAACCACCATGGATCTCTTGCTATGAGTATGAAAGATGAACAGAACAAGAAGGCTCAGCAGCGTGATGAAGACGAGCTCCACGAGTATCACGAGGATGACTTTCATCCGCTTTTTCCGATCGGAGAACACGAAGAAGAGGATTATATAAACCAGCTCGATTAGGGTTCCGGCCGCGTTAATGGTGATCACTAGAATGCTTCCTGGATGCACCACCGGCAGCCCGTACAACACCCAAACTAGACAGTTCACGAGCGTCGCGAGATACGGGATCGGCGAGAACTGCTCGACCGATCCCTTCTTCCATATTGTGACGAAGGTTGGCCTGAAAAATAAATCCATTGTAATTAAACGTAAATACGAGAATTAGGGTTTTTTATGTTTTAGAAAGTTATGATTTTATTACTCTTGTAATTTTGTGACGGTTCCATCTATAGTAAGACAACTTCTAAGTCAAGTCTCAAGAGTACATCTCTAACTACTTTAGAGAAACTATTCTATAAAAATATCACTCAAAACAATCTCTAAATAGTGATTTAGAGAATAGTAAAAAGAGAGAGAATAGAAAATGGTACTTACAATGGAGACAAGAACAAGAAAAGTGCAATAATATTTCCTGTAAAAAACAAAACAAAAAGAAGGTGTAAAGATAGGAAGTGATTAAATTGCAAGAAAAAAAAGGGGATTTTTCTTAATGATTTACTTACCTATGATACCAATAACTGTTCGAGCAAGCATCAAAGAAACCATATTGTAAAAGACAAGAAAAAACAATCTACAAAACAAAGAGAGATTTGTTTGGAATTGAAGGGTTTCACTCTACATGGTAGCTCGCACAAGCTTGAGCTTTTTATATACTCATTATCTTCATTGCATGGCCATTTCATGGGCCCTACACAAAACTTTTATTGCTATAATATAGTTTATATGAATCTTACATTCAATTCATTGTTAATCATGTTTGCATTATTTAAAATTACGTTAAATTATAAGTTTAGTCGTTCAACTTTTTGATAATATAGATTTTTTAAAAGAAAATTTTTAAAAATATAAAAATAAGAGCAACTATTTATACAACATAACAAAATTTTTAGATAGTTGTAATAGACGTTGATAGAAATCTATCAATGTCTATCAGTGTTTTTTTTTTTTTTTTTTGCTATTTTCTGTAAATAGTTTGACATTTTGTGTATTTGTAAAATTTTTCCTTTTTTTAACTTTCAATTTTGTGTTTAATAAATCATTGACTTATTCGGTATCTTTTAACATGATTAAATTAAATTTAGTCTCTAAACTTTGAGGTGTGTCGAGTTAAAGTTGCAAAGAGATTTTGAATTCATTTAAAAACACGTATCTAGTAGCTAGGCACAAAGTAGAAAGTTTAGGGTTATATTATACAAAATTCAAATTCATGTCAAAACTTATTAAACACAAAATTAAATGTTAAGAGTCCCGATAGAGTCTTTTAAAAGTTCATGAACCAAATCGACACAATCCTCACAGTTCAAAGACTAAACTTGTAATTTAATCTTTTAAAATTTACAGATCTATCAAATACAAAATTGAAAATTTATAAGCAAAAAGTTTAAATTCATATGGAATAAATCAATCGATTTTTAAACTTGTAAAACATTTTAAACATTAAAGATCGGGTAGATAAAGATTAAAAATTTAGAAATCAAATAGATATGGTAAAGATTGAAAACTTATAATTTGTCTTTTAACTTTATGAAACAAAATTCATAATTTGAAAATTCTCAAATAGTTGAATGAGAAAGGCAAGTTAGCTAGTGATTAGGAAGGCAAAGAGAGATTGATAATCTCATCAATCTTTTTCTTACCTAATTGGATGCCTATAGGGTAAGATAGAGAGAATTTGATAATCCCATCAATCTTGTCTTAGCTTAGATGTCCATCTTACATTGCCCCACTCAAAATAATTCCAATCTATCCACATCCAATTTTGGAATTTTCATGTTTCAATTAATTTCTCAAAAATATTAAAAGAAAAAGAGTAGAATTTCAAAGAGAATTTCAATCAAATAATCTAAGGTACAAATTTGTTTAAAGGATCTTACTTCAAAATGTTGGGTGGACAAAATACTTTTTGAAAAGTAGTTATATTTTAAAAAGGCTAGGCTATATATTATAAAGAAAATATATTTATTTTAAAAAAATACTCTAGTTCTTTTAAAATTATAATATTATCTTTATTCTTTTGTAAATGTTTCAATACCTTATTTTTAAATTTGAAATCTGTTTGAATGTTGAACAAAAATTGAGGCTTGAAATGGTGTGACAATAACTTAGAATAAAAATTGGGATATAAACACTATAAAATCACATCGTTCCTGTTTATTGTTTTAAGTCTTAATTTTTTATAATTTTTTTAAACATATTTCTCAATTTAAGATTAGTTTTTCAAATATATATGAAAGATCAATATTGAAACTTATGAAGAGAAAAGAAATATTTTTAATAGTGAAGTTGGAGTTTTTTTTTTTTTTTTAATTTAACCTTTAAAATTATCTTAGATTTATTCAATTAGTTTGATACTATATTGATGGGTAAAGTTTAAGGAGAAATCACTAGTTGAAATACAAATATCAAAACTCAACTTAATTACATTTTATTAGTTAATTGGTCCCTTTTATAAAACCTTGCAATTTTTATTAGGAAAATACTTTTTTTATCTCTATAAATTTTAAGCCTAATTTTTATTTTTAGTAACTCAGTTTCAACAAATTGACGATTGAAATATCGATAAAGTGTTGATGTCGATGAATATTTCTTAAAAATTATAGAAAAAAACATAATATCGATAAAAGCAAGAATAGCGAAAATACATTCTTAAAATTGCAAATTTAGCAATAGTTTTGTGAAATTTGCAAATGTAGCAAAAAATCTCATTTCTAATTTTTATTATTCTAATTTACTTCGCTGGTGTATCAACATGTATATCAATATTATATCTGATATACTTTATATTTGGTACATCAGTCAACTAATGCCAAATGTATCAGTCAATAAGTGCTCGTGCATTTTTGTTATTTGTGGACTTCATTTAAATTTTTTGTCCATTTATTTTAGACCACTAATTATTTTTCCAATATATTAATCAACTTATAATGATTTAATTCGTCTTATTGGTATTCTCTTTGAATGGATGTTGATAAACTATTGATACACTAATGTTACTTTCGAAGTTGAATTTTAGACTGGTGTGGATATACTATTGATATGCTTTGAACAAATGCATTTCTAAAAAGTATTGATATAGTAACGATACACCAATCTTATACTTAAAAAGAATTTTGAATTAATGTTTCTTTTAAATAAAATTTTGAATTAATGTTGATTTCACTAATACACCAATATTATACTTGAAATTTTATTTAAGTTGGTATATACTTGAAATTAATTTTTAATATTGGTATATTATTGGTATACTATTGATACACTAATAATATACTTGAAATTAGTTTTTAATGGATATTGATACTCTATTGATGCATTAATGTTATACTTTAATTCAATTTTGAATGATTGTTGATAAACTACTGATACACCAATGTACTACTTAGTATTGCATTTTGAATTAATATTGTTCTACAATTGAAATAACAATGCTATACTTTAAAAGTGTATCATTATGAATTATACTTCATATTTGGTATATCAACAAAATCATTAATGTGCTTTTTTTCTCTCTATAAATTTGGTGTGTTAGTAGATTGATATACGAAAAATATGAATTATATTCATTATACAATTGATATGCCAAATTAAATGTAAGTTATATGCCATTAAAATTATATTAAAGTTTCAAAATATGAAATATCAACTAATATACTTTAGATTTGGTATATCAGTTGACACAATTTAATGCAATTAATTAAGATATATCATCAAAATAAAAATAAGATCAAAAATTTGAAAACATCACACAATTGAACGCTAAAACCAAAATCAGACTAGCGAAGTCAAACTAATAAAATGAAAACTAACTCCATATCAAAATGGAACAAACAAAAATCACAATAATCAAATAAGCAACATTCACCTTAAATAATTAAAGTTGTGGTATATCAATGATATAAACAATATACTTTATTATAATACACTAGCTAACTGATATACCAAATATTAAGTATATTATATATACCTGTTAATATATAAGTGAGTATAGTAAAAAACAAAAACAAAATTTAAATTTTTTTGCTATAGTTGTAAATTTAGAATATCATTGCTAGATTTTTAAATACCCTTATACTTTTTTTTGTTACCCTTTATAATTTAAAAAAAAAATTGAATTAATAAATAAATATTTTATGTTTTTTAAACAAGTTAAAATGTTTATTATTTAGGGGTCTTTTCAAAAATAGAAAAAAACCAAAACTAATTACACGTATAGAAAAAAATAGTAGGAAATAGAAAAGCATGGACGGTACATTTTTCTATATGTGTAATTAGTTTTGTTTTTTTTCTATACACAACAATTTCCCTATTATTTACATTAAAGGGAAATTTTGTTCGTTATCTTTTTTATGTTTAATGAATTTTTTTACTATATAATTGAAATGTTGATCATTCATATTGATGTCGAATCTATAAAAATACAGAAATATTAGCATGTTGATAGAAATTTATTATTATTATTTGTGAATGTTATCTTTTATTTTTGTATCCATATCCCTTTACTTTTTTTTAAGGAAAGTTAAGACGTGATTAGTAGGAAATCTGAAAACAGAAATTTGAAAACAAGAGATTCAATGAGAACATAGTTGTATTTTATGTTTTTAGATATGTGTTTGACAATAGATTTTAAAATTAGATTCTAGTTGTTAACTGTTTAAAATGTGATTAATACTATATTTATAAACCATAAAAATGGTTGTAGTTACTCACTAAATATTATTTGATAATAAAATATCATTAATTTATTTATGAACATGTTTTATATTAAAAAATTTGTATAATTATTATTTTGTAATATTATATAATTTATAATACATTACATTTTACATATTTTAAATTTTTTTAAAATGAATTAAGTTTATAACATGATATATTGTATTGCTAAACATTTTTATTTTTATTTAATATAATTATGTATTTCAAAATTTAAAGTTTAAAATTCATATACAACAAAATATAAAATTAAGAATTTAAACGGTTCAAGTCAAAGAATTTGAAAACAGTTTTTAGAAACAGAATTTAAATTATCTATCAAACACTTAATAAATCTAAAAACCATAAAAGAGAATTCAGATGGGAACCAAACACATCCTTGCATTTCCCTTTTCTATACAAAATACAGTTCACGAAATTATTAAGATTATGCATATAAAGTTGTGAAGAAATTGCACGAGGATATGTATTTCAGAAAAAAACAAAACAAAAAACAAAAACAAATCATGAGGATATAATTCGACGTTTTTTTATTTTTTATTTTTATTTTACCTTTTTAAGGATATAATTTAGACTTAAATTTATTTATTTATTTATTATTATCAAAGAGAAAGAAGTCCCTCGATCATATTGAGTAAAATTATGAGAGGCTTGATGATTTATATCTTACATTTAAAATTTTATAATTTTAAACTATTCTTTAGATGATATAATGAAAATTTTGAAAGATTAATTCTCAAGAGTTTTATTATTTAATTATATTTTATCAGCATTTTGGCCAGTTGTTGCGTTCATAAAGTGCAATGCATAAATATGATATACAATGCGTGCTTTTTCATTAGTTGGCTAATATGTGTAATGTTATGCGATAAGCACAAGCTTTACCTAACTTGAATCCAAGTGTAAATTCAAATTAGAAATCTGGTGAGTCCAGGGTCGAACAAAGGTGGAAGAGGTGATAACTATCTTAAAATGTAATTACAATACAAAAGAGTTATGCGATGAGTAAAGGGGCATATGGTAACTGTCAATGAAGTATTTTTCTTACTTAAGTAGCATGCGACTGTGTTTGAAATAATCTTAATAACAGTGTCACGAATTTCTACAGTATGCGTCTATGCAAGATTCGTAGGGTCAATCATATAATTTTGTAGCAACCTCTCAGCCCATGACCCACACTTTTCCTTATCTCTAAGGTGCATGCGATGACTGACGAGTTAAATGTATCACCTTATCTCTAAGATGCTACTTCTCACTATATAATGCTTTTTACATTTTCTTCACCTTTTCAGGCAAGAACTCAGGCTTAAACGTATCTCTCAATAGTTTAAAGCAAGGATTAATGATGCATTAAACAGCAAAACCGCTAAATATGCATAGATTCAATCTTTAAGTAGATCTTCCAAACATGTCAAAAAGAATAATAAGCAAACAAGCAAGTAGATGGATGAAACATATGAACTTGTATTAATATTTGAATTAGAAATCTCTCAAAATCAATTCAGAATATAAATACAAGTAAGAGGAAGAACTAGAATGAAGATGTCGGGTCGTTGAGACAATCTCTTGATCTCGCTGGCTTGAGGATGACTGCTTGATGACGATACTTCAAGGTGAATATGACTCTTGCTTTTCTAAGAAGAATTCTGAACTTTGTATTCAAAATTCTGCAGAGAAAAGCTTGAGGATTTGACAATGGCGTTGCTCTTCACTCCCTTGGAGAACTGATCTCTCGACTCAACCAACCCCTTCTTCAGTTTTTGAGCTGACTATTTATAGGCGTCAAATATGACTTCTCTCTAATGATTTTCTGACGCATGCATTAAATTTCATGCCCTGCTGCGCTGCTTGCTTTGTCACAAGTTCATTGACTCTGCTATGAATCAGTCTAGTCAGCTACCAACTAGTTCTGTAGATTTGATAGTCGTCGCTTGCACGTGTCAGACCTTTTTGCGTTCATCGCATGATTCATTTTGTAACATGTTTGTCGCCTTCTCTGTGATTATGTGATCATGGCTTCAGCAGTTCTTCAGCTTTTGTACTTTTTTTCTTCATTCCTGCGTTGAGACAGAGATATTTTCGTGATTTCTATAGCATTTGTAAATACCAGATCGCAAAGTATGCTTATTTGCTAAGATTTATATCATATTTCTGTCATTCCCTTGTGAATTTCTCTAATTGTTTTAAAGAAAAGAGTATAATAACTTGTATTTCTACAAGTTATCACCAGTATATATTTTCATCATGTGTGTGTATATATATTGTTAAAGGAAATTAGGTTTAGGTTTATTCCCAATTATTAGTTTCATTTAAAGTAGCTTTTTTTATGTATTTTTTTTATTAGTGTCTTGGAGTATATTTATTTATTGTATTCTGATTATTCTAAATATGTTGAAATTATACTAATTATTCAAAAATCACGAAACACTTTATATATATATATATATACACACATACTTGAGAGATTCAAGCATAGCTAGACAAAAAAAAAATATCAAACTATTTACAAATATAAAGAAATTTCACTGTCTATTAGTGATAAACCGCGATAGAATTCTATCACTTTCTATCGCTCAAGCAAATAAATTCTATCGCTTGAGCGATAGAAAGCGATAGGATTCTATCGCGGTCAATCACTAATAGACTGTAAAATTTTTCTATATTTATAATAGTTTGACACATTTTTCTATATTTGAAAGCAACCCTACGTAAATATCTATTTTCTTAAGCTAATTAAAAATATATCTTTTCTAAAACTAATAATTACTAATCTACCATTTTATTTTTTATTTTATTTTATTTAGTTCACCAACATATGAGGTTGTGAATTCCAACATCTTTTCACATTGAATCGATAGTAATATATGCTTAGACCAGTTAAACTATGCTTACATTGAAACACAAATCTGACATTTTAAAAGCTTTTATTAACAATTGATAATAGTTTAATTTTTAGTACTACATAGTTTAATTTTTCTATTCTTTTTTTATACAATAATTTTAGGTATAAGAATTTGAACCTTCAATTTGAAAAACAATGAGTATATATCAATTACCATTAAGTTATATTTGAGTACCTATATACTTCCTAAATTATTGTTTATATTTGGTCAAGAAAAACTACCTATTATATTGTGAACTATGATATGAGCATATATATCTAAATAAGGTTAATCATTAAATACTATATTAATTAATTTTAATTATATTATGATCAAATTTTCAAACATTTATAATTAATTATTAAATTAAAATTATTATTTTATTAGTTTGTATCAATATTTTGGATTGTTTTTATTGTTTTATTAATTAATATTATTAATCTTATATATCATGATTTATTTTATAAGCTAAATATAAATAAAAAAAATTCTTTATATATAAAATTTCGATAACATTCTCATTCTCAATTTAATTTTTCAACTATCTTCTTTCAGGCATCTTTTAACTTCTTAAAATTAAATAATTACAATTCAAGTAATTAAGAGAATGATGATTTAAGCTTGTGGAATTAACTAGGTATATTTTCTTACAATATTAGTGGTTTGAACCCTCCCATCGTCACATGGTGTTGAAAATAAAAATTATAAAGTATGAAGTCTTTTCTTTTCTCGATAGAGTTATATAATCTTTCAACTTCAAATACTACTTTTTGTTTTTAAAGAAATGAACTATACATACTAATACCAATTGGCTTTAATCTATTCATTATTTTGGAACAACCCATAATTTCTTATTTCAAAAAGCTTTCTTCCTTTTAATAAATAGCAATTGGGTTATGATCAAAAGAATCACTACTTTATATCAAATCAATGTCAAATTTTCAAGATGCATGAATATTTATTAGAAAAATATTTGAATATATTTTAGCCCGCGCCTATCTTTATGTACCTCATTCAAGTGTCCAATTACAAATCGCTATGTGATAAATTTTTTTTTTTTTTTGATAAATTTTTTGTCTCTTTGTTATTAAAAGGAGCATGGAGATAGGTGCAGTTTCACCTTCCACCCAAATATTACTCTATTTATTTTAAACTCCATTTAGTTAATAATAATGCATTCATCCCATTAATTCAAGCCAAATTATATAGCATAATATTTTTTTTTTCCGTAAAACTATATAACATCATTATCCATTACAAATATATGCATATAATTAAATTAGAAAAATTACTACAAACAGAAAAAATATCAAACTATTTACAAATATAGAAAAATTCCACTATCTATCAGCGATAGACAGTAAATTTTTTCTATATTTGTAAATAATTTGACTCATTTTTCTATATTTGAAAACAATCCATTAAATTATGGACATTTACTAATTTTCTTTTAAAATATTAGATCACGTGAATGTGAGAATTCGAACCCTATGACTTTTTCTTAAAAAAAGTATAACGTATTTTAACTAAAGTGTTATATGTTGATTTGATAACTAGTAAATCAATTTGGGCATGGTAATTCAAGTAATTTTTTTTTTAACATAATCCTTTTTTTTATATATAAAATAAGTGGAATATAATGATTTGAATGTCCAACTTCAAGAGAACGTGTAGGTTCTAATTATCATTGAGTTATGCTGCTTTAACATAAATTCTTTAGTTACACTGAAAAATTATTTTTTAATATATTAATTAATATGGTATAATTTTTTTTTCTCTGTCACTAAGTAACAAATACATGTGTTACTTTAAAGTTTCATATTCTAAAGCATAATTCCATGGTAAGAGAGGAATCTAAATCATGATTTAGTGGAATTGAAAGGTTCGATCGTCAATCTTTTTTCTCCATTATTATGAATATATTCCTTTTGTCAATTCATATTCTTAATTATCTTTATTTTATTATCTTAGTGATGAATTTTATTGGGAATATATAATCTACAGTCTTCATGAAAGAAAATGTGCATAATTATATATTATACTTTAGGCATATATATTTTTTAAAGACTTTTTACATTAGTGTAGAGGAATTATTCTCTTGCTTTTCAATTTAAAATAAATAATCAAGTTTATTAGATATTTATTAATTGATATAGAAACAACAAAATTACGAAAAGTTGTATTGTTTTGTCGTAGAAATGAAACTATTTCAAGAGTCGATGATTTAATTTTTACAAATTATTAAATTTAAAAATATTTTTTTCTATATATTGATTTATTAATTTTAGAAGCTTTGATTAATGAATAATGTTGAACAACGGATGAAAAAGTGAAAAAATTTTAGGATATATATTAATTTATACACCACTAAACTTTAAAATTATATCAATTAAAATTTCAAACTAATAATATTGTACAACAGTCTCCCGGTACACCTATTAGTAGAAATTACTATTTTTTTTTATTAGTGAGAAGTAAAAATAACTAGGAAAATTACTATAAACAGAGAAAAAATATCAAACTATTTACAAATATAGAAAAAATTTACTTTCTATTAGCAATAGACCGCGATAGAATTTTATCGTTGTTTATCACTCAAGGAATATAATTCTATCGCGTTCTATCGCTGATAGACAATAAAAATTTTCTGTATTTATAAATAATTTGACTCATTTTTCTATATTTGAAAATAACTCAAATAACTAATTCTTTTTTAGGTTTGTTCCATAATGATTTTTCATTTTTAGATTTTTGTTTTTTTCTCACAATTTTTTACTAAATTTTTCATGTCTTTAAAAGAAAAGTTTGAATACTTAACCATAAATTTCAAAAACAAAAACAAATTATTAATTAAAAGCTACTTTTTTTAGACTTTATTTGATTAACCAAAATTTAGAGACTAAATTGTTACTTTTATGAAAGTTTAGAGATTAAAAGTGTTAATTTTAACCTTTAAAAATTGTGCTTTGTCTTCTTACCATTCATATGTTTTTATATACTTTTTAAGAGAAAATTTGAACTCAAGGCCAAATTCAAAAAATAAGAAGTTTTGAAAAATTATTAAAAAAAAGTAGGATTTTAAAAATTTGCTGGATTGAATTTTGAAAATACTCCTATAAATTAGACAACAAAACAAAGAAATTCATAGGTTGTAGTATTTGCAAGTTTAATTTTTAAAAACCAAAATTCAAGAATCAATGTTTTATATTTTGTGACGATTTGATTTTTTTGTTTAGAATAAAATTATGTTTGTATTCTTACAATTTCTTTCCATAAATTTCATTCTAATTTCTTAAAAGCTATATTTGAATCCATAAACAAAATTCCAAAAACAAAAAGTTTTAAATTTCTTTTTATAATTTTCAAAACTTTACTTGAATTTTCTAAAAACATGGCTAAAAATGAATATCAAAACATCATAGGTTAAAGTAGTATAAACTTAGTTTTAGAAAATCAAATGGTTAACAAAAGAGGCCCAAATAGTTATTAAATTAATCATTTTCTAAATTAGTAGCTAACGAAAGAAAGAATTTATAGACAAAAGTAGTATTTATAAACTTAATTTTTTTAAAAAAAAAAAAAAATTAAATGCTTATCTAATAGAGTTTTAATTAGTAAACTTAAACTTTTGACTTTAAAATATCTAATAACTGCATGCTTGGAAGTGATGATTGAAGTAATGATTCTAAGAAAACATATTTGGTATAGTGAATTTTATTTTCATATATAATCATATTGATGTTTGGTTTTTAATTTTTAATTTTATTTTCATATATTTGAAGTGATTTTAAATTATTAGGTTTATTATTTAGAGTAAATCTATGTTGACAAATGGAGAATGGAGATATACGTAGTAAATGTATATATACAACTGCACTCCGAACTTAGTACACAATTAATAAAGTTTCATATTAATTACCACTAAATCTCAAACGATACTTTATTTGAGAAAAATCTCAAATGATTTTTTTTTTTTTTAGAAGATCTGAAATGATTTTTTAATGATGGCATAATGAAATAAAAATTCAAAAAATTAAAATATCATTTTGGTTCATATACTTTTGAATTTCATTTATCTTTTTCTTTATATGTATTTTCAATAAGAATTAAAAATTAGTTTGATGAACACGTTAATTCTCATCGAAATTGGTCAAAATAATAATAATCATTGACGTCATGCAAGAAAAGACGCACAATACATGTGTATTTTTCCAAATTTATTGAGATAAAGACTAATCGAGGCTATTTTTCTTAAAAAAATTAACCCTAAACCCTAAAGGTAATTGCAATGAGTAATATTTTTAGGGTTAATAATGAAGTATATAGCAATATTTTTAAAGAATTGTAAATATAGCAAAATCTATCAATGATAGACTTCTATTAGCGATATAATCTATCACTGATAAATCTTGAGAGCTGGATCTAAATTTTGGTATATTTACAATTTCTTTTGCATTGTGTTATATCTGCAAATACTTTGAGTCTTATTATTATATTTATAATTGTTCCTAAAACTAGCAATATGTATTATTTTCTAAGTTTTATCAAGTTTAGGAACAAAGAGATGATAATAATATGTTAACCAAACTTTAAAATACATCGTGAACAAATAATTTTTCTCATTAATATCACTTTGGTATTTAGAGGGATTATTCAAAATATAGCTATACTCGTATGGCCAATTTATATATGTTAAATAAAATTCGTTAATATGTTCTAAAAAAAAGTCCTTAAAATCTTTCTCACACATATAATAATGTACAAGTGAAATCAACATATATATTATATAATTTATTTGATAACTAATATGCTAAGTTCGATTAACCGTAAAAAGAAAATAATTAATTAATGAAATTAAGCTAATATTGGGAATTAATCAGCTTTCCACTACTACGGTTGAAACATCACGAGATTCAAATAATATTTTATTCATAACGTTATTGCATGCATGAACTTGAAGAAAATGCCAAAAATTATATATATATATATATATATATATATAATATATATATATATATATAAAATATTTTCAAGATTTTTACTTTTAATTTATTTATGTTAAAAGTATTTTCGAAGTTAATTGATTCTGTGATTAATCTTCTAGAATGGGTTGGAGGAATTTAAAATAAAAAGTTACAAGAATTAGTTTTCTTAAATAGTGAATACCTAACCCTAATTTAGATCTAGATTTTTTTCTTTTTGTAATGATTTTTGTTTCTGTGAGGGGATGCAATAATGTTTGTTTCTAAATGGTTGACTGCATGAAACATTTTCTTGTTAAGTTCCCAATGGCCTTATGATTCATCGATGGTTGACTATCATTATGGGAATTTTCACCAGATTACTACCACTAAACTCTAAAAAGAGATAATATATAATTTCGAAATGAAAATTTGGAAAATTTTTAAAAATAAAAGTATGAGGGAAACTATTTACACAAAATAATAATTTTTTTAGATAGTTGTTATAGAGACTGATAGAAGTCTATTAAGGTTTATCAGTGATATAAATGATAGAAAGTTTATCAATATCTATTAGTATTTTTTTTTTTTGTTATTTTCTGTAAATAGTTTGATATTTTTTCTATCTGTCAAAATTTTTCTTAAAATTTTAAATTTAGAATTGACAAATTTAACTCAGCCCAAGAATGTTTAAACCCATATTTTCATAATAGTTCAAGGAATGTTTAAAATGTCGATGTCGACAGAAATATTAAGGTCTTAATTTTTTGGGAATTTCAATGGAAATATCGATAAAATTTCAATTTCGATAGATATATTTTCGAAAGAATTATAAAAACAAAAAACATTTAAATTTAAATTTAAATTAGTATAGAGTTTTAAACAAATTCACCTGTCTACTATTTATATTATATTTACATTAGTGACATTTTCTTGCTTATTTTTTTTATGTTATGTGAATTTTTCTACAAAATAACAAAAATATCGATCTACCTCTCATATCAATATCGAACTCATAAAAACATGGAAATATCGATGAAAATATCGACATGTCGATGGAAATTTAATATTATGAGTACAAGATTATGTTCATATATATAACCTAAATTTAAATGTCTTTAATTTAATTTATATAACTCAATTAAAAAAGAAAACTCTTAAATTCGATAAATATGTTATGATCTTTGATCTTTGCTAAACATAATTTTTTTTTATCTCACTTTCGATCAACCTATATAATTGTGTTCTTCATATCTCATGGAGAGAATTTACAATCCACAAAACATTTTTTTTTCATAAATTTTTTAAAAAATAATAATTAAAAAAAAAAGGTAGTTTTATGAGCATGAAAGCACGTGTAAATGCTAAATTCCTATCTAAATGAATAAAATCTTTTAAGTTTATAAAGCTTTAATTTTGGCAAGATTTTTAGAAGGCATCCCCTTTCTTTTTGGAAGGCTTTAAAACAACACACTTTTCCCCTGTAAATCAGATATTGTCTCTTTTTCAACCTAAAAATGCTGTCAAAATTTTAAAAAAAAAAAAAAAAAATGGACTTTCTTTTTTCTTTATTAAATAATTAGATTCTTTATGTTGAAACCAACACTTATTTTCTTAAACACATCTCTCCTCGTACACATAGTACTTTGCTTTTATCTGTTCGATCACTGTAAAATTATATAATTAATGTGCTTTCAAATCTCCAACAGCTCGAAGTAAGAGAGAAGCCCAACCAATATTCACTTACAATATGATTCTTGTTGTTATTAGTAACTTTTGACTTCTTAAGTTTAGTTTTTAAGTCTTAATTAAGATTTGATTTTAAATTTTAACCATATGTTTTAAGAGTGATTTTAGAAATAGTGATTTTTGCAAAAACGCTTTGCTTGTAAGTTTTATTATTATTATTATTATTATTATTATTATTATTATTATTATTATTATTATTATTATTATTATTACTACAGTTAATGATTTTCATATAATCATTTAAATGTTTGGTTCTCCACTTTTTTATCGTAATTTTTCATACGATAAAAATTGATTTTAAGTGATTGACAACATATTTAGGAGCGATTAAGAAAAATGTTCAATCTAAATTATTTAATTATAATAATTTTTGTAAAGATATTTAATTATAAACTATTGGCTAAATTATATCAAATACTCTTAAATTTTGTACTTAGAACTTAAAAAAGAGTTCAAAAATACTTGTGAACTTTCAAAAGTTTCAAAAATACCCTTAAACTTTAAAAAAAAACAAATTAAAAATACCTTACAGTTAGTATATGAACAAAAATCGTTAATATCCTCTTACTCCTATATTTTCCTATTTTTTTTCTCCTATCTTCTTTAATTACCCCTCTTACTCCCATTTTTATTAACTATTAATATTTTTTTAAATTAAAAAAAAAAAAACTAACTGCCCACTTCAATTAAATGTATATAAACTATAACAAGAAGAAAAAGAAGAATGGAAGCACCAAGAGATCTTAGGATTTAAATTTTTTAACAAAGCTATATGTTAGTAGTTGAGTGTGTAACATAGCCAAATACCTTTTTTTTTTTTTTTTTTTTTTTTGTATTTGGCATTGTTTTGGTATATTTTAAAGGGGAGATTTGATTTTAGAATTTTGTGAGATTTTATGTTTTAAATTAATTTTTTTTTAATTTGGTTGATGAGAAAGATTTTATGTAAGAATTAGACAAATAAGAGAAAAATGAGAGTATCTGTATGAAAAAAATGAGAATATCTATATAATTTTTTTTTTAAATTGGTTCTTGTTGAACTCAATAAAAACTTCAAACAAATTGATCCATATACTAATAGTAAGAGCATTTTTAGACTTTTTTTTTTTAATCTTTAGAGCTATTTTTGCAACGAAGTATTAACAGTTTCTGCTCATAAACTAACAGTAAATGTATTTTTTTTTTTTTAAGTTTAAGGGTATATTTTGATACTTTTGAAAATTCATGAATACTTTTGAAATAAAATACTAATGGTTTTCATCCAAACTAGTGGTAAGAACATTTCTTTAATTCTTTTTAAAAGTTTAAGGGTATTTTTGAAAGTTAAGGATACTTTTGACACAAAGTACAAAGTTCAAAGACATTGTTTTTAATTTAGCATAAACTATTTTATCATTTGATTTTTCACATTTATAAAAGAAAAAAAAATCTCGTTAAAATATTTTTTATGATTGATATATATTTTTAAAAGTAATTTCATAATCATCAAAATGCTAAAAATGTCCATCCATTTAAGTAGAAAAAAAACTAGAGGGTGGTAAATACAAGTTATAGAGAGAGAGAAATTAGGATTATATTAAAAAAAATTTAAAAAGAAAAAAAATAGAGTTAAAAGAAAAGTTTAAGAGAAAAACATGTTAAGATTATGTTTTTTTTTTTAACTTATTGTGAAGAGTCACAATAATTTGTTTCGTTCGTTTTGTTTGTCTTTTAGACAAAAAGAATGCTCTTATTTTTTTATATAAAAAAAGTGAAAATAATTTATTTTTTAAAAAAAAAAAAAAATTAGAATTTTAACAATTTTGGTGCCAATCTTGAACCTAAACTAATTACTCCCTACAAAGTTCATTAAAGTCAATATTGAACTAAACTCTTATAAAGGAGTTTTAGAAACAAATTATTCTGGTTCATTACCGGAAGATAATCCACTTTGATCACACTAAGATTGTCCTTAGCAAGTCATGTATATAGTCCATGATTATCGCACGATCTCGTACAGTGGACAATTGACCTTCATATCTCCACCTTCATTATGGACTTGATGGGTCACAAAATCGATCTCGAAACCATAATAAGTATATATGTGAGGCCTGACATACATATTCGATAAATTATTTTTAAATTGTGAAATGATAGAATTGTCAGATATAAACTAACCGTCATAGAAGGTCGCATCACGAATATAGGGAGTAATTAATATTCTTATTCTTCTAGTAATAAATAAGAATATTTTGTTTGTAAAACTTCTTCCTAAGATCTCGGTGAAATATTGACTTTAATGAATTTTTGTAGAGAGTAATTTAGTTTAGGTTAAAAAAGGCCTTAAGACTAAAGAATTGTTAAATTCTAAATTTTTTTAAGAAGTAAATGGAAGAGTACTTTTTTTTGTCTCTAAGTTTTTAGTCTAGTTTTTATTTGGTCTCTAGGCTTCAAAATATTAAACTTTTAGTTTTAAAATTTTTAGTTTGATATCAACTTATTCCTTAGGTTTCAAAATGTTACAATTTTATCCTTGAGGTTTTAATTTTGTTTAAACTTGGCCCTAAGTTCCAATATTTGTACTTTTAACCTCAATTTTTTACTAAATATTCACTTTTATGAATATTTTTTAATAATAATCACAAGGCATGAGGGATCAACACTTTTTATGAATATTTAGTTCATAAATGTTTTAGGTCTTTGGCATAAATGTCTATTAATTAATTAAAAATAATTATGAAGTAAAATTTTAAAATTAATTTTTTTACGCTAACAACGCAAACAAAAAAAAATCTACTGACCCAAACCTGAATGGGTGGGAGGTCACTATTTGAAAAAATAACCTTCCAGATCAAAGAACAACCCTGAGAGGATGTCGAAACCGCTAAAGTATGAGTATATTTGTTCTCCTAAGTTATCTAGGGATGTGACAATATAGAGCTATATTAACATAATTACCTACAAAATTTAATAGTGGTTAAAAAATAGTGAAATTTAATTAACAACATTTCTCTTAATTATTTTAAATTAATTAATAGGCATTAACACTAAAGACTGAAAGTGAGTGTTTAGTGAAAAATCGGGGTTTAAAATATAAATATGATCAAATTGAAACAAAATTCAAACTCCGAAGGTAAATGGTAACATTTTAAAATTCTAGGGATCAAATAAAAATTAAACTCAAAATCGAAAGACGAAAATATATTTTTTAAAAAAATAAATTAATTTCACTTTTTATTTTAAAGACAAACGAAACAAACCAAAAAAATTTGTGCGGCTCATCACAATAAGTGAGCAAAACATAAATGGATGATAAAAGGAAAAGAAAGAAAAAAGAAAATTTCCATAGATAAAATAAAAGCCAAACTATTTACATAAAATAGTTTTAAAAAAAAAATATTGATAGACATTGATAGACTTCTATCATTTCTATCACGAATAGACCTCGATAGACTTCTATCATCGTCTATCACAACTATATAAAAATTTTGTTATTTTGTATAAATAGTTTTTCTTATTTTTCTATTTTTAAAAATTCTCAAAAAAAAAAAATCAAAGGATAAATACAAAAGATAAATTAAACAAGAAACACAATTAATGACCAGTTGAAGGGAAAAAGAAAAAAAAACAAATTTGCAAATAGTTTCCAGAGTGCCTAATTTTTGCTAATATTTTTGTCAAGTACCCTGAGTTAGCATTTAATAATTCATTAATGATTAATAATATAATACTAATTATCATTATTCAAAAAAAAAAAAAGTAAGTCATTTTAACTATAATCTATTAATTTCAAGAGTCTTTATTGGTGATGTTTAATTAACATTAATGATAAAATTACCACATTTGTGTTGGGCTAACATGAAAATTAGGACAAACAAGCAAGATAATGTACCATGGAATAGTGAATAATCCTTATGCAAATAGGATGAGAGTCATCGAACGGAAGGTACACAATGTAACCTTAATTTCAGCAATGTTTATTGACACAAAACATTATAATTGTGGCTTATTTTATTTCGGTTTCTATTCTTTTGAAACGTCGAAATTTTGTCATCTTACATCGAATAAATATATGTCATGGTAAGTTAATATCCAAATCGACCCATAGCCTTCTTTTATTCACTGTGACTTTGAAAAGAAAAAGAAGAAAAGAATCTACTTTTTTCCAATAACAAGTAGGAATTTTTTTTTTTTTTTTTTTTGTTGCCTTTTTGTTTTATTTATTACGTTAGGTTTTAATAATGTTACTTTTTGTTTCCCTGAAGTTTCATAATTGTTGGTAGAGATTAAAGATCAAATCATCGAGCTTTGAAATAGAAAACGAATTTTTCAAGTCTCATAAACTACATAAATCTTAATTAACTTATTTCACTCTCAAAATCATAAATTCAAACCAAATATAAATTACAAATTCAAACCAAATATAAATTACGAATCTATTTGAAATAATTTTTTAAATGCTTAAAAATGTACTTTTAAGTATAAAAAAAAATATATTCTTAAACACTTAAAAGTCAATCCAGATAGGTTCACGAGTTTGTAACGCACACTTCAACTCCGATGAAATTATTCAATTCCAAACTATGAATTGACATGATAAAAATGAGAAAACATTTTTCCATAATCTTATTCAATCAAGATCAAATGTTTTCTTTCTCCATTAACAGCCTTACAGCACAGACATTCAATGAAACAATTAACACCATAAAGAGGAAAAACAATAAATGAGTTCAGTTCATAAAGAGAAAAGAAGGGCTTGCTCCAATTGGAAAAGAAAAAAAAAATTAAATCAACTCTATACATGATCTTATATGTTACAGAAATGTGCATGTTGGATCAGTAAAGCAGATTTGATATTCAAGGAGATTTTTTTCCATTCAAATTCTAAATCCCAAACCCGACCACTTCTTTGTTGCCTCTTTCTTTGTCTTCCTCGAGTTCGGGTCAATGAGGTTTTCCAGAGACTTTGCTTTCCGGTTTCGGGTTCGGCCTGCTTCCTTCAGTAGCTCAGCCAGCCTCCTCTTTTCATCCTCAAAATCTGGATTCGCAATTCCAAGCTTCTCTTCTCTCAACTTAAGAACGGATTCCAATATTTCAATAGCATCGTCGACTCTGCAATAGTTTTCATTAGATAAAAGCATTCCATCAGCTGAGCTACATTACCCACCTTTCTCCATTGAATTCAATACAAACACTCGCGAAAGGAATTCTGAGCAAACATAACGTTTTGACACCATAGTTATCACGAAAATTGCTAGACTTAACCTATGACCTTTAACCGGGGCGAAGTCCTAGTTTCTTTTCAATCAGTTTAGGTAACTATGGAATCCATGAGAGAGTAAGGGGGTCGAGCTCCCGAGTGAGATATGCAGATGCAACAAAATATGGATAATATGATTGTAAGGAAACAGATTAAATAATGTGAACTACCTTCCCATTGCATCATAGGTTGCAGCAAGGTTGCTATATACTCCAATGGTATCTTGATGACAATTGCCACACTCTTGCTCCAAAATTCCTCTTGCTTCTTCAAACAACTCAGCAGCTTCATCTATCTTGAACAACTGCACACAGGCCAATCCCATTTGATTCAACACGACACCAAAGAATGCAGATTTTCTCTCCCCAGTGGCTCTGAGTTTCAATATCGCACTCTCGAAAGCATTCCTTGCATCTTCGTACCTTCCAACCATGTAAAACATCACTCCCATCCGTGCTTCTATCCCAGCAATCGTGCTTTGCTGTCCAGGTTTATCCTCCAACATCTTCATTGCCTTCTGCAAGAGCTTCAGCGCCTCCTCGGGCTCGTCAACAGACTCATAAATTGCTGAAATTTCTGTCAACCCACCAGCTATTTCTTCGGGTGAAGTTCCAGGTACAGGCTTTGAGTATATCCTCATTGCATTTTCGCAATAAGATTTGGACTCCCGAAGCTTTCCAGTTCGGTGATATAAGTCGGCAAGGCGTATGAAAACAGAGGCGACCAAAGGATGGTTGTCACCCTTAGATGCTTTGAATACAGTGAGAGCCTTTTGGTACGAGAAAACTGCCTCATCGAAACGACATAGAGACATGTAAATATTTCCAATGCTCACATCAATGGCAGCAACCTCACTGTCTTGCCCATTAGCGATCATCGCCATACTAGCAAGGACAAGGTGCTCAAGCGCTGATTCATAGTCACCTTTTGCCTCACAAATGAGCGCCATCAGTCGACGGTCAGCTGCTTCTTCAAGTGACGCAGGCTCACTATGTGCATGGTGAATCTCAAGAGTTTTCTTGCATAATTGTTCCGCTCTATCAAACTGCATTGCTTGAACGTGCGCCTCAGATAAATACCTGCATATAATACGATACTATCCAAAATGAATAACAGACTTAACAGGACAGCTTCATTGATCCTCAACTTATAATATTCACACACACTAATTCCATCCATAAACTAACCATCCTTCAAACAACAATGAACCAATATCAAAGTCTTTCGGCAACAGGTCCCGCTTGATTGACAGAAGCTCTAGCAATCAAAATACAAATACAAGAAGTCTAAAACTCGACTCTAGGGCAATACAAGCACAAACAAATAGTTGTTTCTTCAGAGATCCATTTTCCCCACACAACAGAGAACAAATCAAGAAAACAGAAACACTACATCAAACTGAACGCTTTAAACAAAAAATACACATACTTAACACTAAACTAGAGTCACTTGACACAGAATTCCAATGGAAAAAAAAATGCAGCAAAAATTTGAGACTTTAACAATGTAGTCCCAACATCTGTAGATAAAGCACAATCTCAAAATCCACCTCCAACCCACAAAAATCAAACGCAAATGCTACAAATTCCCACATTTCTCAAAGACTGACCAGTATCCAATACATTAAAACAGTAGAAAGCAAACCTGCAAGTCTCCCCAACTCTGGGATCGGTCTCTCCCAAGGCCTCGATCTGAATCTTCAAGCCCTCTTCATAGCAACCAATCGAGCGCTCGATCTGACCCAGCATCGAATACGTATCACCCAGTTGCATATGGCCGGAAAAAGCAGCAAGAGCATGATCCGGTCCTCTTCCAATGTCAGGGACTTGAATCGCCTGTTCAAGAACCGGCACCGCGTCCTCGAACCGGCCCAAGCTGCAATAAATGGCGGCAAGAACATGAAGACTCATGGCCAAGTCCAAGCTCGGTTCGCCATCCACAGCGCATCGCTCGAACGACTTCGATGCTCGGATCGCGTAATCTAGGGCTTTGTTCGGACCGTCACCGGAGGCGATGGTATCGCGAGCAAGCTTGAGAAGAAAAGGCCCAAGATCGGGGTTGTCAAGAGAAGAATCCGGCGGAAATTGGGCCGCTGTGGGACTGTCCGGTTGAAGCTTCTTCTTCCCGTTGGGAGAAGGCTTGGATCGGGAAGGAGAAGGAGAGGGTTGTTTCTTCGTTAGAGGAGATGGGGGTCGGTGATTAGTGGCCGGGGGTGTATCGGGGACGGAGATCCGGAGGGGAGGCGCGTCCGGCGGAGTTTTGACGGAGACCAAACCCGGCATGGCGGCGGAAGAAGAAAAAAAAAACAGGGGAAATAGAATTGGAAGTAGATTTGAAGAGGGTTTAAGCTTGATTTGGGGAAATGGAGATTAGTATTAGGGATGAAGGGAATGAAACAGCTCACCTTGCTGAACCAAATTAAGAAGAAAGATTGAAAAGGGAAAATTGAAAGGAAATGAAGAAGCTTCAGTGAGAGGGTTTGAAGTTGAAGCTGCAGTAGATCAGATGTCAATGACGGTCCTCGCTGTCAACTCTAAGCTGTCGGTCTGCTCCAGTGTAAGAGAACGGACACAAACTTAGGTTGGGAGGGTGTAATCGTAATTTCCTACCCTTTTATCTTTTACCCTTACATTACCTTGTCAGAAATTATTTTATTTTTATTTTTTGTCAGGTTCAATAATTCATTTCTTAAATCTTAAATAACATAAATTCCAACTTCTAGTTGCATTCAAATTCAACATTATTTTTCTTTGATTGGTACTATACTGAGTTCAACATTAATTTTTTCTATTTATTTGAGTGTTTTTTTACTGAGTATATATTGGAACCGTTGCAAATATAACAATCAGATTCAAATTAGAGTTGTTTTCAAATATAGAAAAATGAGCAAAACTATTTACAAATATATTTTACTGTCTATCAACGTCTATCGCAATCTATCAATTTTCTATATTTGTAAATAGTTTGATAATTTTTCTATTTATAGTAATTTTTCCTTAAATTATTAGCATATATAGCAACATTTTTAAAATATTGCAAATATAGCAAAGTCTATCAGTGATAGACTTCTACCGTTGATGGACTCTTATGGTCTATCATGGATGGACCACCTAGACCATAAAAGTGAATTGATAAACTTTGCTATATTTGTAAATTTTTTTAAATGTTGCTATACACTTTGTTATTTTTCCTAAAATTGCTACTTGTTATAATTTTCTATATATTGTCCATCAAAATGTCAGAAATTTGAATCTTACATGCTTGAAAAAGAAATTTGTTTTTGCAAGATTTGGATACTTTTATTTGAGTGCAAAACTATATTTTAGGATTTTTTTTTTTCCTATTTATTTATTGATTTTATTTATGTGTGGGAATTGGACATTTTTTTAAGCTGAGTTTGGATTTTTTTTTTTTAAAAGTTGAATTTGTTGGTTTATTTATTTATTTATTTTAGAGTCGGATTAAACTGCATGGATGGTTGGTTTTTACATAATTTTCCAACTTGATTTTCAAGAATGTAATACTTTTCTTGTTTACTTAAAATTCAAGTTTTAATTTGACTTTTTTATCATTATTTTTTATAAAATTATATTCTTCTTCTCCTCTTTTTTTTTTCCTTCTTCTTCTCGTTCCTTTTTTTTTTAAGAAAAATTATATAAATTCTTTTTTAGTATAAAATTATATATATTCTAATTCTAGTACAGGCTACATCACTTTTAACATTTTAAAATGCAAAATTTCATTATTTCATTTTTACCTTTCATATTTTTATTAGTTTTTCAATTTAATATAAATTGACTGGGCTATTAAATAGTCTTACAGAGTAGATATAGTTCTTTTTAGAATATCTAAATATACAGAAAGAGCCTCTTATATAAACATTATTGATAACAAAATTACTATAAATAGAAAAAATATCAAACTATTTACAAATATAGAAAAATTTTACTGTCTATCATTGATAGACAGCAATAGAATTCTATCGTTTTCTATCGCTCAAACGATAGAATTTATTTGCTTGAGCGATAGAAAGTGCAGTATATTACTTATAGACTGTAAAAATTTTCTATATTTTATAAATAGTTTGACTCATTTTTCTATATTTTTTAAAACAGCTCTAATAAATAAAGAAATAAGTTTGAATTTTATTTTATGGAGTAATTTATTAGTAAATTCTCCAAGTAAAAAGACTTACCATTCACTTTTTTATTCATTTATTTTGTCAAAACTCTTAGCGTTCATTTAAATGTTGTTCGCTTTTGTTATTGTAATTTATTTTAAAATATGATGGAATAATATATGAACATTCTTGAAACTTTGTACCGTACTTAATTCTCGATTCAATAGTTTGTAGTCTTCTCAATTAACAATCATTCGGTGTTAACTCGTTTGTCAAGTGATATCAATTTATAGCCTAATTTATTGTAACACAAAACTGATGTATTTTCATTTGGATTCTACTTGTGCTTTTTTTTTTCTTCATGTATAGTAATGAAAAATACTTTGCTTAAGATTGTTTAGCTAGACTTTTTAGATTTATAAATTTACTTAAATAACAAACACTAAAAAGATAAATTTTGAAAGAGATATATAAATTGAATGAAAAACAATTATGATTAAATTTTCAATAATATATTTTGATCATTAGACAAGTAATATGAAAACTAAATACAAGTACAAATATATTACCAAACATAAATATAATTTCAGAAAAGTATAGAAGAGAAGTAAAATACAAGATTCATTTATATACTTGTCTTGTTAAAGTTTCTAGGAGCTGCTTTTCAACCTTTTTTCTTTTTTATGTTTTGTTCTTTATATTATTTTTTTTATATTTTGGACTTTGAGACTTTAAAGTACATTATGAGCATTTGTTGAATGAATATAATGTTTAAGCATACATAAAAGATAAACTAAATCAGGTGAGATTGGAGAAAGATTTGAACTATATTTATTAACACTTCAGATTATATATAAAATACTTGCCTAGATTAATAATGTGCAAATAAATATTATTTTAAGAAAAATTATTATATACAGAAAAAATATCAAACTATTCATAAATATAGAAAAAATTCATTGTCTATCAGCGATAGACCGCGATGAATTCTATCGCTAATAGATGGTGAATTTTTTTTTATATTTGTAAATAATTTGACTCATTTTTCTATATTTGAAAACAACTCTTAATTTAATTGATACTTCATAGTTTTAGTAAGTTTGAGTTTTGTTTAAATTAAAACTTGGAAGGTTTGGGTAGTGTGTGGTTTGTGTGTAACTTGTATAGAGGAATAAATACAAAATAATAATAATAATAATAATAATAATAATAATAATAATAATAATAATAATAATAATAATAATCTTTTTTTAGAATAATTTGGGTTCATAAGGTTTATTCTGATGTAAAATATTATCGACTACAATTATAAAGATCGCTCGAGTTCTTGAGACTGAGAAGGCTAGTGATGAGCCAATTTTAGTGTCAGTTGGAGATCAAGTTCGAGATGCATATCATCAAAAGAGAGATATCATATTATTCTTAAATTTTTAAACCATGTGTGTGTGAAGTTAATTAAATAAAGATAAGGGTTGTTTTCAAATATAGCGAAAAGAGCCAGGCTATTTTCAAATATAACGAAATGAGTCAACTTATTTACAAATATAGCAAAAATGTCACTGTTAGTGATAGACATTGATAGACACTGATAGACTACTATCATCTATCATTATAGCTGATAAATGTCTATGATAGACAGTGACATTTTGCTGTATTTAAAAATATTTCCAACAATTTTATCATTTAAAACAATCACCCTAAAAATAATTCAGTCCCTATTAATATTTTTATGAACTATATTTAATAAAGTATCATGTCGTAGGTCAATGACTAATATAAATGAGAAGAATATAAAAGTTTCATATCAAAATAAGGTTTAGAATTAAATTGTTCACAAACACAATAAAGTTTTTGTAAATAAAAAAACAAAATTATTATTAAAAAGAAACAGTACAAATTAGCTAGCCAACTGATTTTGTGTTTGTTCTAATATTTAAGCATCAAGTTTGTTCATTATTATTCCATTCTATATAATTTGTCTACATTTTCTCACCTACCAAACACCAATTTTTTCTCTCAATCATACACGTCCTTATCTAAAATCCATTTGCACCAAACCAAAGCCAATATAGTCCAATATACACTGACCAATCAATTTCAAATTAAGTACCAATAATTGTTTTCTATATTTACGTAGAAATTAACTATTATTGAGATATATTCTTTTCTTTCTTTTTTTTTTTTTTTCAATTTTCATATGTATCTCATTTTCTTTAAAAGGAGGTTTTAAAAAAATAGTCAATTATTCAAACCAGGGAGAAAAAAAAAAGTTTCAACTATATTGCTATAGGTTGGGGATGGCCGAATTATAAACTAGGTGAAAAAAAAAATCATAAATCTTTCTTTAAAAAACTAATATATTGCATTATTAATAATAATTGAGAGGGAGAGATGTACCAAACAAAGAAAATGGAACTATAATTCTCACTATATAATTGAGTTGTTTTCAAATATAACAAAATAAACAAACTTATTTATAAATATAGCAAATAATGTTATTTTCTATCAGTGATATAGACACAGACATACAGTAATATTTTGCTGTATTTAAAAATATTTATAGCAATTGTATCATTTAAAATAATTACTCTATATTTATTTTAACAAAATACTATAGGAAAGTGAGATCAAGGGTGCACCGAGACATCTCAACTAGGTAGACACATCCTTAGCACTTTTATCATGCCTCGATGTCAATAGAGAACTTCATTAAAAAAGGAGAGTATGAACAAGGAGCTAGAGAATAGCTCAAGTTCAAAAAGCTCCAAAAGAGGCATGAGTTACAAAAAAAAAAAAAAAAAAGCTTCCAGTTCAAATATAATTATTCTATATAATTTGACAACTAATAAGAGTTTTATTTTATGCATTCCACTCTTTCGGATGACAATAGTGTTTCTAATAAATCTGGTATCACATTGTTTCAATAAGTAAAAACATGCATTATCAAATTATTTTAAGTCAAACTTGAGCGTAGTTCAAATAGTTAAATGTATATTATTGATCAAAATGTTAGATATGTTTGAATTTTTCATCTTCACACGTTATTGAACTAAACAAAGAAGGGAAAACAATTCATGTTTTAAATACAAAGACGGTATAAATGATATACCCTAATTATCTCAACAATAATAGTGAGTTAAAGTTTTTACATGATAGTAGTTTTTTCTTGATTAAAGTTTATGTATAAGCAGATCTATTTAGATCTTTAATCATGATGGATAATATCATATTGATCGAATAATCCATATGAGTTGTTTCGTAATAAAACGTGTTGTTGTTGATATTTTATTCTCAGTTCCTTTTTCTATAACCCGAAGCTTGGAGAAGGAAAAAATTAGAGGGTCCTATAGAGAATATGGCCAGAAATCCATAATAGCTAGAATTCAACCACATCAACCAAATTGGTTATCTTCATGCATAAAGATATTAGATTATCCGGTCCTAAACTTTTGTAGTTTAGATTACATATGAACTTCTCAATATTCATAACTAAATATATTTGACACAACAATTATTAGTACCTGAAAACAAGTTAATTAACACACATCATTTTTCACATTCATTAACATATTCTTATATATATTACATACCAAACATCACTCTTTGTAATAATTTCCACACTATATATCATATCTTACACACTCCATAATTAAAACTATATTTTCACAAAAGCACATTATATATATATATATATATATAAAATATCTCACTCTAAGTTGAAGTTTTTGAAGCCCCAAATTTCTGCAACCACTTATATAAGGGACTGGCACTTATGCTCTACCTCCAGGGCTTCCCACTCTTGGCTCATGTCTTGTGTTATGGTCTGGGCTTGCATAGTCGACAAATGCTTCTGCTCCTCCAAAAAGCTTTCTTGTCACTTTGTTCTTTTCAACTATCACCTATAATTTAAAGATCATGATAAATTATATAATGAGTTTACCTTGTTTGTTCATTCATGCATGAAGATAATAAATTTGAGGCATCGATGTCGATGTCAATATTTTTATATCCTCATATCTATAGCTTATTTAAGATGCCCATCGAGCTTAAAACTTCAAAGATGTGTTTGGTGTGTGAAAGCTTTGGTTTAAGTTCGGTGTGAGTTTGACTTAATTAAGATGTCGAACTCATATTTGCTCGTCTAGGGTTAATTTGTTTGACAAATCCATCGATGTTGACAAACAATCAAAAGAAATATTCGTTTTACCATTTTCTTTAAAACAAGACTATTTATAAATGTTTTTTTTTTTTCTAAATCTAAGCTTCCTAGATCGTTCAAACGCTAAGTTTAAGTATTTTTAAACATAAACATGTCGAACATGCGCCTCAAAACGATAATTAGGTTCTATATATTCTAATGGTTTCAAAATTTGAAGTTTCATCAAGCAAACCATAGCTTAGTAGATATAATGGAATCTGTAATTCTCCTTCCGGTACTTGGTTTGTTGTGTGGAAATTTGAGGTGGAAACCATGGAATTCAGCGAGATTTCAATAATGCCGAGCGGTCTGCTCCAGAGCTTGGTGGACGGCGATGAGGAGGATGGATTTGGGAGGTTGAAATGTGTTGGATTAGGGGATGTGATTTACGTTTTCAATGAGGAGAATCAGAGGAAATATCCTGTTTGTGTTTGTGAAATGAACGGTGAGAATGGAAAGTGTAGGTGGAAAAGAGTGCCTCCATTGCCGTTTCGTCTGAACAAGTTCCATAACATCATTACCTTCGCTTCTACTGTGTCTCTGCAGAACATTCTTGGCAGAGAAGATGAAGAAGATGAACATTATTCCTCACTCTCTCATTTTTGACCTAACTCTATTCTTTTCACCATTTGTAATTTAGTTTTTAGTTTTTTAAAAATTAAATTTATAAACTTGAATCCTACTTTATTATTTTCTATCAATATTTTAAAAAACTAAGCCCAATTTTGAAAACTAAAACCCAGTTAGTAATAATTTGATTTTTTTGTTTTTTAATTTTTTAAAAGTAAACCTATAAACACAATTTTCACCTCTAAATTTCTTGCTTTGTTATCTACTTTTTAACCATATATTTAAAAAAAAATCCAGCTTAGGGTTTTTTTTCTTACCTGCCCACAAGGGTTTGGTAGGTTCAAACCCTTCTTCAAGCTCAGGTCATCAGCATCCCCTAAAAAAAAAAAAAAAAAAAAAAAAAAAAAAAAAAAAAAGGAGAAAAAAAGAAATTACAAACTTGTGGAACCCTAATTTCCATTATTTTGAATATAGAGATCTAAACCCTAAAGTGATTTGTGAGATGATCTCAATTGAAAAATTAGATAGAAATTAGCTAGCCTAGGGCAGCAAAATTTTTGCAAAACCCTAATTTTTGTGAAGTGGCATTTAAATTAATTTAAGTATATACCTGAATTAGGGGAAGCGAAGATGAGGAAGATGAAAATGAAGGTCTTGAAGGCAGAAATTGAGGCCATTTGAAATTGAGAGAGTGGCTAGGGTTTGAAGAAAACACAATTAAATTAGGGTTTTATAGAAGAAAGAAATTAAGTAATTAAATGAAGATAATGGAGCCAAATTAAAAAGAATTAAGTTTAATTAGAAGTGTCATGATGATAGCCTCCATTAAAGCTTTCATGTAATGATTCTATAAAATGCTAGCTGTACCCTGTTATCCATTACTACCTGGGAAAAGTCAACCTCTTTTTTCAGTACTCATACACAAAATGTTTTATTAAAGGGACTGATTAATTTTTATTTTTTTTAAAAAAAAAAACTAATAATCCTTCTTTTTCTCCATATTTATGGAAAAGTAGTTATTTGTTTATTTAAGATAATCTATATTGATCAATATATGCTAATATTAGTAATCAGTTTGGCTTTGGTTTATATAATTATTTGAGTTTTTTAAAGAGTATTACCATTTAAATGTAAAGTGAAGATACATTTACCATATTCAAAATAGAACAATATTTGGATGCATTATTTTGAACTCCACAAATCTTTACGCAACTTTTTTTAATAATATAATAAAGAAAAAGTCAAAAATATTTTTAAAATAAAAAAACAAAAAAGTATATCACTTGATAAATTGTTATTAGATAATTAAGTGGACAACACAAATTAAAAATGGTTGGAGATTTCTTCAAAATAAATATTATAATTTTATATTTAAATCTCATCATAAATTTCTTTTTAATTTTTTTTTATCTAGATTTGCATATTTGAACATTTAAGTAAGTTTAATCAACTTATTTATGAAGTGTTAAAACTTTGAATTTAATTCAAAGTGAAAATGATATATATATATATACATAAATATAGTGAAAAAATATCAATCACACATTTACTTAAATCAATTATTTTTAAAAAAATAGTAGATCCATATATATACCCGCTTAAAACCATGTAGTTTGGTTTCAATTTACTTCTAACTTATAAATTTTAAAAGTTCAAATTTCATCTTCTATCTTTTAATTTTTCTTTGTTCTTTCCTTCAATACCATTTTTGCTAACCCATTATTTCCGTTAGATTTTTTTATAAAATGTTAGAAGTACAGTTGTCTCATATCGGTTAAATTAAAGAATGAGGATGGACGCCAAACCTATAAAAGGAGCCTATGTCTCTAGTAATTTCAAGTCGTCCCAGTTAGACACACTTTAGGTTTAGTGTGCTTACTTTAGTTAAATTTCTCTTATGTATTCTCTAATTTGAGAATAAAAAAGAGTGTGAGTAGTATAAAAGTTTTGAGAGAGTGTTATTATAATTGGGTCGGAGAGAGAATTATTATGTGTGATTGTAACAATTTTTCACATAGTAGATTTTTCTAGTTCTTAGTTTTCTCCGAGTTGGAAATTTTCCACGTTAATTCTTGTGTTTCCAGTTTTATTGCTTTCTTTTAATTTCTTAGTTATTTTTCTACTTTTTGCTGCAGTATAAGTAAAAGGTTTTCCAACAATTTCATGTTTTTATGTAATTATATATGTTTATTTGCTTTTGAATGTGAGATATGATGAGGGCGATATGTTCATGTCAATCTAGTTGAAATGTTCGAGTAAACCTCTCATTTCCTATTCGTCCATTTGTATATTGTTAAAAGAAAAAAAAAATCTGTAATCATCTCAAAACATTGAAAATTTTATACTTTATCACAAAATAAATTTCATGTAACCAAAATTTCATGCCAAGGAATAAAAAAAAAAAAAAAAAACTTATCAATTTTTTTTTTTTATATTAATCAATATTAAATACTTAAAATTGTTTCAATCATTCTCATGTTTTAGAATTATTAAAGAGTGGCTTTCTGGCATTCACACGTGTAGGTTAGGTAGCATTCCATTGAAAGGGTTTAGTCTTCACTTGGCAAAAAAAGAAAACCCTACATGAAAGCATATAATTAACAATATAGAATAAGAAAAATATTTACCATATAAATATATATTGTAATTAATTGTAATTATACAATGGGATTTTGGTTTATATAAGTCCAAGCTCTGTCGGCAAAGTTAACAACAAAGGCCCCTCTACTGTACAAAAATACAAATTCTATCTTATCCCAAATTCTTGATCTTTGTTCCTTTGGGCCATATTTTCTTCTTTTTTTTTCTCACACTATAATAGTATAATTGCAAATTACTCCCTCTTTTCCTTCTAATTTTTAGCTTTTTCATTATATGTACACTAAAACATCAATTTCTTTTTAGTTGTGTGTCAAATAGGAGAATAAATATATTAAAAAATTAACCCATACAGCTATTTAAATATAAGATAGTACCAAAGATAAAATGATGTATCGATGAATATATTAAAATATTGCTTTGGAAGAATAATTCTAAAAAGATAATGAATGAAAAAATATTTAAATTAATAATCAAACATGTTATATTTTTCAAATAAGTTAAATATACTCATTATTTATATTATTATATTTACATTAATGATATTCTCTTATCTTTTTACAAGGTTTCATCAATTTCTTTTACAATATAATGACAAAATGTCGATTGTTCATCCTCATATCGATATTTAACTCAGGTGAAAATATCAATACAAATAATATTGATATATGAACAAAATACTTTACATTTATACTTATATATATATACCCTCCTTCCCATTTGGGACTTGTTCAAAAGAAAATTATATATTCTATAATTTGTTTGAATTTCCAATCAACTCGATCAAAATTATATAATTAGTTGATAAGATATTGGTAAAATTATTTCTCAATATTAGTTAAAAAAAAAACATATATCATGTTAGGTAGAGTATATTTAAAATTTCTTAAATCTCCAATAATCACACGTCGTCTTATTTTTAGTTCACCTTGTTAGAAAAATGTAGGTCAAATTATAAGTTTATCGTTAAAGAACAATTTTATTCAAGTGATAAATTTTTTTTTTGAACAATATACTAAAAGATAAAAGAATTAGTAGGTGCATCTAAATATCTCAACTAAGTTGACAGATCCATAACATTCTCATCATATCCCAAACCCAAAAGCAGATATATTACCACAAAAGAATAATTACAAGGTGAGCTAGAGAAGAGCTTAATGTCAAAAGCATATACAGATAAAGGAAAGGCTAGAGAAAAAGCCTTTCAATTGAGTGAAATAGTGGATACATTATAGTTATAAAAATGAAAAGATTTGGTACACCATAAAGCAACCAAATAGACTATTTTTCATCTTTTTTATCAGACCTTTATGTAGAATAGTCCATACAAAAAATTTACATTTTTTTGGCTAATGGAGAGCCCAAAGATAGCCTAACATTAAGAGTTATTGCAGGGGAGAAGAATTAGTGAATTTAGGTGAGTTGATTATTGAAATTGAGAGGTTCCCTATTACACAACAGATAATGTTACGAATAATGTTACAACATGTCACCAAACAGCTAAGTAGAATGTAGTGAGACAAGAAGGAGAGAATAACACCAAAATTGGTAACCTAGTTTGGTGTAGAATCTCTTATGTCTGGGGTCATAGTGCCCATAGAAAGATAACTTCACTAATATAAAAGATAAGTAATTACAATGATGTACTTATCTGTAATGACGCAACAAGTACAAAGACACTCGCAAGCCTAACTCTCTAGATAACACTCAGGTTCTTCTTGAGTATAAGACTCCCTCTCGTGAACTTAGGTTCCCCTTAAGCGTGAGACTCCCTCTCAAGATGATTATCAACCCACGTCAAGAAAAAGTAAAGACCTTTTTACTTGACTAGCTTAGGCTCCCCCTAAGTGTATAAATATCTTCTTCATTTAATATATGGAGAAGATTGATACAACTCACAATCACACTCGGGATCAAAAGCAACATAAACTTCTTAATCATATATTACAATACATTCGTGAAAAATACAAACCCAAGAACAATGGTTCAAAGTGATACTCTCTAAAAATGGCCACCTTCCACTGACAAGCCTTGGGGCCTTAAGAAAGCACGGTGGAAAACCAAGGGAACAAATCTAGTTCTCAAAACAGTTGCGTTCTGAAAAAAATTAAGAAATCTTTGAAAAGACGGTCGACAAAAATTTTCAAATATATAAAGAAAATATATTTTGCGGAATCTGCATATCTAAAGACAATAGAAGGACAGATATAACAGGTACAGTAACATTTTGAATAACATCCATCAATCTTAAACAAATATTGTCAACACAACATCTCTAACAGATTATGAATGAAATAATCGAGTGGAAGTAGCCATAATAATCACTAATGAACAATTTTAAATTGATTTTGTAATTTACATATAAAACTTTAAAGTTTAAATTGAAAATTTATGAATATAAATTAATTGTTTATTCCTTTAACACATCGTTATCAACATAAAACATGATATCTAGCTAGATATATCTCCTAATGTAGTAATATTATTCCATTTTTCAAAAATATTAAGATCATATAAAAGCAAAAACAAATTAAGTTAAAATTAAACATCCTATCATGATACAACACATACACAAACTTTTCCAAACATGATCATTCAAGCTAAGAGGGTTTAAAAATGAAGAGGAATTCATGGAGGAAAAAGAATCTAATTGATTAGTTTAATTAAAAACAATGAATGATGATGTCTCCTATTCATAATACAAGAATAGCTTTATCCCTTAGTTTCAAACACCAATTTTGGTTCCTCTTTTTTGAGTTTTTTTTCTTGCACTTTTGAGTGTGGAATTTGTACGGTCATTGCCTTTAATTTGGCATTCCCTTCAATGATGGTTAGGGCATGTGGGTTTGTATCAATGATCCACAGCACTTGAATTAAAATTAAACAAGTGTATAGTACTTTTTAAGTACATTTATTTTATAAATATACATATGAATCTTGTAATAATATTAATGTGATCTTAGTGCAAATGTGAAGGTTGCATATATTAATTTAGAACCCCTTTATTATTCATGGTGGGACAATAATAAATTAGAGGTAGTTGTTAGCTTAATCTTTCAATGCTTTTATTTATTTTTTTTTCTCTTTTTATTTTCTCAAATGACAAGTGTGAAATATGATCATGATATTACTTTATCAATTGAGTTGTCATTTGGAGACTTGTCAAATAGATCATAGTTAATAGATAAACTATATTCAATCACAATTTCTTTGAGAAAATGATACACTTTATTTCATATGTGAAAAATATACAAGAGACGAGATATAACATAAAACAGTTTAATTTAAAGCAAGTGTCAAATGGAGCAGTAGAGTGCACTAGAGTATCTCAATTAGGTTGACACACCTTTAGCACCCTTATCATATTTCGACTCCAAAAGCGAGTTGTATTAGCACAAAAGAGTGCACAGAAAAGCTGGAGATGAACTCAAGAATCTAATACGGAGGAGCAAATGTCGTCTTAAGGTCTGTTTGGATTGACTTGAGAAAAAAGTGTTTTTCAAAAAACTCATTTTTATTTAAACATTAAAATATACTTGAAAAGCTATTTTGAATGGTGAACAAACACTTTAATTTCTTTTAAACTGACTTATTTTTAAAATTAAGAAAATGTATTCCAAACACATCCTTAAACTGGGAGGTTATACTCCATGTTTTTTACACTTGTTGTGTATAGGTTGTTTATTTATTTATTTTTCTACAACTAGATATTTAACATATATTTGCAACATTAATAGTACTCATATATGAACTTTCTTCCATAAGAGAAATCATTTGTAACAATATGAGTTCAAACAATTTATTTTAGTGTCACGTGGAGTTAAACTTTAAATCTTTACCGTGTTTATATCTTAATTAGTTGAATTATTCTTAAGTTATAAAGTTCAAACGAACGTAGTTATTAATTTATTACTGTCTATTTTGATGTAAAAGAGACATGATGATTCTTTATGTGGTTTGATGATTTCCTCCAATCTACCTCTACATGGGCATGTTCATATAATTAAAATTTATTTAAAAAAATATTACACAACAACATAACAAAGTGATTTGCTAGTCTTAAATAACTCAAAAAAAAAAAAAAAAAAAAAAAAAAAAAAGTAAAAATGTAATATATCACGATATAATTTTGAATGTCAACTTCAATATAGTTCAACTCGTTAAAGAATCAATAACATAAGTTTGCATGTTTGAATTCTCTAGTAAAAGAAAAACATAAATTTTCAAATGATTACAACAAAAAAGGAATCATTGTCGAGTGAATATTTAGTTAATTCAGCCAATAAGTTTTTTTAAAAAAATTAAATTTCAAATTTATCCACGACTATTTATTTTGTAGAGATTTTGAAATTAAATCACAACACAATTCTTTTTCTTTTTATAATACAACACAATTCTTTTTCTTTTAATAATTCAACAATAATAGATGCAGGAGACAAAACTATCGATTCGTGAGATAGTAATGGTGCATATACACTCAACTACGTTAGAATTAACAAAAAAAAAATATAGAAATAGGTAAATTGTTCATTCAAAGAAAAGTATATACCAAATATATCAAGCTAGTTTCAACAAATAATAGAGAAAGACTAATATGAGTTCATTTCAAAATTTGATATTCTTCCAATTAAAACTACTAAAAACATAACCAATTAATTATTTTTTCTAGAAATTGAATGAGTAAAACCTTAAGGTAGTTTTGCCAATAATACCCACAAATTAAATTATATTTTAACACTAAACGCTACTTCTAAGACTCCACTATATCTTTGTTCGATAACTCCACAATGATATGATATTCTTTAGGTATAACCCTCATAGCTTTGTTTTTTGTTTCTCCCTAAAGGTCTCATACCAATTAAGATAACCGTCATCACTTAGATACCTATGATCATCCTTTTTATCTAGCCAATGTAAAACTTTGGCTCATTCCTAACACAGTAAATATTCATGCATAATTCTTACTATAGACATTATAGAAATTAGATCCATATTAAAAATAATAATTAAATTGACCCAAACGGGTAAAACTAAATATTATTCTTGTTGCCAACTCACCGAGTACTTGAAATAAACTCATATGTATTGTAATAAAACAATCGCATTTATGTTATTTAATCCCATAAAATTAAAGAGATTATCTTTGTTCCCTCTAGATTCTCTTAGTGATCACGTGGTCCTTAATTCATCCATAGTTGGATGTTCATGATTTGAGATTCTTTCATTATTGAAGATCTTATAATGTTGTTGATTCGAACATAGTCCAAGTAGTCCAATCTTAGTACTTCATTTTATAATTAAGATAGAATTATATTTGAATAATAATCCTCTCTCTTTTTGTTTGTAATATAATCCCTAATTCCTTATTCCAAACAGGGGGGAATACAACATTCAAAAAGTGATCTAATACTATTAATATTATAATTATCATATTAAAGTGGTGCGAATTAATCATTATAATATATATAAAAAAACATAACCTTTTTTTATTATTCTTATTTATAATGCACAGAATTTCATAAGCTTACATAAACTTTAATTTTAGGATTAAAAATATTAATTTCATGGGTTGAAGCTTGCTCGACCTCCAGGAGTTCCTTTTCTTGGCTCGTGACTTGGGTTAGCACTTGGTTCATTGTAATCCATCAACATTGCTTCATTTCCCAAAATCTTTCTCCCAATTCTCTGCCAAAATTAACACAACCAAATTTAGATAAATGCAACTTTTAAACACAACCTAATACTTTAATTTTAATGTTTTTCTTTTTTAAAAAAATTAATTATCTTAATATTACCTGACCACAAGGATTTGGTTCTTCATTTAAACCCTCCTTTAAGCTCAGGCCATGAACTCCTTCTGCAATGGAATATCATCATAAATCACTCGTTTACATTAAGATTGAGATCATTATTCTCTATATAACAAAAAAATAATAATAATAATAATAACAATAGAATGGTTAAAACGAGTCTAACTAAACCGGTCATATAGTATAGGTTAGAAGTTCAAATCTCCTCGTAAACTTGAACGACGTTATTATTTTGGATTCGTTTCATATAATTGGGTTAATTTTCATTTGTTTCAAAACCAATCTGTTTTTTTCTTAATTTTCTTTAATCAGCCTAAATTTTAATTAAGAATAATGAATGAAGTTAGTGAAAATGGGGAAATAATAAAAGAGAGAAAAGTACGTACCTGAATTAAGGGAAGAGGAGACGAGGATCATGATAAAGAAGAGAATAATGGTGGTCTTAAGTAGCATGGAATTGGGCATTGTTTAGGAGAGGAAGAAGGGCTTAATTAAAGAAGAGATTAGAGGTTGATGATGATTAAATGGGAGATCAGTTGATATGGGAGAGTGAACGAAAGCAAAGGGTTTTTATAGAAAATAAGAGAATTAATTTAATTTAATTTAATAAATAAAGAAGATATAATGGGAGAGGACATAAAAGTGAAGTTTTGGTCATCATGAAACCCTCCATTAAAGCTTCACTTCAATGTAATCATTTTCAAGATGCTGTACCTGTTATCCACTACCTGGGAAAAGTCAACAGCTTTTTAGGATGTCTTACACATTTATTTAATTAGGTTAGTAATGTCTTACACATTTATTTAATTAGGTTAGTAATTTGTACGGGTGTGGGTGTATTATATTCTCTTTGTTCACATTATAATTTCATCTTCATAAATATTTGTGAACTCTACATTAATGTCAGTGGATCTCACCCTATTTTTAAAAACACGTTGACATGATACATAACAAGTGGAGATAGTGTGAAAAATTGTCTAGTATAGAAAAATTTTCCGATTAAGTTAAATGAAAGCTTGCGTAAAAAGAAGTTAGAATTTTTTTTTTTTAACAAGATACTAATGGTGATAGGATCAGTAGGTGCACCAAGACATTTCAACTAGGTTAACACTTTTGTAGCACCTTCATCACATCACAAAGCCAAAAATAATGCATTCATTCAGAGGAAGAAGATATAAGAAGTTGTATACAACATAGAGCTAGAGGGAAGCTCATCTAAAAGCAAAGGTGAATTAAAGGAATGTCATCCAGTTTAAAACAATGGTAGAGGCATCATAGTTACAAAATTAGTTCGATTTAGTACTCCATTAGCCTACCATAAGAAGAATGTCATCCCAAAAAAAAGTTAGAATTTAATCTCCATAATTTGATCAATTTTAAATATTTATTATGGTTGGATAAAACAAAGAAATGTTACCCAACATCATTATGATGAATTTTTTGTATTTATTGTAATTTTTTTTTTACCGTATATGGGTGGAGAGTCGAACTTTTGACCTTGAAGTCGTCTCATCGTCTTCTTTTTACAAATAGGGTGGGAGATCTTTCTTGAGGCCAGATAAATATGACTTCTTGTCTTTTTTTTTTTTTTTAGGATGTCATATATTTATGAAATTTTTATCAAATCATAGAGACTAAATTATAATTATAAATCATAAGAATTAAATTCTAACTTTCCTTTCATCGAGGTTTATAACTTACCTTTTTGTTTTATTAATTGCTAGTTGACTGCTTTTGTATTCAGTTTTCAACTATTTACGTGGTAAGAAAAGTTTAATTCTCAACCTCACAATTGTTCAACTATCAATTAAATGAGATAATCTACTTTAATAAAATATTAATAAAAAATTGATATCTATTTTTCTAAAAAAGAAAAATATGGATTTGAATTTCGTTTTAATTAGTGTATGAGCTTTTAAGTTTATAATAAATTTTGTTCTTTAAAATTTCAAAATATATATTCATAGTTGTTAAACTTTTATTTAAGCATTTGTTATGTCTTGATATCTAAGCTTTTAACAAAACAATGTCATTTCTTTACTACGGTACTTTTCTATAACCTACTTTAATTTAAGATCTATCTCTAATTTATTTAACTTTGAATTTATTATTTTTAGTTCAGTCATTGTCAACCATTCATTATATCTCACTGACATCTCACTCACAGTCCCTTGTTTCTCTCTCTTGTCTCGCTCAATCTCAACTCTCTCTATCAACCGTTCAGACCTTCACCTTTATCGCATTTGTTCAAGCCTCTCTTATCATTTTTCAATAATCACGACCTCCTTCATCCTGAAAATATATAGATTTGGGTTAGGTTGGCCTTTTGTGAATAGAGCCAACTCGAACATTTGAGTTGGTCTAAAAAAAACCTCTAAATCAACTCAAGCTAATTTGTGTGTACCCTTATTAGTACTCATATTTGAATTAGTTATGTGGTTAACTATTTAATTATGTCAAAGTAAGAGTTAATAGACCAAAATAGTTTTTTTTTTCCTTCTTAAGTTTGCAGGGACAAAAATAAAACATTTTAAAAGTATATAGAGCCAACATGGGAAATAAATTTAAAAGTTCATGGACAAAATGGACATTTTGAAAATTAAAGGACTTGTATAAAAAAAAATTAGAAAAATATTTTAGTACATCCTCGTATCCATATTTGTGCATCTCATCCAACAAATACCAAATCACAAGCTGTCACATAGTAAATTATTTTCTTTTTTAAAAAAAATATTGTTTTAATATTTTTTCTTTGTGATTGAAAAATGTGCAAGAAGATGGATGTTACGCCCAAGTATTGCTAAAAGAAGTGCAAATAAATTCATACATCAAAATAAAATTTAAACCAAAAATATATTATATTGAACAAATGTCTAAGGATTCATACCTACAGAAACAATGAGGGAGAGAGGTTGGTGTCTATTTGGATGACCTAGTCACCACTAAGAATTGTCGGAAATGTTTTAAAATATAGCAAAATATCACTATCTATTAGTGACCGACAGATAGACATGTCTATCAGTGTGTGATAGACACTGATAGATGTCTATCTCTATCTATCAAACAGTGACATTTTTCTATATTTGTAAATAAGTTAGCTCATTTTGCTATATTTAAAAACAATTTTATTTTTAATAATTTTAAAAGACCAATAATTCAGAACTTAATAATCCAGTGATAAATAATATGTATGTAAGGTCACTTGATGAACATTATAAAGTTCATAATATATATATATATATATAAAAGGTCACTTGATGAACATTAGGAAGTTGATTTTAATTATCTATAAACTAAACATAAGGTTAAACAAAGCTTTAAGAATTAAAAATGTAATCAACCTTTTTTTTTTTAATAATTTTAAATGACCAATAATTCAAAATATATTTAATAATTCAGTGAGATGATATTGTTAATTAAAGACTTGATGAAGATTTTCAAAATATTTAATAATGTGAATAATCTGTAACAATGATTCATGTTTAGCATTTTCATAGGGTTTGTTGGGTCAGTTACACGTGTGTTAGGCATCATTCCATTAAAAGATATAGTCTCACTTTACAAATCACATATTAACTTGCTATTTATATAACATAATAATAAAATAAAACATATTTCAATCTTGGGAAATTTTTTTCAATTAATCTATTTACTTTTAGAGATAGATTTTTTTGCTCCCATGATGATTTTAGTGGAGGTGGATTATGAAAAGTTAGAGTGGCTATTGGTTAATTAAGTTCGACTTAAGTTATAAAAAGGCCTTTTTTTTTTTTTTTTTTAAGATAAAAAGGGCTAATTCTAACCTAGTTTAATGATAAATAGTTGAATTAATCGTCCACCTCGTAATTGTTAAATTTAGAAGAGAAAAAATTGGGTTATAAAAACTTGGTTTTAATTGTGATTTAGGATTTACAATCGCTAATATTAAGAACAGTAGCAAATATAGCAATCAGATTTAAAGTATTAGCATATATAACAACATTTTAAAAAAATTACAAATATAGTAAAGTCTATTAGTGATTGACTTCTATCGCTGATAGACTTTTATGACCTAGGTAGTCTATTAGCGATAGAAGTCAGGTCTATATCAGCGATAGAAGTCTATCACTGATAGACTTTGCTATATTTGCAAATTTTTTAAAATGCTGCTATATATTTGGTTATTGTCCCTAAAAATTGCTACTCATTACAATTATCTTTAATATTAGGTACACAAAATATTAGTTTCGTTAAATTTGGTCATGTGTGACAGTGAATTTATTTATATAATCAAATTAACACTAATTTATATTGTCTTAATCTTGAGTAATTATCCAAGTCTAAATTTATGAGTCTAACACATTTAAAATCTATAATTTTCATGAGAGATCAAGTCATATGCTAATATTTTTTTCCTGAAAAAGATACGTATCAGTGTGGGTCAGTAGGTGAATTGGAATATCTCAACTAAATTGACACATTCGTAACACTCTCATCATATCCCACGTTCAAGTCATGTGTTAATCTTAAAAAAACAGGTTGTTAATAACACCTTTTCGAGTTGGATTGTCGATGTTATTAATGGTGATTTGTTATTTCTTTTACTCCTTAAGTTGGCCTCTTATGAATTTCATTTATTAAAAAAAAATAATTTAAAAGTTAGACAAGCTATATGTTGGTCTAATCAACGCAAGACATACAAGCGGCCATTCGAAAAAAAACTAGTCATTCTTATCCACAAACGCACACGATTAATTATCTTAATTTTTTTTAAAAAGGAAAAGACATGAAGTTTTGATTCAAATATAACATATAAAAGGAAAAAGGAAAACCATAATTAATAATTAAAATGGGCTCTCAAATGGATCATTTGGGGTTGTACCCTAAATTATTTGATTAAGGAGGAAAATGATCATTAAGATTCCAAATGTTAAGTTTGCTTCAATAAATGAAGCTTGTCTGCAAACATACAAGCAAATGGCCCTCTTTACTTCACAAAATATACATATTTTGTTAGGAGAAATGCCCAAATTGCCTCTTACACCTTACCTTCTTGTTGTGTGTGCACTTTTGCCCAATAATCTATATCCTCTTCTTTTTTTTTTTTTTTTTTTCTCTTGCACTTCATAATTGTACTTTAACATTAATTAGTTTTCTTCTTTTAAAAGTAGTTTTCTCGATTATAATGAAAGTATCATAGATGTGTCAATCAAATTGAGATATAAAGATATTTTTACGGATTCTTTTATTCTTTAGTATCTTAAAAAACAGTTTTATGTTCTTTCTTGTTAAAGTGTGCTATTTGGTATTTATCGACACATATCTACACATTATTACTCGTGAGATATTTAGTTAGACGGTAAGAGATTTAATTAAAGGGGGAAAAATTAAAGAGTTAGCTAAAAATAATGCATGTTTCACAAGGTTACAACCTTCACCTAACATAAAACATCATAATTCTATCACCCTTTTAATTTAATTCTAAGATAGTGCTTAAGAAGATTAATATATACAAGGCTTGATTTGATAAGAATTTGATTAGTTTAATACAAAATTAGAAAAGCAATTAACGATATTGTCTCCCCTCTATAATGCATGTATAAGCTTTATCCCTTCAAATAACCATTGTGTTCCTCTTTTTCTATTTATTCTACACATCATCAAGGGTGGAGTTATTCTAAATGGAGAATGCTTATATATATATATATAGAGAGAGAGAAGTTCACGTGTATCCTCTCAAAAAAAAAAGAAAAAAAATTCATGTGTATCCATAAATTATAATTTGAGTTGTATTTATGACATTAGAATAAGATCATAGAAATATAAATATTAAATATTAAATCTCAAATAACTCAACCTCTAAATGCTTTTTACTACAATGTTTGTTGAGCCTGACAGTGGCGGATCCAGAATTTCATGTTAAGAGAAACAATTTTATATAAAGTTAAAATTTTAGTCCAAGTTCTAAAATTGTATCTATATATAGTTTTTGAACTTTAAAAAAAATATATATATAATAGGTCATTAAATTTTGTACTTAATATTTTTTTTAAAAAAAAATAATGTAACTATTGGCTACAAATTAAAATTAAAAATTTAATTAAAAACAAAAATAATTTTTTTCTAATAAAACAATTGCTTTTTAAACATTTTTAATATTTTATGAGACTTATTAGATATAAAATTAAAATTGTTGTGGGAATTACAAATAACATAGGAAGATAGAGTAAATATTGAGAAACAGACACGTAAACAATTAGGTTGAGGCGCGGATATCTCGCTCTCTTTAAGGAGATTCAAGCCCTCTGCGGTGTATATTAAAATTCTTTAATATCAACTACCGGTGCAACAGATATTCTCTGACCTGTCCCCTCCAGGATACGACAACCCAAGTGATCTCTGCACTGAAAGGTTGAGCTCAAAGCTCCACAACTAAAAACACCCTTCTTTTGGCCAATTGCTCTTAAAAGAGCTAAGGATAGAAATGAGAGAAAACAAGAGAGAAAGAAGTATTTTTTTTTTTTGTTGGTATATATTTTGGAGCAAAGCAAAGATCTATTTATAGTAAAATTAGATCTAAACGTTATTATGTAATTTACTCAACCAATACGTTTTTTCCAAATGTGAAAACTCTCTTATTAAATTAAAAAATGAAACTTCATAAACTTATTAAATATAAAAAAAAATGTAACAACAATCCCCCACTCATTTTTTTAATATTTAAAATTAAACATCAAAATAGAATTGGCCAAAAGAAAGATAGTCGTGCATCATAAAGGTGTGACTCTGCATTGAACCTTTACTAGTGAAATAATAATCTCTATTCCAGCGTTAGTAGTGGTCTCTGACTTGAACTATAACGCTAAAGGGGAAATAGAAAACTTATTATCCACACATAATTATCCAGGTGTTGACATGAGCTTTCTTGGTTAGCATTTTAAGGTCTTGTGCTAATCCCGGTTTTTCATGAGTATATTTGAGAATGAGCCCCATATTCTCATAGAGAGCGGCCTCACTCTCATACTCATATAGGTAAAATTTGTCAAGGGTGCTCCTATAACATAACACACCCCACTCATAAGAGCTACAAATTTTATTAAGAGTTTATTGAAAAAACTCAACCCTCCACATCGTTATAGGATAATGCACTTACATCATAGGGATGGATTAAAATATAAAGATAGTGCATTTCTCGGCCACCTTATAATTCGTTTTTCCCTTTGAACCTAGTTCTCAGGATCTCTGATCACTAGGTGGGTATCCTTATATATGGCTCATGACAGTTATAAGGGCTTCAACCCCATCCCCCTCGATGTTTTCTAGACCCTTTCTCTAGTTAAGGCCTTTGTTAATGGATCTGCAAGATTATCACAAGATTTAATGTAATTCACATTAATGATCCCATTATTTAAATAAGATCTCACAGTACTGTGTTTTCGTCTTATATGTCTGGATTTACCGTTATAAAAATAATTTTTTACTCTACCAATTGTGGCAGTGCTATCACAATTTATCAAGATAGGAGGTATTGGTTTCTCCCACATTGGAATTTCATATAATAAATCTCTTAGCCAACTTGCTTCCTCATTGGCTGAAGCTAGAGCAATAAGCTCCGCTTCCATAGTAGAGTTGGCAATAATCGTTTGTTTTTTAGACTTCCAACAAATAGCACTACCTCCTAAGGTAAAAATATACCCTGTAGTAGATAGAGAATCACCTGACAATGTATTCCAATCAGCATCAGAAAATCCTTCAATAACAGCAGGATATTTTTTATAAAGTAAGCCATGATCTTTTGTTCCCAATAAATATTTCATAACACGATCAATAGCATGTCAATGCTCTTTACCTGGCTTACTTGTAAACCTGCTAAGAACTCCTACTGCATATGCAATGTCAGGTCTAGTACAATCTGTTGCATATCGTAGACTACCAATCACACTAGCGTACTCCTTTTGATTAATTACATCACTTTCATTTTCAATAGGAAATAAGTGAACACTTGAATCAAATGGAGTAGACACATGTTTACAATCAAAATAATTGTATTTTTTTGAGTATTTTATCAATATAATGTGATTGGTCAAGAAGAAATCCATCCGGTGTTTTCGTTATTTTCATACCCAGAATAAAATTAGCCTCACCAAGATCTTTCATATCAAAATGATTGCTCAACAAATTTTTTGTTTCATTTATAACAAATATACTTGAGTCAAATATCAGTAAATCATCAACATATAGGCTAATAATAACATGAGAATCTTTCCATGATTTATGATAGATGCATTTATCACATTCATTTGGTTTATAACCATTATTTAACATGCAAGAATCAAATTTTTCATGCCACTACTTTGGAGCTTGTTTTAAGCCATATAGGGATTTAGTAAGCTTACACACTTTGTTCTCTTGTCCAGGTTCTATAAAACCTTCAGGTTGGTCCATATAAATTTCTTCTTCTAAATCACCATTTAGAAAAGCTGTTTTCACATCCATTTGATGAATACTCATATCAAAAATTGCAGCAATTGCAATTAATAATCTAATGGATGTGATTCTCGTAACCGGAGAAAAGGTATCAAAGAAGTCTAAATCTTCCTTTTATTTGAAACCTTTTGCAACAAGTCTAGCTTTATACTTGTCTATGCTACCATCAGGTTTGAGCTTTTTTCTCAGGACCCATTTACACCCAATAGTTTTACAACCTGGTGGTAAATCAACTAATTTCCAAGTTTTATTAGAAGTTAGTGAATCTATCTCATCATTTACAGCCTCCTTCCAGAAAATTGCATCTGGAGATGTTAAAGCTTCTTCCAAAGAAATTGGTGTCTCCTGAATATTATAAACATAAAAATCAGGACCAAAATCCTTCATAATTCTAGCTCTTTTACTCCTCCTCAATTCTAGAGAATTGTTGTCATTATTATCATTAGGAGTAGAGGAACCAAACTTAGAAGTTTGTTCACTACTTTGACCTCCACTATTTCTTGAATTGAAAGGAAATTTTTCTTCATGAAAAATAGCATTGCTTGATTCAAAAATCACATTATGCTCAATATCAAGAAATCTATACGCTTTACTATTAATTGCATATCCAAGAAAAACAGAAGTGATAGCTTTAGACCCTAATTTTGGTCTTTTAGGATCTGTTAGCCTTACAAAAGCTAAACATCCCCAAACTCTTAGATATCCCAAATTTGGTTTATACCCTTTCCATAATTGAAAAGGTGTAATTTTTGTCTTTTTATGTGGCACTCTATTTAACACATAACAGGCCGTTAAAACTGCTTCACCCCAAAGATTAAAAGATGCACCTGATTCTAGTAGCATTGCATTAGTCAAACTAATTAAGGTTCTATTTTTCCTCTAAGCTACTCCATTAGAAGCAGGTGAATATGGGGGAGTAGTCTCATGAATTATTCCTAATGATTCAACATATGAATTGAATTCAAATGATTCATATTCTCGACCTCTATCACTTCTAATTCTTTTAGTTTTTTTATTGAATTGATTTTCAACTTCGGAGAGAAATTTTTTAAAATTCTCAAAAGCATCACTTTTATTTTTCAATAAATAAACATGAGTATATTTTGAAAAATCATTGATAAAAGTGATAAAATATCTATTTCCTCCTCTAGATAAAATTCCTTAAAATCCACACAAATCAGTATGAATTAATTCTAATAATTCGGTATTTCTTTCAACATTTTTATGAGATCCTTTTGTAATCTTAGTTTTGCTACATATTTCACATTTCTCAAAATTATTTTTTAAGCTAGGAATTAATCCAAGGCTACTCATTATCCCCACATATTTACTATTTATATGACATAATCGAGCATGCCAAAAATTTAAAGAAGAGAGCATATAAGCCGAACTGGTAGATGCTTTATTGATATTTTCAATGTTTAATTTGAACATTCCATCACATGCATAACCTTTTCCAATGAAAATTCCCTTTTTTGTTATCACATACTGATCAGATTCCATAGTCTGTTTAAAACCAGCTTTATTAAGAAGATAACTCGACATTAAATTCTTCCTCATGGAGGGTGTGTAAAGCACATCTTTCAAAATTAGAACCCTTCCAGAGGTGAATTTTAATTCAACCTCACCAGATCCCAAAATTTGGGTGGTATGAGAATCACCAAGCATTATTATTTTAGGCTCCTCAAAAGGAGTATAAATTTTGAACCAATTTTTGTCATAACAAACATGTCTATTGGCTCCAGAATCAGCCCACCATCCTTCAACACTTTGAACCATATATATATCAGTTATCATAGCCACAAATGACTCTTCGATAACATTAGCCTGAGATACAGGTTCTCGTTTCCGAAATTTGCAAATTCGAACAATATGCCCACTTTTGCCACAAACAAAACAAAATGGTTTGGAGTGTTGAGAATGTACTTAGTTGTTATTCACTTGATTTGGATATTTCTTGTTATTAGAAAAGTGAGATTTATTCTCTTTTTCATATTATTTTTCTTTGGCTTTAAATGACTATTTTTATGAATCTGACCATTAGATATATCATTAGAAGAGATTAGATTTACCTTTGTGAGATTTTCATTGCCTTCTTGAATCAAAGCATCTTGCCCTCTTGCCTCTTCCTCTACACGGATGCGAGTAATTAATACTTCCAGAGAGATTTCCTTTTGTTTGTGACGCATATTTTTCTGAAATTCTCTCCATGATGGTGGAAGTTTATCAATTATGCCGGCAACAATAAGATTGTCTCCAATCTTAATTCCTTCAGATGCTACTTCAGCCACTATCATCTGAAAGTCTTGTGCTTGCTCTACCACAGATTTTCCATCCACCATTTGAAAACGAAAAAAGCGACTTGCAGCGTATTTTTTCGCACCGGCTTCTTCAGTATCATATTTATTCTGCAAGGCTTTCCATATTTTCTTGGCAGACGTGAAAGTAGTATCATAATAGTCATAAAAATGATCAGCAAGACAATTTAAAAGATAATACCGACAATTATACTCATCTTTCTCATACTTGTCAATTTTCTCTTGGTGTCCCATGAACTCTTCAAGGTCCATGCTTTCAGTATCAATCTTCTTTGGGTTTTTTTCCGTGAGGACATAGGCCACTTTGAGAAGATTAAGGTAGAACAACACTTTCCCTTTTCATCTTTTGAAGTGTGCTCCCTTAAATCGAAATGGCTTGTTGAGATCTCCGGCATTCTCATTTGGTTTCTCAATAGTAGACTCCATCAATGAATCTCCTTAAAATTGTTGTGGGAATTACAAATAACAGAGGAAGATAGAGTAAATATTGAGAAACAGACACGTAAACAATTAGGTTGAGGCGCGGATATCTCGCTCTCTTTAAGGAGATTCAAGCCCTCTGCGGTGTATATTGAAATTCTTTAATATCAACCACCGGTGCAACAGATATTCTCTGACCTGTCCCCTCCAGGATACGACAACCCAAGTGAAACGTTGTGTAGCTCAAACCACTCTGCACTGAAAGGTTGAGCTCAAAGCTCCACAACTAAAAACACCCTTCTTTTGGCCAATTGCTCTTAAAAGAGCTAAGGATAGAAATGAGAGAAAGCAAGAGAGAAATAAGTATTTTTTTTGGTTGGTATATATTTTGGAGCAAAGCAAAGATCTATTTATAGTAAAATTAGATCTAAACGTTATTATGTAATTTATTCAACCAATACGTTTTTCCAAATGTGAAAACTCTCTTATTAAATTAAAAAATGAAACTTCATAAACTTATTAAATATAAAAAAAAATGTAACAACAAAAATTTATATACCTGTTAGACATTTGTAAGGGACTTATTAGTGTTAAGTTTAAAAGTTTAGAGATTTATTAGTTCTAATTTTCAAAACTAAGGACTAAACTTGCATGCAATTTAACTTGAATGTAATTTTAAATACATTGATATATCATATCTAAATTAAATAATACTAATTAAAAAATTATTATAATTTTAAATTATTTACCAGAATATATAAGTAGAAAGTGTTACCTAAATATTTATAAAAAAAATTTAAAAATAAAACTAAATTTTTTTCTTTATCATTAATTTTGGTAAAAATAATTTACTAAAATTTTAAAAATATGTGTATATAAATATGTATACATATATGAGAAAATTAAGTTTTCTTAACTTAGTACAAGAGTACTAAAATGAAAATTTTATATGTGTATATTGAAAAATTAGAAATATAAAATATGTTATGAAGTTAAAAATTGAAATAATGTAACTATATATGTTGAAAATTTTAAACAATAAAAATTAACTAAAAAAATGCCTGCCGCCAGATTTAGTGCCTGAACCTCGTTTATAAGGTGCCCAATTCTAAACCATTGACGCAAATATTCGTAGTTAAGACTTTGAGGGGGGGGCCTTTTTTTATATATATTTAAATTATAACTATAAATTGTTATATTTAAAAAAAATACATATATGTAAAAGGTCACGATGTCGGAAGTATGTATTCCCCTGGCTCCTTCATAGATCTGCCCCTGAGCATAAGGGTACGTATACCCTATAGAGAGTGATTTCATATAATTTAACTTAACATTTTGCATAGAAAAATTACTTAGTGAAGCTCGGTTTTCTTATCTCTATCTAAAATGAAATGTTAAATCATAAAACAAATTTCTTTAAATTTTAACCTTTAATGACACACTTGAGACACATTGTATTATTATGTTGAATAGCTATCTTGCATATCATATTTTGTCTTAAAGTAAGTGTATACGAACAAATTAGTAAGTCTGGTTTCTTTTTCATAGTTACATAAAGCACGAAATAAAGGTTATCTGACACACGATAATGTTATAACAATTCCAAGAACATCAAATATAAACGAAGAAAACTAAAGCCAGAATATAACACAGAGTTTGGTAATCCAGTTCGGTGCAATACCACCTACGTCGTGCTCGTGGAAAGATAGTTTTACTAATATAAAGTCAATCAATTATAACGATATACTTATCTGTAAATAAGCGACAATTACAGTGACACTCAAATAGCAAACTTAGAGTACAATCACTTGGCTCCCCTAAGTGTGAGACTCCCTTTCAATGAAACTTAGGCTCCCTCTAAGTGTGGGGTCTCTTCACCTTCAACCTCCTTAGGCTCCCCTTAAGTGTGAGATCTCTTCACCTTCAACTTACTTAGATTCCCCCTAAGTATAAGAATGTTAGTGAACGATCACTTAGACTTCCTTTAAGTGTGAGACTCCCTCCCACCAAGACGTTTATCTTTCTACCTTCAAATGAAGACCACTCCACTTGATGAACATATAAAAAACCAATCTCAAAGTAGAAACAACACGACACGAAACATGTTACAAAAACATGTCGTTCAAGTTTTTCCGATAATAAATAAGCCAATCATACTGCAGAACAAACTCCCAAACAAAACAAAATCTACTCATTTGTTAGGTTGATTATCAATTCAAATTATGTGATTAAGTTTTTTTTATAGTAATTAACTTAAATTCCACTTGTGAATAAATGGTTTATGGTTTTACTTGTTTTAATTTGAAATAAGTTATTTAATTAACCTAGCTCGATCCAATTGTTAAGATGTAAAATTCGAATCAAGGTCAAATAAGTCTGGAAAGAAGTTCAACCATAGCCTATTGTACTAACTTGAGCGTATATCAACTAGTTAAACACACATATCCTCAACTAATAGGTAAGAAGTTTAAATCTCCTCACTTCTACTGATTATATTGATCTCAAAAAGAAAAAAAAAATAGATGTAATTGAAAATGGATAACAACCTGAACTCAATCATTAGGACTAGGACTAAACACATATTTCAAACTAGATTTTGTGGATATTAAAGAGTATAACCTACTCCATTTTTCATATTTTTCGTGGAGGGAATGTAAAATGATATTTTCTAATTACTATGCAAAGCGGTAGACTTGGAACTTGAGAAAGCAAATAGCAACCCATCAACCTAATAATAAGGAAAGGACTTTGGCATAAAAGTTTTTTTTTTTTTTTTTTTTCAATTACATGAGTAGAGGATCAAACCTCAAAGTTAATAGTACATATTTATGTTTATGCTAACGTTTGACTTATAATATTAAGTGTTATTTCTTTTTTTATTACATTTTTAATTTATAACGCTTTAGCTTCAGCTTTTCTTAAGAAATAGTAATAAAAACATTGGAGTTACGAAATAAACATAAGCAATAGCTTACCAACACAATGATTAGCTAAACATAATATAATTAAAGTGGAGAACATCATGATACGAAAGAAATTTTGACATACAATCATAATATACACTCCTTCGAAAATAACATTTATCCTATACATAAGTTATTATTTGTTATTATTTCTTTTCATCTCTATACTTGGTCCCTGCACTTTTCAACTTCTATATCAACTTTTGATCTATGTTCACAAAATTGTGACACAAATTTTATCCATAATGAAAACCTTTTAATGTAAAGTAATGACAACATTTCAAAAGATATATGGAGTATGCCAGAAACTGACAGAAGAAATTAGATAAAAAAAAATCAAAACAAACCTTTCAAAAGTACTTAAAAAAGCAATCGAAATAGACATTTTGAAATAACCAAAACTTAGAAAGTGCATGAATCAAAATATGATGTGCAATCCTTCAAAACTGGGGAGATAAGATAGGTAGCTTCTGACTTTCTATCACAGTTCAGATTTCAAAAACATGCCTTTCATGGTTATATTGCAGTAGCTATGATCTTCCTTTTCTTAGCAAAATTTGACTTCTAGTTGAGCAGCAAAGATTAAGAAGAGACAATTCAGATTGATCCATGGTTGGCAAAGGTTTACAAATACACAACACAGTTTATGGTTTGACAACACACTTAATAAGTAGTTTCCACAGAACAAAAAAGCATATCTGATCCAACACACACAAAGATTTAAAAGATAGATAGTCTTTGTAAAAAACAGAATCAAACTCAACAACACCACCACCAAGGGGTGGAGAGGATGGGTTTTCAGCTCTCAGAGCTGCAAGATGTCTCTCCAGATGAACAATTTTCGTGTTGAAGACGCTTCATCTCCTCGTATGCCCACTCGAGGCCGGGACAGTAGTGGAGTGGAGGATTAAACCTGCAGTCATTAATGTCATCCGGCAAGAACGCTCCATTCTCCACAAGGAACTTCACAGCTTCCTTCCTTCTCTCTTTGGCTGCACTGTGCAGAGGTGTCCCTGGGGTTCATTGTAAACATAATGAATGTTTAGGATCTTTACAGGGCCTTAACATTTTATATATTCTTACCCATCCAATTTGCTATTATATTTAGGTACTTTCAGTACAAGAAATTCTGGTGGTTTATCTACATTTTGTTTAAGAAAATATAAGAGTTTTACAAGCCTAGCACCACCGTATGCCTACAGTCTATACGTCCACAGTGCCAGCCTGCTTGCTCCTCGAACATGCTATGTAGAGAGAACCCAGCACCATGGCACATAATATTTACAGGACATAACACCAAGGCCGTGGTGCAGGAGGAAAAAAATGAAGTTATAACCAACAAAATTATGCTAGTCATTCAAAAGCCAAGACTGTGGCACAGGAGCAACAAAATGATAATTTACCCAAAATAAATAAATTAAGAGGCAGAATAGAAAGAAGGAGAGAAATAAGAGGTCAGAAGGTGGGAGGGGGTGGCAACGGAGATTGCTTCCTTGTCCCCATCCCCATCCCCAATTTCATTACCCATCTCTGCAAATTTCCAATTTTGCAGGGATTTCTTGTGGGAACTTATCTGCATTTAGTTATTTTTTAAGAAAATTTTCAACGAGACAGTTAACTCCCATAATGGTTAATTCATCATGAAAAATCCCAATTTAAAGAGAGAGATCTTAAACCTCTTTATAGAAATAAAACAACATTTCATATCAAACTATCTAATTATCCATGCATAGGACGACTTTAAAATGCTTCAAACATTTCAAGTCATCCATACAAATATCTCATAAGTCATTAAACCATAAAACCTTAGGGTGTGTTTGGAATACATTTTCAAGTGTTAAATTTAAAAAATAAGCCATTTTGAAATAAATAAAGTATATGGCAACCACTCAAAATGGATTTTGAAAACTATTAGTGTCTTTATTTTGGAGAGTTCTAATCAAAAGTGCTTAAATGAAAATAAATTTTTGAAGAACATTTATCTTTTAAGTTAATCCAAACGGGCCCTTATAATCACAAACATAACAATCTTTAATTATATATATATATATATATATATATATCACCTAGTTCCTCAATGTCGTACTCCTTGGGGTCACCATGCTCCTTCAGATATTTTTGTATCCTTTCGGGTACGGTGCTTTCTATATCACACAATATCTTGAAAGACTCAAAAACCTCTTTTATCCTCGAGTTAAGATCCTCGTTTTCACAAGGTCATCCCTATACACTTGGTACCGATCTTCTAAACCCTCGAGACTTTCTAAGACTGAACTTTGGTTTCCCCTATTTTGGGCTAAGGCAATTTCCTTAAATTGATCTATATTATATTGCCTCCATATGCAAGGTTATTCATCTTTCTTCATAACATAAGCACACACAATTCCCCACCCTAAATTAATTTCCCCTCACTCCCCATTCCCTGCTTAATCGAGGATTTCCATTCCATTCGAGGCAAGTCCTACAGAGAAAAAGAACATTCCTATCACACATTTGCCACCCTCTTAAATCTAGTTTTTCTTTCCTTATCCCTTCTTTTACTTGCTCAAAGTTCTATTCTCAAAGATTATGAATTTTAGCACATGTTAGTTCTCCCTTTTTTTTTTTTTTTGATATCCGTGGGTGTCCGGGCCAGCTTACACGCACCTAAACTAATCTCACGGGACAACCCACCTGACCCTACAACATTTGGGTATCAAGGAAAACTCATAAGATATTAATTCCTAGGTAGGTGGCCACCATCGATTGAACGCATGACCTCTTAGCCATTTATTGAGATTACATCTCCTTATTTTACCACTAGGCCAACCCATAATGGTTTTAAGTTCTCCGTATTTGTTTTCGAAGTTATGCCTGTTTTTTCCTACAGCTAACATTCTACTGGGCATAGGTTACTCAAATCATATTTTGTACTACAAGTTAGCAAAACTGTTTATGAATTGAATTAAATGAGATCTCTCCCCAAGAGGTTCTTTTCTGTAATATCAAATAGTTGATTCGTCAATAACAATAAAATAAGAGACATTCAGCAAAATATGAATAAAAATCAATTCCAGGTTTATATTTAGCCAATTCCAAGGGAAATGAATCCATAAGAGATAAAGATACTTACAGCCACAAGCACCTTTGGTTCTAGCGTCAATGTTGGCACCACGTTCAAGCAATTCATCCATTACTTCAACATGTCCACCCTCGGCAGCAAGGTGGAGGGGGGTCAACCCCTTTGATTTGGGACCCCATGCTATTGCATTCACATCCATTCCATCATTGAGCAAACGTTTCACCTGATCAAGAAGGGGAGATATAAGACCTTCAAGCCATCATATTTGCAAAAGAAAAGTCAAGAATAAATGAATAAAACCAACAGCAATCACCTAACGAATAAACGAGCAAAAGAAATCCATGATATTCGAAAAGAAAACAAAAGAACAGCTAAGTACCAACCAGGAGACAAATAACCATTCTTTTTTCCATTTGTTTAGTTTTTAGGGGGAATACAAGAAAAGCCAGTGGAGAAAAGTTGAGATACCTTGGAAAAAAACATGAACGACAATATGTATAAAGAGAACAGTCTAACTACAGGAGAAGGAGAGGAGGGAGAAGAAAAGGGGGTAAAAGAAACAAGAGAACAAAGTAACATAGTTATTCAGTCAGCATCCCCTTTCCAGGTTTTGGAAGAAGTTATTTCTGAAACAAATGGAAGTTTAACTCAAAAGCATGGTTCCAGCCTTCCAGCCATTTGTACGGAAAATATACTTCAAAAGGAACATGAGGTTTTTTGAGACAGAATGGTTTAGTCCTCTCTTCCAGTATCTCTGTTTGCACCATCCAGGCTAAACTTTTATGACATATTCTTCTTAATTTTTTTATCTTCAATAGTTAGAGCTCTTTCCTATTATCTTCGGGTTGCTCCCTTTTTGCATGAACCAATATTTATGGTTGGCCTTTGTTGCGATATTTTATTCTTCTTAATGGAAGTGGTTTTGCATCCAACAAAACAAAACATACACACACGCACACAACAAAACAAAGAACACGACGTGGATTCACACGTCACAACTCAAAATGTCGATAAACTACTACCAAACGACAACACTCCTAGAAAAGAATCAAAGGATGGGAGAGGCTTGCATAGGTTGAGGTTAGTAAACATGAGTTTCCTCGTTAAAAATAACCAAGGAGTAAACCCTCCCCTCCTTATCCCTTTGTTGGGGCAATTGACACATGCTACCCAACCTCCAAAGCCAATTAACAACAAAAGGAAAAGGGGGTGAAATTTATGTGGAAGTAAACCCTCCCCTCCTTATCCCTTCCTTGTATAACAATCTGATCCTCACAAATGAATGTTAGAATGTTAAACAGAACTAGTATATCAGTCTTTCAAGTTTCAATGATTTCATGCAATTCTCCTTCCAATAAAATTAACGACAACAGAATTGTAAAGGCAATGAAAAGGGAAAAACAAACAGCAATTCAATCCAACTAAGAAAGCAGCATGGTAGAAACTTATACAAAATCTACCTCTTTAAGATCACCCTTTCTCGCACCAATGTGGAGTGAAGTCCATCCCCTGTCATCCGTATTGAATACTTCATATCGGAAGGAACGCCTTCTCGAAAGGCTTCGACTAAACGGGCTCCTCTGTTCCTGAGGCATGTTGGTTCTTAAATTCCCCTTCAGTCAACTCAAACAGCCTCGCTCAAAACAGTTCGTAAATCACAAAACAAGAAACAGAACTCCCTTTTATGACAAGAAAATCACAACTTGTTTCTAATGGCAAGAAAACCCAGAACCCAAAAAGACACAAGAATTACATGATTGAAAGGAGGAACAACAAAGTAATAAAATTAAAATGGATAAGGAAGATTGGGAAGGAAAACCGAAAAGAAAGAGAATTAGCGAGAAACAGCAAAAGAATGATGAGCCACGCAGTAGGGTGCAAAGGGATTCAATCCAGGACCAAAGACACGAAGATTGTGAACGATTACGATGAAGGTCATAAAGGGCTTAAAGATTGTAATCATAATTGATGTGAAACCCTTATCAGATAAATGGATGATGCAGGAGAGAAAATTTGAAGAACCAACAAATGGGGTTTCGGATTCCGAGTAGAGAAATGCTTGAAGGGAAATTTTAGCGGTGATTATAGAAATCCGGCTTTGAATCGGACAGAACTCAGAGGAAACATGACAGAGAAGAGCAGTAATCGCCCGGAATCTCCAAACCCCAGAAGGAAAGGGATTTTTAGAATGCCTGAAAATAACAACAGCGCGATTGAAGCGAGGAAGAGAAGGAACTGTAGAATTTGGTTGGACTGCTTGTAAGTTCTACGCACAAGGACCCAATTTTAAAAATTAAATAAATAAATAATAAATAAAGGGGCAAATCTTTTTTTATAATGAAGGAAAAAAGGAAAAATAAAATTAATGAAAATTATAACTCATTTATTCTTTTATAATTAGAAAACTACCGTACTACTTTATTGCTAAGTAGTATTATATGAATAAAATAAATACTCGAATAATTTTAAAAAAATATGTAATATTGGTTAATTTATTTTTTTCACAAAATTAAGTCATAAATTTTTGTGATAATTGTCTTTGAATAATTTGATTATCTCTTCCTTTCAAATTTTAATTCAAATTCAAAGAATATATATTTTCAAATTTTCCTGATGATCGTCTTTTATTTTTTAAATAAATATTTTTTATTTTAATTTAGACATCTTCTTAATTTTAAATTTTAATTTAAATAAAAATATTTTTTCAATTCTTTTTATAAAATTCGGGATAATCATCTCTTAGTTTTAAAAAATATTTTTATTTATTTATTTTGATTTGGATGATTTTATTAATCTGGTTAGTTTCAAACTTTCATTCTAACAAAAAGATCATTATTTACTTTTTTTTTTTTTTCATGATAACCTTGTTGAAGGCGTCATTTACCAAATTAATGGTGAAATTATAAAATAATTAAATTTGGGACTAATTGAATGTTACATGTGCCCTAAATTGAAATTGAAGACGAAAATTGGCAACATCGATGGTGCCACGTGTCTCCGTCCTCATTGTTGGATCAAATTAATTATTTTTTGTTCAATTAATTATTAATGTTTGGGCTAAAATTTAATTAAGTCCAAAAATAGACTTAATTTGGCCCAAATGGCCCGGCCCAAATCCAATTAGTTGGGCCCAATGGGCCAGACCCATAGACCAGTCAAGCCCAAACCCATAAAGCCCACCTAAGAACTCTATAAGGTTCAAAAATTTTACAGCCTAGAGAGAATTCTCTCTACAATCTGAACCACAAATTCTCTACAATCTGAACCACACGTACATCCAATGTGCAACTTCACACGCTCTCCGCTTCCATACATCAAGCGTACGCTACCACATCCGCATCAAACTTATATAAATACAAGTTTAACTCCACGAAACAAGTTTCTCAAGACTCCACGAAACAAGTGCAAGACTCCAACTTCACGCGCTCCGCTTCCATACATCAAGCGTACGCTACCACATCCGCATCAAACTTATATAAATACAAGTTTAACTCCACGAAACAAGTTTCTCAGGAAACCTTGTGCGAACAAACCTCTCTCAATTAAAAAAAAAACACATAATATTTTTTACTCACAAAATCTTTATTTATTTATTTATTTGGAATTGGATGATTTATTTATCCTTTTAATTCTATTAATGTTTTTATTTTATGAAAATTCGTGGGAGAAAAATCTTTTTAATTTATATTTGGATGATGTGATTATCTTTTAATTTTAAACTTTATTTTAAACTAAAATATTTTTTCTATTTTTAATATTATTTCTTTTCTTAAACATAAACCTAAAAACTTCTTTGCAATGTTTTTTCTTAATTTTAAACTTTATTTCAAATAAATATTACTTTTTTATTGGATGATTTGATTAACACCTTAATTCCTTTGGTTTGGAAATTAATCAAATTTGAAAAAAAAAACTGTGAGAGGAAGGTAAATGTGGATGGAGGATTGAGATTCTTTTTTAATATCAAAGCTCATAAATATTTAATACATAATTATTTTATTATAAAAAAGAAATAGATTACATAAGAAAAAAAAAACACCATTTGCAGTTGGAGTTAAAAGATCTAGGCATAACACTTCGAAAATAGAAAAAGAGAAAGAGATAATCCATGAAAATTTTGAGTGTAAAGATTGAATTTATAGAGAAAATTTGATTTGATCTTAAATTAAACCTTAAAAATAAATCAAAATTAATTTTTTTTAAAATGAATCGAGATATCATTCACATCAAAACAAAATTAATTTTGTAAAATATTTAATATCATTCACATTTGATGATAAAAAATAAGAGAAAATTTATATTTTTTTTTACATGTGATGCTCAAAAATAAGGGCAAGGTGATTTAATTAATGATTTTAAACGTGAAATTACATAATATATCTCTATATCCATCCATTAAAATGAGAAAAAGGGAAGAATCATAATATAAGGAGATGATTAAGAAAAAAAACTATCTTATAGTCAAATATTATAATAATATATATTTAATGAATATTTAAACATGGAAAAAATCAAATCCAATGATATATTAAAATATAAAAATTAGCAACTTACTGTTTTAAAAAAAAAGATCAGCAACTTAATGGTAAATTTTGAATAAAAAATCTATAGGATTTTAAGCCATGCTAAAGGAAAATTGACATTTGTTAAATATATTGTTGAAATGTTGCTATTTCTTATCATTTCTGAAATTTCAAATAGAAAGATATGATGATGAAGAAAATAGGATTCGAACATGCTCATGCTACTTAGAAAATAGTGTAGCCTAATATGCAATTTTGTAAGTTTAGCTGAATTTTAAATGCATGATGAACCAGATATGGAGTATCTTTAGGAGACCAGGTCTATAGCTAATGTCAATTTAGGAAAATTGTCCAAACTTAACCCAAAACTAAAAAACTTCTATGTAATTGACCTCTTTTTTTAAAACATATTTTTTTTTACCTTTTGAAGATGTGAAATATACACGTTGCTTTCAATCTTAAATAAATTACTTCTCCCTTAGTTTTTGGGTTTCTCTTATCTGTGTTTCTTCTTTTATTACAAAAAAAATATCACATACAAAAAATTATCTAAGTTTAAACTTTGTGAAGTCATTTAAAAGTAAAGATACTTTAACATTTTGCTTAATTTATAAGCATACTTTAAAAGTAAAGTAGGCAAATGTTAATTTTGTTTTGGTCATATATTTGTCGACACAATTTCGTTTTAGCTCAATGATCACTCGTTTCATTTTCTTTCCAATTATGTTTATAAATTGAGCAAAATTTAAAGGAATGTTGAATTTAAATGGATTTATTACGTTTAAACTTATATAAATTTGACATTTGGAGTATCGTCACTGCCCATTGGTGACCACTATCACCTCAAAACTAGGACCACTATTACCCATAGTCAACTCAACACCGATGATCACTTCACTGACCACCAACGGTGGGTAGTTGATTATAATGTTTTAGAAACAAATTTGAAGATATTAGTTCATTGTGTTTTAATAACCATCGTTTATAGTAATTTAATATTTGTAAAAACATTTTGTAGGTAGAGCAAACTAAATTTTTATGTAAAATCACTTTTGATAAAATGTAATCAAATATATTAGTGCTCTAATTCCAACTCTTAGGGGCGTACTAAATTTTTATGTAAAATCACTTTTGAGAAAATGTAATCAAATATATTAGTGCTCTAATTCCAACTCTTAGGGGCGTTTGTTTTGCGGGCATCCTAGATTCTCATAGAGTAGGCATCTGGATTACCGTGTTTGTTTTGTGGTATTGTAAAATGCCTGGACATCCGGAGATTTTCGGGCATCTAAAGAGTTTTGGATGCCCTCCTAAATCATGGATTTTCCAGATTCTCGAGTTGTGAGCATCCTCATTTTACATTTTTGTCCTTTTTTATTTTCTTTTTTCACAAGCAATCCAAACAAACTTTTTTTGTAAAGGAATGTAGATAACGGTAATCTTAGATGCCCGAAATTATAAATATATAAAATTATAGATGTACGACATCCTTAGATTAACATGTTTGTTTTGTAGAAATATTTTTGTAGATAGTTGGGAATATTTGTATGATCGTGTTTTTTTTAGAATTTCTGCTCTAGAATATCTTAAATTTATGTTCCAAGAATGCCCTTACGACTATTTATTAATTTATAATTAACTTGATATAATTTAAACTTATATAATATATTTATTTTTATCGATTTAAATTTATTTTTAAATTAATACAATTTATATTATTTTCATATGTTATTTTTCTCAACAAAATAATATCTCATAATTTAAGATTTTTATAAAATAAATATTAATTTAAATTTGAATTTAAATATCTTGCTAAAAAATAATAAGAATTATAACATAACAAAAAAAAATTGATATATATGGTTGACAATGGTTATTTTAATTATATAATGCAAATGGAGATTTATAATATATATATATTATATATATATATATATATAATAAAATTAAAAAGAACAAAAATGTAAAATGGGGATGCCCACAATTTAGGAATTTAGAAAACCTATGTTAAGGATTCTCGGGAATCTCCGGATGTCAGGGCATCTTACAATACCACAAAACAAACACGGTATCCCAGATGTCCACTCTATAGTAATCTAGAATGCCCGCGAAACATATGGCTCCTAAAGGAATGCATATTCCTTTTTTCTATTTATTGAAATTAGTGAAGTAAATTTAGAAAATTTGATGAAGAAATACCAATTACAACACTTGAAAAGTATACAGTATGAAGTAAAAAAAAAAAAATAGTTTCCAAAAGTTTATAATAATAATAATATATTATTTTAAAAAATAAAAATAAAAAGGTATTTTAGGAAGGTATCAAAAGTCATAGGTGGACCAAGTAAATAAAAAGACGGCCAAAATTCAACGATTCCTTCCCTTCTCAAAGAAGTAAGCCGGAAAAGGGCTGATAATGTCATAATGGAAATAAGGTCTTCCCTCAATTTCAAATTTCCGCCATTAAATTTCTTCTCGGAGGTCGCCCATGTCACCGTCATCCACCGTTCTTCACTGAAGCCGACCCCATAACCCTGCAATACTATCGACCATGACCTCCAGCGCCATGGCCGCTACGTCTCAGCAACACCAATGGACCGAGGAGGAGACGAGGGAGTTCATTCAAATTCGAGCCGACCTAGAGAGGGACCTGAAGGCGGTTTCCACCGTAGAAGCTCCGGCTGCGAAGAAGAAAACACTGTGGGAGATGGCGAGTGCTAGGATGCGAGAGAAAGGGTTTTGGAGGACCCCCGATCAGTGCAAATGCAAGTGGAAGAATCTCCTCAGCCGCTACAAGGTTGGTCCACTTTCTGATTCGGTATTAAACTATTAATTAGGAAATTTTTTGAATCTATAATTTTAGTCTAGTTTCTTCTCCATTATGTACCTTTCAAGTGGGCTCCTCTGAATCTGGACTGTACTTGCTTTGTTCTATTGATTCTCCTGGCATTTGATGGATGGGGTTTCAATTCGCCATTTCTGGTTGCAGATTCTTGAAGTTCAATCTGGGAAAGCCAGTAAAATGTTGATAAATGTCTCGCAATAGGCTGGCGAGAACAGGACAAGAAGTCTTGTTGTCTTTGTTCAAAATAGACGTGTTTTTGACCCTTCAAACTTCAAACATATATATTCTTTTTCCATAATTGGACTCCAGTAGAAACAAAACAACTTTGAGATTTTTATTCTGAAACTTGCCTTCTCATCTACCATACCTTCCAACATAACAAAAATGAAAGCTTCTCCTCCGGACCAGCTTACATGCACCTCAAATAATTTGATCATTATGAATATCAAATTTTCATTGCTTTTCTGGAAAACGATCTTCAGATTTCTGAGTATATTAGTAATATGTTTGATTGGGAACAATTTTGTTGGGGAGCCTTCTTTATAACGGTTTTTTAATTGTTGATTTGCAAGAAAGGTTGGTGTTAAAGGAGCGGATGGAATTTACTAGACTAGGAAATTAACTCTAAACACTAACCTTTTAGGTTTTATGGCACTTGAAAACATGGCGAAACAGATTTGGCCTTGATAAGGAATGGCTTTGTAGATTTTCCATGGAGAATAGTGCTCTTTAGCTTCCTGTAATTGCCTTAAGTGAAGGCTCTTCAAAAATATGGATGGAACTTTAGGATATTACTAAGAGGTAGCTACCGTCATGGCTTTCTTCATTCCTGTACTCCTAGAAATGAAGAAAGCCATGACGGTAGCAAAATTAAATATCTGTTGGTTACTTGGAAAAGAGACTTCATTCTACTTTATTTACTAGGTACATACTTCGTCAAATTGTGTCAAAACCTCCATTTCCAGTTTTTTTATCCTGAATCTTCTTGGTTGGTTATTCCCCACGAAGTCAGGCAGCTAAAGTGATGAGATGATTCTAGATTGTTACTCTTGAATCTAGAAAATAGACTGTTCTTAAGTTCTCTCTTTTAAATCCTTCTTGCATGATCTCTTAGTTACCAATGGACGGTCCTCTCAATTCTAATGAACGGATCTAATAGAGGAACCTTCTTATGCATTTGCAAGATGGCTCATGCATGCACAGGTAGCAAGGATGCTAATTACTTTGTCCACAGAATTTAGGGACATGTTTAAAATTAGTGCAAACTTATCGGGCAAGCTATTTGAATTAGGCATATTTTGCTTATTAGAATGTAATGTTAGTACCTGTTTTTTAGGGTAGTGGCTTGTAATCATGAGGGATATGGCTTAGTGGCTTAGTGGGTTTGATTAGAGTAAAGCAGTGACAGTGATGTTATTATCTTCTCCTACATTTCAGAGCTACATCAGTGAGGGGAAAAGAAAGACCATAGGCTTCCGTTCCTTTTCTAAATATCCATCAAGTGTTCAACTTCCCTAGGGCCATATGCACCAGAAGAACTTGACTTTGTTGACACTTCAGTTTCCTGAAGATGTGGGATTACTCGATGGGAAGAGTGGTAGAACAAGCAAGAAGGTGTAGGAAGATTTTAACGTAGATAAACCAGAAATCTTTCTTTCTAACGCTCATTTTATGCATAAGATCATTGAACTCCTTCTGCAAGATGAAGAAGAGCGGTTCATTCAGGTAATTTGCTGTTCATTAGTCAATTCGGGGAATTTCTCGTTCATTAAAATTTATCTTAAACTGAGCCTCCATCCAGCTGTGTCTCTTTCTTTAAATTACCTCCTAAAACTAAAGCTTCAAAACGAGCATTTCTCCAACATTGCAGCTCAAGTATTGAATGTGGTCTCAACTGCAAGTGTGAGTGAACAAAAATTTACTTGAACCCCCACACCATTGTGCCTCTTCTTTTCTTTTTCTGGGCGGATGCTTGAAAGAGGGGAGTTAGTTAGTTGCATCCTGTATATGCAGTAATTTCTTACATTAATATTCGTAGAAAAAGCATCTACATTCATGCTAAGTTCCTTTCATGTAATTTAGGCTGAGCTTATCATAGAATTCCTATAATGAATTAGAATAGAATTAGCTCGACTTGTCAAGGCCAACTTTGGCCCAAACATAGTGAGCTATAGATATCCCTAGAAGTTGAGGCAGTAATTGGCAATATTCAGTGTTGATTAATCAGTAATATGTTTCTAATGTTAAAACGTTTGTACAGGGGAAGGAGACATCTCATAAAGAGTTTGGCTGGCAATGCCCATTTTTTGAAGAAATTCATGCAGTTTTTACTGAAAGAGGAAAAGCTATGCACCGATTGCTCCTTGAACCTGAAGCATGTTCTATTTCAACAAAGAAAAGTGTGAGGGAGAGAAGTTTGGAAGAATATTCAGATCTCAAAGAGCTCAATGAAGACGAAACTGAGGAGGAGGTAACTCTCACTCAAAGCAACTCAAAGAAGAGAAAGGCTGTACGAACTCTCCCAGCAAAGTCTTTAGAAGCAACCAATTCTAAAAACTCTAGTAGCTCGGTTAGTAATGAAATTCTAGAAATGCTGAAGGGCTTCTTCCAGTGGCAGCAGAGGATGGAGATGGAATGGAGGGAAATACTTGAAAGACATTACAACAACCGTCGATTGTTTGAGCAGGAATGGCGTGAGTCGATGGAGAAGCTCGAGAGGGAGAGGTTAATGGCTGAGCAAGCTTGGAGGGAAAGAGAAGAACAGAGAAAGAAAAGGCAAGATATCCGAGCTAAAGAAATGGATGCCCTCTTAACAACCCTTTTAAACAAACTCAACCGCGAAAATAATTTATGAGATAATGTGACAGACAAAAAGCTGCTTCAGAGAAATAGTTAAAGTTCAGGTTTTTTTATTTTTCCTTGGGGTGGCAGATAGTACATATGCAATTTTTTACAAATGTCTTTAGTCTGATTGTATGCATACAGAAAGTGCACAGTTTTACTTTTCTCCCAGGAATTTATAGCTCTTGGAAGAAAAAAAATGTAATTGTAATGTACATTTTCAAGTTTATCCACATTTTCCCCCTTTTCCACTGTTTCTAATAGCCAAGGTATTGACCATTCATTGTATAACGTTCGTAGCTTATCCCATAAAGTAGTATTAGACATTGGCCATCTCAAATTCACCCTTCACAAAGTTTAGCTTGAATTAAGAATCTTACTAAAGATCCCTCACTAGATACATGTTATTTAATTGAGAGTGATATGTGTATCCAATTTGTTTTTTCTTTTCTAGAACTCATTGCAAAAATTGAAAGAAACAAGGTCAATTTGTGATGCAAAGATAATTGAGTTCTATGATTGTTTCGCCTATTCATTTGTATCCTTTTATAGAGAGAAACCCATTTCTTAGGATTCGATATTTTCAAAGGTACAGAGAAGATTAGATTGGGGATCTGGAAAAAGCATATTAGAGTCTAGTTTATTTTACAAGTTACACAATATGACTCATCATTTTTTACCCTTACAAGTACTCATTTTAAGAACAGGAAAGTTGAAGACAATTAGAGCAACTTTCATTGATCTGAACAGAAGAGAACTTTGAAATGCCTTCAATAAAGTGACACACATACTTCAACTTGCAAGCGAAGATTCAGCCAGATTCTGATGGTGGCTTTTCCTTTGGATGTTTGGAGGCATAATGATCACCCAACTGGTTCTGATTTGCAAGCTGTACCTGAGGTAAGAAATAGATGATCAAATACATGGTCGTGGGGGGAAAAAATAAAATATACTTTCAAGTACCGAAAGCGAGAAATCCTTAAGATCATCATAATGCATGAAGTATTATTCTCGGAAACTTCAAAATAGAGGAATTCATCTTTATTTCCTATCATTATTCCACTCTCTTCTATGTCTAGAGAAAATTTCTTATACTATGCGAGTATGGAAAATTTTTCATACTCCCTCCATTTATTGTATACCACGTCAACACCCTGGTGGGACCCACTGACATTAATGTGTAGTCCACTAATATTTGTAGAGACAGATTTATAGTGTGAACACAGGGAGTATGGTACTCCCGTAGTACTAGAAAAATTTCCCCTATGTCTAATTCAATATTTAGTCTCCCACTTGCCAAGAAAAAGATCAATCCACAAAATCCTACAAGAAAAGTTTGATAGACATGGATTCTAGTAGTAACGTGTATGAAGAGTGATGTACACAGATTAAAGAACACATGGAGAAGAATGAAAAACTAGGTATTCCACTTCTTCAAAAGCAAGAGATCAATCCACTTGCTAAACATAAAATTTATACAAAACTTATTAACAACACAAAGTAAACATTTGAACTCAACATTATTAACACCCAAGATGGTAAACGGAAGTCTTAATACCGAAAACAGGTTGCTAAAAAAAACAGAATTGGGTCTTATTCCCCGTTTGCTGCTTATGTCTTATAGATGGTGCATATGTGAATCATTTTTTTTCCCCATTGCCACTTTGCTTATTGAGGTTAGATATACATTTTAAATGAGCTATGGATATCCCTTTATCTGCCTAAAAATGTTGATAATTGGCTGATAGAAGCTCCAAGGGGCTGAAGTTTCAAAGGGAATAATCTTTGAAGATAAGATTACTTCTTTTGATTGTGTGCAGTTGTCAGCCTCTGGTTAGTGTTTTAATCACTCGATTTTCTTTTTGTTAGTCTTCTAATGATTATTAACAATGGGAAGACTCTCCTTTTTTAATATTCCTCTTATTCCTCTAGCCTCTTTTAAGGCAGGGATCCCTTTATCCTGTCCTCTAGGTTGTTATCTCCCTTTCTTGTGGTATATACTTCTCTATTGCTTATTAAAAGTTAACTGCTCAACAGACAAATTAGGTATCCAAAGGAGTAAAAGAAAAGAAAAATCCTCCTCGGAAGTTTTACAAATAAAGTTATGAATTTGGATATAACTATACAGCAATTCTTGCAACAAGAAAATTTCTCAAGATAATATTATAGCTACACATTAAAAATATTGTATCATAGTTTCCAATTAATATCTCAAGTAGATTGGCCACAATAGTTTGCAGTATATGTTCACTATCGTCTAGAATTAAGGCTTGAGCATTTTCCAGTGAACAAACCCATGTCGATTAGAACATAATAACACGTTCTACTACCAATCCTACCAAACCCTAGAACAAATGATCCACGAAAATGATCTATGGACTCAAGCCTCGACTTAAAGGGAAAAAGAAGACCAAAATTAATCAAACTCCAATGAGTTTCCTATCAATCTAGGTCAACGCAACAGCATATCAAGTGCATTATAACCTAGAATAGAAAACAAGCAGGAAAAATGATGATTGGATATGGGGTTGTCACTTGTCAGTTGGTTTGACGTCATAACATTAATAAGATTATGATCCAGATTCAAAGAAACGAACAAACACTCAAATCTAATGGAACATATTTATCGAAACAAAGATTCAAGAGAAGAAGAAGAACCTTGCAAATAGGGCAGATGACTTTAAGGGCAACGGCTCTGGCCTCAAGCTGTGAGCCTTTCGGCTTCTGATTTTTCTCCGCATTTCGTTTCTGAGCTTCGATCTTCTGCTTTCCTCGGGTCATCTTCTTCGTTCAAGATTTGGAGAAGAAGAAAGAAGAAGAAGCGGACGATCCGATTCCGACTTGGGAAATTCTGATCACGAAAATTTATCAGTTTTGGTAAATAAATAAATATTGAAAGAAACCAAGTGGACCGAATCTATAATGACAAAACTATCCCCTACGTATTCCACCTTCTTCATTAGTTTTTTTTTTTTTTTTTCATTTTTTTTTCATTTTATCATAATATGTGGAGTGGGAATTAAACTTGGAGTTGATATGAATTATGCTCATGTTGGCTCTTCTTCATTAGCTTTTTTTTTTTAGTACAAATGGGGTGGGAGGTTTTTATTTAACAAATCATATTTTTGTTATTTTACTTTTATAAATCAAGATAATCAAAAAAGCATATGTAAGAGATTTTTTTCTTTTAAAAGAAAAGAGATAAAACAAAAAAAAAGTATTGATTTCAATCCGTAAGTGATTATAACCACTTAGGATATGATATTTGGAGAAGAGAAGACACCTCGGAAAGGTCAATGACTTAATTATTAAACAAGTTGAGATTTATTATGAATATTGTGAAAATATTGACAATATATTCAAATATATTAAAAAAAAAAACATATCAAAATTTAGTGGGGGCATAAAGGTCTAGAGGGTAGCCATGTCATCTACTATATTTGGAGGGAGCGTAACCTTCTAGTCTAGGGTGGTACCTTGCGACAATTGTTTTTTGAAATAGTTTTAAAACTACTCTATATTTGTTTTTTTTAAAAACTACGTTATTTTTCTTTTTTTAAAAAAAAAAATCAATCTAGACGTGATTCTTTCTTTAAAAATGTAAGAGAGATTTATATATGATAAATAATTTTTAAAACATATTGGGATATCGTTGAGAATAATACTATCGGTCGTTGTTTGGCTATTCTAAACTGAAAGGTTGATGTTAAGGAATGGAGCAAAACTAATATTGCGCCCGAAGGTGGCCAACCCAAAAGAAGTGTCGGACTTCCAACCGATCAGCCTATGTAACGTCTCCTATAAGTTGGTCAGTATGTTCTCCAGTCAATCATCTCTGAATCTTATTCGACTTTTATTTCTGGATGGTCTATCTACGACAATGTGATCATTAGTTATGAGTGTCTACACTTCATGAAGAGAAGTAAGTCTAGGCAAGAGGGTTTGGCAGCGCTTAAGTTGGATATGAGCCAGGCCTATGATAGGGGTCAAATGGATTTTCTTACATAAGATAATGCTTAATATGGGGTTTACTGATGAATGGGTCAGTCTCATTATGTCATGCATCTCATCGACAACTTTTTCAATCCTGATTAATGGCGAGCCAACTGGTTCCATCACTCTGTCCTATGGATTGAGGCAGGGAGACCCTTTATCTCCCTATCTCTTTCTCATAATCGCAAGGGTCTCTCATCGCTACTAGACTAGGCAAAGGAGAAGTGTCAAATTTCTAGAGTTCCTATTTCTAGGTTTTGTCATCCCATTTCTCTTTTTTTTTTTTTTTGCAGACGATAGCTTGATTTTTCTCGAGGCAAATGTTAATGAATTTGTGTAGCTTAAGTTTTGATTACCGGCGTATGAGAAGGTCTCGATCCAATGTGTTAATTATGATAAATTCGCCTTACTTTTTTCACCTAATGTGTTAGAGGATTGTAGAAATTATTTGAGTCACCTTTTAGGTTCGAGTGGTGCCTTCTTCGAGTACCTATTTGGGCATGTCGTCTTCCTTCTCTCGATGCAAAACCTCATATTTCCAGGCTATGAAATCCAGAGTTTGGAAAATGATCCAAAGTTGGAAGAGTAAATTTTTCTTGATGGGTGGCAAGGAGGTTTTTATTAAGAGCATCGTATAGGCTATTCCTAACTATATTATGGGTTGCTTCATAATTTCTAGAACGATTTGCTCTGATATCATGCATATGGTAGCCCACTTTTGGTGGGTTCCTCTGCTGAGAAAGGTAAAACTCACTAGATGTGGTGGGATAGACTTTGCAAACCTAAGGAGGTTGGGGGGTTAAATTTTGGTGATATGGAGAAATTCAACGAAGCTCTACTGGCAAAGCAAGTATGGAAAGTCCTCAAATATCCCAACATTTTGGTTGCCAAAGTCTTAAAAGAAAGGTATTTTCCTATCTTATCCATTACGAAATCTTCTACGAAACCTTCGAGCTCGTTTTTCTGGAAAGGTTATATGTGGGCTAAAGGTTTGTTAACCAAAGGGGTTAGGAGGTGGATTGGTAATGGTTTGACCACACAATTTTTCTTTGACCCATGGTTACCTCGTCCTCAATCTTTTAAGGTGCTTTTGATGGACAGCAGTGTTATCTCTGTGGCTAATTTAATTTCTTGTGGAGTCTAGGATAGGTCAAAGATCAACCATATCTTATGTCAAGCGGATTTGGAGATTATTTTGAATATTCCATTGAGTCAAGTAAACGTCGAAGAAGATTGGATATGACACTTTGACAAGAAGGGAGAGTATACGGTCAAAAGTGGTTACAAACTGGTAGCTTCTAGCCAGTCAGTCAGTGGCAAGTCTAGTGAAAACAGAGTGGGTAAATGGTGGAAAAGGCTTTGAAAGGCACCTTTACCCTTCAAGATAAAGTTTTTTGTTTGGCGGTCTTTCCATAACTGCCTCCCTACACGTGTCAACCTCTCTAACAAACACATGAATGTGGACATAACCTGTCTGATTTGCCATCAGTGCAAGGAGACGATGTTACATGCTTTAGTTGGTTGTAAGCAAGCCAAGGCTTTGTGGCAACTTTTACTTCCTGGAGTATTTGTCCAACGAACCCCAAGTTCAAATATCTATGGTTTGTGGTTCAGGGTACATGAGAGCTTGAATGATTTCGAATTTCTTGTACTTTGTGTGGGGGCTTGGGCTCTCTAGTCTGATAGAAACAAACTTTGTCATGAGATACCAGTTCATGAGGTGTCTTTACGAGCGAGTGAGTGTCTTCATATTTAGAGGAATTTTCTTCGGTCCATTAGAGCCATGGATGAAAAGATTGACAGTTTAAAGGTCGATCTCTATGCCTTCTACTTCGCTTGCTTTCAAGGTGGATGCTTCCTATTGTTACGTGTTGCCTTGTGTGGGGTTTGGTACGGTGATTGGAGACGAATCTAAGTCCTTATTGGCAAGGGTAGCGGTTCACGGCTTTAAGGAATGCTCTTTGTAACCATTATGTGTTGAGGCTATGGCAGTTTTGGTGGGTCTTCGTTTGGTAGAAAAGTTGGATGTTCAGTCATTGGTGGTACAATTGAACTGCTTACCTCTTGTTTAAATGTTGAATAATGAATTAGAGACATATACTAAAGTGTTCACCTAGTTGTTAAACACAGCGGCTCAAGGGCTGACTCGATCAGGGCCTACCAACGCAGCATGCTTGTGGTTGTCCAATTCCCTTCAATGGGTTTTAGATGCTTTCAATTATGATTTGTCTCATGCTAGGCATCAATCTGGTTAGTTGAATTTATAATCCCTCTTGTTTTGTATCAAAAAATAAATTTTAAAATGAAAATTTCATAACCAACCATATTCATGTGGTAACTCTATTTTTCTCAAATGGGTGTCACATTCCTCTCAATCTTACTCCCCATTATTTCAAATGCAATGTTCTTGGCTATTACTCTACAATCTAAAAAAAACTTCTTGTGAGAGGGCACAATGTATATACAGTTATTTTGATAAATTATTGCTATGCAAATACATAACTCACATTAAAATGAGTTTGGTTTTGCATAATATATTGTACCAAGAGATTTTATTAAATTAATATATTCCAACATGTATATCTATGATTTAATCCTAGGATTTTCATTTAATAAGAATTTCATCATCATGCACACTTGGAAAATACATATAAAGCAAATGCATAAATATAAATGATATTATTAAATTAATATACTCAAGTATACATATGATGTTTGTATACATACAAAACTGGGATCAAAGAAGATTATCGTTGAACATATTAAATTTATAAACCTAACATAACAAATAAATATACCAAATTATACCCAACATATCAAATAAATATGCCCCACATTGTGAGATATAAACCATGGCATTATATTTGTTAATGATATTAAAGAAACTGATTTCTAAATGTAGCCACTAAACAAAAAGTGTGAACTTTTTTATAATATGGGTCTTTAATTACACTATTCATACAGTTATCCCAAAAATAAATAAATAAAACGATAAAAAAAAATAAAGGATCCAAAATATGATTATATTCAATGTGCTGATTCATAAAACAAAAATCACACTTTACAAAAAAAAAAAAAACAATAAAAGGAAAGTGATCAATAACTTAACGAGCAATTTGATTTGTACAGTTGCTCATGTTCAACCAATACCAAGAAAAAGGAAAGAAGAAATTACAATCGAGGCAAAAGTGGAAATTACAAGTGGAACTTTCTCTTACGTAAGAATCATACACAATAAAGCATATCATTAAATATACTAAAAGGAACCTTAGAGATACCATTAAGAATTCGATCAAACTACTCATAAGAGAAGAACAAATGGATGGCAATGGTAGAACAGCAGCTTCCAATTTTTTAATGAATCGCAGGCAGAAAATAAGTGAAATCGAGAGATGATTCTCCACGCCTGAGAGTCTCTACGCCTGAACGTTGGGTACTATTTCTCTGAGACAATAGCAATATGAAACAGACTCCATGCTTTATGCTTCTTTCTATACTGTTAATCAGAATTGGAATCATCGAAGTCACTTGGGCATGGCGTCATAACCTCGGATTCAAAGAACTGAACTACTCGGTGCATGGTCGGTCGATCATCTGGACTAGATGAAACACACTGAATAGCAAGCCTTAATAACGCGTCAAGAGTTTCTGACTGTACTCCTTCACATTGTGTATCAACTATTTCTCGTTGCCTATTCTCCGTGACAAGAAAATTTAGCTGTAAAAAGAAGAGAGTTGGATCAGTGATGCAAGGAAGAATAGATCTCGTGTAAGCTCTCTTACAGAAAGATTTGCCTAATCTTCAAAATATAGATCTTTGACAACCTAAGAAGCACGGCCCACTTTAGTTTAGCTAGCGTGTCCATGTTTGACACGTGTCAGATACTTGGACACTCCGACACTTGTTGGACACATTTCGAGCACTTGTTAGTGCAATAGATGTGTTAGACACTACTTTATAAAGTCAACATAGGACCAACATTTGGTAGACATGCATCAAACACTTCTTATGTATACTGGTCAACACATATATGACAAAAAAAAAAAATTTGAGAGTGAAATACATCAAACTAATTTTTTAAGCGTAGAAATGAATAAGCCCATTAACTTTGAATTTCCTTCTTGTTTAAAAATGATACATATTTTAAAAATGTATGTTTTAATAAACGTGTCTTGCCGTGTCCGTGTCCTAAATTTTTTAAAAATGACGTGTTGTCGTATCGTATCTCGTATCCGTACTTCTTAGATGACAACCAACCTAGGCTTATTGCTAGATATAGAATCATTTTATTATTAGTAAATCGCCTTCGTCATCGACCACCACCTTGATTAGCAATCTCACATAGTTGCTGCAACCAATCCCCTTTAGCTTATCCATGCAAGCATGTCTACAGCTCATCAAAGCATTGTAATTTGTGACAGGACTGTAGAGAGGTAGAGAGAGTTTTCTACTGATTGTCGAAGAGTTATTAGAGTTGAAGGATAAGGATTCCAGAAGAAAGGTCATAATTGTATAAAGCATATTTTCATTCTGCAATGTTATAGAGCTCAAGGTAGGGACATGGTTAAGAGATGGCTTGGTAGGAGCACCCTCATTGTTGTAAAAAATTATATCATTAGGAAAGAAGGTTGTCATTTCCCCTAATCCTTTCGCAAACACAGCTGAACGGAAGTGCAGAACAAGAAGTGACAGTTTTGTTGAGTTAGTTTTGAACTGTTTGGAGGGAGAAGATTGTCTACCATCATACAGGCTGGAAGTAAAGGAGAAGGGCGGGATGTATTAGATGAAATTGGAAGGGTTTCTACCAAAACTATTTGCCTCTGAAACTGAAAGGAATCTTCAACAAATTCAAATGAGAGCCGTCTCTTGTAAAGTGGAACCTGTTGTTTGCCATGGAGTTCAGAACAGCCGCAGCTCCTTCTCGGTAAATTCTCCAAGGTCATCAGTTCATGTGAGAAGCTCCTAAGCGGCCAAAAGGATCTCCCAGTATTCACCACCAGCCCAACAATCCCCATATTACTCCTGGGAACGTCCTCTAATAGATGGGTGGGCCAATGGAAGGGAAAAGTTTTTGGCATGCTTTTTTTTTTCCAGTTTTATAGTGTATTTGTCTTGAAAGATAAGTAAGATCTTGAGAGTTAAAACGATTGAGGAATCTTTTCTGAGATAATATTAGGTTTAACACTTCCTTGTAGGAAAGGCTTTTTGTAGTTATCCTTTTGAATTGAAGTCCCTTTTTGTAGGTCTAAGTTCCCAGTTGTTTTCTTCTTCTTTTTTTTCTTTTTTCCCCTTATGCCCTTGTATTTCCTCATGTGAGAGTTCAGTTTGTTATAAAAAGTAAATAAATTAACCTAAGGAAATGGAATCAGGAACCGTCCCTTGGGATGTCAAGCTTTGTGATTTAATTGAACTTGATGAGATCAGATATAAGGAAGAGATAGATATCGTTCTCGATTTTGCACTTAGAATTCTGGTAATGAAGTAGATTCATCAGCTTATGTATAAGTCCTCCGCAGAAGATGGCATTCATGTTCAATTTTGAACCATTGGAATAGTGGCTCTCTCGGTACTCTTTTCCCTCAGGCTATACGACTTCTCTATTCAAAAGAACAAGTTTACTTCCCATCGCCTAATATATTTTATTATTATTTTTTTTTATGCGAGAAAAAAAAAGAATACACAGGCCTAAAAAAAACAAGCCCACAAAAAAGGGAGCTCCCTCTACAAAAAGGGACTCCAACTATGCAAAATAGTTCCTATAGAATAGTTACAAAAGGTTTTCGAAATCAAAGCCCACAAAGAAACATGATAACAAAGTAAGGACCAAAACTCTCTAGGATCCCTATCCACTCTCTAAACATCCTACTATTTCGTTCGTCCCACCAGAACCATAAGGTCCCACACATCCCCGCCATCCGTAAAAGACGGCCCTTTTTCCCAAAAGGCGGATTGAGGAGGAACTCCTTGATCATAGCGCTAGCATCTCTGTGACGAACATATAATATACCAAACGTCTAGAAAAAATAGTCCCAAACACTACTCACAAAATCACAACGTTAGAGAATATAGTCCAAGTCTTCCTCTGCCTTCCGACAAAGAAGACAACAGAAAGGCCCAATAAGTGAAGGCATCTTACTCGCAAGCCGATCCATCATGTTAACACGACCATGAAGGACTTGCCAAGTAAAGAACCTCCCTTCCTAGGAATCTTAATCCTTCAAAGCATCAAAAAGACTGACACTTCTAAGGGAGAAGGATCACTAAACAATGGAAAAAAGACACACAAATGAACTCTTCCAAAGGATTAGGGCTCCAAAATAACCACCTTTCTCCTTCTTCTAAAGGGGTGACCCTCGAGTAAAGAAAGAATTCTAAAGGGGTGACCCTCGAGTAAAGAAAGAAGAGTAGCCACCTCTGTTGCCTCCCGCCATTGCCTAATATAACCTCCCTCCCTCTTGCTTTGTTGTTACTTAGTGGTGATTCTCTTTCCTTTCCCTCAATCTTCATTTGAAGAAAATCCTTTTTCAATGTAAAATGATAGAATTTGTTGGCTTTGCCTTCTTCGTTACTTTGAGGTCATCTCTCTTCAAATTTCAGTATTATACGCAAACTCTCAAGTCCCCGTGCATGTGCTCCCTCCCTATTTGATAACTCATTCTAACCCTTCCTCAACCCTATAAGGATCGAATTTTTTTTGGGGATTGAGGAAGGTATAATTGGCGATAATGGTTGAGAAGCCAAAGCAGAGGTTGTCAAGAATATGCTAGTGATTTGGTGGAGGGCATGTTTGTCCACCCTCTCTTTGTTATTCGAGAATAGCTAAATTGGCAGACGGCTTACATTGCTATCATATGTAATCAGTCTGTAATGGTGTATACAAGTCTTGGGAGGCAATTGTTCACTTCAATGCCTCCCTTAAATTCTTAGTTCAGAAGTTTTGTTTTTAGCATTTTGCCGTCTTTCTACTTTCTTATATTTCTTGTTTTAATAAAATTTCCTAATTTTCCGTATGTCTCAACCTAAGTCTGTTTGTTACCTTTCCTGAATAAGTTAGGTATGCATCTAAGTACAACTGCATTATATTTTTTCAGCAATCATAATAAATATACTACTAAACCAGTCTTACCGTGGATATTTTTATACTTTAAGGCTTGTAAATCAATTCTAAACTCAAGGGAAGTTCCTAAAGAGATATGGTTGCATTAATTCAATTGGATCATTTCTTTAAAAAACCAACCTCTAGAATTAGTATTGATCTACATTGCATTAATTCAATTGGATCTTAAATTTATTTCGTTGGATCTCTTTGGAAGCATTGGTAAATCAGGAGGCTACTATGTGAGGAGCTGATTTTGGATATTATTGGTTCACTTGAGTAAGGAAGCCTTCTAAGCCTCGTTTTTCTTCAGCATGGAGGTCTTGGATTTGAGTTACATAGCTATTGATGTCTTTATTCTGGGCTGGATGTTTCGCAAGGCTTGGGGTTTTGGAGCAGCAGAAAAGCATGCATGATTCAATGATTTCCTTGAGAGTATCTACATGTGCATATCAATGGAGTTAGTAACTGCTCTTTCGGGAGATCTTAGCCAGCAGCCACGAATGGATTTAGTGCTATCAGTCGGCTTGTTGAAAGCAACAGATTTCTTCTTTTGGTTTTGGAATTTTGTCAATTCTTCTTAGTGGACTCTTCATAATTTCAACTTCAATCTTTGTGAGATGTTGTGGGGGAAGCATTTCCTCTTTTATTTTGGGTTTGCCTGTTCGAGTTAAAGTCATCTAGAATATGCCTCAATGGTTGCGAAGTTAGAGGTCCTTCTAGTATCCTCTTGGGATATGTGTTCAATTGGAATGTTTTTAATTTTTATTCCGAGTTTGTCTTTATGATGGAATTTGGTTCTGGCCTTGTATTGGCAAGTTTGTAGTTTTTATTTTGTTTCCTCTCATGTACTTTGAGCATTAGACTCTTTCATTATATCAATGAATAATCTTGTTTCCGTTTCAAAAATAATAAATAAAGAGATATAGTTGATTAGATTCCACAATTTTCTCCTTCGATATTCTCATTACTCTCCTACAGTTTTCCTAGCCTGGAATCTGGTTTAAATTCTGAAAGCAGTGAAAACCTTTTAGAAGCCTCATTCTAAAATTGAGCCCCCAAACTGATCGGAATTGCAATAAAAGAGCTATCCACTCAAGGACAAGGCTTCCACAAGTAAGAGCTTTCTTTATCTTTCTTTAGTGGGTTTGCACACACCTAGACTAATTTCATAACTTGGTCGCCTAACACTACCACAATTAGTCGCCCAAAAAACTTGTAAGATATTAAATCCTAGGTAGGTTCCCATCATGACTTGAAGCTATTCCCTCTAAGCTCTTTGATGTCTAGACCAACCCATATGGTTTAAAGAACAAGGCTATGAACTTTGGAAGTTTGATCAAGGACCGACTTGAGATCTGCTATGCCAGCATAGCCTATAACATCACTCAGCGACACTAATATACCTGGATTCTACAAAAAGCTAGTTATAACATATAAGTGGATAAATAAATTTTCTCCAAAAATATATTAGAGTTTAAGAGAAGCTATGAGTGAAAATGAATACCCAGCCAACAATGTTCAGGCCTTTCTCAATAAATGATGCATCCGTAGGACGTTTTCCACTCAGTACTTCAAGTACCAGAACTCCAAAACTATATATATCGGTCTTTTCAGTTGCCCTACCGCTTTGCATATATTCTGTCAGAACAGACATTACAAGAGGTGAGAGATTAAAATATTAAGAGAGGAATAAAAACATGGACTAAACAGAAAGAAAGGCATCAAACAAAAGGGTGGCCACAAAAATTACAAATTGCGGCTTCACTTATGAAGAATAAAAAATAAAAGATGATTACAAAAATGTTTTATTGCCAGTACCGAAGAAGACCATTAATAATAGTGCAAATTCATCCAAGGGGCAAGGTTATGATGCTGAAATCACTGACTGTGCAAAGTGTAGATGCTGAAGAAAACCATTATACGACAGAACTCTAAGCATGATTTGAAGAGCAAAAGATCAAATTGGAAAAACAGAAGAGCAGCCATTGGTAATCATTATTTCATTCATCACAAAAAGAAATTATTTCTCACTCCCAAAAAATTCTAAAGACTGCTTACCAGGGGCCAAATAACCAAATGTTCCGGCAACAATGGTTGTAATGTGAGATTTATCATCATCCAGAAGCTTGGCAAGTCCAAAGTCAGAAACTCGAGCATCCAGATTGCCATCAAGCAAAATGTTGCTTGACTTGATATCCCGATGTATGATTCTGGGTGAACAATCATGGTGCAGATAAGCAAGCCCTTTTGCTGCTCCCAATATAATATTCAAGCGTGTGTCCCAGTCTAATTGCTCAGATCTTTCTGTCAGGTGTTATATGGATGAGATACATCTAAATGACATACTGAGAAGAAAATTTACCACACAAGAATTCAAGTAGATACATCATGCAACTTAACAGAAAAACGCATAGTTGTTGACTTGAGTGCCTCTTTTAAAGAAAACTTGATGATGTGAGGAAGAGAGTCTCACCATGAAGGGCCTCATCAAGGCTTCCCCCAGATAGATAATCATAAATCAACAGTTTTGATGTGGGAGAGTTGCAATATCCTCTCAAATTAACAAGGTACCGATGCTTCAAACTTCCAAGAATTTCAAGTTCCCTCTCAAAAAAGTGATCAAACCCCTCATTTATCTTTACAATATTTTTCAAAGCAAATACATTGCCATCATCCATTGCAAGCCTGTAAACTGTTCCAAAACCCCCAGAACCGATTATGTGTTCCTCATTCAAGGTTTCCAACTTCTTCATAATGTCTTTTGAAGAGTATGGCAAGTCTCCATGAAACATCACAACGGATGCACCTGTAGAAGTCAGGCTATGGTCATAGAGACGCTAAAACCTTGAAACTATAGAGTAATATTGCCATAAACAACAAGACACTGCAAATAGATTATTCAATATAGACCATAAAATTGCAAAGGACAGTACCTCCACCAACATCCTTCGCAAGACCTTTCTTGTCATTTTTGCCAAATCTTTTGTAAAGAAAGCAACCCCAGAAACACATAAGAGCAACAAGTAGTAGAGCCCCCACTGTAGCTGATGCACTTATGAGTAGCCGGCCAGAATACTTCCTCCTCATTTGATTTTGGGCTACAGAAAAAGGACATTAGGATGACTTAGGACCTAACGACATAAGCTATAAACAAAATTCAAAGAATGAATTTCAAAGCTCTCATAAGTGGAAAACATTTGAGACAAACGGGCCAAAAATGAAAAGATGCATCATAATAGTGGAAATTAAATTATTCACAATCACGTGAACTATCCAAATTCCAAATGACCAACTATCATAATGATCACCTGAGCTTGGGTACTCAGAATTTGTTCCAGATCCAGTATTATCGTCTTTGCAAATGACACTAACTTGTTTCCCACACAAACCACGATTTCCGACAAAGCTGCAAAACAATGTACTTTCTTGTAAAGTGGTTATTGTATTGCAGGTTGAGTCATCAAGAGAAATTAAACCGTCACCGCAATATTGCTTTAATAAGATAGGATGTGCGCTCAAGTAAAAGTTTATTCATAAGGCTTTGAATTTTCAGTACTTACGAAGTCTCTGAAAACTTGGAAAGAACACCAACAGAAGGTACTGGTCCAATTAAAAAATTTGATGAAACATTGCTGTACAAGAATGCATGCCAGACGTAAGGGTCACATAATGGAAAATTAAATCTTATGGGAGGTACCTATTATTAAACACTATAACAAACATTACACCGTAAGGTCACTTACAGAATAGCCAGCTTATCCAAATTCCCAAGGGACGTTGGGATATTTCCACTAAGAGAGTTGCTAGAAACGTCTCTACAACATCAGAAGAAAAAATATAAAAACCATGTTCTCCAGCAAAAGATCAAATTCTCATTGCTTCCGTGTCTAATTTGTCTAGGTGTAACAATTCCCAACTTTCTATTTTTAGTAATACAGTAGTGGTAAAGTAGCACTAAATAATTGGATATGTCTATTTCTAACAAGTTTTAAACTAGCAACTTTAATATTAGAATTGTACATATTCTTAAGAAAAATTAACAGCAACTCTTATCCAAGCTTGTCCAGAAATTTCATCATGTCCATACGCGTGATAATAGCAAGTTCTTTATTTAGAATAGTTTTCTTTTCAATCAAGCATTCATATTACTGGATACCATTATAGAGCCAAAGGTAACCTTAACTATTGTCTTGCATAATAATGATCAAACCGATAGCAAATTAGAGTCTCAAAATCCCCAAACATCAATTCTTAGTTTTGGAGAATCTCTATTAGTACTTCTGAATTAGGAAATAGAAACTGTCAGACTCCTTTAGGTGGAAATTGACAAAAATTGAAAGATCATAGAAACATGAGATAAGCAACTTACAACATTTCCAACTCTGAAAGGTCTCCCAGCTCATAGGGAATCACTCCGCTTAGGTAGTTTCTTTGCAAGAACCTGTGGCAGACAGATGATTATTTACCTAAACTATCCTGAGAACATGGCAACATTGACATGGAATTGGAGAATTGAAGAAGATGAAAGGAAAGAATTAAAACAGCACTCTACTAGAAGTAGTATGAGCTGAATAACTGACTATTCTAGATTTTTTTTATTATTATTATTAATTTGGACCATTTCTCGCTTTGTGTGTATCATCCTTATGCGGGGGCCATGCTAATTTTTTCTGTATCGTTCTAATTTTATCAGATGTCCCCGAAGGGACTTTTTTATTATTATTAATGAAAACAACAACTTTCATTGAGATAAAAATGAAAGAATATACAAGCATACAAAAAAACCAGCCCACCAAAAAGAGCTCAACTACAAGGTGGGGCTCCAACTATACAAAATAGAACCCTTTAGGATAGTTACAAAAGGTCTTCGAAATCAAAGTCTAGAAGGAAACATGAAATCTAACAAGGGACCACACCTCACTAGGATACCTTTCCAACCCCCTAAAGACACGATTATTCCTCTCGTCCAAAGATCCCTCAAAATAGCACACTCTGTGAACCATAAAAACTGACCCTTCTCACAAAAGGACGGATGGAGGAGGAACTCTCTGGTCATATCACCTAACTCCCTATGCCATGCTAGCAAAAAACCAAAAATCTGAAAGAACTCGCTCTAAACAGCTCGAACATTATTATATTCATTTTTCATTTTAATTATTCTAAAGAAGGTATAACATTAGTCAACTTTAACATAGTTACTGGTCAAGGGATGCAAAAGCTCGGACCCTCGCCCCACTTAGATTATAATACTAAAGAAAGGAATAACATGTACTCAAAATGTTACAGCATTTAAACGTGAAAGGTACAACTTTAGTTTCATTCTCACATTCAAGAGGACGTTTCAGGTCAAAACACTTTACCACCACACTGTTTTCCATCTACACATGCACAGACACAAAGGGGAAGGGAAAAGATAAAAAAAAAACAGCTTTACATCTGCCGAACAACATTTAAATTCAAGGGAGGAAAACAAAAGAAGCAGGCACATACATTCCCTGCAACTGCGAGCAATTTCCCAGTTCTGATGGTATTGTTCCATATAGGTTGTTGTCCGAAAGAGTCCTGAAATAAGATGAATCCTACAGATTATCAGCAATTCAAATGCAAGCTTTTAGAAATATAAGCATGCATCAGCAACCTCAAAGGTTTATATATATATATATATATATATATATGTAAATGTATAAGAAATCCTCATAAAACGTACAGGCTCTTCAATTGATCTAGCTTCCCAAGTTCAGGTGCAATGAACCCGCTCAGTTTGTGACTTGCAAGCTTCCTGGATGATTGGGCAAAAGAATGAAAACAGTGACATCAAATGCACAAATTTTTCCTACTAAAAGAACAAACAGGCCAAAGGTATCGTGTAATAATAAACTTTAGCATCAGATCAGACTTCAAATTTTGCCTCTCTTTTAGTACGAAAAGAATATTTCTTAATGAGGCAAGAGCATTTGACAATAAGTTCAGAAATTAAACTAAATCTTCTGGCCAAGAACTATTATAGCATGGGGAGCCAAAATCTTAAAAATTGCAGTGTCGCCTAACTGGAAAAAGAAATTCAGCAATGTAATGAAGTCGTGATTCTTCAAGCTTAATATAAAAAATTATTTATCCACTTTAAACGAATTCACAAACAGTTAAGTTGTATGATTGTAGCCTCTGTACCTGGCTATCTGCAACTAAAACTAAGCATTTATGAATGTATTTATTTGGTCTATAATTTTTTTCCACACGACATCCTCATATCAAACTTTTATGTTTTTGATAAGGAACTGGAAAGAGGGATCAGGGGAAAGAGGCATCTACTCAGCCTGAAACAGGGCTTATAAATTTCCCTCCAGTAATGATAACCATGAAAGTTGACATTACAAAAGTTCCAACATAGAGTACCAGCTTGAGGTTATTTGTAAAGTATATAAAAAATTTAGAGAACTCCCAATGAGAATCTTGAAAAAGGCTCCTGTTTCTTTTCAGCCAAACAACCCCATATTAAACTTTAGACCTTCACAGAGGTGGCTTAAGCTTTTTCAAAATGGTTTCTCCTACTTTTTGAAACTCACAATGAGATTACTCTCTTCGTTTTTGGATCGCAGACCACTCCTGTCCAGTTACAAGGGTTTGGATCCTCTGGTCTCCACTGAAAGATGACTCCATCAGAACTGGCAACTGCCATCCTAAAGCTTAGAAGTGCCGCACCTAGAGATCAAAGATAAAATTATGCAAGTGACCAATATGAAATAGATGAAAGGAAGAAAATTAAATGGAATGGAGCATGCATTGGTTTTACTTATAGGGTGAGAGAGAAATTTAGAATCATATAATAAGTGCATATTTTATCTACATTTAAAATTTCCGAGTCAAATGTAAATTCAAAAAGTAACTGTTAATCCCAAATTTGATAGTCAAATGATGATGTCAAACAAGCCAAGTGATAAAGAACCGAAAAAAAATTAAGAAACCACTTGAATCATGTCCCCAACATGAGACATAGACCATATATAAGTAGAGTGGGACATAGATAATCCTTCAATGTGTGGACAATGGTTGAGTTTAATATGAAGACAAGAAATGCCACAAACTTGTACAAAGTACAAAAATTACCATCAGGGGTGAGGCCAGTGCTTTTATTCATTGCCATACAAAGAAGTAGAACGTGAAGAACCAACAAGCCAGAACATTTGACCAGACAGATGCCCATGGTGGCTCTGGTCAAGGGTGAAATGTCTACAATAAATCATCTGACAGAACAAGCTGACCAAATGTTTCCTTGGACATGTGGCACTCTGGTTGAAGCCCAGCTGTTTCAGACATACAAATATAAGAGAGACACATATTCAATTTTTTTTTCTCAAAAAAAGAATAAGAGAAGAAGAAGATGAAGAAAGAAAAATAATGACTTGAACAATGTACAAATCAATTGAACAATGATTGAAAAGATACCAGCATCTAAGTAATGAATAAATATTAGTGACTAAAGAAAACATTCTTACTCTATTCTGATCAACTTAACAATAATAGAAAAGCTACATCAGTAACTAGAGGAAAATATTCCTACTTCCACACTATGTCAATTCGCGCCATGGCTCATTTCGCAAATGCCCAACAATCGATGGGCCAGAAAACCTCTCACTTCCAACATGGAAACACGATAGTGGCAGAGATCATAACCAAACTTCAGACTGAAGTATCACAGAGATTGCTTTCCATTTATTTGATGGCGAGGAATCCAGAAACAACGATATTGATGGAATTGGTAAAAGAAAATAGGAAAAATCGAATGGCCCTTCCCCATAAATTCTACTATTGGATTCCAGCATCAATGTTTCTCAAAATCTTGGAAACCGACAGAACGAATTCAATAGAATAATTAACAGACTAATACTTCATTACGAACTAGGGAGAACCTCAAATCATGTAACGACTCTTCCTCGGCGGCCAAGCAAGACTTAAATTCATGAGTATTCAATAGATGCAGTACCATACCAGAACTACAACCAGTCTCCACTCCTAACTGCTCAAACTAGAAGAAGCAAAACATAACCTAAACCAAAAAGCTCAAAATAACACAATCTCACACTTCAATTCCACAACATTTGAGAACCAAAACCGCGAGAAGTGTAGGCACATTTAACATGTCACAATCACAATAACAATCTAATCCAATCCAATCCAGTCCAAAATCCTATCAGAGTAGTCAATTAACTCAGAAAAAAAACAAACAAACAAACAAAATCATCAGGCGTTTAACCGGCAAAAAAGAAAAGGAAAAAAACGGAAAGCAAGTGATGAAAAGTGAAAAGTAAAACATGCAAGTACCTGCAATACGATCTTAGATCCAATTCGAGAGAAATGCAGGTGAGTAAGAGAGAGGGCTCCAAGAGAGAAAGAAAATGGTCGGTCCGTGAGAGGTTTGGCAAAATCTATCTATCACCAAGAGGCTGAGTTTGGAGCTTGCTTCCAGAGAGAGAGAGAGAGAGAGAGAGTGAGGGCGAGAGAGTCTGAGAGAGCATGTGGAATATTCGACAGAGAGGCGTTGGAGTGAGACTGAAGAGGCGCTGTAGCACGTGTGAAGAGGGATGTTTTCAAGCGTGTGACCGACTGCCCCATTTTCGCTTCACATTCTCTCTGCTGCGGCTTCTATGAGTGAGAGCCAATGCCTCCTCTCCTAATCTACATGACATCCTATCCCTTCCCTTTTCCTATGCTGACGGCTGGAATTCTCCCTTTCCTCTCACTTCAATTGTTCAATCTTTTTTCTTTCTTTAAAATAAAAAATTATTATAACTCAAACTAAAATAGTTTACCCAAACATATACTATTATAATTCACTATTATAATTCATAAATTATAATAACGAATTTAGCACTTCAAATACTTTATAAATATTTTTATCCGTACTCAAAATAATAATAAATTACAAATTTAAGTTTATGAAATTTTTAGACCCCATTTGATTATCATTTCATTTTATGTTTTTTTTTTAATTAAGTCTATAGACATTACTTCCACATCTAAATTTCTTATATTATTGTCTAGTTTTTACTAAGGTTTAAAAAACTAAACTAAATTTTAAAAAAATAAAAAAAATAATTTTTAAGAATTTGTTTTTGTTTTTTAAATTTAGCTAAGAAATCAACTATTGTAATTACAAAAGATACAAATCAATGTAAACAATGTAGAGAAAATCTACTTAATTTTTAAAAACAAGAAATAAAAAACAAAATGTTAACAAATGGAGTTTTAATGTTTAAAATTCAAAAAATGAGAAAAAGACGAAACGGCTCATATTCATCGACGTAATAAGAAAATAATATATTATTATTTTATAACTTAAATCATGCAATCATTATACGGAGCAATACAAAAAAAGTTATAATAATTTATTTAAGAATAATATTAAATAAAGGGAATAAAAAAATTATTAAAATAATACAATATATTTTAAGTTAAAATAATCCTTTTGGTTCTGGTACTATTTTAAATTTTAGTTTATATACTTTATGTTATAATATCACGTATATCATAAAATACAAAATCTCATATATATTAAGGGATTGTTTGTTTCATGAGAATCTAAGATTTTTAGGGAGGCCGGAGACATCTAAATTATTGTATTTGTTTTGCATAAATGTAAGATGCTCGGGCATATGAAAATTTTCGGACATCTTTGGATGCCCTTATGGAGGGCATCTCGAGAGTTTTGAATGCTCTTCTAAAATATGGATTTTCTGAATTCTCGTATTGAGGGTATCCTCTTTTTACCTTTTTAACCATTATTTTTATATATATATATCACTCTTATTTATTTTATTTTATAGTTAAAATAAATATTGTCAAATATGTATTTCACTTTTTTTAGTTGTTTTTATTTTCTTTAGAAGGATATTTAAATTTATTTTTATTTTTATTTTATAAAAAATCTTAAATTAATCTATATGTATTTTTTTTTTTTTTTGAAAAATAACAAATAAAACAATACAACTATATTAATTTAAAAAGAAAATAAAATTGAAAAAAAGAAACAAATATATTATATAAGTTTAACTTATATTATTAAATTAATTATAACTTAATGAATAGTCGTAAGGGCATTTTTGGAACATGATGTAAATTTAAGACATTTCTTAGTAGAAATTCTACAAACAAATATAGTTATCCAAATATTCTCCATATATCTTCAAAAATATTTCAACAAAACAAACATGATTATCTAAGAATGTCAAATATCTGTATCTCGAGACATTTATTATTTCGAGCATCTAATTACTATGGTAATCTACATTTTTGAAAAACAAACGGCCCCTAAGGGGTCGTTTGTTTTTTGGGAATGAAGATAACTGAAATCTTTACATGCCTAAAATTATAGATACTTGGATGTTTGATATCTTTAAATAACAATCTTTGTTTTGTAGGATTTCTACTCGAAAATGTCTCAAACTTACCTAATATTCCAAGAATGCTCTTGCGATTATTCATTAATGCTTAATTTAATATAATTTAAACTTATATTAATTTAAATATTTTTTAAACTAATATAGTTTATATTATTTTTCCCAACAAAATAATATATTTAAGATTCTTTATAAAATAAATATGAATTTGAATTTGAATATGAATATCTTTCTAAAAAAGTAAAACAACTACGATATAACTAAAAAAATATTGATATATATGATTTTACAATAATTATTTTAACTATAAAATGCAAATAAAGAAAAGTCAAATATATATAGGTTAAAAAAAGTAAAAAGGATATGCTCTCAACATAGGAATTCGAAAAACTCATGTTCTAGGAGGGCATCCAAAACTCTCCTAATGCCATCCTAGAGAGTAAGGACATATGGGATGTTTTGAAATCTCTAGATGTTAGAGCATCAAACATTACTGGAAAATAAAATGTAGTAATACAGATGTCCACTCCAAAAAAATCTCGGATGCCCACGAAATAAATGACAAGATTTCAATTTTAGCCCTTGTTTGGAACCTCTAGATTTAAGAGGATTTTATGTGTTTGGATTAGGAGTGTTCGTGAGTTGGGTTGGGTTGGGTTGAAGCAATTTTTAGACCCAACCCAATCAGTCGAGTTGTCAATATCTTCAATCGAAACAAGTCTTATTAAATAATGAACCCAACTCAACCCAACTATGAATGGGTTGGTTAGGGTTTCTCCGTTCATTATTTAAAATTTTGTTTTAAAAAGAAATCATATGTCGATACGTAAAAAGAATTTGTTTAATTGTTTTCACATATTGAAATAAGATTCGTAAATCAATTTTAATATATAATTTGAATAATATAATTGATTTTCATAGTGTTAAAAAATTATTTTAAATAAACGGTGGATAATAAATAATCTAAAAAATTTATGAAACTGAGTAAAATTAAAATAAATATATATATATATATATATATAATTATATTGAAAGTAAAAAAAACATACATATTAATATTAATAATAAGTTCGGGTGGGCTCGAGTTATTTTAGGTGAATCCATGAACTAACCCAACCCATAAATTTTTTATTTATTTGAACCCAACCCAACCCAAACCGTCAAATTTTTCGAGACATTAGATTTTTTTAACACCCTTAGTTTGGATGTACATTTTAAAAGAACTATTATTTTCTCACATGCAATGCACGTGTGTTTTAAAAAAATTAATTTTTTTATAAAGTATTATTCGATATAATTATTTTCTTAAATTACTTAAAGATTAATTTTATAAATTCTTGCACTAAAAACATTATATATTCTTATAATATAATTTTCTTTTATTGGTTAAGTATTTTTCATGGATTAATAAACATGTTTTAGTCCCTAATGTTTGTGTTTTTTCAATTTTGTTTGCATGTTTCTAATATATTGTTTATTTTTAACATTGTTTTTATTGAGTTATTATAAACCTATATGATGATACATATTACTTAGTGAATGAAGAGAAATTTAGGCCAAGAGAATATTCATCTAAGAAATTCTTTTCTAATTTCTTCAAATTTATTTGATGTAGAATTAAAGTTTTTCTTCTCTTAAATGTGATATATTATATGTAAAGTTTGTTTTAGTCAATTCTAACATTTACCGATAATGAGAGGCTAAATTGAAAAATATTAACACACAACCTAAACCTGAAATTTTGTTAAGTAATAGAATTAAATTGGAAAACAAACTTTATATATATATAGTATGTTGTCATTTTTTTAACTTTATAAAATTTGAACTAATATATTTTTATTATAAAATTAAAATGCACACAAAATAAAGAGAGAATTTTTTTTAATACAACAATTAGGGGTATGGGAATTTGAACTATAGACCTCGTGATTATTAATATACTAGAATGTCGGTTAAACTAAGCTCTTGTTAGCAATAAAGAGAGAAATTGTAAAAGAGGAAAACAAATAATTAATGTGGATTACAATGAAAATCAACATTCATATATCTTTAGCTTTATCCTAGCTCGAGTACTCGATGCATAATTTATGTCACATTTACCGTACTGTACAATTCAAGTCATGTTATTTTGGAAATTGTCGTAACTCTCTTTAATCATCTCACTACTCTTCAATTAGGTGTGGATGTCATCTTGTAGCACTCCTCAGCTGTATATGTTGCATCTCAACCTAATGTTGATGTCTACGTAAATAAATTAATTTCGATGCAGTTTGAGAGAGGATGTTTGGTTGGATTAACTTAATGAAGCTTTGAAAACAAACAGAAGAAGTTGATAAATATTCAAACTACATTGTTTTTCTTAGCGTGACTCAATATCTCTTCTCCTTTATTTTGTATGGTTCTCAAATGAAGTCACCATCTTTTTGTTTATATATATATATGTGTGTGTCTAGAGAAAGAATGGGAAGAGACTCATTGGTTTTAGTTTTTTTTCTACATTAATTAGTTTCAATTTTTTTCCTAATATTGATCACGATTTATAATTTAATCCAAATGTTAGAATTTGTTACATTTTCCTTTGATTTTTTTTTTTTTTTTTTTTGGATTAAGCCCATTTCCTTTTTTAAAACCTTAATTGGAATTAATGTGTAAAACATTGACATCAATTTATTTGATAGTGTAACCGTTTTTATCATTTTAATTATTGTATTTAGTTTTTTTTTTTCAAACATTGACATCAAGCATGGAAAGAGACTCATTAGTTTCAGTTTTTTTTTTTTCATATTGATCACAATTTATAATTTAATCAAAATGTTAGAATTTGTTACATTTTCCTTTGACTTTTCTTCTTTTTTTGGTTGGAGAAAACCCATTTCCTTTTTTAAAACCTTAATTGAAATTAATGTGTAAAACATTGACATCAATTTATTTGGTAGTATAATCGTAGTTATCATTTTAAAATGAGGAAAAATTACTATAAAAAAATATCAAACTATTTACAAATATAGGAAAATTTCACTGTCTATCGCTCAAGCAATAGAATTATATCGCAGTCTAAGATAGACAATAAAATTTTTCTATATTTATAAATAGTTTGGCTCATTTTTTTATATTTAAAAATAACCATTTTAATTAATGTATTTATTTTTAGGGCTCTTTTCAAATATAGAAAAATGAGTCAAACTATTTGCAAATATAGAAATTTTTTACAGTCTATCGCTGATAGACCGTGATAGAATTCTATCGTTTTTTATCGCTCAGGCGATAGAATTTATTTGTTTGAGTGATAGAAAGCGATACAATTCTATCGCGGTCTATCACATATAGACAGTGAAAATTGTCTATATTTGTAAATAGTTTGATTTTTTTTTGTTTATAGTAATTTCCCATATTTTTATGTTATTTCATTTAATTTTTTAGCAATTGATATCAGCCCTATTGTGGGAAGTAAGTTTTTTTCTTACAATTTTGTTAAGAAAAATTTAAATGAAATTTGATGTTACCAAAAAATTTAATGTTTTTTTTTTTAAATGAGATGTTTTTTTTTAAATGAAGTACAACATAAGAAATACACGATAAAATAGTCTTGAAAAAGTATTATCATTAATTATTAGTGACATTCATTTGTAAATTTAAAAATTGACAAGGGACAAAATAGTTCAATTTTTTTTTTTCAAATATCACTCATTTTTAATATATTATAGATACGTTTCCAATTTTATCTTTACAATGTCTTTTTTTTTCTCTCTGTCTAGGCTCCATATACGACATATTGAAGCAAGCAAATTCAAAGGTTAGTTTCTCTATTTTGTTTGTCTGTTATATTTTGCAAATTTTTAATTGATAATAATTTAATTTTTTAAAATTAATTTATTCATTCTAACCTATTTTTTATATAGCTAATAAATTACTGCAGTTTTTGTTTTTTTTTTTTAGTTCATCCTCTTAAGCATTTTTTTTTTCTTTTTACTTGTTGATTCACATCAGAATACTATGTCTATTGTTCCCTTTATTTATCGATTCAATTTGTTTACCTAAGGTGTGATGTATTTTTTTGTTGTGTGTTTTTATTTAAATTGGTTGAACATTGGTGGTAGAAGAAGTCCACCATTTTTTTTTTAAATTTCCTTAATCAATAAATTAAATGAACAAATTAAAAAGAAAAACAATTGTAACAGAGAGAAAAAAAATATTTCTTTTTTAATTTTATTGTTATTATTATTATTATTATTTTAGAAATGTTGAGGAAACAGATATATAGTGGATAAGAAAATATATATAATGTTTAATTCACATAATTTTCAACCAAAATTATAAAAGCATACAGTAAATGATTATATTTTCCTTCTCATTTCGAGCATTCAAACAAAAAAAACTTATTAATTTCAGTTGTTTCAAATAATTTTGGTTATTCATTAGCATTTTTACTATAAATTTTAAAATCATATTAAAATATATTATATTTTCTGCAAAAAAAAAAAAATTATTATTATTATTTAATCAATTTTTATAAAAAAATAGTTTTAGGAGACTAAATTTAAGATTTATTGAAAGTATAGAAACTAAAATTGGTCTATTTGGTACATAGACTAAAATTGTACCAACTTTAAAGTATAGGAATCAAAATAGTATTTTAACTATTATTTTACTATGTATGATAAATTTGTAAGCATTTTTTAGATAATTTTAAATGTGTACTTCTTTTAACTAAATTTTAAATATGTACTTAAAATATTGGTGTATATTTTTAGTACATACTTTGTTCAACTGCAAAAAAGTTGTTCAGAAAAATTAGCATTTTTTTAGAAAAGGATATCATCTATATTTTGTGTATTTTCTTTGAAGGTACGTTCACAAAATTTTATAATCTTTTATATTAAAAAAAATCAATTTAGACATTAGATCACTTAAAACTTCAAACTCATATGAATTTAAAGTATAAACTTTCACGATCAAATCAATTTAGACATTCTTAAAATTTCGTTTTAAATCGACCTGCATAATTTTCATGTGTATAAACTTAGTGTGAAATATTATCTAAAATAAAATATTTTAGTCAAACAAATAATAGCAACTTTTTCATTAGTATATATAAAAGTGATTTTTCATATATATCATCACCTCCTCCTCTTCTTTTCCTTCTATTTTTTTAAAGAAAAATATTCATTAAAGTTTGCTATTTTAGTAGAATTTTGATTAAAGAAGCTTAGTATTATTAATGGATTTCTATTTCTATTGTTTAAGTATCATTTTTTATTTCAACCAAATTTAGAGGAATGACGTATCACTAGTAAAATTAAGAATTTAAAAAGATTAAATTCGATCTGAATATTGCTCAATTAGTATAGGATGTTGAAAAAAAATCAAAAGATTAAAAACTATTTACCTTAGAAGATTGAGGATATTTGTATTAATCTTAAACATTTTCTTTAGCTGACATGTGGTTAAATATAAAACTAACAATAATATATATAAATAATGTAGATTGAGAGTTTCTGACTTTCGAGTTCTAAGCACAAACAGTTGGCTTGAACGACAATCTCCTGACCTCCAAATCATATCCGATCAAGAAATCCGCCTGCGCCAAATTCCCCAAAATCCCAAAACCATCTCTCGGCTCCATCGCCGTTAACGTCAAGCAACTCACATTTTCCGCCACCTTCATAAACGTATTCACAGGCAACAACTTCACGTCGGCGCCACCGGCGAAATGGGCGGTGATGATCGGAATACCCAAGCCTCCGCCGTTGCCGTCATTAGCAAAGCAGAGTCCTAAAAAGCCGCCGGGATCCTCCACTCGCCTTGCTCTAACGACTTTTAGTAGTGATGAAACGACACCGTCGTACAACTCCTTTGGAAGAATCGTCAATGTCGTCCCGGTGTCTATAATCATATTGCCTTGGACGACATGTCGGCCGCGTGACGTTCATTGCCAATGGAAATGGCTTCCATAGTCATGTAATAATACGTGTTGGGGTTTTTAGAGACTAGTGGCGTTGAAACGACTCCAGGGCCGGAAACGACGGCGTTTTGGCCGAAGTTTATTTTGCCTTTTGCGTGAGTGAGTAACGTTGGTAAGCAATAAGAGAATCGCCGACTGACGGCGGCGGTTTGGCTCATTTGTGAGATTAATGAGAGTTTGCCACCGCCGAGTCCGATGACACCTGAGGCATAGCCAAATCCGCCGTCGCTCTCGTGGCCACATCCGATGACTGAGTTCACAGATGATGACCCGAGGGTGATCTTGTCAAATCCCAAATCTCCCTTTGTGTAAGTTTGATCTCCGTACGTGTAACTGTAATCACAAATCCCCTGGACCCCACAATGGGCAACATCGAGGGCATGACAGATTCGGGACGTGCAAGGCACGTGACGGAAGGAAGAGGATTTGAGAGGGTTGAAAATGGGACGTGATTGGTTGAAGCATTTCTGACATGGCAAGCATTGAGTCCACGTCAAATCGCTGCCCGTGTCGGCAATGCCGATGTAATCCACCGGCGGGGTTCCGATGGAGACAGACATTAGATACTCGCCGCTTCCTGGGGCGATCGGGGATTGTACGACAAGCGGCATTGCGGTTGAGGAGGGCAGCCGAGCGAGAAAGTGAGCGGTGGAAGGCATTGCGGAGGCGATCGTAATGGGAAAGAGATGAGATTTGGAGAAGGGAATCGCGATGGAAGAGAGAAGTGGTGAAGCCATTGTCGTCATTGGTGATTGCTTGAGAGAAGGAGAAGAGAAGAAGATAGAAGAATATAGAAATGGTAGCCATTGGGATATGGAGTTCTCAGAAGGTTTGTTAGCGATGAAGATTTCGTAGCCATGCTCCTCCTTTTATATATAGGGATTTAAAGAGAGTTTGCATCGGATTGTATGATATAAATTTTCATGTAGTTCCCTGTGTATATATTATTAAAGAGATAATTAGAATTTAGAGAAATGAATATTACTTGAAATAAAAAGAAAAAATATTTTTTTTAACTCAACAAAGTGTATGTATTTGACAAGAATATTGGAAACAAATTTTAATTAGAGAAAAAAATATTGTCTAATCCAAATTTTAGTGTATATATATAGGTAAATCGAACTTAATTAACATATGACGTTGTTCTAATTTTATTTGATATTTCAATTTTTATTTATAATTTGTTTGTCTTTAATTGTTCTATCTTGTTTAGTTGAATTTTTAAGTTAATCGATGATTTAACAAGAAACAATTAAACAACACGTTAACTAAACTTTTATTTATTTGCTCAAATAAGAATAATAATAATAATAATAATAATAAGGTTATATGTTCTACTCAAGAAAGAAAACAATGTCACATGTATGTGATATGGATTTACATTTACTTTAATTTTTCCAGAATATAATTATTATTATTTATATATTTTTGGGAGATAAAAATGAAGTCCGACGAACCATATTTTAAGGAAGACACGCAGAGTGGATTGGGTGGTCTGAATGTTTAAGGAAGTTTGAAAGTCAACCGTCGGAATTTAATTTTTGTTAATGGCCAAAATTAAAGCTAATCTCAATCGCCAGAAACATGGAACTTCAATATAACATTTATTTTCTCCTCCCCTAATTAATTTCAATTCATAAATTGACAGTAAAAATAATTAATTAAGAAGAATGTATAAAGTCTAAAATATGGGATTGTTCCTTAAATAATTCAATAACTTCCTATTTAGGAATAACTCTATTTTTTTTTTGTTTTTGGTAGTATGAGATCTTTTTTTTATAAAAAAAAACAAACAAAATATTGACTAAATAGCTATTTCTAGGAAGATCCAAATACCAAAATGTGTGTGGGTGTTTTTTTTTCTAAATTTTTTTCTTATTTGACAGACATGCATATTGATGGTTAAGATAGAATGATTTAGTTGTCCAATACATAAGTTTACTTTTTGTTGACTTCATGATTCGACTTGTTTTTCTACGAAAAATTGTTACAGATAGAAAAAATGTCAAACTATTTATAGAAAATAGTAAAAGAAAAAAAAAAAGAAGAAAAAAACACTGATAGATATTGATAAACTTCTATCAGCATCTATCAGTGATAGACTTATATCATTTCTATCACTTATATATCCTGATAGACTTCCATCAGCGTCTACCACAACTATCTAAAAATTTTGCTATTTTGTGTAAATAGTTTTCTTTTATTTTTTTATTTTAAAAAATTCTCCTTATCAAATAGCGTTTCATTTTTTTTTCATTGTCAACCGCTATAATTAAATTGGTCTCTTAAGATATATATCATTGACTTAAGTCTTGGATTTGGATCTAAACCTCACATATGGTTGGACTAAAGAAAAAAATATATTCTCATTAAAGTATATAAGATTGATAATGCTCCAATGTGTTTGTATATTATTTTGTTATTCAATCACAACTCAACAAATAATTGAATGAAATAATTATGGAATTTTTTGCTTCAAAATTAGTTTCAAATAACTAAAGGGCCGGAGTAAAAAGGAGGAAATGAAGAAGAGAATGAGAAGAAAACGAAACTAATTTAATCATCATGGATTGACCTAGTGATAGTGGGAACATAAAAAAAAGCCAAAGGCTAAGGGGTTGTGGGTTCAATCCAGGGTGGCCACCTACTTAAAGTTGGCGGTCCGCATAAGCTGGCCCGGACACTCACGGATATCAAAAAAAAAAATGAAACTAATTTTTCACTTATAAGTCCATGTCAAGTTGCTACCTATGCCAGTGAACGCAATGAAATTCACTGGCGGGGGTTCCAAGGGAGAGGGACATTATGAACTTGCCGTTGGTAGGGATGATTTGGGCATGGATGTTGGTGGTGGAGATGGTAACGACGTGAATAAGAAGGGTGGTGGAGCGAGAGAATGAGCGATGAAAGTCTTAGATTTATTTTAAATTCAATATTATCATTAATGTAGCTCATGTGCATTATCTACTACTTTATGTTTTGGGCCTAATATTTTATCAGGCCAATTAAGTAAAAGATAATTCTTAAATTAAGTAAAAATAATTTCTTAATTAAATACGCTGATGTTATATAAAGACCCTAGGAATTGGTCTCTCTTTAATGAGTAGTTCTATTTTTCCTAGTCAAGAAACCTAATTAAATTCTAAAGAAAGGTGAAGAGAAAAATATAATCTGAGACTATTATCATGGATCAAAGTATGTTATTTTAACTAATGTTATTGTGAAAATCATCTAGTTTAAAGATTTTGACATTTATTGTTTTATACACTATTAAAATTTTATTATATAATCATTAAGTTAAAATTTACGGAAACGGAGTTGATAGTACGGATTGTAGTGGGAGAGAGATGAGTTGTGGAAAGGAGAGCGAGGAGAATCGCGGTGGAAAAGAGAGGTGGTGAAGCCATTATTGCTAACATAACCATTGGTGGTTGCTTTGGAGAAGGAGAAGAGGAAAATATAGAAGAAAATAGAAATGGCAGCCATGAAATGGTAGTTTGAAAGCTTCAAAGAGATGAAGATTTTTGCATTTTTACCTCCCAACAAATGGGTCCCACTGAGTGCGTCTCTCCAACAAATGCACTCCACTAATGACAAAAAATAATAATAATAATAAAAAATACAACATGATAGTTTGAAAGGTATACACATGTTTTTGCAAGAAAAAATGAAACAATATTCTTCTAATTAGCCCTTCTTTTCTTTTCTAGCTATTTTCTAAAACCTTAGATACTAACGTATACATATTAAAATATTATTAAAAAGGAACACTACTCAATGTGGTATATATATTCACATATTTCCTTGTTTGTGCAAATTTTATACCATTAAAAAAAAAGCCAGAAACAAAATCAACGAGGGAGAATTATTAATTATTAATTCACAATTTCCTCAAATTAATCTTAAAACAAATTTTTGTTGGACCAACCATTGTGGGTTTGAAAGAGAAATTACTTTAACAAACAAATTGAGAAATAAATAATCAAAGACAGCTGAGCAACGACATGTCGTTTCTAAGCACAAACAGTAGGTTCAAACGACAATCTTTTCTGCTCAAGATCATATCCGACTACAAAGTTAATCTGCGCCAAGTTCCCAAAAATGGCCAAATCCAATGCCGGCGCCAAAGTCAAACAACTCACATTCTCAGCCACCGATGCAAATGTGTTCAACGGCAGCAACTTCACGGCCGCGCCGCCACTAAAATGTGCCGTAATGACCGGAATATTCAAATCATCAACGCTACCCGCAGTGTAACAGAGTTCCAAAATCCCGGCTGGATCAGCCACTCGCTTTGCTTTAATAACATTCACCAAAGTCGAAAAAACGCCGTAATACAAATTTCGAGGCAGAAACGTCAATGTCGTACCAGAATCGATAATGATATTCCCTCGTTCGGTAAAAGCCGGCATGTCGTTTGTGGCTTCAAACCGCTTGTTTGAAACAGAGACTGCTTCAAGTGTCAAGAAATAAAAGGTATCGGGAGATTTCGATACGAGAGGGGTAGAAATGACTTTACGTCCTGAAACGATGGCGTTTTGACCAAAGCTTATCTTACCTGTGATATTCGCGTCGCTAAAGAAAGTTGGCAAGCAATATGAGAATTGGCGTTTGATGGCGGCGATTTTGTTCATTTGCGACACTAAAGAGAGAGCGCCACCGCCAAGTCCGATGATCCCCGAGGTAACTCCGCCGAAAGTGCCACCATTTTGGTGGCCGCATCCAATGACTGTCTTGGGGAGTTTGAAGGACCCGATGGTAATTTTATCAGATGCTAGGTCACCATAGGTAAAGGATCGGTCTCCGTAGCTGTAGCCGTAGGTACAGGTTTGGAGGTCGGGCCCACAATGGTAACTGTCGAGGGAGCGACAGGTGTCAGACGTGCAAGACACCTTGCGGTAGGAAGATGATCGACGTGGATTAAAAATGGGATGTGATTGGTTGAAGCATTTGTGACATGGCAAGCATTGAGTCCATGTCAGGTCGCTGCCAGTATCGGCGATGGCTGTGAAATCCACCGGCGGGGTTCCAATAGAGATAGACATTAGGAACTCGCCGCTGTCGGGGATGATCGGAGAATGGATGCAGGCAGTGGAGACGGAGTTGACGTGGCGGAGGAGGGTGGCGGAGCGAGAGAAGGAGCGACGAAAAGCATTGGTAAGGCTGTCGTAGCGGGAGAGAGATGGGTTGTGGAGAGGAGAGAGAAGAGAATCACGGTGGAACAGAGAGGTAGTGAAGCCATTGCCGCCACCGCCATTGGTGGTTGCTTCGGAGAAGGAGAAGGAGAAGAGGAGTAAATAGAAGAAGATTGAAATGGCAGCCATGGATTCCAGTTTGAAATCTTCAGAGAATGATTATTGACCGGCCAAACTTCTCCCTTTATAATATGGTAATTTAGAGAAAGATACTTTTTTTTTTTTTTTGACAGAAGAGAGAGAGTTTGCATGGGATTATAGGATGAGAATATTCTCATATGCATGTTTCCTTTTAAGTTTTACATAAAAAAGATATATTTATATATATTTCTTATTTCTTGTTCTGAATATTACCATCAAATTAGTTTTGTTAGATTTCAAACTCTCTTATCTTTTTCGAATTTAAATTAGTAGAATATATTGTTCAACAAATAAGTAGAGAATTTAAATTTCTAAGTTTTAGAAATAAAGTTAGTTAGTAAAAATGGCGAGTATCATTAAAAAAAATAAAAAAAATAATTAAGTAATTTTTATTTGCACAAAGCTATTAATGAGGTGCATCTTAATTTCTAGGTTGCACCTATTCTTATATTCTTATTTTTACTAACAAAAATAGTAATTATTTTTTTAAAAAAAATTTAGGCTTGAGGCAAAATTCTATTGCATGCTTGGTCAGCTGCTCAAGAGATGAGTGTAGTCTAGCTACATCTAAATTTTCCGCTATAATATTTATGTACTAAAAAAGGTTATAATATGTAATCAATAAATACTAATGTACTAATTTAAAGAGAGTTTAACTATACTATATGATACATAACTTGGACTAAAACATTAAAAGTTCAAATACATATCCTGTTAGAACTAAAAAATATTTAGACTTATTTTTTTTTTTTGTGGGAAGGATTTTTATCTGGATAATTGTTTTAATACTCTTTTATAGCATTTTTACGTTATCTTACAAGTTCATCATTGTATCATAATTTTTTAAAATACTGAAAGCTATTTTTTTTTTTTAAAAAAAAAAAAAACCGTAGGCTAGAAAAACCCTAGCTAATATAAATTTCATGAAAGTGCCGTTATGATTAATATGGAAATGAAAATTCATTCTTAAACTTTTTTTTTTAAAAAAAAAAAACGACAAATGAAAACTTACCATTTGCAAATAATTGGGTTGTTTTTCCCTTCTCTGGATGGTTGAATCTTGCCGCGAATCATCCACATTTAAATCAGATTTTTACCTTATAAAAAAGAAGGAAAAAGATATGGAGTGATGATAATAATAACTTTTATTTCTATTATCATTATGATTATTATTAAACCTATATTAAGGACAATATTTTACAAATTGAGTTGGGCGTTTCTAAAAAAAGAATAAATTTAACAATAAATAATTAAAAGTCGAAACATCAAAATATAAAAGGTAAGTCGTTGAACTTAAAGGTGACAAGCATTATTAGGCAAGAAATTCAAAACCATTTATAGAAATAAATTAAATTTGCCAAGAGAAAAAGGTATGTATATTAAAGGTGTTATTTCTCCACCGACTATGAAAAATGCTGAGATTTAAGATTTTGGAAAACTTTTTTTTAAGTACAACATTGTTATGGATAATTTTGGATCTAAGAGTAAAATCATCTTTAAGAGGCTCAATTAAGGTTTAAATGACTAAAAGAAAGTGGTTAAGACCTAATCTAACGCCCAAAACCAAATAGAAAGACCATTAAACAAGACAGGAATGGGCCGAAGCCTATTCCAACTGTCTTAGCCGAAGCCGAAGTCGAGATTGGCCATTTGACTTTGGCCCACGATTGGATCTTCTTGTGTCGGTTAGTCCAGAAAGCCCTAATACCCTTCCTTGATAGATTCGGAAACGTAATTCGCAATTGCCACACTAGTGTGAAGATATATAATTCCTTTTGTTTTGTAGGCTTGTTTTATTCTCCAATAATCAAATAAATTTATCGTTGTTGTCCATCATATTGAAGGTCGGGAGCTTAATCTTTGCAAAATTTCAACATCAACAAACACAACTTAAAGCGAGTGGGGATTCAAATCTCTTATCTCTTAATCATGAGTGCATATTTTTATGGCGTTTGAGCTATACTCATATTTGAAGTAGTTATGAAAGTTTATTATTTGAACTTATACTAATGAATATGAATATGTATATTGTGTTGCCTCTCAATTAACATATGGGCTTTCTACCTTAATAGTCCAATTAAATAGGAAAAATTACAAAAATGTCTCAAATATATCATTTTATCTATGAATGGTCTAATGCGTTATAATATTACATATAAATCAAGCCTAAAAGTGGTCATTTAAAAAAAAAACTGAAAAAAACACAAATATAGAAATCATGTGCATTAAATTATTTTTTTCTAAAATTGTTTATTTTTCTCATTCCTCTTTAATTATCTCATTTTTTCTCTCCCTCACCCACGACCCACGACACCTTCTCCATCTTCTCTCCCACTCTCTATTTTTCTTCTCCTACTACCAGCGACGACCATAAATGGACAACGAGATGCTTCAAACGCGACGGATATTAGGTGAACCAAAAACGAATGACTCCAAATTTGAGGTCAGAGCAGTCGGGTCTGAGGTTGCAGAGCTCCACGAACAGACATTCACAATGGATAGTGGGTTGGTCGATACCAAACCTAGGTTGGGTGATGCTAGATCTAGTGGGCAATGTCGGATCTGAGGCTGCAGAGCTCCACAGATGGACAATGGATCGAGTAAGTCGGAGATCGTCACTGCTCCCAACCACCTGCACATAAAAGTCATGTGTAGTACATGGTATATACATGGTTTATACCATGTACTACATTTTTTTTTACAGTTTCAAATATATGAGTTTATTTTAAATAAGTATTTTATGTCCTAATTTATCGTGTAACATCATTATTATATAATATGAAGTGTATATGTGAAAAATAACTAAATATGTGTGTGTATTGACAAAATATTTAGAATATATCAATAGAAATGACTAAAATTAAAATATGGAGTATATATTAATACTTGTTCTAAATGAATTTGGAATAATCTCATATATATTAGTACTTGTTCTAAGTCAGATCCGAAATCTTTTAAAAAAGGAAAAATTATATATTTGCAAAAAAATTTAAAATATCAATATGCACCTAATAGCTCTCTGACACATTTGAAAATGTTAAAAATTAAAAGTTATATTAGACATTAAATTGAACTTTGTGCTTGCCTCAAAAAAAAAAAAAAAAAAAAAAAAAAAACGCTTAGACATTTTTTTTAAAATACTAATTTATCTATTAACTATAAAATTTAAAACGATTCAATTAGACCTAAACTATTTTTTTCATTTTTGTGTTATAAAGCAATTAATTTTTAAATAATTTTAATAAAAAATGCTCTTCGTAAGATTTGATCCCTCAACCTTACACTGGCTATAGAGATTCAATGCCCTCCACACCATAGTTTATTTTCTAATTATTGGTGTATATTTGTATATTAAGTATAATTAGAAATTTTTAATATTTTTAACGTAAATTTATATACATATATGTAAAACGCCACTTTCTCCCTTGACATGTTCATAGAATTGCCCTTGTATATATATAAGAAACGAAGAAGCATAGATGAAAACGAACATTTGTAATAATAATTATGCATGAAATACAACCACCAAAATAGGACTCTAAATTTTAGGTCAAAATCCGAAATAAGTAAAAAAAATTGTGACAAATTTGTAACTAATGGAAAATAATATCATTGCAAAAACTCCTAAAATCAAAGGAATAATATGTTATGCCAAATCTTGTATTAATGGAATATAAACCAAATTTAATAAATACTGAACTCGATTTGAATTTTTTAAATATGTTAATTATAAAATAATACAAAATTTTAATATAAGAGAGAGCGTATTATAAAATAATACAAACATTGTACTAAAATTAAGGGATATATACCATGTTTGTCAATGAATAAAATAAAAAATCATTAAATGAAGATATACAATTAATGATGACATATAATGAAATTAATTTTTTTAAAATATCTCCAAATAATTATTACTAAAAATATTTTGAATTATTTTAAATATTTTATTACAAAATAATACGAACATTTAATAGGACGGAGTGTGTATTACAAGATTAAAATTGTCCAAAAAAATTCGAAAATCTAGTTATGGAATATAATTAAAGTTTAAAATATTTGTAAAATATTGCTTGTGAAGTAGGTTAATTTAATAAATCTTTCTTAACATATATAGAGGAAACAGAACTTTTTAAGAGCGCAGTAGAGAGTACAGTAGAGAGTTTAGGAAAGATAAACGAGTATTGAAGCCTCTCTTGAGATATCTCACCATCAATTGATAAAAGATGATGTCAAGATATATATATGGATAGAGCAAGTTGAAAAAAATGATAAGATATCTCATCACTCAAACCACAAATGTTAAACATATATAAAGCACAAATAATCACAGTAACAATCACAAAATCAATAGCAAGTAAAAGGACAATTGTACACAGAAGTTGGTAACCCAGTTTGGTGATAAATCACCTATATCTGGGACCAGTGTGCCTAGAAAAGATAATCCACTAATATTAAATAGTTAAACATTTACAATAAAGTACTTATCTGTAAACTAACAACTTCAACAGTGACTCTTGTAGAGCTTAACTTGCTATGCACCTAGACTCCCTCTCAATAGAACTTAGGCTCCCCAAAGTTTGTTAATATTAGTGATAAACACTTTGGCTTCCGATAGTGTGTGAGACTCCTCTCAGCTTGATTATCTTTCTCGTGACTCAGTGAATTCCCTTCACTGATCAATCTTAGGTCCCTCCTAAGATAGAGAAGTCCTTCTCTGAAGTAATGTCTTAGGCTCCCCCTAACACAGTGATTATATTCACAGTTTTGAAATTGACGACTGAGAACTTGTACAACGAAAATACAATGAGCTTAGATCAAAATGATAAAGTACAACATCATCCATTTAGTATAGAAAACTTTCTAAAAAATAAACAATTACGACAACCCTAAGACAGGGCATGACTTATTCTTTTAACATCCGAGTTCAAATAAGGAAATAGTTTTCATACAAAATGTTTTCCTTTTCTACAAAATATGTTTCACCATAAAAGAAAAATATCCATCAATAAACTTTTGCTAAGATTTCCCAGTTTGAAAAATGAAAATATTTGACCATATAAATTCTAGATTAGGAAAGAAAAAATATTCTTCCGTAATTACGACTTGTTAGAGGCAGATGTGAAGATATTATTTGTAACAACCGAACACGTCAACAAAAACTGCCTTATAAAAAAATAGAAAGCCAATAAGCGAATCTCCAACAAAAGTGGATGAGATAAACAAATAAATCGAAGATAATGGAAACTGTTCTGGATGATTTTGAATTGAAGGGTATAATTGACCTTTAACGCAGGCTGAGCCTTACCAAATGCCCAATGGAGCATGTTTGATGAATGCCCTGGCCCAAAAGATTGTTTTAGGCTCGAAATATGGCCTAAGAAAGATGTTTGACATGAAACTGGGCACGCCCCTTGGTCCGGTAGGTTATCTTATTATCTTAAGGTGACTCCGAAAACCTGAGAACAATCTAGGTCAACTTTCTCTATAAATATATCATTATAACTTCATATGAGGTAACTTAAACTTCTGCTTTCTTCTCTATTCTACCATTCATTGTTTTGCCGATTTTCTCTTTCCCTAATTCTGAATGTACCGTTGTTGATGTGAAGGTCAGGTGTGTTTTTTCATGTCCAAATTTGGCATCAACAGTGTTGAATGAGAAATTTTGGACCAATCACAAATTGCCACGTCATTTCTCAAATTAATGGCAAAATTAGAAATAATTAAATTTGGGACTAATTAAATGTTACATGTGTCCTACATTGAAATTGAAGATGAAAATTGGCAAGTCCCAATGGTGCCGCATGTTTTCGTCCTCATTGTTGGATAAATAAATTATTTTTTTGGTTTAATTAAGTATTAATGTTTGGGCTCAAATTCAATTAAGTCCAAAAATAGACTTAATTTGGCCCAAAGGGCTAACAAAGGCCCAAATCCAATTAGTTGGGCCCAAGGGCTAGGTCCATAGATCAGTCAAGCGCAAGTCCACGAAAGCCCACATGAGAACTCTATAAATAGAGAAGTTCTCTTCATTTACAAGGTTCAGAAAATTTACATTCAGAGCCTAGAGAGAATTCTCCCTACAATCAAAAGACTCTCTAACTCTTGAAGTTGAATCACACTTGAAGTTGCGAAGTTGCTTGGAACACATACGTTCCTCCAAGACTCCAACTTCACATACATCCACGCGCTCCGCTTCCCTACATCACATACATCCACGCGCTCCACTTCCCTACATCAAGCGCACGCATTCTGTTGAGAGAGAATTAGAGGATCAAGTACTAGAGATTGAACCACATCCGCATCAAATCTACATAAACACAAGTTCAACCCCACGAAACACGTTTCTCCAAAAACCTCGTGCGAACAAACAGAAACTACATACCATTTTTCTCTATAAATTTCTTACATTTGAAAATGAAAATTGCTTTCTTTATTATAAGAAAAAATAGAGTTGGTAGGATATCCCACGAGCTCAAAAGGCTCCATATTTTTCTCAAAGAAATCAAAGATGGTGAAAACTACCACCACTTTTTTTTTGTTTGGTTATTTTTTATAATTAAAGAGGTTGTTGGTTTTTACTAGAGCATGACTTTTCTTTCAGTGTGTGGGTTTTCCTACCATTTCCACTAAAGCTCTATCACCTACATTTTTTTTCATTCTAATTGACATAATTTTGGATGTGATTATAACCATATACCTAACGAAGTACACCTTTGTGGTGCCTTTGTTTTTAACTGATCACTGGATTAATTTTGGATGTGATTATAACCCTATAATGTTTTATAGCTTGCTAATGAAGTACACTTTTGTGGTGCCTTTGTTTTAAACTAATCATTGGATTATACTTTTGTCTTCATTTTAATTAAAAAATTAATAAGTTTGTTGTTTTGACCATTTAAAAAATTACATGTTAAAATGAAACTTTTGAAACGATAAAAACATTAATTAAAACTTAATTAAATATAAGGACATAATTGAAACTGGCCACTTATATCACTTGTGTCATTATTATATAAATCATTGTCACACTACTTTTTCATCTTCATTTAAATGTCAAAGTTATATGATTTAGGCCATAGAACAACTCATTGATGTAAAAGTTATATGATTGTAGGTACAACAAACTCATTAATTTTCTAGTTAAAATGAAGACAAAAATACAATCTAGTGAATAGTTAAAAACAAAGGCACCACAAAGGCATACTTCATTAGCGAGCTATAAAAAATTGTAAGGTTATAATCACATCCAAAGTTATATCAATTAGAATGGAAAACAAACGTAAGAGACAGAGTTTTAGTGGAAATGGTAGGAGAACCCACACATCGAAGGAAAAGTCATGCTCGAATAAAAACCAACAACCTCTTTGATTATATAAATTAAACATCTTAAAAGTTAAAAAATAACAAAATGTTATATATAAATCATTGTCACACTACTTTTTCGTCTTCATTTTAATATAAAGTGCATTATTTAAACTTATTTGTATGATTTAGACATAGTTGATCTATTGCCTAAATTAATAAAGATTCCCATGACTCTAAACTTTAGCATTTTGAATGAAAAATTAGAATTTGAAATGAGTGTGACAATAACTTAGAAGGGTGTGCCGTAGTTTGAATATCTTTCTCTCTAGGAAACAAAGATAGGAAATAATCACATTGTTTCATTTAATCAACACAAATTCAAAATAAGATTTCTTAGTCTCATTATCAACAACAAAAGAATTCCAAAAGGTGATTAAAGAAGATGACAATCATATAAACATTAGCTTTATTCTTTTTTCCATTTCCAAACACCAAAGAAATTCCAAGAAACTGGCATGACATTACAGCTTCATCTTCTTCAAATTCCCGACTCACAGTACTAACAAAACATATATTTCATACTATATGTCTATATATATATAAATATATATGAAGAAATTACCTCAAAGCTCAAGTCAAGTGTGTGTATATATGGTTGATTATATGCAAGAACAAAATTAACCATAAACAGCATCAAAATTTCATACTCATTTTTTGATTTCTTCATCGCTAAGCTCGTCTTCAATATCTGAAATATTCATCCTAGCAGAAGCTTGCTTCGCCCATTTCACAATTTTCTCAGCCTCCCGATTGATTTTCTCTTCCTCTCTCATTGCCTTTTTCAGAATTTTCTGTTGCTCTTTCGCCGAAAAAATGTTCAAGTCTGAGAGGAAATCGTTGTTCTTACCCCATCCAAGGCCATTCTCGAGAATTCTGTTGCCGCTGTGCTTCTTCTCTGAAGTTTTCTTCGGTGAACACCAAAAACAACCGGTTTTTCTCGGCGGAGATGGTGGTGGAGAAGCAAAGGATTCCGATTCCGACTTGGTTTTGGAGGGGATTTTACCATCTTTCTTTGGTACTGAGATTTCATCGATTTCACCAGACGAAGAGGAAGAATTCGAAGGAGATGAAACGTACCTACATTTCGATTTCGCTCTGGAACGAGGCGTCGGATTTCCTTTTCCCGATGAGGAATCCGGCAGACGCTGCGACTGAGATTTAGTGCTAAACCCTAATTCCTTCTTACGATTCTGTTTAGAAGGAGAAAAAACAGCAAAATCGTCGCCAAAATTCTCATCGCCAGAGTGGACAGATGGATTATTCTTGGAATCGAAACCGGACCTAGTCTCAGATTTAGCAGCAGGAAAGGATTTGAGCTTGCGGAATCGGGATTCAAGGTCAGTGGGAAGAACGGAGTGGGTGAAGCCAGAGCAGTTGATGGCAGAGAGTTGCTCGAGAACACAGAGATCCTGGGTTTGGGAAAGAAGGTCTTCGACGGCGGAATCGTCTGTGTCGGAGAGGAAGGAGAAATCTGCCATTGATGGAGAGAGGAGAAAGAAGAAGAAAAATGGAAGAGGGTTTTGTTAGGGATTATTAGGGAAGAAGCAGGCGAGGGAAGGGGACGCCATAGGTGGAAGGTGATTGGCGAAAAAGTCGGCAAATGGGGTTTCTAACGGCTAATTCATTTGTCACAAAGTCACGCATTTTCAATTAGTGGACCCCGCTCTTGTCCTTTTGAACCCGCTCTAATCATTCTCCTAGACACCCCAGACCGAACCGGAGAATTTGAACCCGAACCCGTTATTGAATTTTTTTCGGCAAATTGCAAAAACCATCCTTAAAGTATGTTGGTAATCACAATTATACCCTCATCAAACTTTTAATCCTAAAAATTGAGCTCTCAAACTTATACAAGTGTTGGTAAATTAAAGTCTCAAACTTATACCAGTGTTGGTAAATTAAAGTCTCAAACTTATACAGTTGTTAAAATTTCTACAATTATGTAAGTTTGAGAGTCAAATTTCAAATTTTTTTTAAATAATGTTAATTTAATAATATTTGACAAAAATAGAGTAGAATGGAAAATAATCCCAAAATTGGGGTTGTAAATCGTGTACCCGGTCCACGATTTACTAAAAACGTGGACCGGGTACACGAGTAAGCTATGAAACTCATGGACCCGGTCCACGAGTTGCCTGCCACGTCTGCCGGTCAAAGATGCCTGAAGATGCCTGCTGCCACCTGCGCCCGACTGACCTGCATGTGAAATCGTGGACCAGGTCCACGATTTTCTACCCATTTAATTTTCCCTCCTCTCTTCTTCTTCACTCCTCTCTTCTTCTCCCAAGCCGTTGCCACCCTCCGTCGTTGAAGTTATTGGTTGTTGCTGTTGTCCTCAGCCGCCCCGCCGCCGTCGCTGTCGCCGTAGTCGAATAGCTTGGTAATAATTTAGACTTATGTTAGGTTGTATCTTTATTTGTTTTTTGAAAAAAAAAAAAAAACTTTACATATGTATTGGGTTGTATGTTTATATCTTGGACTGATGTTGGATTTGGGCGGTAGGTTTATTGACTTTTGATTAAAAAAACAAACAATGTTGGGCTTAATCATAAATTTGATATTGTATTTTTTATTAACTTATTAAATTAGACTAATATATGGAAACTGTAACAGTTGTGAACATCTGATTAGATATGTCGTTGCGTCCTGAAGATTTAGTTGTTCTCGAACCTGGTAATGATAGGGATAGCGATATTGATGTAGAAATTGATGAATTATTTGGGGATCAAGAAAGTTTTGAACATGAAAATGAATTGGTATCGTCCGAGATGTTCACTCAAATAGATTGGGATGTTACTAATTCAATATGTGAACAAGGATCGACATTTGAGGAAAGGAATAGACATGTAGATAGTGCTAGTCTAGTACAAAAGGAATGTTATTTGACACTAAAGAAGATCTCCAACTTGCTGTAAAAAAGTATTGCGTGAGGTGCAAACAGTGGAAGGAGGGTTGCGATTGGAGGTTACGTGCTTGTCGGCGTAAAACACACAGGATGTTTGAAATTACTAGACTTGAAGGGGAGCACTCATGTTTGTACTCAGAATTGACACAGGATCATTCACAACTTGATTCAAATTTTATGAGTGTCGAAATTCAAAATTTTGTGAGGGTTGATCCTGGTGTACCCGCTGCATTGCTCCAAGAAGCAATTAAAAAACAATATGGGTATAATGTCAATTATAGACGTGTGTGGCAAGCAAAGAGAAAAGCGTTGATTGTTGTGTTTGGTGACTGGGAGAAATCATACTCGGAACTTCCATATTGGTTGAGTGCTATTGTACATTACAATCCTGGAACACGAGTTGATTGGCATTTTCTTCCATCCGATGTGTCTGGTACAACTATATTTGGTCGAGCTTTCTAGTCATTTGGTCCTGCAATAGAAGGGTTCAAATATTGTAGGCCATTAATTCAGATTGATGGAACTCATCTATACGGAAAGTATAAAGGGAAATTATTGACTGTCTTATCGATTGATGCAAATGGGCATATATTTCCCCTTGCTTTTACTATTGTTGAAGGGGAAAACTCTTTCAGTTGGTCATGGTTTCTATGGGCATTGCGCGAATATCTTACTAAACGAGATGGTATTTGCTTAATTTCTGATAGACATAAAGGCATTCTTGCTGCAATTAACAATGAGAAAATTGGCTGGAGTGAACCTAGAGCATACCATCGATATTGTCTTCGTCATGTTGCCAGTAATTTTAATACGAAATACAAATCGAAGCAATTGAAAGATTTGGTGTTTAAGGCAGGAAATCAACACCAAAAGCGCAAGTTCATTAGGTGCATGAAACAGTTGAAGCAATTGAACCCCGAGTGTCTTGAATATTTTTCTGATATTGACTTGGAAAAATGGACACAATCACACGATAATGGATATTGTTATGGGTGGATGACAAGCAATGCTGCTGAATGTATGAACGGAGTGTTCAAAGGAGCTAGAATGTTACCGGTCACTTCTTTGGTTAGGCTAACATTCTATCGTATAATACTGTATTTGGAACGTCGAAGACAAGAGATAAGCGAAGCACTTGATCGTGGAGACGTATATACTAAATATGCCATGAAAAAGCTCAAGCGGTGGAAAAAACGAGCATCTGCACATACAGTGGTTGCGATTGATAGGGAAACTCAAACCTTTGAAGTACAAACTGGCATAAGTATGATTTCTCCCTACAAATGGCAACATACACAGGTGGTGAGCTTGACGAAAAACACATGTTCATGTAACAAGTGGCAGTCATTCAAAATTCCATGCTCGCATGTAATTTCTATTTGCAATTACATGCGTCTGACGTACCTACCATTTATTGATGATTGCTACAAATTGTCGCATTTCAAGCAATGTTATGAAGGTCGATTTCATCCAATACAGCACCCAGATTATTGGCCGGAATTATCATTTACAGAAGTTCATCCAAATGCAGACTTACTAAGAGAGCACGGTCGGCCAAAAAGTACGAAAATTCATAATGAAATGGATTGGCGAAAGGCTAGCAAAAAAATTAGATGTAAAATATGTAAAGGAGAGGGACATAACAAGCGTACTTGTCCACATCGTACATCAAGTGCTTCGTCTTCGGGTCATTAATGGATTTGTCTTTGTTATGTAATGAACCTTTCTAATTGTCTTTGTTATGTAGTGAATTTATTTTGTAATGGACATTGTATCTAATTATTGACGTTAGGACATTTGTAATCTAGTTTTATTTGTTTGAGTAATAGGATTTGTTTTTTCTACTTGTAATTGACTTTTCTAATTGACTTTGTTATGTAATGGAATTTATTTATGTAATAAAATTTATTTTTTCTACTTGTAATTGTGTTTCAGTGATTTCGCATCATGGATCTGGGTCCTTCTAATCCCATACAACTATATCAACAAAATTTTCATCGTTCACAATCAGTATGGGATAGTTCTTCTACTACAATTTTGAGCTGCCGAAGGAAGGAGGCAGTAGTTCAACGAACTATCCCATTCGATCCACGTATCATGCCATATGTACAACAGGCGGGTTTTATTGGGTTGCACAAATTGGATTCATCCAACTAGATTGGCACCTAATTACTTCTTTAGTAGAGTGTTGGCGACCAGAAACCCACACATTTCATATGCCTTGTGGCGAATGCACTATTACGTGTTGCAGTTCAGTTTGAACTACTTGTGGACGGAGAACCTGTGACAGGATCCTTATAATATGATTGGAAACAAACTTGTGAAGATTTTTTGGGCGTTCGACCTATTGATTTGAAAGGCTCAAGGTTGAGTATCCCATGGTTAGCCTCCCAGTTTACATAGTTGTCCCCCAATGCTGACGACATCAGCATACAGAGGTATGCACGAGCATATATTTTGCAACTAATTGAAGGATTTTTGTTCGCTGACAAGTCAAACACTCTTGTACACCTTATGTTTCTTCCACTATTGACAAATTTCAAGCAAGCTGGTAGATACTCGTGGGGTGGCGCCTGCCTTGCATGGCTTTATAGAGAATATGTCGAGCCAGTAATGTACAGACTTTGGAAATAGCAGGGCCACTGATACTGCTACAAGTATGGGCGTATGATCGATTTAACAATGTAGCACCACAAATCCAGTTATAGGCCCCAGGCGTAGGTTCACTCAGTGTTAGGTATTAATTTATTTATATATTCTTTCAGTTATTATTTTATGTAATAAACTATTTAATTATATATTTTTTTTAAAATTTTAGATGGAGTAGTATTTTAGTTCCATCAAAACAGTCAGCGAACATGCTCTTGGTATATCGACAGATATTTGACCGATTAATGCACAGTCAGGTAATAAATGAATATACAAATGAATATTACAGTTTTTTTTGTTTACTTATTATTATTTTTTTTCAGATTAATTGGACACCATACACACAAGCAATTATGTCATCCCTACCTGATTATTGTCATGATGGTCATGACATATGGTTAACAGTTAGCCCTCTTATATGTTTCCATATCGTAGAGTGACATCAACCAGATCGTGTTCTACGACAGTTCAGTATGCGACAATTAGTTTCATCATTGTGTCAGACACTCCCAGCACTACACCAGATTGATTTAAGAGGTAAGCACGATCAAGACTGGCGTCAAATTCACGTAGAATATATAACATTCTGGCGTGCTCGTCATGATCGTTGTGTACAGGGAGAAATAACAAATGGGTCAGATGTATCAGATGACTACTTTCCTTGGTACGATTCAATCACGAGGCGATTTATCACCCCTGACAGTGCTTACTACTACTGCATGGTAAGAGTTTTGTCATCTTACATTTTTTATTTATATGATATGAACATTATTTAATATTAAAGTTTTTCACCATTCACAATAATTTTGTTCAAGATGTACATCAATATTCTGTACAACAAGATTTACCAGAGTTCACTACAATGTGTGACCAAAACTTGGTAAATGTACAAAATATTATTCAACAGACAAGACGACTCAATGTTGCTGACACTGATAGAAGACGTATTCGTCGTAGACGACAACGCCAACAGGGTGAAGCTATTCCAGAGGAACAAGTTGACCAAGAACCTCCGATGTTTCATGATCCAATTCCAACTTCTCCTAGAGCAGACATCGGATCGAGTTCTGGCAATCAACAAGAGTATTATGAACATCCATCAGTCGTCACCCAAGAGGATATTGATGAATTAATTCATCAACAGCAACACTTTGAAGTGCCTTTACCTCGTCGTCCGCAACGTCAACTAAGACATTCACCATGTGGCACATGACTCGCTTGTAATTTAAAGTTTAAGTTATTATGAACTTCTAATCTTGAGACACATTTATATGAGTATGCTATAAAATAACAATATTAAGAAATGTAATTGTTGATTTAAAAAAAAAAAAAAGGAAATCGTGTACCCCGTACACGATTTTGGTCTCCTTGACCATCCACGTGGGTGCCATGTGGAAATCGTGTACGGGGTACACGATTTTGCAACCCCATTTTTGTCAATATTTTCTTCAACCACTCTATTTTTTGGATTTCTTTACTATGTACCTTATTTTTGTCAATAGTTTATAATTCAACATTATTTTTGAATTTTGTCCCAAATTTCAACACTTGTATAAGTTTGAAGGCTTAATTTTTATAATTGAAAGTTTGAAGGTATAATTGTAACAACAATCATATTTTAGGAGTGTTTTTTTTGCAATTTGCCTAATATTTCCTTTTCTGTTTGGTTAAATTATAAGCTTAGTCCTTGTGTTTAGTTTAGTAGTAGTAGATTTTTGGCTCTCAAATTTTTGTGTGTGTGTGTGTGTTTTTTTTTTTTTTTGTATTAATAACATAATGAGTAGATTTGAATCTCTGACATTTTGGTTGATAATGTATGTGTTAATTGATTGAGATAGATTCAAGTTGGTTCAATTTTATGTTTAAATAAATTATTAAGCATACAATAATAGGTCCCTAAACTTTTATTTATGTCTAATAATTCATTTATTTATTAAAAAAATCAAATTCACAATTTTATTAAATATGAAATCGTAAAGTTTAACATCATATTAAACACAAAAACATGAAAGTTTAGTACTAAACACGTTATTTGATGTTAAATATTTAAAAACTTTATTTAGTTTCAATATACTTTTAAATGTTGCTTTACCATCATTCTATTTTCCAACTTCTCATAATCATCCTTATTAATTTTCTTAAAACTAAATTGAAACTTATTATTTTTTTAAAAAAGAAAATTCAAACATATATTCACTCCTCGCAATATATGAATAAGTTAAATTTTTATTAGTCAATCTAAATATAGTTCAACTAATTAGAATATTATCACCTTGCAAAGTTAAAGATTTGAATCTTCAACTAAATGTTTTCGTATGAAAAAAAAAAGATTTCTATTGAATAATTTGAATAAAGAAAATACTATTCAATAAATAATTTCTTTTTCCAAAGTTTGGATACTAAAACAAAATGTTTGAAGATTTATAGACAAAAACAAAACTATTGAAAATTCAAGGCAAATAATATTCAAAACTTATATCAAAATAGTCAATCCAAGGAGGATAAGAATCATATCCAATTGAATTTTTGTTGTTATCATTATTACAATGATTTGCATATTATTTTCATAGACTAGCTAGAATCATTCACTAAAATGCTTTATAGATATACAAATATATATATATATATATATATATATATATATATATATATATATTTGATCAAAAGTATTAGTTTTGACCATCATACCAAACACAATTAAAAATTCTTTTCTTGAGCTAATCCAATATTTCTTTTAATATTATTCCCTCTCGATAACAATGACAAGATGTAACTTTGAAAAAAGAAAGTATGCCCTTTGTCATGAAGAAGAATGGTAAAAAGAAAAAGAAAAAAAACACTTGGTTAGCTTTCTTATTCACTAAATTGATATTTAACAATTTCAACTTGATTGAAAGTTTATTTTACTTGGATTACTTTGAGTTAAAATGAATTAAACCCTTGTAAACCAAGTTTAGTTGTGGAATCTCATACAATTAGTTGAAATCTAATAGTAATTCGATTTATTGTCATTATGTATAAGTAAAAAAAATTTAAAATTTAGGGGTCAAATAAGTACCAAGTTTAAAACTCAAATGTAAGGTCCCGTTTGGTAATTATTTAGTTTTTAAAAATTAAGTATAGTTTCTCTCAATTTCTTACATTATTTTACGTTTTTTTAAGTAAAAAAGTTGAATTCTTAGCCAAATTCCAAAAACAAAAATTATTTTTAAAAGTTATTTTTTCCCCAAAACTTGACTTGATTTTTGAAAACATTGATAAATGTTGAATACAAAACAAGAAATTTAGAAGTGAAAATGATGTTTATAGACTTAATTTTTAAGATCTAAAAACTAAATTGTTATCGAATTCTAAGATGTTTAATCTAAGTAAAAAAATTAGGCACAAACTTAAAAGTTTAAGACCTATTAAATATATTTTTAACTTCAAATAACTATTTGACACAAATCTATGATTTAAAAGAGTAAATTTATAATTCAACTTAATTTAATTTAATTTTTTTTAAAAAAAACAACACTTCAAATATTTATAAGAATGAGGTCTTAATCTTATCCACAAATTTTTAAATTAAAAAAAAAATTTGAAATGTTTATAAGAAAAATCTTATCCACCTCACAAGCGAGCAATGAAAAATTACACAGAGAAATTTGGCATAAACACGTGTAAATATCTGATTGGTTGAAAATTAAGTAGTTAGAGGCTACAAGTACAAATTGGTGTGACATACGAATTACATGTACTTGGAGTTGGTGCGGAGCAGATCAAAGAAGACGGATAGGGCCACAGGGCTGTCATCATCCGTTACATCACAGCATTCAACTGCTCCTCTTTTTCCCCTATTCTCAGCCAATCACAAGAGTGCTCCACCCGTCATTCGTCACCGTGTCGGTCACATAATTTGTATTGAATTACCCGATTTCTCCTTTTCAATCCAAACATTCGGTTAGATGTGGGGATATTTTGGATCCTTCGGCTTCTTTGGGAGCCTTTGAAATTTGTTTGTACTCAATTGGGGTAACGAGGGTATTATAGTAATTGCGTTAACAGTATTTTGTGATAATAAAAAATTTCCCCTTAAAAAACTTGTATCAATTTTCATTTTTAATTTCATAACCCTAATCTTGAAAGTTGAACATGTATTGAAATTTTTACTCTTAAATTAATAAAAAAGTTATTGGGATTTTGGTTATGTTACATTTAAAATAAAAAAAAAAATCTCAAAAGTGTTGAATTGCTAAACACAAACACCACAAAAAATAAGAAAATGAACAAAAACCAAAACCAAACACAAGAAAAAAAAATACACACAATTTGAGGGAAAAGGTCCCAAGGAGAATAACCCTCTTTGATCCTCATAATAAGCCATGAAATGAATGAATGACAAGAATATTACCTCCAAACTAAAGAAGGTAAACCCAAGGCACCACATGATGTCAAACCCAAGGCACCACATGATGTCTAGGGCGTAAGGACTCTTGGCACTAGCGACCGAAAACACACCAAAATGACAAGGGAGCCATGTTACACTATGCTCCCGACCAACCTCTGGTATTATCAAATGAACCTCGAGGATAGATCTAGAATTAAAAGGTCAGTCACAAGTCCTATCAAGGTGCAAGAAATCACCCATCTTAGCATATGATACTATTTGTATCTAAAATAACCGCAATACTAAACTGTTGGAGGATTAGACCCCCTTCTATCCAAGAGTCAAACCAACCCATCTCTAATAGAAAACCAAACTAAGGACCTCACCCATTCCCGATTTCCGTAATTTTATTATGAGTGTTTGTTGGGTTGAACCTATGTGATTTATTAGGTGAATTTAGAAAAAATTAATGTGATTGATTACCTTATTTATTGAGTAATTTCTTTGTTGATTTTGAAAAGGTATTATTTTGATTTTTTTAAAAAAATGACCCACAACAAGACTCATTATAGAATTACTAAGAGAAACAAGTGATTCAAACCACGTAAGGTAAGGAGAATAGAGAGGAGAAGAAACTTGAAGGTCAAGATGATACGTTTTACTTAAGAGTGGGATAAGAAAAAAGTTATAATTTTCTTTTCCCTAAAAATAAAAATTAAAGATAAGTTTAAGCATGAAGACAAAGACAATGAAGTAAAAGACAAAAATTCAACCAACCAAAGAGACAAAAATGGGAAAGAAGAAGAAGAAGAAGAAGAAGAAGAAGAAAGAGAAAAAGTGGATTCCCAATGATCAACAAAAATACTCACATTAGTAGAGTGGTTAGAGAGCAGTTGAAGAAGAAGAAGAAGAAGAAGAAAGTCACCATTTCCAATGCCTCAATCCATTTCCCTTAAGAAACCTCCTCCTTCCTCCAAATCCCCAAATTCCCCAATCCCTTCTCTTCATTAATAATGAAGGAATCCAAAGCATGGCGGCCTTTCGCCGCCAATTGCTGCTCCGCCGACGACCAGACCGCCTTCGGCAACTTCAGCCGTTGCCGCCCAAACCGATCTGATTTCTCCAAGAACATTGCTCCGCTGCCGTCGTCGTTCCGGCGGCTGTCGTTCTCAGATCTGAGCCGGTCGTCTTCGATGAGATTGAACGAGGATCTAGCGGCGTCGTTTGGAGGGGATTTGTTAGATTTTCAGTTGAGTGAGTTGCGTGCGATTACTCAGAATTTCTCAAGCAATTTCTTGTTGGGAGAAGGGGGATTTGGGAGAGTTCATAAAGGCTATGTGGATGAGAATTTTCGGAATGGGCTTAGGGCTCAGGCCGTTGCTGTCAAGCTTCTTGATAACCAAGGCTTGCAGGGCCACCGTGAATGGCTTGTAAGCTTCTTCTTAAATGATTTTTTTTTTTTTTTTTTTTTTTACCAAATATTTCTAAATTTTGTATTTTGTATTAAAAATACTATTTAATTTTCAAATGTTTCATAAGTACTCTTAAACTTTCCAAAACAATTAAAAATATATCTTTACCATTAGTTTTGGATGGAAACGGTCACTATTTTATTTCACGAATATCTTTGGACTTTTAAAAGTTTCAAAAATACCCTTAATCCATATATTTACGGTTAGTATATGAATATGAATCGTTATAAAAAATATCCTTGAACTTTCAAACGTTGTATTAATACTCTTAACCTTACAAAAAAAAAAAAAAAGTAATTTATTTGAACTTTTCTTGAGTTCGAAAAAAATCAATTTTAAAATTAATTATATAGATATATTTTTTTTCATATAGATACTTTCAATTTTCTCTCATTTGTCCATTCCTTACACCCATTTGCCACAACAAAATATAAACAAAAACTTCAAGTTTTAAGCATAAAGTCCTACAAAATTCTAAATAAAAATCTCTTAACTTACCAAAACGATAAATAGTCAAATACAAAAAATTGAAGTAGAGGAGAGAAAAAAAATGGAAGAGAGAGGTGATAAAATGTAGATAAACAGAGAGCATTTTTAACTTTTTTTTTTTTTTTTTTTTTATTAAGTAGGAGTACTAATGTAACTTTTGAAAGTTTAGAGGTATTTTTGCAACGAGGCATTAACAATTTCTATCTATATATTAACAGTAAGGTCTTTTTGAACTATTTATTTTTAACTAACCTTTAAGTTTAAAGATAGTTTTGAAACTTTTGAAAATTCAAGGGTATTTTTAAAGCAAAACACTGTCAGTTTTCATCCAAACTAATGGTAAAGGTATTTTTGAACTCTTCTTGAAAGTTTAAAGATATTTTTGAAATTTTTGGGGTATTTTTTATACAAAGTACAAAGTTCAAGGGTATTTTGTATAATTCAGCCAAAATAAAACCCGGTACTTTCATTTTATTTAAGAAAAAAATATTCATAATTGTTAAAATTTGCAATATTAGCTCGACCAATGTTTCAAATTTATTCTTTCTGGTAGAAATTTGTTAGAATATTAAATAAAACGTGGGAACTAAAAAAGTGTGACGGTAAAAGTTTAGCTTGAATTTTAAAAACACTTCTAAAAAGTAGGCAATTAAAAAAGAAACCAATTCAAATGGAGCATAATAAGTACTTGTACTTTAACCATGTTTAATAACTATTTAGTTTTTTGTTTTGAAAACTAAGTTTATAAACGTTATTTCTACCAATAATGTTTATTTGTTTTATCATCTACTTTTTACTCATGTTCCAAAAAAATTGAGGAAAAAAATAGTTTTTAAAAGCTTATTTTAATTTTGAAATTTAACTAAGAATTAAAAAAATGTGAAATTGGAGTAATGAGATTGAATAGACACCTGCCTAATTTGGCTTCATTTTTAGTTTTCAATTTTTTTTACCATAGTATTCACCTTTTAGTTTTCAAATTTTGATTTGATTTTTTAAGATATCAATAGAAAGTGAATAACAAAACTAACATTATTTATAAACTTAATTTTCAATAATCAAAACAAAATAGTTGACAAAAAGCTTTTGAAATTTATTAGATTTTTTTTTTGGGGGGTTAAAGTATAGATATTTAATAGATATACCCTGAAAGTGAAGTTGTCACTAGGCTTTTGGTTAGCTAACCAATAATTTCACGTATTGTGATATTAAAATAATAATAATAATAATATAATAACAACAATATTAAAAAATATAAGATAAAGAGATCAGGTATCGCAAAAAAATTAATGCAGTGGGTAGTTTGTGTATTTTGATTATTTAATCTTTATAATCTTTAGTAATGTGTCTCACAAAATAAATAAATAAATAAAAAGGTGCTCCTGTCAACCTTTTTCTTGAAAAAATGATAATATTGAACAGTTATTATAAAGTTAAAGAGACAATTAATACTTTTAAAAAATCATGGACTATATAGGCAGTAGTCCAAATTTTGGTGTCTGAATTTGCAATTAAACCCAAAAATTTTAACAAAATCTCTCTATTTTGGTAGGCTGAAGTTGTATTTCTTGGACAGCTGAGGCATCCAAATCTAGTAAAATTGATAGGTTATTGCTGTGAAGAAGAAGAGAGACTCCTTGTTTATGAGTTCTTGCCCAGAGGCAGCTTGGAGAACCACTTATTCAAAAGTCAGCTTTTTCATTGTCTCTACTAGAAGAATCAAAATCAAAGCTCACAAATCATTTTCAAATTCTGAGTTTTTTCCTTCATTTCTTCTGAGCATTTGCAGGGCTTTCAGTCTCGTTGCCATGGTCGACAAGGCTCAAGATTGCCATCGGAGCAGCAAAGGGTCTCGGCTTCCTTCATGGGGCAGAGAAACCTGTCATTTATAGAGACTTCAAAACTTCCAATGTTCTGTTAGACTCGGTTTGTTTTATGATGATGCCTTTTCTTACAGTGTTTTTCAAGAAGAAAACATATTGAAATAGCAAAATCTTGGGGTTTTTTTTAATAAAGTTGTTGAATGTGTGATGGATCATAGGATTTTACAGCAAAGTTGTCTGATTTTGGACTGGCAAAGATGGGACCTGAGGGATCAGACACCCATGTAACCACCAGAGTAATGGGTACATATGGCTATGCAGCCCCAGAATATATCTCCACAGGCAAATTTTCTATTCTTTTCTTCTCTAGTTTTCAATTGCAAATTCTCCATGAAGTTGCATCACAAAGCTGGTCCAAAATTGTCCTTTTAATCCTGAGTCAACATGCTAAATATGCAATTCTGGGTCATTAGTAATATGATGACATGGTATCAAAAGTAGAAAATCTCAAGTTCGAATCTCCAAAACGTTAGTTCATATTAATACCTCACCATTTTGGTTAATATTCAGGTCAACGTTAACCCTCATTTGGATAAGTGTCTAAAAATGATCTGGAAAGATTAATTATGTTTTAGTCTAACTCCCTAGAAGAAGAGGTTTTTCAACGTTTGGTTGTAGAATCCATTCTTAGGTCTGTGAGTTTGAACCCCGAGGTCACCAATTTAATAACTTAAAACCTTTGGGCAAAGTGCAAGGCAGTAAGTGGCGTTTCAGTTTGATAGCTTAACCTTTTGATATGTTAAGAGACATATATGTAGCTGAAATTGGCCTCCAAAAGATGTAGGATATGTTTGGAATGATTTTCTCAGTGAAAAGTGAGAAGTGTTTTTAAGCATTTAGAACTTCATACTAGATAGGCCCGTCATCATTGTTGCACAAGCCTAGTGTCCAAAATACTAAATAGGCCCGTAATCATTGTTGCACAAGCCTAGTGTCCAAAATCTATTCTCATTCCTCCACAACACTCATGTGGGATGTGGTCCGATGTTTATCATAGGGCACTTGACAACGAAAAGCGACGTATACAGTTTCGGGGTGGTACTTTTGGAGCTTCTTACAGGAAGAAGAGCAATGGACAAATCAAGAGCAAAGAATGACCAAAACCTTGTGGATTGGGCAAAGCCATACCTTAGTAGCTCTCGGAGGTTGCATTGCATAATGGATCCAAGGCTTTGTGGGCAGTATTCTGTGAAAGGAGCAAAGGGAATGGCCAGTCTTGCCCTCCAATGCACCAGCTTGAACCCTAAAGACAGGCCCAGAATGCCAGCCATTGTTGAAGCTCTTGAAATCCTTCTTCAGTTCAAGGACATGGCTGTCACTTCTGGTCACTGGTCTGCCTCTGCCTCACCCAAACATGCCAGAAATGGCGGCTCTGCAAAGGCCAAAACAGAGACAGGACGCGGAAATCTCGTGACATCTGTGGCTCACATGAGCCACAGATGATTTGTGTGTGTGTACATTTAGGCAAACAATTGCAGAGGTTCTACTATGTGAATATATATGTAAATCTTGAATGCTTTGCTACACTACAATATGTAAATGAAGAGTTCCTCCCCTTTGATGGGATTGGTCTCATCTCTATCGGAGTATAAATGTTAGAAGTTAGAAAAAAGACTCCACATTGAACCCAAGAAGAAACAAAAGGTTGATGAAAATGGATTTAGGTGGCTGTTTCTTAAAAGCTTTTGTACTACTTTTAGTAATCAAGGCTACCTAATCACAATGCTTCAAATTTGTTATGAAGAACAGACTATCAAAACATCTAACATGAGAAGTTTCAAGAAATACCAAAGCAACAATTATGAGAGGGAACTTCAAGTTTCAAGGATAAATTATCACCAAGAGAAATACCTCTTTTCTTCAAGAAGAAGCCACACCATGTGAACTACATGGATCCAGATCAAATACTTGCAATACAAATTTCCCAAAAATCTGCCTTAATACAATGCAACTTTGCCTTCTTGCCTTCTTTGTTGACTTCCTATGCTTCTTCCAAATCTGAAAAGTCTCTGCCTGACTGCCTTATTACTTCCACATCAGACCATGTCAGTGCCATGTCACACTTATCTATAGTTTTTAATACTATTATTAATGGCAGGATCTAAACTCAAAATTAAAAAATTATACCAAATTGTGTTTCATGTGCTACAGCAGCCTTGAACTGGAAGAAGCAAAAACAGTGGAAAATATTCAACCTTTTTCAATGGGAAAGGCCGCGAGAAGCGCACTTTGAGATTGAAAATCCCCCAAAAAAAAACTCCCAAAACTCATTTTCACTTTGCTTCAGTGCGTGCCCAACTCCCCCACTTTCCCCCAAACTTTTCTTCCAAAAACAATTTCCATGGAATTCAATTCCAAAAAAACACTCCATCTTCTTCATTTCACATCTCCCTATCTCCTTCTCCATTCCCAACCATGGCTTTCAACTCCAAATTCCAAAAGAAACCCAATGTTTCCCCCTCCCACTGCAATCTTTGCACCATCCTTTTCTTCGTCGTTCTCTTCACCGTTCCCACTCTGTTTCTCCTCCACACTTCCACCATCTCTGTCTGCTCTCTCTCTGCCTCCACCACTCGCCTGAACTCATGGTTCGGAGATCTTCGCGATGCTCAATTTGCTTGGAATCGTCTAGCTTTCGCTGAAGATAGTCCCCCACCTGTTGTTCTGAAAATTGCTGTATTCTCTCGGAAATGGCCGATCGGAACAACCCCAGGTGGGATGGAGCGGCATGCTCACACGCTTCACACAGCTCTGGCTCGCCGTGGCCATCGCATTCATGTTTTCACCTCACCAGCGCCCAACTATGGCGTCGTTCAGAACCTCTCTTCTGTAACTTCAGCGCCGTACATCCATTTCCACGAAGGCGAACCAGGCCGGTGGCGGTACAACAAAGCGTGGGAGCAATACGAAGAAGAAAACCACCGAGAACCGTTCGACGTTGTTCACTCAGAGAGCGTCGCGCTTCCTCACGGGATAGCCAAACAGCTTTCGAATCTCGCAGTTTCTTGGCATGGAATTGCCCTAGAGAGCTTGCAATCGGACATATTCCAGGACCTGGCTCGCCGGCCGAACGAGCCGGTGTCGCCAGCCTTCAACAGGAACATTCAAGGCGACGTCCCGAAGGTACTGAATGAGATCCGATTCTTCAAAAATTACGCTCACCACGTCGCCATTAGCGACAGTTGCGGAGAGATGCTCCGAGATATGTACCAAATTCCAAGCAGAAGAGTCCATGTGATCGTCAACGGCGTCGACGAGGACGATTTCGGCGAGGATTTCAAATTAGGGCAAGAATTTAGGGCCAGAATCGGGATACCTAGAAACGCAAGTCTAGTCCTCGGAGTCGCCGGAAGATTAGTGAAAGACAAAGGCCATCCTCTACTTCACGAAGCTTTCTCCATCATCACAGAGCAACATCCAAACGTCTACCTGGTCGTCGCCGGAGCAGGACCATGGGAACAACGGTACAGAGATCTAGGTCCTCGAGTTCTAGTTCTAGGATCGATGAGTCCGTCGGAACTTAGGGCTTTTTACAATGGGATCGACATCTTCGTGAATCCGACACTCCGGCCACAGGGTCTGGATCTAACTCTGATGGAGGCTATGGCGAGCGGGAAGCCAGTAATGGCGTCGAGGTTTCCGAGCATAAAGGGCACCATTGTTGTGGATGATGAGTACGGGTTCCTGTTCGCTCCGAACGTGGAGTCATTGGTAGAGACGCTGGAAGCGGTGGCCAAAGAAGGTTCAGATCGGCTGAAGCGGCGGGGGAAGGCTTGCCGGCGATATGCGTCGTCCATGTTCACTGCTCGGAAGATGGCTCTGGCTTACGAGAGGTTATTTCTCTGCATCAGAGATGAAGCGTTTTGTAATTATCCTTAATTTTTATTTTTCCAAATTTCTATGTTGTGATCAAACATTTCATTTCATAATTTAGAGAGTTTCTTGATATGGGACAAGAAACAAGTCCATTGATATAGTGAAACTAATGATTGCAATACTATACTTGTTTAAATAAATATCATTGATTAATAAATATTCGAATATAAATAACCAAACAAAACGTTATTCATTTTATTTAGTAGAATATACAATATAGTATAGTTGTATGACTACCTCCATTCATTATTTAACGTAAAAAAATTGTATGATATTTGTAGGTAAATCTTTCAAATTATGCACATTGTGCATGAGTGCAAATTTAATAAGTTAAAAAAATTATGCAAGTTTGGTTTGATTTGAATATAAGAAGTGGGATTTTATGTCTTCCACATTATGGTGTCTCATTGAATAATTTTTCGAACTTTTGGAGAATGAGAGTTCTTTTTTCCTTTTTCGAAGTGGTACAAATTTAAATATTTAGACAAATCAAGATATGGCTTAACTAGACGAGTGAAACATATTCCAAATAGGTTGTTTTGTATCTTATTCATTCTAAAAACAATAAATTATGAACACTCATTCTAAAAACAATAAATTATGAACACTTATTTGGTTGACCCGAAAATCTAAATATAGTTTGTAAAAACATAGAAAACAGTTGAATTTTGAAAATTGTTATAAATATATGATTACATTTTCATTCTCTATATTAACTTTTACAATTATAACAATCTAAGTAAAACTAACTAGTCAAATCAAACATAACTCAATTTGCATACTAATGTATTAACAACCACGAGATATGTGGTTTAAATCCTCCTATCCCCAATTGTACTGAAAAAAGTAAAACTAACTAGTTCCTAGTTAAACCATATGCTTGGTGAGATAGTTGGAAACATTGCATAAAAAACTCATTTCAAAGGCCCATAATGACAAATGACCTAATTGTTGGAAAGAAAAAAAAAATGTCAAATGACCCTTTGATTATGTCATGATCACGTGAAATTACACTATTGCCATTTTTTTTCTTTCTTCCCTCCTTTCTCCAACGTCCTTCTGACTTCTTTTTTTTCTTCTCATTTTTTCTCTTCTTCCCAGAATCCTCCTTCTCTCTCTTCTTCATCTTCTCCGTCTTTTTCTTCTTTTGTAGCTTTTTCTTCTTCTCCGACACGACGAGTCACATGAGCAGCTTCGACGCGACCAACTCCGATGAGCGAGAGTGAGAGAGAGCGAGAGCAATGGTGAGTGAGCAAGAGCGAGCGCGAGAAAAATGAGAGTGATTGTGAGTGAGAAAAGAGAGTGAGAACGAGATGGACTTTTTCGCGTGGGTGAGTTTATTTAAGTAATTTCATCTGATCTTGATGTCAGCAGGTCGTTTGGCATTTTTTCGAAAATCCAAGTCATTTGACATTTTTCGTCGAGATAGTTAGATCTCTAACCTTTTAGTTAAGGTTAGATACTTGATAAAATCTAATTGAGTTATACTCATGTTGACAAATTAAAAAAAAAAACGTAAAACAAAACTGACATGAACTTATACTATCAAGTTCAAGGTTTGAAGTTGGATTCCCCAAACTACATATGCTAAGAAAAAAACAATGTTACCATCTCCCCCACAATGTAAGAAAATGAAAAAAAAAAAAAAAAAAAAAAGGGTATGGAATGAATAATGAAAAGAGTGTGAGAGAAATCAATACAATCGATTTGAACTCGTAGAAATCCTACTACTTTCAAAGAGGTCATAAGCATGTCTTGTTCTCAAGAACAGTAACACACTCGAAACCAATCCCATAACTGAAATGCATCCACAGAATACAAATGTTAAGAAATAGCACCTTCTTCCCATGCATACAATCGCCTCCCCATCGCCGGAGCTTTTTCCCTGCGAATCGTACACCACCGCTGCAAACATGCCGTACAGCAGAGATCCGATTGGAATGTTTGTAATCAGAATGTTGTGGTTAACGCCTAAGCTATTTGGCCCGAACAGCTCCGCGGTAATTGAAACTGCTGCTGCGAATATGAATCCGGAGCTCAGACCGATCAGCGCCGTTCCTATGTACACCGCCAACGCACTCGATGACGCCGATAGCAAGAAGAATGCGATAGGAGTTGGAATTAGGGCAATCGAAAGCCATCCTGTTCTTGCGAAATACAACTTCCTGCGGGGAAAATCAAATTGGAGGTGTGAGAAAATCAAAGCAGAGGAACACAGAGGAGAATTTGAGTTGAATCGAGATTATTAATTACGCTCGAATGTAGTCCGGTACGGCGGAGAGCAATCGGCCAAAGAAGGAGAAGGAGGAGTAGAGTGTTACGATCGCTGTGGTTCTTGAACTCAACCCTAGCGATTGCGCAATCTGACCTATGTTGTTGCTGTAAACGAGTCCGATTGTGCCTCCGCAAATGTAAGCGATGAAATACAGCCAAAAATCCAGGCGTTTCACCAACCGACTCGACGGATGCTCTTCCCCAAGCATCGCCAATTGATCTTTCTCAATCAATTTCCGTAAACAGCCTTTCGATGATTCAATCTCACCGTCAATTAGCGAAGCAGATTCGGACAACAACTGAGATCCGCCATTACCAAAGCTTCCATTCGTTTCACGACTGAGCAGCAACTCTTTGTGAAACTCAAGATCTTCGTCGTGGACGAGAATGAAGTTAGATCCGTCGAGACTGAAGCTGGAATTAACGGTTCGATGTAACCAATCGTTAGCGTAGACAACACCGGGAATACAGAGAGGCAAGATAAGAAGAATTATGGCTCCGATGAAGAGGAGCCTTGCGATCATCGGATCGGCGGAAGTGACAGAGCCGAAGAGAAGAAGGTAGATTCCGACGGCGACGGCGAGGAAATTCAAGATGAGAAAAATGAGAGAGTCTCGGTGGACGGCGTGGGAGGAGAGAGAAAGAGAGTGAAGTGGCGGTTGGTGGAGGACGGGGAGGAAGGCGGCGATGGAGATAAGAAGAGGAACGAGAGCATTGAGGAGGAGGTAAATGGGAGGGGAAGAGGGATTAATGGCGTTGCCGGCGAGGGTGTAGAAAGCTGCACTGACGCCATTGAAGCTGACAGTGAGAGATAACGCCAATGGCCGATTTGCAGAGAAGTTTCGAATGCAAAGGACGAAACAAACTGTGTTGAACCAACAGATGCTACAACCGGCAAGCAAACACAGCAAGAACACCTGCCCACAATTAAATTTAACCATATTATAAAACAAATACATATAATTAATCAAAAATTAGGATTATACAATTTTCATATTCTAAGTTTTTACTTTTTGAAATGTTAAATGAAATACTTCATAATATCACAACTTTGAAAAGAAAATAGAGTATTTTAAAAATAGTTTAGAGATTAAAATTTCAAGTTACACTTAAAACATTTATTCTCAATTTCTCCATTTTTAAACTTTCTATTTTAATTGGGAAAATAAATCTTGCTCTTAATGCCCATTATAATAAAGAGACATATATATATGTGCGTCAAACTCTAAGTTATAACATTTCTTCAACTATTAGATTCTGAAGACATTACATGGAGAAAAATTTTACACCATTTTTAAAGACTAAAATTAAATCTTGAAATATTTAATAATCAAAAGATTTAAAAAAAGAAAAAACAATTGTGTTGTTTTATTTATACTTCAATAGTACACACATAAAAAAAAAAAAAAAAAAAAAAAAAAAAAGAGAGGGGTGTCAGCGAACAGACAATAATGTAGCTGAAAAAGAAAACTTTTTATATATACTAGGAATATTTCCATGACGTGACAATTATGCAGGTGACGACAAGAATCAAAATCAATAATCATACAATGTTTGATAAATATACAAAAACAAATAAATGTAACTGCTCTTTGTTTTTTTTTTAAACAAAAAAATTCCTTCAAATTTTAAAGTCCAGCTTAGCTCATAAAATATGTTAATGCAAGAAGTTTGTTATTTAAATCCCTCAACAAATATTGTATTTAAAAAAATGGTTGTTTTTAAATTTAGGAAAATGAACCAAAATATTTATAAATATAGCAAAATTTTACTGTACGATAGACTACTATCTGTGTCTATCTGTACTTCATCGCAACACAAATAGTAGTCTATTGTATATAAATAGTGAAATTTTGCTATATTTGTAAATATTTTCAACATTTCGTCATTTAAAATAATTTCTCTAAAAAAAACTTCACAAGTGTTAAAAAAAACATACAAACAACACACACAAAAGTAGAGTTTCAATTTGTAGTTTAAGCGTTCATTTGGATTCATTTTCTAAGTGTTTAAATAAGTATTTATAAGTATAAAAAAGAATATTTATAAACATTCAGAAAATTAATCTAAACCACCTTTAAATTTGGATGGTTTTTTTAAAACAAAAATTTGGATGGAATAAAAGGATGTATGCATTTTATCTCAAACAAAAAGGGATACATGTACGAGAAGCTTCCATTTATATATTCTATATTTAGTTTTTTAAATAATGCCCTCAAATGGTCAAGGATATGTATCATATACACTTTTGTTGTTGAGCTGAAAAAAAGAACTTAAATTTATAATTTATAATAGTTATTTACCACTTAAATAGCGAGCTTTAAATTTTAAAATCATACAACTTCTTGCACTATTTGAAAATAGTCAAGTATTAGTGTGCTTGATGCAAGAAATTATATGATTTTAAAATTTGAAGCTCACTATTTAAAAATAACAAAAGTAATTTTAACGATTTTAAAATCGCTCCCAAACATGCTCTAATTCTACAAACCGCTCACTAAAATTTAAACATGATTTAACTACTTAAAATATTGATGCATTTACATAAATAACATAAAACAAATATGTTTTTTTTTTAAAAAAAAATATAAGGAAAACATTTACCATAACAACAACAACCTAACTCAAATCAAACTCAAATTCATATGTAACATATGCAGTAGAATCAGACAACTCATATTCATGCTTTATTAGAATAAGAAAACTGCGTAGTGTTAATTTTTAGCATACATGTTAAAGTTTATATATTGTAGTGAATTTTTTCATGAAATGTTCATAACTTCTTTTCTTACCTGTTAACATGTGCTTCCCCTACTTTTCTTTATATATATTAAGTTATAAAATAATATTAATATGTTTTTACTTAAAATCTCATTGTTCTGATTTTAGTTAAGAACAATGATTAGGTGTAGTCTAGTATTCACCTAATCTCATACTCTCTATTTTTATACACACGAAGAAAAAATTTTAAAAATCATTTTTTTAAAAAAATATACAAACTACTACATGACAATTTTTTATTGGGCAGCTCCCTATAAATAGGTGCAACCAAAGAAGCACTCAATTATTTTTCTTTAGTTAATATGTTTTGAGTCTTCGCCTATTTTACCTCCTTTATTATTAAATGCATAAATTTAATCATCGTATAGTTAATACATATTAAAAATTTTCTTCGTGAACTCTTAATTACTTTTTTGATAACCAATATAAGCATAATTTAGCTGGTATAAACTTGAACTATCAGCTCTAAGATTTGAGGTTTGATCTTCCCACCTTGCATATTGTCAAAAAAAAAAAAAAAAAATACCTTGTACTATGAAAAGAACTAGCTTGTATCAATCTTCTCCCTAAAAATGTGAGAAGCAAAATATGTTGGTGTATTTTCTTAAATTGAAATTATTATTATTATTTTGTTAAGTTTTTTTTTTTTTTAGAAGAGAATTATTTTGTTAAGTTGAAACATTAAAAAAAAACCTTTGGGAAAAACAAACAATAGAAACTGATTTTAAAATTTATTAAAGCATATAAACTAAATTTGAACATTTAAAGTATAAATACAAAATAGAATAAAAGGAAGGTAAGAAATTTAAAAATAAAATAGTCTAATGCATTTGCCGTAGAAATGCTGCCACGTAATTTTCTTTCTTTCTTTCTTTCTTTTTTTTAGGTGATGGGACGTGGTTGGTTATGGTTAATTCAGTACCGAATTAATGGAAGGTAATATCTCTAGCTTTCATTAATATTAAAAAACAAAAACAAATTCCCTTTTCAAAAGAAAAAAAGAACCTTTTGATTTTTAGGTTGAATAAGAAACCAAAACAATTTAATATATATAGTGCAACAAATTGCATGAAGGTATATCCTATATATTCACTATTTTTTTTTTTTTTAAAAAAAAAACTATTATCGTATTGACAAATCAATTTAAAATGGAGCCCACGTGGTTCATTCAAATTCATAAAATATATAAATTAATACTTGGCTATTTTAATGTATACCCTTCCCTCCCAAAGAAAAAGAAACTATATTTAAAAAAAAAAACGAAAAGTTTGTGATGTGGTAGCTAGTGATTAGACACTCAGGTGAGCTACATAAAAATAGGTGTAGTCCGAGTTGCAAATAAGCATTTTTCAAATATATATAGCAAATTATTAATTAGTTCAAGTTGAATAATTTTGGATAGAAATCAATAATTTGTTGTGAAAAAAATATCTTTGAACTTTTAAAAGTTTCATTAATACCATTAGACATTTTAAAAAAAATCAAAAGTATCATAACTGTTAGTTACCTCATTCTAAAAATATCATTAAACTTTTAAAAATTGCCTTAATACCCTTAATCTATTTTTTAAAAAAAAGTTAGAAAATGAGGTATTAAAAACTTTTTAAAGTTTAGATACTTAATTGACGCAAAATTAAAAGTGAAAGAATTTATTAGAAACTTTTTAAATTTCATAGATCTATTATATACAAACATGAAAATTAATGGACTAAATTTGTAATTAATCTAATTCTTCAAAATTATTATTAATATTATTATTGTTGTTATTATTATTATGGCCCATGGATCAATAATTAAAATTAAAACAATATAAAAGTAAGTATCTTGAAATACGTGTAGTTAATTAAATAAAAAAGAAAATCTATGAGTAGTTAATAATAGAAGAATTAGAAGAAATATTTTCATATTTCAACATTGTATCCCTCTAATTTAAAATATAAGTTAGGTGATTTTTTTTCTTCAATATTGGAAGCTATTTATGATGGTTTCACTTTTTTGTTATAATATTTTGCGGGTGCTTCTTTATTAGTAATACGAGACGAAATGTTAATTTTGGCTATGTTTAGTTATTTTTGTGTAAGATTTAGATTTTGAAAAGGTTGACAACGAAAAAAATAATAAAAGAAAAAGGTTTCCTAAAATATAAATAATATATAAAAAGGATAAAGGATTTATCGCTGTCATTAATTACATTGCCCTCACAAAGATAGGTCAAATTCCATAATTTCTAGTGTTTTTTCCTCATAAATTTTTTTTACCTTTTGTTTGTTTGTTTTTTTATTTTTTTTTTTATTTTTTGAGTGCCTAAACTTGAGAAATAAGAACTATATCTATCAGGCATATAGCAAAATATCTGAATTAAAAAAAAAAATTATTTAAGAACCATTATTTTCAAAATAATGCGAATTTTAGACGTGAAAAATGTTAAATTGGGAAGGAAAAGACAAAGCGACGTAAGTGGCCGCGACTTGAAAATAAATGTATAAAATATTTCATGCAAGATAATATATTTTATTCCAAGTTATTATAATTTTTAAATAAAAATATTATTTGACATCACTTAAATACAAACATTTAGTATAGAGTTTGAAAACAGGTGATGTATTATTGAGGCTCAATAAATTTAATTTTTGAAAATATCATTTTAGAGTGTTATACTTTCTACAAAGAATTTTACTTTATCGCCAGGTAGAAATTATATTACAAGGCAGCCTCTCAACTCATCGGCTTAGTCAAATAATTTAATTTTAGTTCGTATATTTTTAATAAATCTTAAATTTTGTCCTTAAAAGTTAATTTATATTAAAATTAATTAATTAATAATAATAGTTATAAAAAATGACTAATTTTATGTAAACTAAATTAACGTAAATTAATTATATAAATAAATATTTTTAAAATATAAAACCCAAAATCCAAAAAAAAAAAAAAAAAAAAAAAAAAAAAAAAAAAAACTCCAAAACAATATTTTAATCTAAAATTAAAAACAAGTGGCCCACTTGAATTTTATATTGAAAATTTGCACTTATTTGAAAACAAAGAATCTATATTAGCTAAAAACATGATTTGATTAATATAATTTGTGCTTTAATTATATTATTTTGGAACTTTTACACAGAACACAGAGAACCACATGGGCGTCATGTGTTGATGTAGCCAAACGAAATATCAATGTCATAAAACCACAAAATTCTCTCCCAAAAAATAAAATATAAAAAGCCCTACCAAATTGTATTCTATTCTAAATTAGATTAAAGAATGAAAGCTACCAAAATTTATAATAATAATAATAATAATAATAATAATAATAAAAAAAAAAAAAAAAAGTTGCATTCAGAATGATACATTATATTTTGTTTAATGTGAAAAAATGGTTTATATATATATATATATGTGTGTGTGTATATTAAATGGATTATATTTTTGTCAATATCTTTTAAAAATACATTAATTCGAAAAGTAAAATTCAGCCTATATCATATAACAGAATTTATTTTTATTATAACTTGGAAGCATAATTCTCTCTTCATTACAAAATTAAGACCTCGGTTTTTTTTTTTTTTTTTTTTTTTTTGTTATCCATTTCTAAAATTTTGTATTCAAAACGATATAAAAATATTTTTGACATACATTATAGTCATCAAATTTGACTAAACTTTTTGTTTTAAAAAAACAAAAATAAATAAGATTGAAGTACTAAATAAATTTTAACTGGAAAAAATATTAAAAAAAGTTCTAGAATTTTCTAAGACGGAAGCAGTTTTTATAATCCCCAAAAGAAAATATTTTTGGGAGAAAGGAATCAAGAACCATGTTCATACTTCATGCGTCATTCCTGAATTAAATAATAATAAAAGAAAAGAAAATCACACTGTATTGTTCGTCCCCAATCAACGAACGGAATTCCGATTGTTTCGGGAGAAACAAACAGAAAATTCATCCAATATTTTGAAGTATCAAATTCGTTAAAAAAAAAAATGAAGAATGAGTTGAAGATTTGATCAATTGAAAGAAACGCGATTCAAGATAGAGAAAGAAGAGAGAGTACCAGGAAATAAGGCAAGGAGATGAAATCGGCGATTAGGAGCCATTGAAAGCCGTAGCCGATAAGTCCCAAAAAAGCGGCGATGAACAGAACCACCGGCAACGGTAAGTGAAGCAGAGCCAATCCGGAGGACCAGCCGAAGACTTTGCCAAGATCGGAGGCGGTGGCGAGGTAATTAAGCTGAACCTGAGAAATGCCTAACACCGATTTCAATCTGGAAGAGTAGGCCGAGAAATCGAAGTTCGTGCCAGTGAATGCCTGAATCCATATCGTCGCCACTAGAACCAGCCACTTACGCGACTGGCCGGCGGCCATGAAAAATTGGCTCGATTAATTCACTGATTTATAATTGACAACCGATCTCGGCGGAGGCGGAATCCTCTTCTTTATTGCTTCTCCTCCCGGCGCTGGCCTCTGGAAGTTTTGGGCTTATAATCGACGTGTATAACGATGCGGCCTCATTTATTTATATTATATCCAATACTTTTTCCATTAGTTTTCAACTTACTCGCACAATAGCCATTCATTTCTTTTTTTTTTAGAATGCAAAATCATATAAAATAGGCTAAATTATAAAAAAAAAAATTCTAATAAAAAATATTTCTACACTTTTAAAAGTTTAAAAAATACATTTAAACAAAATACTCATTAGTTTTGAATGAAAATGGTTAATATTATATTTAAAATAAACTGTCAAAAGTCCTTAGATTTTAAAAAACTTTCAGATAAATTATAAGATAATTGTAATAAGAATCAATTTTAGTAATAATAACTAAGTATATAGTAATATTTAAAAAAAAAATGCAAATATAGCAAAAGTTTATTAATGATAAACTTCTATTGTTGATATGATATACCACCTACAACATCAAAGTTTATCAGCGATAGAAGTCTATTACATATAGACTTTGCTATATTTGCAATTTTTTAAAAATATTGCTATATATGCTAATACTTTTAATCTGATTGCTAGATTTGCAACTGTCCCTAAATTATATAGAATATCCTCGGTTTTTTAGATACTCTCATTTATGTCCTACTTGTCCAATTCTTACACCAATTCAAAATAAAAATTAAAACTTTAAAACATAAAATTCAATTCCAAAATCAAAATGTCTCCTTAAAACAATACAAAACCACACTTTTTCCATTTGTTTTCAACTTAGACACACAATGGCCATTCAATTCTAAAAATTTGGATTTACTTAGAAAAAGGTGTTTTGAAAAAAACTCATTTTTATTTAAACTGTTTTGATAAAAATTATTATGTCAAACACTCCAATTTTTTTTTTTCAAAATGACTTATTTTTAAAATTAAATATTCAAAACACACCCTAAATCATAGAAATATTCGTGGGGATTGAATATCTAACCTCTAAGAACGGATGCCAATCTCACTTTGGCTATATAAAATATTCCTAAACTTTATATCTTATCACCAAAATATCTCTAAATTTTAAAAACTTTCAATAATACATTTAAATTAATAAAAAGATAAAAAAATACTCATAAATTTTATATCTTAATTTTAAAATATCTTTAAAATTTTAAATATTTGAATAATATATTTAAACTTTTAAAAAGTAGTTAAAAAGGGTTGTTAGTATATAACTTTAAAACTTTATATAGATCTTCTCTTTCATTTGTTTCAGTGACTTCGCACTTTTTCTATTTTATCTATCATTTTTCTACCACTTCTTTTAAGTAATTTGTCTTATTATTTCGCAAAAGTCAAATAGAACTTAAAAGTTCAAGTTAAAAGCACAAAAGTCTCAACGTCAAAATATGTCCTCAAAACTCAACATAATGAATTACTAAATACAAAAAGAGTAGCAAGATAATACCATCTTCCATCTTAATTGATCACAAAAAAATAAATTAATTTCAACTGAAAAATGGATCAATAAAGTCATCTCCACTACAAAATTGGTAATTCACTTTTTTTTTTTTTTTTTTTTTTTTTTTTTTTTTAAATTTTCCTAGTTGTTTTTAAAATTATGACCCAATTCTCGCGTGTCTCTCTTTTTGTATACTAAACCCAAATCCTAACTCACACTCAACTATTAACGTACAACTTTGTTAAAATATTTATGTTTGAAATCCTTTGGTAATTTCAATTTTCTCCTTTTTTCTAGAGGCTGGAAAATGAGATATTTAAGAAAAGAGGAAAAATAAAGAATTGTTAAGATATAGATTGAAGCATATGTGAGAGAGGAAATGAAAAAAAGAAGGTAATCAGGTATAGATAAACGGTTTCCAACCATAGGTAAGTGAATTTTTTTAAACTTTTTTTTATATGTTAAGACTATATTAATGCTACTTTTGAAAGTTCATATTTTTTAAATGAAGTACTACACTTTTGAAAGTTCATATTTTTTAAATGAGGTACTGACGGCTTTGGTTCATATATTAAGTGTAAAACTATTTTTTTAAATAAAAAATTTAAGGGTATTAATAAAACTTTTGAAACAAAGTACTATTGATTTCCATCTAAAATAGATAGTAAGAGTATTTTTTTTTTTTTAACTTTTTCCTAAAGTTCAAGAACATTATGAAACTTTTGAAATGTATTTTTTTAAACAAAGTATAAGTTCAAAGGCATTTTCTAAAATTTAACCTTTTTAAAATTGGAAAAATTATCTTCCAGTCACGAGTTTATACAAATAAGTTTGAAAGATCACTTAGTAATCTCTGTTTATGCATATATCTATGCATATCCATCTATATACTACTAAATGGGATATGTCAGCCTAACATTTGTATCCAAATGCTACGGTTAATCTTTCTAGTTTATTTGGTGGTGATTTTTTTTTTTTTCACAAAATTCTTATTTAAATTATTTGTCTGTTAAAAGTTAATTAATTTGTTTAATTGGGCCCACCTTAGGAAAACATTACAATTACTTTTATTAGACGCGATTCATCACCCTAGAATTGTCATATCGATCTAATACCTACTCACTCTACTCTCTATCCCTTATCTTCCTTATCTTTTTTTTAATTAATATTTTTAATTTAAAATGTCATGTCAACATTTAAATTAATAATATAAATTATTTTAAATTTATTCTTAAAAATTCGAGAACTAAAAGGATGCATTTGAAACCTTACCAATTAAATGCAAGATTCGTTGACTAAAAAGATAAATTTTACTTTAATAAAAATTTTATTCTAATAAGATAAGTCAACAGGTTTTAACTTTCTATTATTTAAAAAATTGTTTAGAACATAGTATTATAAACACGAGGGGAAAACTAAAGGCTTTGTTTATTCACTCGAAATCGAATCAAAATCAAAATTCTTTGATGTTGGTTTAGTTATTTATAATTAGAATCAATAACCGATGTTTACTTAAAAAAAATCGATATATAAAAAAAAAAAAAACGAAATAGGAATCATACAAATACTTAATACAATTATTAGAATATACTTAATGCATTACCAACTAATTTGCCAATATAGTTTTTAATTATCATGGTAATAACCAATAATAAATTTGATATTTTTTATTTTAATTGTTTAATTAACATTAACAAGTAAAAATAATTAAAATAAAATTACATCAACTACCAAATATTGAAATAATAATATTTAATGATAGTGAATTCTATTTGATAATTTATTTGATGCCAATAGATAATTACTACTAAAAGAAAACCATCAACTGAAGAAAGAGTTACATAAATTTGTATTAGAAAAATATAAATCAAAATTTTCATATATGATATCTAACAATAGATTTTATTTGAAAAAAAAAGTCAATTTTAACCTCAAATTTGTCGAGTATTAATATTAATAATAAATTTTTAATTTCATCAAATTATATCTTAAACTTGGTTAAATGTTCAATTTTAATCTTAAATTTTAAAAATTAGTGCAATTTTTACTTTTCACTAAATTCTTGCTCCAAATAACGTTAAAGAAAATTTCTCTTATGCACTCAACAAATTATAAAACATAGAGGTGTGATATGAAAGATAAAATTTTAAAAAAACCGACATCATAGCTAATATTCTTTTTTCTTTTTCTTTTAGAATTTATGAATTTGGGCAAAGTTTATTTTCTATTGTTAATTTATATATTACTCAAACTTATTTTTATGTAAAACTTTATTTTATTGAAATTAATGAATTTAAAAATATTTTTACATTACATTATAAGAGATAAATTAGCGAAAATTAAACCGAGGGTAAAACTTACAACATTTATTTATGTTTCTAATTTGATGAAATTGAAAGTTTACCGTCTAAAGGGTCATTGAGAAAAAGAAAAAAAAGTTTAAGGCCAAAGTTGATTTTTTCCTATTTTATTATAGGATAAATTAAAATTTTAATCAATTTTGAGGTTTGGGTACGATTGGTCATAAACTTTCAAAATTATATATTTATTCTTTGAACTTTCAAAATTTAAAAAATTCATGAATGTATTTTTTAAAAAAATTACATTTTAGACATAAAATTTAAAATTATATCTAATATATCAATAAAATTTTCAATTTTTTGAATTTTAAGAGACCTGTTAAACACAACATTTAAAGTTTAAAGACCTATAAACAATTTTAAAAATTTATGACCAAATAGATACAAACTTCAAAGTTCATACATTAATTTGTAATTTAACAAATAAAACAACTACTAATTAATTACTAATTAGAAATAGAAAATTTCTAACGTTAAATAAAAAAATTAAATGTAATGAAAATAACTTAACAAGATTTCTCTTTCCCTTTTTTAAAGTCCAATTTAATGGAGAATTCGAACCTCAAACTTTTTGGTCAAGACAAAAGTACATGACTTCCGCTAGTTGAGTTGTGCTCATTTTGACACCAACATATTTTTTTAAAAAAATAAAAATATTAACTGATATGTATAAAAGAGATATATTTTAAATAATTAATAAAAATTCTGTGAATCTGATTCATGGATGAGGGTTAAGTAGGATCTACGAAAATAAAGAATAATAATAAATATGTTTAGATATAGGAAATGCATGAGGAATGCTACAAAATTGACTGTAGGTCTCTTCAACTGGTTATATTCCCACATTTTTAAAGTAAACATTGGGATAAAAAAAATATTCTCATTCTCTTAGGGTAGAAAGTAGAAGCCAACATTACCATAACTCAACTGATATAAAGTATGTACTATCGACTAAAAGGTTAGAGTTTCAAATCATGTACCCTACGTCTTTTTTAGGACAACACAAGCAAAAACAACAAAACAAACAAACTAGAGGACTATATCACGAGTCACGAGCATCAAAAACCACTTGGGGTAGGGAGAAGTAAGATAGGAAGACTCATGCTCCTCTAAAGCTTTAGACCCAAGAAATCGTGCTAGAATATTTTGACACAAACGAACATGAGAGAAAGAGATAACGTCCCTAGAACACTACCCGAAGTCTTAGCCTCCTCAATAAAGAAAGAGACCTCAATAATATCGTCCACAATGTTATTGGGTAGGTTGATCATCTCTAAACAATCAAATTCCATATCAAGAGATTCAAACAAAAGATTTGGGCACTGCTCTCTATCGCCATCGCTTCAAGGTTTTAACTTGACCACACCCCTGCATTATTGAAATGAAAAATATATATATATATAATCTAGAGTGATTTTGTATATAACAACTTTCAATTTAACCATTTCAAAATAACGTCAAAATTAGGTTAAGATGTCATTTTGGTACAAGTACTTCAAGCTTTATTTCATTTTAATTCCTATATTTTCAAAGGTCTAAAATTAGTCTATTTTACTTTTAATAAATCTTAAAAATGATTGATTTATTATATATATATATATATATATATATATATATATATATATATATATATATATATATATATAACTTTCCATTTGCATTCCATCTATAAATTTTGAAAACATACTCTCACATAATATCTTTTATGGCATTAAAAACTATTATTATTAATTTAATGAAATTCGTTAAAATTTAACTTCAAACAATTAAATTTATGTTTAATTATCTTTTAAAGTGTTTAATCATAAAAAAAATGTTATTTTTATAAAATTTGTAGTGTTTGACAACCACACAAAAAAGACTTTAAAAAAAAAACGAAGTTGAAAAATAAACTATTTATATATGAAACACTTGAATTCAAATTCTAGAAAAAAAGTATTTTCTATGAGAATTCATTCTAAATTTTGATGATATATAAAAATGACCAAAATATCCTCACACTACTTCTACTCCAATTTGGTGTGCCACTCACCTCCGGCAACCACCGGATACTGCCACCCATCGCTCAAGACCACTCCACCAACCACCGCAAAAATAGTATTTTAAAAAAAAATTTAAACTGACAATTGATTTTTCTATAGTTATAATTACCAGTAATTATTTTAAAAGTTACAGTTAGGGACATATTTAGTATAGGCCATTTCTTCAACTTTATGCACTTTATATAATATATATATATATAAACCGGACATAGTATCAATACTATTAGCTAGTCCAGTGGTAAATTTGTCTTTCAGCTCCCACCAGACCAAATACAAGCCATTTGTTTTTTCAAATTATTTTTACTAGATTATAAAGTCCACTATTAACAAAATTTCTAGATCTACCACTGGCTACAGTAATTCCAAACGAAACATATATATGCTATTAAATATATACTCATTTCGTAACTATGATTTATGAACTACAGTTATTCCATTAGCTAGACTTTCTTCTCAAATTTTTTTAGTTCAATCATTAGTTTAATAGGGATCTAAACTTTCAATTATATGTCTAATAAATTTTGAACAAATTCAAAAGACATAAATTTTGAACACTAAGTGAACTATTAAATATACATTTAAATTTTGTCAACTTTTAATTTTGTGTCGAGTAGATCTGTAAATTTTAAAATATATTCAAAAGTTTACCGACTAAGTTTATAATTTTAAAAATATTTATAGACCAAATAGTAAAAAATTTCAAAATTTAAAGACTAAATATATAATTTAACCAAAATTTTAATAGGTTTTGCTGGTATTCAACAGATCTAGATCTTTGATCTCAATCTATGTTCTCTAGCGTTAAAAAAAAAAAAAAAAAGGCGTAATTATGAATATTTTTTGTTTAATGAGGAACATAATTATGAATGAGTCATTACCTTTTAAGAGTTTATGAATAAACTAATCTCGCCGAAGAGGACTTGAGCTTTTGTATAAATTACTAATGATTAAACTTTAATTTAAAATTTCAGGTCAAGTTCAAGAATAATATAGTTTTAAAAAATGACAAATGTGGAGTAGTTATAAAAGAAAAAAAATAATGATGCAGTTTTTTTTTTTTTTTTTTTAATTTTATTTAGGGTGGAAACAAATTTGGGGTAGTTGGTTTGCTAAGTAAACTCATCTAACCGGTACACGCTTTTGCCCATTCCACGTCATTCCACGTGGAAGTCCATGTAGGTTCATATGAGTTAGGACTTGTGTAGCGAGGATGTCAAAAATCATGTACTCGGTACACGATTTTGTTTTTTATTTTTTATTTTTTTTAATTTGCTTAATGCACTTCTTCGTTTCAAATAAAATTAGAGCCATAATATGGAAAATTATTAATCTTGTGGCATTCAACTAAAGATACATACAAAGTTAAAAATATCATTACATTTTAATAATAACTCTCTCAACTATATTTTAATGTGTTGTTGAGGATGAATTACATCATCAATATCTTGTCAGGTTACAACAGGCGGGAATTCATCGTCCTCTTGTTGATGATCAGAGTCGATGAGATGTATGTTTGAAATCCTATTGAGTGCCAAGGAGATATTAGAATCAAATCATTAACTATGTGAGGTTCTTGGTCAATATGTTGCTCTAAAATATCTTAGAGTCTATTGTCCTCGGCATCTACAACAAGCATGTCTTCAATTAGTGTCAGCAACCTTAAGTCTTCTTGTCTGTTGAATAATATATGATACACTTACCATACATTGGACCTGTGGTAAGTCGTGTTGTACATAATATTGTTGCACATCTTGAACAAAATTATCGTGTAGGAACAAAAATAATTGAAAAAATTAGATAATAATTTTTTTGCCATGCAGTAGTAATTAGCGTCATTAGGTATGATATATATTCTTGTAATTGGGTCTTACCATAATAAATAGTCATATGACACAATTGACCAACATATTATATCTCCTTGTAAATGAACAATTAGAACCTAAAAGTATATAATATATTGTTTCTATACTAAAGATCTATATGCTCTAACCTGATTGTGCATTAGTCGATCAGATGATATCCTGTGTAAAATCAACATGTTTGTTGACTGTTCAGATGTAGCTAAGATACCGCTCATCTACACATGAATATATTTCTATTAAAACCTTTTATTATATAAAGTTATAATGAAATAGATATGTAAAAAAAATAATACATGGTAGTGGGTGGACATCCAACAAAATGATCAAGAGTCTTTCACTCGTGTTAGTATAGAACCGATTAAAAACTCATATTTGCAATAGTATAAACGGGCTTGGTATTTCCAAAATTGTTGCACGACTAGCTCAACATAATTCTCTATATAACCATGCAAGACAGACAACACCTCATGATCAGTACCTACTAGCTTCCTCAAAATTGCCCAATAGAGGAAGGAACATTAGCTGAACCAAAGTGTTGGACATATTGGAAAACAAGAATCCACCGATAAGTTGTCTGATATATGCTCACACCTATCTCTGATTGTGTAATCTCATCAGTATCAGATGACAACTCTGTAAATTATGATGCTTACCACGAGATACTCAACCTCGACCCTTTTAATTCAGGTGGTTGTAACGCTAAAAAAAATCTTCACAAACCTATTCACAATCATACTGCAATGATCCCATTATAAGTTCTCCATCCACAGGTAATCCAAATTGAATTGTAACATCTTTCAATGTAAATGTACATTCTCCATCATGCAGGTGAAATATATGGGTTTTTAGCCTCCATCGGTCTACTAAAGCGGTAATAAGGTGTCGATCCAACTAGATAATTCAAAAAGAGTTTCTAATCTATAGATATGTTCATCCCCACCCAAAAAATCATATATTGTAATGGAAAAATTTTTTTTAAAAAAAAATTCAGAACTCACCTATAGGCAGCGACAGAAAGGGGCAACGACGATGTGCTTTTTGGCAACGATGATGTGCTTTTTGGCAACGACAAAGGGAAGGAGCAGAAGTGGTGTGGTTGCTTGGCAACGGCGATGGTGACGATAAATGCAAAAGAGAGGAAGGTAGGTTTGTAACGATTGATATCTGAAATGTGAATGGGGCTAAGTTGGGGACCACAAAATCATGCAACGGGTCTATGCTTTTCAAGTTCTCGTGTATAGCATACGCGATTACTTTTCCATACACGAGGCCCGATACACGATTTCCATGTGCAAGCATGCGTCAATTATATGTGTGTCGCCATGTGGACTAACTCGTGGACGAGGTATGCGATTTAGCTTAAATCCCTCACTATAGGAGGAGTCAAATTAAAGTCAAGTTGTCAACCTTTTGAATCATCTGGATTCTGATTTGTGTGAAGTTGATTTTTTTTTTTTAATTGAAGGAGACTCTTTTCCTTACTAATTGTGTTAATAATATCTATTTTTGTTCCATTTATAGAGAAAAAAACAAAACTACTCGTAAAATTTAGCAATTTTAGCATATTCTCCAGCGACTTGTTTCTTGCTTATGTTTTATTCCTCATTATGGAGAGGGGGATGATGATGTGTTGGTTGGTTTGTTGTGCTGCTTCATATTTTGCTGTCACAAAAAAAAAAAAAAAAAAAAAAAGTTGGTAGTTTGTCAAATTTTTTTTTTTAAATACTAAATGAAAAGTGATTCTCTCAATCCTCAACAAAGTTTAAAATGTCGATATGTCAAAATCTCAACTTTTTATGAAAATGATGATAGAAATATCTATAAAATATCGATCACGATAGATATTTTTAAAAAGATTATAAAAGCCAATATATATTTATTATAATTAATAATAGGTATTTTACACTTAAATAAGTTAATTTTTTAAAGAAAGAATAAGTTGAAACGTTTTAATTTATATTAGTGTAATTTTGTTGCTTCTTGATATGTTAGCCATTTTTGTTAAGATATAATGAAAATGTTGATTTACTTTTATGTCGATGTGTCAATAAAAATTTAATATCCTAATTTTTACAAAATTTAACACCCTTTTTAAAATAACAATTGCATTGTTGGGGATCAAAACTCCTAGTGCTCTGCTAAGCTAAGTTTACCTTGACACAAAATTTAATTTAAAATTTTGGACAAAAATTTATTGATGGGGTGAAACACGAAAATGATGTCCCGTCCTCGCCTTGCCCACTCTAAATAAATATTATTAAAATGAACATAATTCAATTGACAAAGTTTGTACTATTAATCTCGATTTTAGAAGTTGCATTCTTCGAGGTTTAAAAAAGAGAAAAATTACTATAAACAGAAAAAATATCAAACTATTTACAAATATAGAAAAAATTCATTGTCTATATGGGATAGACTGCGAATGGATTCTATCGCTAGAGTGATAAATTTCTACGACTGTCTATTGCTCAAACGATTGAATTTTATCGTTGATAGACAATAAAATTTTTCTATATTTGTAAACAGTTTGACTCATTTTCCTATATTGAAAACTGTCCTTAAAAAAACTCTAAATAGATGTTAGAACTAATTAATGGCAGGTTGAAAAAGGAAGTTTCTAGAATGGAAAATTTAAATTGGAACAAAACTACCTAAACTATTGAATAAGATAGGACTCTGTATTGTCCATTCAATTCTAATTGGTAAACTTCTTTCCACAAATATCAAATTGAATGGTTGTAACAATTGAGTGATCATTCCAAATATTTGAAAAGGAAATCTTGTTTGTGCTATTTATACAAAAAGGGACAAACTGAGTAAATGCAAAATCATAATTTATAGGAAATATATATTTTGATCCAGGCCATTTGATAATGTTTTCATTTTTTGTTTATAATTTTTTAAGAAATTAACTTGATTGATAATCGTTACTATTTCTTGTTACTATTTCTTGTTTCTAAATTTTAAGAATTCTAAAAAAAAAAGGGTCAAATTTGTTTATTTAGACGGGTAATTGATTTTTTTCGTTTTTTATATTTCTTTTATTTATTAATTTTTTTATATTTGTATATTAGTTTAATTTTAAATTTTAAATTTTAAATTTTAAATATTTAGATTTATATATTATTGAAAATTTCAATTATGTATATTTAAATATTTTTAAAATTTTGAAGTTTGTAATATGCATGTTTGTATATTATTATTTTTATTTTAAATTTAAGTTTTTAGTACATTTGAAACCTAATAAATTTTATTGACTAAAACATTTATTTCCCTTCATTTTAATATTTTACAACTATAATAGTTATATATTTACATAAGGGTAAAATGCACTTTTGATCTCCGAGATTTGGAGTTGATGTCTATTTGGTCCTTAAGATTTCAAAAGATACACTTTAGTCCTTAGCGTTTGAAAAATAGTTCTAAATAGTCCCTGAACTCTTTTGACCGTTAGTTGACTAACGAAAATATGATGTGTCGGTTAAATTTTGATGATTAAGCTTAGTGATTTGAAAAATTAATTAATTTAATAATATCTTAATTAATTCCCATTCTCTAAAACAGACCCATATCTTTGAAATTTTCAACCTCAGACAGTCTCAGAGATCGATTCTCCAATTGGTACTTTATGATTTTTACGGAATCCTATGTGTTACCCAGATGGATTTTGAGAAAGAAGTTCAATAAAAGAAACAAAATAAGGATTAAGTATAATAAATTAAAATGTTATTAATTTAATTCATTTTCTAAATCAGCAAGCCTAATCAACAAAATTTAACTAACACATCATAGTTCTGCTAGTGTCACAAGTGTTTAGGGACTATTTAAAACTATTTTTCAAACTTTAAGGACTAAAGTGTGCCTTTTGAAACCTTAGGGACCAAAAGTGCATTTTACCCTTTACATAATAATATAATGGAATTGGATTTGAGTTTGACATCATTTTATACGAATGACTCGAGTGAGAAATAGTATTGCACATCAAATTTGAGCAACATTTGAAGGATAGAATTAATTTTATTATTGTTGTTAATTTTGCATCGAGACTTATTTGAATTTGATAATGCAAATTTTTTATAATAATTATTTTTAATCTTTTAATGCATGTTATATTTATAATTTGAATCGCGATTAATGCATCTTATATAATTAAATTATATTTAAATTATAAAATAAGGGGAAGGAAAGGAAAAAAAATATAAAAAACAAGAAACAGGAAATGAGAAACAAGAATGTTATCAAACAGGCTCTACGTTTCCAAATTTTATTTGATTTTTAAATTTTAAAATGTTACATTTTTATTCTTAAATTTTAAGTTTATTTTTCATTTGGTCACTTGATGTTTTGATTTTACATTTTTACCTCTTAGTGTTAACGTTTAGTTAATTAACTTAAAATAGTTGTGATGTGGAATTTTTGTAATTAATTTTAAAAAGTTACAACTTATTGAAAACTATTTAGTTCTTTTAAATTAATTAACAGAAAATCACCACAAAGAAACTAAAAGTGAGGATGAATAAAAGTTAGGGATAAAAGTGTTAATCTTAAAATCTAAGGACCAAATAAAAAACGAATCTCAAAATTCAAAACTAAAAAGGTAATATTTTGAAAACTATAAACTAAATTGAAACTAAATTCAAAACTTAAGAGCAAAAGTGTAACATTTTAGTACCTAAAGCAAAATAGATTCCATATTGAAAAGTTAGGTACTAAGAAGGTAAGGGGTTCAGCAAATATGTGTTTGCAGACAACTCGAATTCTCTTTCTAAAAACTGATTCCGAATTTGTGATTCAAACAGTGTAAATTTTGAAAACAACATTTTTATGTTTTTATTGTATTTAGAATTTGAATTTTATAATTTTAAATGCATAATTATATTAAATAAAGATAAAAACATTTAGAAATGTAGTATGTCGAGTTAAAATGTAGTATATATAAACTCAATTCAATTTTTTTAATTAAAATATGTATTATGTAATTATTATAAATTAGGTTAAATTCCAAATTGAATCCTTCTTGTTTGGATAAAGTTACACGTTAATTCATATGGTTTTAAAATACAGAATTTAGTTCTTATGGTTTGATACAACTTCATATATTGTCTCTATGGTTTAGTTATGAAACTTTCATCAAACCATAGAAGTTAAATTTTAATTATAAACCCTAAGATATAAATTTTAACTTCTTACATTTTCCACTTATTGTACTAAAAAATTATATTACTACACCATAAAATATATTGTAGTGTATTGGAAGATGTTTGAAAATTATTTTCATTAGTAATATTTGATAGCAACCATATTATTGTATAAAGAAAAAACAATCTTATACGCCATGCCTTCTGTTTTCAGTCTTGAAAAGAGAGGAAAATATGAGCCTATCATGGAAGAAGGATTATTGGCTACCACAACAACATGAAAAGTGATTCGATATTCGATTAGATTGACCAAGATTAAATCACAGGATAATCAGACAAATAGCTAAATAAGAACAGTGTTTTAAAAAAATGTCAACTAACTTTTTGATTGTGTAATGCTAAATGCATAACAAAAAGAATCTTTTAAATAGTTTAATGGACGAAAATACCCTACGTAACACATTTTAAATTTTTAAAAAAATAAAAATTATAAACAAAATTTATTCACAACCCGAAAATTATATCATCCAAATTTATGAAAATGTAAAATGTAAACTTGAAATACATATTTTTTTTTAAAAAAAAAAATGGACTAAAAATTTGATGGTTTGAAACTCACACAAGACATAATTGATGTGAGAATTTCTTTCAAATTTCTTACTCACCATTCATCGATAGAAGCATAATAGATGAATAAAAACTTAGAATCATTATCCACTTCAAATGCTATATATTATGTATTAAACACTTGCACTTTTATTTCAAGCTTTTAGGCCCTCCATGCTTTTATTGTAGCTGATACTAACCTTGTTTTCCCCCTCATGTAGTCAATGACATTAGAATGCCTAATATGAAATTAGAATATTTACTAATGAAACAAACCACCAGCAAACTCAAACTCTATTGTCATATAATTAAAATTATGGACAGAAGGATTTATACATGCCTAAAAGTAAACGTCTGCACTCGTGCATACGACAAATAAAACACAAAAGTCAGAAAAAGGAGGGAATCAGAAAAAAAAAAAATTAACAAACGAACGAAAGATACGAAACCAGAAGAAGTGATGAGGAGCTACGGAAATACTATTTTCCATGGCATAAATTATTCGATCAAATAAAAACTATATAAAAGCTAATAATAAAAGATTTGGTATAGAAAATATAAAGGGTTGTTTTCAAATATAGAAAAATGAGCTAAACTATTTACAAATAGAGAAAAATTTCAGTGTCTATCAACGATAGACCGCGATAGAATTCTATCACTCACTTGAGCAATAGACCGCAATAGACTTCTATCGCTGATAGATAGTAAAATTTTTCTATATTTGTAAATAGTTTGATATTTTTTCTGTTTAGTAATTTCCCAAATATTAAATACTTCACTTGGAAGTGGGAAACAATGTGCGTGGGTAAATGGAGAAAAATAAAAGGGTGAAATCTTAATCGGCTATATTTCAAAAGCACAATATAATTTTAGCTATCCACTCCAAATTCCCTTAAATCATCAATTCACCAGTTAAGTATTGATATTCCTGACAACGAGAATCAATGGTTTACATTAATGGGCCAGGAAGGTACAGACCAAGAGACAGAAAAAGCAAAGCCCATTAGATCCACTAAGCCTAACTCCATAATTCAGCTCATCTGGGGAAGGAAAGCCCATTAGGCCCACTACACAAGTACAAACTTTGGCTCCTCAAAGAAAGCAAAGCCCAGTAGGATCATGCACATACAGCTTATGAAGTATGGGAAGAGGAATTTTGAAGGTTTCTGATTTTCTTCATTTTATGGATTTGGTTCTATCTCCTGCGTTGTGTATTGGTGTAAAAATAAGCATCTTTTTTCGTACTTAAGTCTTTTTTATTTAGTTTCCAATTGGAAATCTTTTTGTAATCACCTTTTGGTGTTTTGAGATTTCCCCCTTTATTTCATTTATTCAATGATATATTTCTTAAAAAAAAAAAAAAAAAAAAAAGTATGGGAAGAGGAATTTTGAAGTCATTTTCACAAGCCAACTCCAAGGAGTGGGGGGCAGTATCAAGGAGTAAAAGGACAAATTCATCCCATTCTTCAGAATCTTCATTGGGATGGAGGAAATGGATAGCCTTTCTTTTCACCTATAAATACAAATCAAGCAAATTCCATTGTTCATCACATCTTTACTTACCTTATTGGGAGAAGGAGGTATGGCCACAGCATTTGTGAGAGGGGCTCAGACAATGAACTCCATGTTCTTCAAGTAAGAGCCTTCTTCAACTCAGCCATCAACTAATTTCATATGTTTATGATTCTATTTATCTACAAGAAAACATTTTTCAAAAACATCAGAAAATTTTGGAATATTTACTTGTATTTTCAACATAAATTTGTCATTGATCTAAGATAAGAATGCTGCAGACCAAGACCAAAAACAGTAATGGAACCAAACTCAATTAGGTTCCATTCAGAGTACGGTTGTTGGCTGGTTCAATTATTACATTATCTAAATTTGTATTAACTTGAGATGTATAACACAACACATGGAATATCGATACAGAACAAGAACGTTACCTTATTTTTCTGATTCTGATTCAGTTGCATTCTTTGGCAGACCGATTGGGCGAAAGGGCTTTCACAGGAAAAGCTCTTCTCCAGATATGATGAGGGAGAGAGTTGAAACAGAAAGCAAGGAACTGAAGAGCAATAAGAGCCATGTGGAGGGTGAGGCAACTCCTTGGGTGCTTGATGGGCGAACTGGAATTTATTATCCTAAAGGCCACGAGAAGGTCCTCGAGAGCATTCCCGACGGCGGCGGTGCTGCAGTTAACACCCAGGTCAATTGGTTTAACGATGAAAACATTTAAAAGGGTGTTTAACATAGGCCTGTTGCTCCATCCAGATTAGCTTATTGCTTTTGAATTCACAAAAAGCAAACAGAGCCAGGCCCTTTTGTTGTTAAACCAATGAAGTCACTAATATCCGTTTAAAAAGCAATTGTATCACTTAACCTCAATAAGTCCAATATTAGAGGTAAATACCAAGATTCACAAGTCAACAAGAAGCACAGAAAATTGGTGGTTGTGTTTGTTATATAATGAACTAGAATCAACTGTATTTACAAGCTTGCTGACGTGGTATATAAACAAGAAGCATATTGCTCCGAGACAAGCTGTTTTAAAAAAATTAAAGATTAGATATATCAACACTATAACCAAAAGGTGGATTTTATAGCACACATTTTAAATGACTAAGTATGGATAGAGAATGTAACGCCACTCACAGAATGAAGGGCTTATTCAAATTCCATGTGCCTGAAATTGATTCGCAAACTGGCTAGATTGGAAGACCTCTGCAAAATCAAAGGAAACAAGAGTGAATCATGGCCATTTGCAGAAGGAAAAGATTTTATTGAACCATTTAATCTTTCCTGATTTTTTCTCCACGTAAGAAGAGGATATACACGTGGATTGCTTTTGGTATAACTAGATTTCCTTTAAAATGAATATTTTAATTCAATAATATTTAGATATAATTTACATAAACGTGTTTCATAAGCATTTGTTTACCTTGAATATTGATTAGATTCAAGTTGTGTGATATTGATCTCCTCTGTCTAATAAGTGCTGATTTTTGTACAAACTGCTTATGATTTAATCAAATGCAGAAGATATTGACATTAGTTTATTTGCTCTAAATTGTTAATGCATGCGTTTTTCACACTTCTAAGACTATTTCTTTCCTCTTCGTTTATTTGTTTTCCCCCATGATCTTTTAATCTTGTTCATGATTTCTTCTGTTCCCATTTTCCACAAAAAAGAACACACACAAACAGCAGGCTGACTAAAAATGAAAAAAAAGGCCAACCAAAAAGGGGCAAAGAAAGGTAGGCACATATTTAGCAATAAATAAATAAAATTAAAAAAAAATACCAATGTAGAATAATCTGGCTAAGATGGGCAATAAAGAAGACCGAAAAGAAATTAGATGAGTTGGATGTGTAATCTTCCGAAGAACTTTGAAAAGCTAATGGGAAATCAACAAACAAGTAACTTTTCAAGCGGCAAGATAGATCAGATATGCATCAAACAAAAACTTCTAAAGAATTAAACAGACCATGCTTGCTATACACACGTATGTATTTTATATATATATATATATATATATATTAGTTCAACAATATGTGTGGGAGGATTCGAACCTCTGACCCTTTAGGTCAAGAAAAACCAGTTAAGTTGCATTTAAGTTGGCCGATTGCTAAATGTTTATATGGTAAACAAAACATCTCAAATATAGTTTTGGATACCATTTGATACTTTTCCAATTAATTTGATTTTTGCCTTTTAACTTTCATTGATTACTTTGGACCAAAACTTTAAAAAATAATTGTTTTCGTCTTTGGCATTATATTGCCATCAATTATTTGACAAACGGATAAAATGACTTTAAATATGTGAAATATCATATCTCTTCAAAAAAAAAAGTGTAATAGCATATTGACACAGTCATAGTTTGAGCGATGGTTTGGGTTATATTCCAATCAATACTCACCTCAACAGGTTAATATACCATATTAAAAGTTCATCATTCCTTTGCTCGATAATTAACTGCAGAATAATGACAAATAACAAAATGAGTATTTAGAGACCAAAATAGATGAATAAATAAACTAGTATCATCCAACAAGTTTTCTTTTGAACTCAAAGACACGTGTACAATCTATACAACAAAAACCAATATAAGCATAGCTCAAATTCAACTAGTCAAGACATTCTACCCACGACCTAAAGATCAGAAGTTCGAATCTACACCCCACATATTGTTCAACTCAAAAAAATAAAATAAACCTATACAACTGAGTCTGTTAAATAAGGTTGTCAATTATATATTTTTCCTTCAAGCCAGATTTTTTTTTTCTATAACAAAAACAAAAGTATTAACGACATTATATTCACTTTTCAGCACTTCAACTTAAATAGTTTTTTTTAGATGAAACTTAAATATTTAAATGTGCAGTTCCTAATAAAAATAATTTAAACAGAAGAACGAGAACAAGAAGAAAAGAACTTAGATGTGCAGTTCAGAGACCTCAGGCCTAAAGCTCCAAATGCTTATTGGTCACTGATGCAAGCGGTAGGGGCCCAACACCTTGGTTATAGAAAAACTTGCATACAGTGCTTACAGCATTTTCAGTTATAAAAGAAAAACAATAACAAAAGAGCATATCAATGTCATTTCTCTGGGTATAAGATTGATCGCGAGATGGAGTAGATGAACTTACACATCCATGAAACTGAGAGCGCTTTTTATGTCCAATTCCAATTTGCCAATGAACAACTCTAAAATACGGCATGGCTCACTGAGAACGGCTACATACAGACTCAAGCCTGAAAATCTGCATCAACACTATAAATGCTCATTATAAGTTATAAAAAACCGTCAACTGTTCCAGCTTTCCATGCCAAATATATTACACTAAAAATAACATACCCAGCCTAATACATTTGCCAGTTTTCATCCTTGGCTTTGAGTTGGAGAACCAATGTCACTCTATCATTATCAAATCAATTGCCATCCTTTTTTTCTCTGAGGATCTTGATAGAGCGCCCTATGTTCTCATTCTCAACATGTTATATCAATAGTACCTAAGCACTTCTGTTTCCCATTATCTGTTAAACAATAATATCAAGTTTTCAGAATATATGATTTACATGTAGCGACCACACATATAAACTAATGATTTATTATACACAAAGTGGAAATGGAATACACTAAAATAAAGCCTACCAACCTCCAGAGACTAAGGACGGCTCCTCCTTTTTGGCTCTTTCATTTGAACAAGAGAAGGTGGATAGCCTCAATGCATAAAGAAAACAATACCGACGGATCCGGTCACTGATGGAAAAAAATCAAAGATAAAACAAAAGAATAATTTTCAGATCAATCGAACATGAAACAATAATCACAATATCAACAGATAATGAGGTAACAAAGAACCTCGGCAGAAATTAGATCAGTCTTGGCTAGTAATTGTAGGTCGATTCCAACCATGTACGAGAGTAGTGTAAGTAATTTCATCTAAAGATAATCCTCCAGTGGCCATTTGATCGCATACTTTAAAAGCTTTATCCATGTTCTTTCCCTTGCAAAATCCATTAGTCAAGGCATTGTATGTAACAACATCTGGAACGATTCGACTTTCCTTCATTTTGGCCAGAAGGTTATTTGCTTCTTCCATATTCCCCAATTTACAGTACCCATCAATCATGACGGTGTAGGTAAATTTGTTAGGTCGTATGTTAAAAGAGATCATCTCAAGCCAAGTAGCTTCAGCAATATCCATTTGCCCCAACTTACAATAACCGCCAATTAATGCAGTATAGCAAACAACATTTGGCGACAATCCCTCCTCTCTCATTTCATCAATAAGATGCTTTGCATCTTCAACAAGACCAATGTTGCACATGCCATGTATTAGAGAAGAATATGTGGCACAAGTTGGTAAAATTCCCTTGCTTTTCATATCATCACGAAGTTGCAAAGCTGCAGCGACATTTCCATTGTGGCAATTTGCTCGGATAAATATATTGTAGACAATGGTATTCAGCTCCATTCTCTTAGCGACTAATTCATTAAATAATTTTTCAACATCTTCCATTCTGTTAGCTTTACAATAACCATCCATCATTACTCCGTAAGTGTGAACATTAGAAACCAGCCCACTAGCTTTGTATTCATCCCAAAGCTTAATAGCATCGTCCAATTTTCCTGCACTGCATAGTCCACGCAATAGAAAATTGCAAGTATAGATATCTGGTTGAATTCCTTGTTTGGTCATCTCTTCTTTAAGTCTAAAGCATTCCTCAACTTTTCCCTCTCTGCAACAACCTAAGATGAGTGTGTTGAATGTGATCTCATCCACTGGAAAACCCCTCTCCAACATCTCTTCGACTATTCTAACAGCCTCTGGCAAATTACCAGCACCACAAAGTCCATGTATTAGAGCGTTGGAGGTTGCCATACTTGCTGGAGACCCTTTCTCCAATAACCTAAACCAAAGTTCCGTTGCTTCTAAATGTTTACCGTCCTTACATAGCTCACGTACCAATATGGTTAAGAGTTGATCTCTAGGCCTGAAGTTCTTCGATAACATCACCTTAGTGAATCGGAATGCAGAATGTACCCTACACTTCTTACATAACCAGTGGACAACCGAATAACAAGTATCAGGGTTTATAGATAGCCCACGTGATAATATCTCCTCAAGAGCATTCTCTGCTTGCTCGATTTGATTGCTCTCGCAGAATCCTTGCATGAGAGTATATAAAGTAACTGAAGTAGGAGTTATATTTTTGGATATCATCAAATCTTTAATCCAAAGCGCTTCATCGATATTTCCCATTTTGCAGTATCCATCAATTAAATTATTGTAGTCAACTGCATTCGGAACAAAACCCGCATCAACCATTTCATCTAAAACATGATTCACTTTGTCAAAGTGTCCCAGTTTTGTCAAACCATTAATAAGCACGTTATAAGTTATATGACTTGGCTTTACCCCTTCCATTTTCATCTTCTCCTTGAGCTCAAAGGCATTGTCTAATCTCCCATTCTGGCATAAACCATGAATAATAATATTATAAGTAACAACATTGGGAGAAATACCCAACTTCTCCATTTTCATGAATAACTCAATGGCTTTTTCCATCTTCCCTCCCTTGCATAAAGCATTTATCACATTCGTAAATAAGAAAACATCTGGACGAACACCTTGGGACATCACTTCAAATAGTTCACAACATTTCTCAAGTTCATTAGCCTTTACCAAAGAGCTCAATAAAAAACTACAAGTCTTTAACGATGGAAAGATTCCCTTACGAGCAAACAAATAAAACACATCAATAGCGCAACTAAAGCCAAGATTTCTGAATTGTGTGCCGTATACATGTATCAACAAATCAAATGCCTGTGTCCATTCAAACCGCCCAACAACTGAGGTTAAACCAAACAATGCATTGGCTATCTCAATGTGAAGCTTATTCGTATCCGAATTCAACACCGGGAGATTCCCGTCTATCAAACGAATCAGAAGCAGTCTCGCGGGGTGTAAAAACTTGGAATGAACAAGCAAAAGAATCAATATACAATAAGAACGAATGGTAAATCGAAACTTGAAAGAATCAGACGCAAAGTAAAAGAAATTAAGACAAGTGTTGGGGTTGGCTTTCAATCCAACGGAGAAGAAGAGCTGATCAAACTGAAAAGGAGACAAATGGGGCAAGAGGGCTCTACATTTAGAAGAGTCGAGAGACGAATTAGAGAGAATAGAAGATACCCAAAAGAGCAACTGATCCTGGAGCTGCCATGGCGGGTCCTGGTGGTGTTCTTTATGCGGTTGGGTGGATAACGCACAGGCCAGCCGGCGAGAGAAGGGAAACAATACAGGAACTGTCTTATTGATTTTAAATCTAGTCAAATGCATTGAAGAACGAAAATTGCAGATTAGAAGTTAACGAAAATTGGATTGATGAGCTTTAATGGAGGGAGAGGAAGAAGAAGAAGAATGTTGAATTGGATTGTTAAAGATGGAGGTTGCGCTAGGGTGTAGAAGGAAAAATGATGCAAGATCGGAGGCAGAGAGGGAGGAGAGGGAGGAGAGGGCGGGCGGGGAAGAACGTGGAGCCCCGGAGTTGGGCCACGAGAGAACAAATTGAGCGGCTGGTTTTGGTTGAAGTTTTCGGGTGCAAAATGTGTTTTATGGTGGGTTGGACAATGTCAATATTATGGTATTTTGGGCTTTGGCCCATATTTTAGACTAGGGTTTGGGTTCGTCTTCAACTTAGCAAAGACCAAGTGTTATGAACATAAATACACTTAGATTTTTAGGTTGTTTTTATTCTTTTCGGCACAATCTATGAGTGTTTGAGGCAAATAGTGGAGTTGTGAAGTCTTAAGACTCATAATGTAAGAAGTTAATAAAGTATAAAATTGATTTTTTTTAGTTGCAGGACTTTCGAATTTCTTGGACCAAACAAGTAGTGGAGTTTACAACTCCACTCACCCAATTCCAACTTCTTGACCCAAACACCCCTATGTGATCTCTAAAATCGAAAAGAACCTGAGGTCGTCTTGCACCATCTAGGGTTGGAACCACTCTCGAAGTAGATCATTTAGCTCAACCAAACTAACGCTCCAAGATTTAGCCTAAAAGTGGGGGGCTTGGCTTGAACTCGACCCATATAGACTCGCCCTTAGTCCTAATGGTTCGACCCAACCCATTACGTCCTAACCTATGTAGATTGGGTTTTGGCCCATATGGACTAGTTGTTGATGGTTTGCTTTGTAGCTCATTTATTGGTTAGGTTTAATTTCATCGATAACACTCTAGATACACGTTTTTCTCCCTCTAATTGCATTGTCTATCTTTCCTTTATACGAAAAATTTGTTTTTTTTCTTGATTATTAACACAAGTATTGTGATAGAGATGAGTCTTTCTTTCATTATTTTTAAAAATATTGCACTCCACTCATTTCCAATTTTCGCATCAATCGTTATAGTCATTGTCAGATTTGTTAGAAGATTTCCTCTCCTATTTACCACGAGATTTCCCCTTAAGTTCATTTTCATTTCTTTACCCATTTTAGTTTTGATTTATCAACATTGTAAATATTAAACAATATATTCTCAACAAATATTTTCATCGTCAAATTCATTTGACTTTTCATGTGATATATAAGGCACTTAAAGCTGAAGGAGAGTCGCTGTCATGGGTTGAAACACATAATCCAACTCTAAAGTAGCAGCTAATTCAGGCTCTAAAATAGCAGACACAGTCCACGACCCATCCCCTTTAGCACTGGGCCTTTGATTCAAATAACTAACTCCAATTCTCTCTATAGTCGAGCCCACAGTTCCAAGCACTGGGCTTCCAAATCCAAAGTCCAATTCAGAAACTGGAAACCTCTGGCCCGATGAGACAACAAGGCCTGGCCCACCAAGGCCCAATACAATCCTCGACATCATCAACCCAGGCCTGTGACACTCAATCCAATCAATCAAGTCTAAGAAATGGGCCTTGTTCGTTGCCTTTGAAATCGCCTGGTGAACCACGTCAGCAATCTCCGATAACGAATTACATTTCAATTCCTTAATACTTGCCTCCCCAAACGTGACCGACAAGACATTCCCTATGTAATCCGACATGTAGTTCCAATCTCCCCCTAATCGGCTCCGCCCGTCAACTAACCATCCCATTTTACATCTTGAATGCTCTGTTTCCATGGAGGAAACCATCGTTTTCCATACATATGCAGAGAATGCTTCGATTTTTGTCCTCTTAACTCCGTTTGAACTTGCTAGTTTCTGCAATTTATCTATGCTCGTTCGATCAATATAATAAAGTCTCTTGATTAGCTTTTTCAATGTCGGAATGTTCTTTATGTCTTCTATGGTGCATTTCACCATCGTATCATCCAAATCTGGATGGTAAGTCGGAGGCGAACGAGGGAGAATGTTTCTCCGATGATCTGGTACGATGGAAATTGGTTTTCCCCGGGTGATTTCTGACCAGGCGATGAGGAATTTTCCAAATGCACTTGCGTCGCCCAGCGCATGATCAAATGTGAATGTAATCGAAATTCCACCACAAGCATAACTCGTTATTTGAATTTGCAGAGGGAATTCTGGATTTACAGTGACGAGTTTTTCTTGGAGAGGTTCATTGAGATCATAAAAATTCAAGGCGTTCAATCGAAGATTGGCCGTTGCTTCTACAACCAGAGCACCAGAGTTATCGCAAATGATTTCAGGCTCGTTTGTTGTTGAATTTTGGATAATTTTACCTGCAAATGGATAGTAATGATTTAGGGTCTTTGCAAGAGAAGTTTTGAGAGCCTCGATGGTGGCGATAGAAGAGTTAGTCGTCAAACGACGATAGAAGTAGAAATATGTGATCGGAAAACGACCGGAGAGAAGATCAAGATTTGAGAGATGCAAAATGCGCAGTTCCCACGGGGGGTTGGCAGCTTTAACAATGGATCTCTTGGTGAATGTAACTTGGAGTTTGGGTTGGATTGGAACATTTTCCATTAGAGCTTGAAGATGAGTTCCCAAATTTGAGAAGGAAGGTTTTGGGATGACCATTATAAGATGTAGATTCAATGGATGGACAATTATGGTAACTCTTACCACTTTCACTTTTGATTGGATTGAATTGACTCACCCACTAGTATGTGCCTATATTAATTATATACCTTTTTTTTTTTTGTCATAATTTCAATTCGAGCATATTTTAAATGGTTGGAATATTAATAATATGGGTAAATACATACCGAAAGTTTTAATCTCCGTAATCTTGAGCATAATCCTCCAAGTTGGAATGTTACCTATTACTTTTTATACTTTTTTATGTTAAATTAAAAATTTAGCTCGTGACCTATCTTAAATGTCTAATTGGTTTTTTTACTAAAAAAAATATTTAGTTGATTTTTAGGGCTAAGTTAACTACTTGATTTAAAAATTTGTTTGTGAAAACAAAAAAAAAAAACTAATAGAAAAAGAAAGCTTATTATTATTATTATTATTATTATTATTTTCTCTATATATAAAATCATGTTTGATTTCAACTTAAAAACTTTAAATTTGAATTCAAAATTTTGAAAATTGTGTGAATATAAAGCCTTGGCATTTTTTTCTAAAAATTAAAATTTATTCAAACAACCAACCAACATCTAAAAACTACTCTCTCTCAAGAAGAAAAAAAACATTTTTAAAGGGAAATTACCACAAACAGAAAAAATATCAAACTATTTACAGATATAGAAAAATTTCACTATCTATCAGTGATAGACCGCGATAGTTTTCTATCGCTCAAGCAAGTAAATTCTATCGCTTGAGCGATAGAAAGCATTCGCGAATTTTATTGCGGTCTATCATGGATAGACTATAAAATTTTTCTATATTTGTAAATAGTTTGACTCATTTTTCTATATTTGAAAAGAGCCCCTATAAGTTTTTTACTTCTATTTATCCTATTTGGTAAATACTATGATAAATATCATGTTCTATTGTTTTTTCCTAAACCATTAGCTTTCTCTAGGTAAATTAAATAGAAACCTAAAATATGATTTTATTTTAAAATAGAATATAATTAAAAATCAACCAAACATATATGGTTTTTTTTTTATGAGTAATTTATTTATTTTATTTGATGATATATGGTTTATATGGATGGGCATCTTCACAATAAATGAATTAGTGGCTTAAGTAGAGTGGAGATGCACAAATATTTAAGCATATGAATTCTATCAATATTAATTGAGTGGTATGGAGTTTTTTTTTTCTTCACAATATTGTTATCAACTCAAACATTATATATCTTACCCCCACCATGATTAAAAGATAGAATAATAATCTTATCATCTTATCTTATTATAGGTATATATTTATGTATATATTTGTTGAAATGCTTTAAATCTATTATATGGCGCTTCAAACAATTAAGTACGACGGCGCAACACCCTTGAAACCTAAATAGAATTCATATTTGACATATTTAATTATTATTTGTGGTTATTTATGATTATGATTCGATTCTAAGTTTAGAGAAGTTCACTATATAAACTATCTAACTCTCGAAGCGCCACTTTTATGTATTGTGTAACATTCTCTCTAATAAAATTGTTCTCTCTCTACCTCATGGACGTAGCTAACACACTATTAGTGAACCATGTAAATCTGTGTGACGATTCTCCTCTGTTTTACGTTGTCTGTATTCTTTATTTGTCGATTTCGTAACCATATATATAAATCAGTAAACTATGTATATATAATATCTGTCGAAAGATGCACATTTCCCATATGATGAAGCAAGCAACAAGATTTGTAGTGGGAAAACCCTATTTCTACACAAAAGTCTAATTCTCTCATGAAATTTTGAAATAAAATTCTCTTAAAGCTATAATTCAATTTAGAATTTGTCAATTCTTTCCACCATATTATTGCATGCGCAATTGCAAGTTATTGGAAACATTCACGAGGGAAAGATATGGATTTACAAGTGGTGGTTGAAGATCGTCTTGTTTAATGTGATCATCTTTGTTTGTTTTTTTCGTTTCTTTTTTTTTCACTAATTCAAATGCTTATAGCTGTGAAGCAGATCTGAAATATGGTCAACACTACCGATATAATATATCGTGGATAATTTCGGATCGAAAGACATTATTACTAATTTAAAATAAAAACAAAAACGACAAGATCAAAAAAATATAATAAGGTTCGGGCCAAAAATAAAATCCTAAGTCCAAAACGAGCCTAGAGGAGAGAGTTGGTTTGGGCTTTGGCTCTGCCGAGGCTAAGCCTAACATAAAATGCCTAATAGGGCATGGCTACACATGCCTCGGCCTAAAAACATCATCTTAGGATGAAAATGAGCCTAGTTGGTAGAACTTGAGCCTAGCAAAATAGTCAATGAAGCATGTCCTTGCCTAAGGAGATAAATGGTTTTTTTAACGTAAATTTAAAACTCTATGGATGATAACTTAGATCGTCTATTTCCTAATATACATCATTAAAGTTTAAGGAAAGGAAGTCAATTCTCACTTTTAAATCCTCAAGCTTCCAGACTCTTTCACTCGGTGTTCATATTATCCATTATTTTGTAGGCACTCTTTTTTTCCCTCTAAACAAATTTACCATTATTGTTACGAGAAAATCTTACTCTTTTCCCAGTCCATAGGTTGACATCAACATTATCAATGAGTTGATATTGAATTTTTCTCTCTTTATCCTTTTTATATATATATATATATATATATATATATATATATATATATATATATATATATAACCCTTAAATTTTTATTAATTTTTTTCTTCTTTTTCAATAAAAATTTGTGTATTATTATTTTAATTTAATCAACATAAATTTGATGGTGAATGTTTTTAATATAAGACAAAGAGTGACCTTGTTCAATAGAAGGTTGCTCGTCTCTTAAAAAGACAATGAACTATTTCATTAATTTAATTCCTTGATCTTGAGTTTAGTTTCTTATTTCGTTACTAGATTTCAAAATGTATATTAATTAATTTTACAAAATTAAAAAATTTATAATTAATTAAGTTTTACCATTTTTTATCACTATTTAAATTATTTGACATTTATACTTCATAATTATTTTAAAGAAAATTACTATAAACAGAAAAAATATCAAACTATTTACAAATATAGAAAAATTTCACGTATTGTCTATCAACGATAGACTGCGATACAATTCTATCAAGGTCTATCACTGATAAAATAGTAAAATTTTTCTATATTTATAAATAGTTTCACTCATTTTTCTATATTTAAAAACTGATCTTACTTTAAATTAATGAATAGATATTAATGCAAATGATTGAAATGAATGTTTCGTAAAAACAATTGTGACTAATTATAAGTGTAAATTTTGAAACTTATGGACCAAATTGAAACAAAACTCAAATTTCAAGGATAAAATTGTAACATTTTGAAACCTAAAAACTAAAATGAAATCAAACTCAAAACTTAATAATTAAAAATGTAGCATTTAGAAACTTAAGGTGGAATGAGCATTTGTATGTTTAATTTTCAAAAATTAAAAACTAAAAAACCAAATAGGGTACTAAATCGGACCTTAATTTTTAGTTTTTAATTTTTGATTTTTAGTTTTAAAAAATGGGTCCCTTTGGTATCTAATTGAATTTTTTGTTTTTCAATATTAAAAACGTTTTTAAAAATGTAAAGAGATTTGAAAAACCAAAAAAATCATTTTTCAAAACGGTTTTTCTCTAATAGCGAAAGTTGTTGAAAATTGCGTTGTGGCCCCGCGATAAGGTAAGCATTAAGCAGCCTACTATCAGTCTGCATGTCGTGAGCTCAAGTCTTAGAATCAACCATGTATTTTTTTTTTTTTTTTTTACTTTTAATTTTTTTATTTTATAGTAAGAATTTCCACTTTTTACATAAAATTGAATAAAAAAATAATATTCAGAATATTTTCTTATTTTACCCATCATTTTATCATCAATCCTCATTTTCACTTTAACAAGAATATTTGAAAGTTTTTTTAAACCATTTTAAAATTTAAAGTTAAGATGGTTGGAAAATATGAATAAAATTATTGTTGATTATTTTTTAAAAGAAAATTAGAGAACAACAATTCTTCATGAGAGGGTGTCATTGAAGCTTTGAATTCACCTACTAGTAATTCATTCTATCCTAGGATACCATTCATTCTATCCTAGGATACTACTATTTATGAAGCAATTAAAATTAACATTTACATCAATAATATCTTAAAAAATTTCACAGATACAAAAAAGGTCAGATTATTTATAGAAAATAACAAAAAAAAAATACTGATAGACATTGATAGACTTCTATCAGCATCTATCAGTGATAGTCTTCTATCATTTCTATCACTAATAGACTCTGATAAACTTCTATCAGTGTCTATCACAACTATCTACAAATTTTACTATTTTGTGTAAATAGTTTTTCTTATTTTTCTATTTTTAAAAATTCTCCTAATATATTTTCTTTCATTAAAATTTAATTCATTAACTGTGGTAACCATCCTAAAAGAAAAAAAAAAAAAAAAAGGAAAAAAAGATTTTTTTTTAAATGACAGAGAAATATTTATGAATAACTTTTCAAATTGTATTATCTAATTATTGTATAACTAATAATTTTATTAAACAATGTCTCAATTTAGTTTCAACGTGTACCTATAGTTTCCTAAGAGTTACAATTTGATCGGTATATTTTGATTAAACCTTATACTGCTCATGAAAAAAATTGAACTTTTAATTTCTTAATTGAAAATATATACTCTAACTACTTAATTTATGCCAAATTTACTTTTATTTTTTTTACACCATAATCCATGTGATATTGTTTGTGATTAAAACCAATTGTAGTATTTAATGTTAATTTAATGTTTTTTAAAAATTAGTTTATATCTCTTTAATTTAATCTTCATTTTGCTGGGCTGTGTAGACATGCCTTAAAATTAAAATTTTGATGTTTGACAATGATAAAAAAAAATATGAGTTTCAAAACATTGCTTGAAAGATGACTCAAGGTGATTTTTGTTAAGGTGACATGTTTGGGAGTGATTTTGAAATTGTTAAAATCACTTTTGTTATGTACAAAATCACTCTGAAACACGATTTTAATCATTTAAAATTAATATATTGTTTAATTTTAGACTTTTAAATACAATTTTTATATCATCAAAATTGATTTTGAATTATTAAAGATATATTTTAGAGTAGTTTTGAAAATGATAATAGTAATTTTAACTATTTTAAAATCACTATGATAATGAGACTTATTTAATAATAAAAAATTAACCTCATATTTCATTTTATTTTGTCTTAAATTTTTAGAAAAAAAATTGTATTTGTACTAAAATTTTGTCGATTCTTATATTTATTTGTCTCTAATTTTTTCTTTCTGCTTTTTTTTTTGTACTCTTTGAATTTTTTTTCTCTCCCCAAATTTTTATATCTTCCTAACTTTATTTCTCTATATTTAAATTTTCATAGTCTCTATTAAATTTCTCCTCTGCCTCAAACATATTTTCAAAGTTTTGATTGCTCTCTATATAATTTTGTCTGCCTTTAATTTTTTCCAATCTCAAATTTAATTTTTTTTTTTTTAAGTAATTTGATGATTCTAAAACTAGAAAACAAACACTAATCATTTGAAGATATTTTCAATTAAATTTAAATCATTTGTACAATTATGAAATCAAGTATTAACATAATTTATCACACTTTTTAAAAAAATTAATTATAATTAAATATTTTAACTCAAAACACTTATTCTAAAAGTCAATCCCAACATGTCCCTTAAATCATTAGTTTTTAGGATATAAAATTATTTTTAAAAGTGTAGAACCAATATAAAAATGATTGTATAAAAATCACTTTCAACAAATCACTTCTTATTAGATGGAGTTTGTTAAAATTACTATTTTTAAAAATACTCCCAAATATGCCTTAAAAATTTTTATACTTCACTTAGGGTATGTTTGGGAGTGATAGTTGGAGTGGTGATTTTAGTGATAGAAATTTTGGAACAATTTGATTTTATAAAATTGATTTTTAAACCATCAAACCTGTGTTTGGTTCCAAACTTTTAAAGTGATTTTCAAATATATAAAAGTGATTTTGAATTTATCATGTTTGGTTCTAAAAGTAATTTTAAAATTACCAAATTACTAAAAAGGTATTTTATATTTGGATTTTTGTTTTAAAAAATAATTATAAAAATATTTAATTTTATTAATTAATTTATTTTTATTTTAATGTTAAATTATTGTATGCATAATTGATATGTGAGGTAAGAAAAATACACATAATAAAAACAAAAGAAAATTCAAAATATATATCTCATCCAATCTAGAAATTTTTGTATCATTACAAAATACTTAAACTAGATATTATCTATTAAAATACAAACTGTATAACAAAAACATTAACGAGATATAAGAAGTTTTGCAATTTTCTCCCGCTCCATCAGAAAAGTAGAGAGACTAAAAAAAATCAACAAGGATCGAAGCCAATGATTGAAATATCCAAAAAAAAATTGTTCATATAGAGAAGAAAAGTCACGAAAGGAACATAGTAAATAGTAACAAAAAAACTAAGGAACGATGCAGTGAAAAAGCAACAAAAACTGCTAAAAATTGAAGCTCATCCATGTGAAAAGAAAATTACAAAAAAACAAAAACTTACTGAAATCAGCACTACCACGGATAGTTAATGGAACCAAGTGACAGACACGAGAGAGAGGATGTATTGGCTCAAAGAGAAGGAAGAAATGGATTAGGGCTAAATCCTATCCTTAAATATGAGGGGTAAATTTGATGTTCTAAATTTTTTATCTGATTCCCTAATAATCACCGCAACCAAATCAACAATAAACTGATACCTACAAAATCAATTTTTAGTGATTTCAAATTTTTGAAAAATCAATTTTATGTGAGTGCCAAACATCAACTTTTTATAAAAAAAAATGATTTTGACCAGGAAAAAAGTGATTTTGACCACGCTAAAATCACTCCCAAACACACACTTATTTTATGTAGAAGATCTGGGATGAAATTGCATTAGAATTATCTTAAATTCAAGACACAATTTTTGTAATTGTTGCAAAGAAAATCACATTTGCAAGGAGACTTTGCCGAGACAAAGATGGAAGAGTCGGAACAAAAATTAAATTTTAAAAGAAATTCTAGAAATTTTATCCATGCGATTATTTTGATGAAAACATTTTATGACAAATATCAATTTATGCTCCTGAACTTTTGGAATATATCACTTTAAACTCTAAATTTTAGAAGTTATATCAATTTAAACTTCAAACTGATAATAGTATTAATTTAAGCCCTAAAATTTCATAAGTGTATCAATTTAACTACGAATTTCTATAAGTGTATTCAAATAAAATATAACGGATGATTAAAATTGATACAATTATTAGTTTGGAGTTTAAATTAATACAACTTCTAAAGTTTAGGGTTTAAATTGATACAACATAAAAGTTGGTGGTAAAAATTAATATTTTCCCAAAATTTTAAATATGTTTTTTTTTTTAAATGCAAATAAAAATGTGAATTATATTTGGGCCGGGTCATATTGGAAGTCCAGTACAGCTAGCCCACAATATTGGAAGTCTAGTTGAGGTCTAAATTTCACAATCCATTTCAATCTTATTGGGCTTATAATGGGCCTAGCACAATGCAAAAAGGGTTGACAGGAGTAATAGCTAACTTTTCATTCGGTAAAATAGCAAAACATTTTTGTAAAAATGGTAAAACTAATTATAAATAAATAATTATAAATTTATATAAGTCCAAATTACCTCCAGCTATACCAATGAGATGTAACTACTTTATTAAGAAACATTCTTAAATATACTGTAATTAAACCACCTAAAACGCATGCATTAGGAATTTGTAAACAAATCAAAGTTCTAACATCTACAAAATGGAGTGGTGCTCCGATCGTTTTTTTTGTGGTTAATTTTGTTGATAAATACACAAAATTATAAACTAAACCCTATATTTCATGTTTAAAACAAAGTTAAAATAAAGATAATGATGATTCCAAATTTAAAAATAAGAAAAATTGGTAAAAAAAAAAATGCATCCTTATATTTTATGTTTAAAATGAAATTATAATAAAGATAATGATGAAAATAATTTAAAAATCATATGATTTAGTTAGAATTAATAGAATTAGAATAGGGTTGTTTTCAAATATAGAAAAATGAGTCAAACTATTTACAAATATAGAAAAATTTTACTTTCTATATGCAATAGATCGCGATAGAATTCTATAGCTTTCTATCGCGGTCTATCGCTAATAAACAGTGAAATTTTTCTATATTTATAAATAATTTGATATTTTTTACTGTTTATAATAATTTCTCAATAGAATATAAATATAAAAAGTCATATTTAGGAAAAGTAATATAATATGAGATTTGAAAATTCAAATCAACATCTGAAGATAGAAGATTTTTTATATACAAATTTGGAAAATTTTTAAATTAAGAAATGAAATTTATCTAAAATATATGCATGGAAAGAAGAACTTAATTCACGCGGAATATTTGAAAGAAAATAGATAGAGGACAGATTATGAATTTGATAAATTAATTACAGTATAATTAATGAATCTACTGGATTGATTACAGTGCAATTAAAGAAGTTGTTAAGGGCATTTCAGGATTAACATAAAATTAATTCACGTGCGTCTAATGTGTTTTGCTATAATTTTGATAGAGCCCGAATTATGAATTTGATAAATTAATTACAGTATAATAATGAAATTGTTGGATTAATTACAATGTAATTAAATAAGCTATTAAGGATATTTTAGGATTAACAGAAAATGAATTCAGGTGCGTCCCATCTATTTTACTATAGTTCTGAAAAGTCTGTATTTTGTTATATTTCCAAATGACTGAATGAGAAGTCTGTATTTTGTTATATTTCCAAATGACTGAATGAGAGTGTAATTTATGTTATAGGACCCAATTTTCCATGCAAAAATAATAAATATGCTCACACATAGGGGTTGGGAATGTATTTTTAATCTCTATTGTTAATTTATTATTAATTTTTTTCAAAAAATCTTTTATCATCTATTATTATTTTAAGATTGGTTGAAAAAACAAAAATTAAAATTAGACATTTAATTGAACAAACTTCGAACTAAAATGGTATTGTTAACCTTTATAAAATTACGATTGCAAAAATAATATATTTATAAAATCTGTCTAACTTTTCATTAATTTACATAAGTTATTAAAATAATTATAAAGATCAGATATTGATACATTTTCTTTTCTTTCTGCATCACATCTACATTTTTCTATTGTTTTCATGAAATTTCTGGATAAAAGTCAATATGATTATATAAAATTACAATAATTGAGGCATGTTTGTTTAAAAAAGAATAATAAAAACAATTAGTTAAGTTTTTTTTTTTTTTTTTTTTTTTAATTTTCTTATAGCTCAAGTGATATTTAGACTTTAATTATTACTAGCACCGACAGATTTAGATCTGAGTCCCCTTCAACTTTATGCTCTTTACATAATATATGAAACTGACATAGTATTAATATTATTAACTAACCTAGTGGTAAATTTATCTTCTAATCTTTTCTAGACTTAGGTTCAAGCGTGACGTATTTTAACTAAACTCTGGTTGTTGGATTGTTTAAGTTATGATATTGTTGTTATGTTGTGAACTTCTTCTTGATTTATTGTTGTTACAATGTTATTGTAGATTTAATTTGAAATCTAAATAGAGAATTTGTGATATACGAAAGTCAGTAAATTTATGAATTTTTAGAACTACTCACTTATAAATTATTTATACTGAATTATAAAGTCTCCATCAACAAAATTTATGGATATGCCACTATTTACCAGAGTCATAACTTTCTCAATATAAATAGGGAGATTCAAAATTCTAAATAAAGAAAATCAATTACTGTTGAACTTATAAAAGTTGAAAAGGACTTTAAATTATCAAAACTTCAAATTATTTTGATGTTCTTCAACAAATATAAATTATTTCTGATCCACAAAAATGAGATAAGGATTATATTTTTTCAGCCAATTGAATTTCTAATTGGTAACTGATAAGGCATTGCACCAACCATTGCCTTACAAATATATGAAATTCGAGCAATTATATGAGGAACATGTCTATTTTATATATTTATTAATATTTTTTGTTGATGGATTTTAATTGAAAAAAGAAAGAAAAAGAATTAGTGCATGTATCTTGCATTTATTATATAAATGAATCTGAAATTTTACCTATATTTTCATAAATTTGAGAGCCATACATTTGTCTAATGCTAATGCTATGTTCTTTCAAGAGAATGGTTTTTTTTTTTTTAAATTATTTATTTATGTTAGTTGAGATATATTTATGTTCGGCTTCTTTAGAGAGATAATAAAGAAGAAAAAAGTTATCCAATATTAATTTTAATTCCGTCCATACTAAATGAGTATGATCATTATTATAAGATTTTAAAATATTCACTATGAAAACAGTTGTCACAAACAACATCACATAAATTATGGTGGAAAAGAAAATTTAAAAGTAAATTTGGCATAATTTAACTAGCTAAAGTATATATTTTCAACTAAGAAATTAGAAGTTCGAACATTTTCACGAGTTGTATGAAGTTTAATCAAGATATACATACCAAACTGTAACTCTTAGAAAACTATAGATACCAAGTTGAAACTAAATTGAGACATTGTTTAATAAATTTATTAGTTATACAATAATTAGGTAATAAAAATTTGAAAAGTTAGAGCAAAAATAAGTGTAGTTCAACTGGTATCAAGTATATATGATAATCTCAAAGACAAAAGTTTGATCCCCCACCCTACATATTGTAAAAATAAAATGAATTGTAAAAAATATCTTAATATTGTTAAGACTTAACAATTTTTAAAGAGATTTAGTGAAATTTATAACACTTGTGGATTGATAAATTAATTAAGGAGACTGAATGGCTACGTACCAAAATATAGAAAGTAAATTAATTGTGAATTTCAGATAAAATTGCTACATAAGAAAGGAAAAAGCTAAATTCTTACTTTAATGAAAGTATTTAATTCAATATTGAACGTTATTTTTTTAACCAATAAAATTTTTCTTATTACTCTTGTGACGTTAACTACTACCATTTATATTATGTGATAATATGACTATTTAATTAATTTTTTTCATTAGACGAGTCTCATGTTATAATAACATCATTTTAGCTAACGTGAATGTAGCCCAATATTAATTGATATTTTTTTTTTTTTAATTTTGAAGTCCAAGATTTAAATTTCTATATGCTCCATATTTACCATAAAATATATATATATATATATATATATATATATTAACCTTTGAAAATCTGTATATAACTCACATTTGACAATGCTCCTTTTACGAATATTTATTTATTTATTTATTTATTATAATCTTTTATTAGTGTTGAAGAAGGAAAAAGTTGGGCACTTTCCATTGAACTTTCTAGCTTAGATCAAGTTCATTGCCATCCAACTCATGTGAAAGAAAAGATGCCTTTCCTTTTTCCTTTTTCCTTTTTCCTTTCCCCCCACTATAAATTTATAACCACTTTTGTTTTAATTGAATTCTACTAAAAAAAATTCCCATTCCACTTTTTACCATCAAATATTCCTTTCTTTCGTGTGGATTAATTTTTATTAGTCGAGCATAATTTAATTGACATTTTAATAGATATGACTGTAATTTGAATCTCTTACTTTTATTAGAATAAAAAAAGAATGATATTCTCAATACCCTAAGAAAAGTCTTTGTCGAATTATATTTTCTATCATTAATTTAATCGCGATGTTTATTTACTTTTGGTACTTTTCAAAGATTTTAATTATATTATTTTTAGTATCTAATGGTGTTTAACTATTTTACTTTTTTTTAAATGTAATATTGAGAGTGTGAACCACACCACACATCAACTAAAAGTAAATGTGAGAAAGTATGCAATATTTTAAATTTTATATAAGTTTAATAGTCGGTTTAGAATTACTTTTTAAACACTTATTTTAAATATTTAGAGAATCAATTCGAACACACCATAAATTCAAAGTATTTATTTTTGTTGGGAATTACTTTGGATTTTTGGCCCATAGCAAAAAGGAAAAAGATAATTTTATGAGAGAATAGGTAGATGTTATCCCACAGTGGAAGATTAAGGATTCACAAGTGGGTATATATACAAATGCTTGTAAGGAGCTTCCAAAGTGTGGTGGTGGAAGTATAACCCTATCACCACACGCGCGCCATCGCGTCTGTTCAATTGGGGTTCGAGTTTAGGTAACCGCGCTTGTGCGAAAAAGAAATATCCGTTCTTTTATTAAAATAATTATTACATCAGTCTTAATTTTATCCTCTTCAAAAACTTTTTTTGGTGTAATTTTAATAAGCAAGAAAAACCCTAGCCGCTTCGTTCTTTCCGTTTTCGAGCTAGATTTTCCTTGGTTCCAATCCATTATTCTACGAGTGCATGTCAACATCTGGGTGTTGTGTAAACCTTGGGGAGCAACCGGCTTCTTGCGATATCGCACCGAGCTAGATCACGCCGTTCTTGCTTTCAAGGCAGTGGGCTTATCCACAGTACAACAATATTTATTTGGAATTTATAATTTTAAGTAGTTTTGGATTCAAAATAGAGGAGATGGTATTACTAATATGAACAGGTGCCACTCATTTCTTAAAATTGATTTTAAAATAATATTCGTCATTTGGAATATATTAAAAATAGCATGTAGTTGTTTTATATAGGGACTAAAAAATAAATTTAACTTTAACATATTCTAATTTTATGTTAAAAAGTGAAAAGTTAATTAAAAAACGAAAAAAAAAAAAAAAAAACAGGAGTTTGAGAGTGACTTAAATGGACCAACTTAAATATAGTTATATAGCTCAACTTGTAAATACATTACTTTTTTTTTAAACAGTAAATACATTATACTTACCTCTTTAATATTATTATTATTATTATTATTATTATTATTATTATTATTATTATTATTATTATTATTATTATCATCATCATTATCATCATTTTCTATTGTCAAAATGAACATAAACTATGTGTATTATTTGATTCTTTAAGATTGTTGTACTAAAATAATAATAATTAATTTTTTTTAAAAAAAAGGTGATTTAGAAGGGTATAATATTATGAAAATTAATCTTGTATTTTTATTCTTTTTTTTTTTTTTTGGATAATTATCAATTTATAGCAATCACCAGCCATTTACAGTATATATATATATATATCAAGGGAAAAAAAGCACAATTGGTGCATGCACTCACACACAGTGATAAGGACTTGCAATTTCCACACATTTATGAAAGTCGTTTAGTGCCATACAACTAAGCCCACAACTTATCTTCAAACCACCTTTTTCCTTAGAATTAATTAGACAATAAAATTTAAATAATATTATCTCTTTTGCAATTTCAATTTTTAATTTAATCATAATACATTTTTTTTAAGAAACCTTTGTAATATTCTTTAATTTTATGTCATGTTATAGTTTTTATGGAATATAAAAAATGTATTTCTATATAACTATTTGCTTCACGTAAATGTAGTTTTCTTTTAAATTTTCATTTTATTTTTAATAGCAGGAGAAAATGTTTAATTTATCATCTTACTTTTATTAATAAAATGAGTTTTTAAAATGTTTAGAAAAAATTTATCAATTTTTCATGTTGGTAGTTTCGCGAATAACTTTTGATTAATTGAACCTTAATATTGAATAAATGGGAAAATTATGAATACCTCCATAAAATCAAATTTTAAAAAATATTCATGAAGAGGATAAATTAAATAAAGTTTAAATTAAATCAACCAAATACTCTAAGATGATGAAGTCAAAGTAGAACTTTTCTTTTGAAATAGGAGGTTTCATCTCTCATCCCAGTAATTTTTGTACTAAAAATATTCAAGATCAAGTTACACAACGTCGAAAATCTAACCATATAAATCGTTTGACCTGAAATTGCATCTAATTAAACTCAATACCAAAACACTCAACCCTTGCTATATAAACATTAAATACAATTTTAAAAATCAATTTTCATAAAAATAGATTGCCAGCTAACTGCAATAAAGAAAATAAAAAATAGAAAAAGGTAATTATTTTAAATGGAAAAACTGCTAGAAATATTTTTAAATATAACAAAATGTTACTGTCTATCTGTGATATTAGACAGTGATAGACACTAATAAACTACTATCATCTATCACTGTCTATCAGTGACAGACATTGATAGAAGTCTATTAGTGTCTATCACTAATATATATAGTGATATTTTGCTATATTTGAAAACAACCCTACAGAAATTAAATCTATCCGATTGCTTAAAATTAAAAATGGTTGTTACATTACCATTAATATTTACTATGAAAATTAATCGAAACTTACAAAATGAATGTGAAAATGAATGCACAATTCTATCAACATCCACAAGATTGAAAGAATATACAATTATTGGTGTATTTCTTTTCTCCAAAAAATTATTGTATTCAATAATTCATAATCACATGAAAGAAAATGTTGCATGCATGTGGTTTGGCCAACCAAAATATTGGTGAACCCTTTTTAATTAAGTAGTGACTGCTCAACTACTTGAATTGATTAAAACAACTTAGTGATAAAAAAAAAAAAAAGGGGCATAATTTCCTACCTCCAAAGTCTTTTTTAACCTTATCCTTCACATGACAAATATTAATGGTTTGAAAGACTTTAATCAATAATTTTATTTTTCATTTTTTTTAATAAATAAGAAAACAAAGAACAATTAAACTAACTAATTTCTCATCTCCTCATTATGAATGAGTGAGACGATTCAAACAGAAAAAATATCTTTCTAAATCAAAGAATAACTCTATCTTTCTAAATTAAAGAATAACTATGAAATGATGGAAAAACAGTAAAGCTTAAATATCTCTATTTTTATTTTTATTTCAATCTTTTTTAACCTTTAATTATGTATATATGTGATTGAATAATTATTTATTCGAATGGAACAAGATTTGGTTGTTTAATCTATATAAATAAATTATTTATGACAATTATTAATAAATTTAATTTTTATTAAAAATTTGTGTCAAACATAGATGCATACAACCATATACATTTATTATAATTTATTAGCTTGATCTTTTAAATTTAGTGGTGATTTAAAAGTGAGTTGAGATATTATTTTTTTTTTTAGATGGCTAAAAGTGTTACTTTATCCGAGTCAAAAGCATTTTCACAATTTTTTTAGTGCATCGTTAAATAAATGTGATTATGAAACTTCTAAAAATGTGTAAAAGCGAAGTGCTTTGAGAGGAAAAACATTTAAATGGTGTTGGTTTTAAAAAACACTTGAAACGTTATTTATTTATTTTTTATTTAGAATAATTTTTTATTTAATTTTGTTAGATTTGATATTGTTTGTCAGTAATTTTTAAGATTTGAGCAAGAAAACGAGACTTGGAGTAAATAAGGGTGAAAATTGACCAATTTCGTCGAATAAAGTAAAAAATGAGTTAAATCTCCAAAGTAGAAAAGGAAACAAAGTTCAATTGGAAAGTTTTTCTTTTATGAAAAAAAGTATTTTTGAAAAGCTTTCATTATTTGAAAAATGTATTTTTGGATAGGTTTCTCTATAAAATTTAAGTGTCTTCAGTCTTCCAAGACACGAAATTACAGAGCTTTAGAGAGGTTTAAGTTATAGAAAAAGTGTGAGACAGTGGGAAATTCGTTTGAAGGTCGTTCATTGTTTCCGAGGTGAAATTTAAGGAGTTCCTGATATCTTCCATCGATAGGATTCATGATGACAATAGTGTTTCATAGTGTTTCCCTATTTCCTTTTTTTTCTTTACTCTTTATATGGTTGTTGCAATGTATGAAAGTATGTTTGTGACAATGATGAGTAGCTAAATACTTATTGTTGAATGTATTGAAAAGTCATGAAATAAACAATAATGACTAATTTTTCATGTGTCATCTATATACTTTCTTTGATGGTGGATTCAAAGACTAAAAAAAAAAATCAAGAAATGTGTTAATGACAAATTTTTAAAGTCAGGAAAGCCTGTTTTTGTTGTAGTGATTATTTTTCAATATTATTGTACTTCTTACATTGTTTAATCATTGATACATGCTAAATTAAATGTTTAGAAATATTTGTATATTTAATTGGACCTATAATATTAGATTATTATCAAACTATCATGAAAATATATACTTAGATTGATAATGAAAGTTGATCATGACTATGTATAATGTCATGCTTCTTAAATTAGTTTCAAGAAATTAGTAATCAATTAAGTTTTCACGAGAAAAGATTATTGTTGAAAGATAATAATCCAAAAAATAGTTTTTAGACTTAAACATACCATTGACAATATTCCATAGAACCTTTGCATGACTTAATGACAAAGTAATTAAGGAAATCAACACTTTTGAACATTTTGTCTCTTGAATTTCTATCTTTTTTTCACTTTTGTTTTATTTATTTAAAAAATTACATCATCTAGATTCGAATCCTTAAATAAAATCAACGCGATTCTAGAATAAGATAAACTTAATCTTGGCCTTTGATCTCTAGAGGATGATACTCAATCTCTTAGATCGTTTTACTATATTACACTTGACACGTGCCCTTGCATATTCACGTCAATGTTTAAGGTTCATATTCTCTTCCATGGTTTACTTGAAATAACTAAAGATGTTCCGGGAGAGAAGTTAGGTAAGGTGAAGTGGAGTTTATTAACATCACTCTTTCTTATTTGGTCTAAATAATTTGTTAAACTCATTTTGAGCCAAACTTATTAACATTTATTCTGTGACTTATTAAACATTATGCCGTGGATACTCTACAACTAAACAACTCTACTTATTCTCCTAACAAATTTGAAAATGAAATAAAATGATTAATTGGAACATATTTCAATCAATAAGACCAAAATTATTAAGTAATTAAAAGTGAATTGTTTATGAAATTATAGGGTTAATTAATAATTAATTTTGATGAGACATATTTATCATCCAATAAGAGAAGAAGGCATGTTAGTTTGTTAACCATGTGGGTGGAATGGGACACATGTCCTAATTGCTCACTGTCCATAAGACCATAAGTAGGAACTTTCCTCTATCATCATAACCACCCTCCCTTTTCTACTCAATATATATTTTTCTAATTAATACTATTTTTTTAAACCTTGTCTTTTGACTTCTGTTCACACATACAACCAATTGGCTATTTTCTTCATTCAAATATTTTAATTGAAAACTCAATCATATATATAATTATTATTTATTTTGAAATAGGGCCCAATTATTTTATTACTATTTTTGACTTATAGTATACTCACCAACAAAAAGAATAAAAGTATTAACACGGACGGATTTACATTTCGAATGCCATTAGTGATACTTCAATTAACAAATTATGGTGTCAAATTTAAATATAAATATGAGTGGATAAGGTATCAATTACTATTTTAAAATTCGATAATTTGATTCCTGTCATGCAAATGCTAATCTAAAAGAAATGATAACAAAATATTATAAATTTACTTCAAAGTATTTATCTATTCAATTTCTATATCGAACAAAAAGATAAATTGTGGTTAAAAAGAAAATCTAATATTATTTAAAATGAAAATGTCTAAAAGTTTGTAACATGTCCTATCATTGGAAGTGAGATCAATTACCCCATAGAAAATATCACATTTTTAGGTTTGATAGATGAGTTTTTTTTTTTTTTTTTTTTTTTTTTTTTTGAAAAATGACTATAAACATCTATTGTGATCTATCGCCGATAAATAGTGAAATTTTTCTATATTTGTAAATAGTTTAGTTCATTTTCTATATTTGAAAACAACCTTTTTTTTTCTTTAATAATTTTTTTTCTAGTTTCTCACTTTATTTTTTTTATTTATATTTTGTTAGTTTCGTACTCAACTTTATGTTTAATTTAGTAGGCATTTTAGTTGCTTTAACTAATTTGGTTATGATTTTTTTAAAAGTTGGTTGTTTGGGTCAATTATATATATATATCTATATATATATATATATAGTTTTGTAAATGATATATACTCCTCTATTTAGTTGTATATATTTAAATCTTCACGGTTCGCATTTTCAGTATTAAAATGTAAAATAGATATAACAATGAAGGAATATGGTAAATTTTAGATTTGTTTTTTTAGAGAAAAGAAATATGAAAATAAAAAATAGGTTATATTACAAGTTTAATTCATTAACTTTTAGATTTGTGTCATTTGGTCATTAACTCTTAAGTTGGTTGGTACTTAAGCAAAAAATGTCTAACAAGTCATTACATTTTTCTCTTCTAATAATTCCTTAACATATTCCAAGATGCATTTATCGTTATGTATCCCAGTCTAATTACACGCACACGCACATCTATCTGTCCTTTAGAATTGTAGTGGAAGTATAAAAAAAAAAAAAAGTAATTTTGAAAAATCTTAACGGTAAAAAAATGTTCGGGAATATAGATTTTAAAAAAATTACAATTTAAAAATCCTAGGATTTTCAAAATCTCCTAAACACTAGCTTTTGATTCTAGCTTTCCAAATAATGTTATTTTCCTTCTTCTTTTTTCACACAAATCCTCGTGACTAGTACAAACATCAAACTTCCTCTTGTGATCTTTTATTTTTTCTATGTTTAAATTTTCTACTTTTTCTGTGTTAGACCTCATTATCTTCAAATTGTCTATTTTTTCTTTATTTAGACATCATAATCTTCTTTAAATGAAATATGAAATAAGACTGTACCACTCTTCTTTACCATAGGAATTCAAAATAAATATATAAAATGAAGAAAGCGTCACTTCTGAGGAGTTGATATAGAGGAAAATAGGGATACAATTTTTCAAATATTATAAGAATCGAAAATAAATTTAAAAGAAATCTTCATTTAGTAAGATCCTAGAGAGAGAAATTGGGTTAAACTTTTTATTTTCTTTCTACATTCTTGGATTATTTCACACTATGTTCGTTCGTCCCTCATTATTTTACTCTCTTTCCTAGCATTTTCTCCCATATATAATTCAAAGTAATGAAAAAATTTAATTTATAATTTAAACTACAAAAATGCTAAACAATTAAGTAATATGAACATATAAATTTAATTTGGGTCATTATAGCTTAACCACACAAAATTCGTATGAATTTACCCAACATTATGACATGCATTAAAATTTATCAAATATACTCTACTTCATATGACTGATTGATTTTTTTTTTTTAAAAAAAAAATTTAAAGCTGACAACAATTATTTTAAAGGCTACAACAATCCTAAACTAAGTCATAAAAAAAATTCACGCGATAAACTATTAATAAACAATGAGCAATATTCAGGTGAAACATAGTCCATACTTTTCTTTTTCCTTACACACACAAAAAAAATAATTTTTAATGATTTTATTTTTTAAAAAATAAATTGGCACTGACAATTTTTAATTGGGTGCAAGGGTTGCATAATAGATGGTTGCACCCAAGTTTTTTTTCCGCCTAATTATTGTGTAGTTGTTGCTGCACTTAATTAAAAATTGTCACTTGGCAAATTTTTTTTGGTGTAAACACTGTGCCTGTACTTTTGGTTTTTGTTCATTTTGATCCCTGTAGTTTTAAAATGTTCATTCCAGTCTCTATACTTTCAACTTTAGTTCATTTTGGTCTTTGAATTTTCAAAAGTGACAATTCTGATACCTTAAAAATGAAGTAAGAATGAAAATTGAGGAACCAAAATGGTTACTTTTTAAAAGTACAAGGATCAAAATGAACATTATGAAAGTATAGGGACCAAAATTAACCAAAGTTGAAAGTATAAGCACCAAAATGAACATTTGAAAGTATAATGTCCAAAATGAATCAAAACAAAAAATACATAGACTAAAATAGTATTTAAACTTTATTTTTTAAAAGAATTATTTTGTTATATGTAAAAGAAAGAAGAGCATGAGACTTAGGCAGAGTTTAGGTTGCATCTAAATATTATTTAAAAAAAAATTATAATATATAAATCCATATATTTCTCAAACAAGCAATAATTAACTAATATCATGCTCCCTCTTATTGACACACAAATAGATTTTATATTATGTACTATCTGCTACTCAGAGTTGCACCGAAGTTTTTGGGTAAATAAGTAAAGTGAGGAGTGGGGAGCAAAAATTGACGCGTTTTTATTGGACAACAGCTTTTCGAAGTTGATGGGAAGCGGCAGGAATTGTCTGCGGCGAATTCTGACCATGAAAAGCATCCAGCTATGGGGCCCACTCCACATGATCACCGTCAATCACTTTCTCTCATTCATCACGCATCGCTGCCGTCCATTTTCATCTCCCCCAATCACGACCATCCACGTTTGTACACTCGAAACTGTTATGCACCTGATTCCTCCCCTTTTATATATACACGATTTTCACAATAATATATAATCATATATAAGATCCATTGTAGTCACGCGTAATTTTAAAGTTTAAATTGTAATTTGTCTTGCTAAAAAAAGAAAAAAATAAATAATTGTTTTTAAAGATAAAGTTAAAATATAATTTTGATCGTGATTCTACATTTTATAATGGAATTTTGTTTTAATTTATGTACTTTAATGTCTAAATTTTGATGTATTTTAAATAAATCTTCGAGTAGCTTTTACGGTTAACTTATCTTTGTATTTTGAGTTGTTTTTGGAAAAATAAATTATAAGTAAAAATTTCTATATCGATAAATAGTTTGATATATTTTTATTTTCTTTATATTTTAAATAAATGAAAAATATCTTTTGACTTTTTATTTATAAATACCTTGAACATATTTAATTGGGCATTATATCACAATGTCATTTGAGTTTCTATTTACCTTACATATAAATTATTATTATCTTATTATTTATATCACGATGTCATGTATTTTTATACCTTATAATAAAATAAGATGTATGTAGAAAACTTTATAGACATTTTAAAATATATGTATGAAATTGTATCAATTAAAACTTCAAAATAATAATTATATTCTCCAAAAAAAAATATCACAAAAATAGTAAGAAATAATTATTATATATTTGATTCATGCAATTCACTTTAATTTATTTTATATATTTGATTCATGCAATTCACTTTAATTTATCTTACATTTCATATAAGTCTGGTAAATGTGTGTGATTTTTTTTTTTTCAATTCAACAATATGTAGGGTGGAAAATTTGAATCTCTAACATCTTAATTGAAGGTATATGTTTAATACCCATTAAACTATGTTCCTATTGGCCATACCTGAAAGTTATGCATTGATAATTAAAAAAATGAATGTAATATCTAAATTGATTTACTAATGAAAGTGAATGACTTGAATGCTACTGCTATTAAATTGAAGTTTTGATTGGTATATAAATTGATTTTAAAAAAATCACGAGAACAAACTAAAATAGACTTTTATATAGGGTTGGAACATTTTGTAACAAAAACAATATAAATGTTAAAAAGTTAGGGCTCCCTTCGGTAACTATTTATTTTTAGTTTTTAATTTTTTAAATTTATGCTTTTTTTTTCTCACATTTTGTTAACATACATTTGAATTTTTATTCAACTTTTTATTTTTATTTTTATTTTATTCATTTTTTTAAACAAGTTTTCTAAACCAATTTCTTTAGTTTTCAAAATGTGATTCGGTTGACAATATAGAATATAAATCTAGAATTGAAAGTAAAGTTTAAAAGGTTAGTTTTCAAAAAAGAAAAAACAAAAATTAAAAAAAAATGGTTATAAAGAAAGTCTTAATGACTAAAAACTTAAACCTAAATTTAGTAGGAAACTTACTATTCAAACGTAATAGCCTACTACTACTACACCCAATCTCTTATAGCCTGTCAATTTCAATTAAATTTTTGGACATTTAACTCAGTCTCAATTGCTTCAATAAATTGACCAATGATCAGTTTTCCTTGTCCCAGATACGGTATTAAAATAAGTATTAATACATCATTCCCATTTCTAGAGTTTAGTCATTATTATTATTATTATTTATTTATTTATTTTGTTTAAGGAAAAACAGCTTTGTATTAATAAGTTCCTATTTATTTTTTTATGTGTTTGGTCTATTCTATAAACAAATAGTTGTGGGATCCACTTATTAAAGGAAATAACAATATGACAAATCATATTTATTTGTTGGATTTAAATTATATTTCCACAAGTTAGATTCAATTTTCAACCGATAGATGATTTAGAAAGGAAATGATCTTTAAAAAGATTAGAAGGAAAATAAATGTTATTTGCATTGGTTTTTTTTACTACAACTAGTAAGATATGAACATTTTAACATTCAACTTTAAAAAAACAGTACATGTCAATTATCGTTGAGTTGTTCTCATTTTAGTTTATTTTATATTTATTATAAACTAAGAAATAACTAAAATTTGATAATAAAACATTTTAAATGGACTTTATGTCTAATAAAGTACGTATTAAATTTATGTCAAATTAAGTTTAGCACAATGATATGCATGCTCTATCTTAAAGTTAAAATTTTCATCCATTGTTATATTAAAAAACTAATTTTACAAATTGGCTCGGATAAGTTTTTGATATTTAAAAAAATAGTTTATAAGAATTTAATTAATGTTGTAGGTATCAATAATTAGAACCATATGTAAAATAATCTAATATTAAACAACAACAATAAACTTTAAATAGACATCTTTGCAATTTCAGGACTTACCAACAAAGACGTGAAAATGAATCACCAACATCTACTTTTTATTTCATTAAATTATTTTTATGTTTTTTAAAAAGAAAAGCAGTGCATAAGTTATACGGTGGGCATCCATCCACCGAATAATTTATCGTACTGTTTTTTTAAACCTCACCTACATTTATGCAGGACGTCGGAGACGAAGCGCGTAGGGCCCACAACGACAAGATTCGTCATTCCATTTCCTGTCCGCTGTTGTCTGGGTCGGGTCGGGTCATCAAAACAGAATATTTATTTATAAAGTTTTCCTCTATTTTCGAGCTTTTTTTTAAAGACAAAATTACCTTTTTAATATTTTTTAAAGTAGGTTTAAAAGGTATTTTTGTTTGATTTTTTTAAAAACAATTATATGATATTTAAAATTAGAAAACACAGTTTTGGATAAAAAATAATTTTTAAAAGTTATTCTTCTAATTTAAAACATATTTTAAATAATAATAATTATTTGATGGACCTTTTAAATCCATATTTTGAGTAATTAAAAAGTTTTATTTTAAAAACTCAATATCAAATGAACCTATTTTTAATAAATTGGAAAACTAAAAATTTTAAAACTTAGGATCAAATTCATATATTCTTCTAAAAAATAATTTTTCAAAAAAAAAATGATTAAGTTAGGAGGTTAGTTTGAATTATATTCAAACTTTTAAAAGTTTTATTTTAACTTTTATATAGCTTTTTAAGTTTTTTTTTTATTTTTAAAAAAAGACTTTTTAAGATTTTTGCTATTAAATTGATGTATGAGCTTTTGTGTATAATAATTAAAACCTTTAGAATTTATATATATATATTAGAACATTTTTTTTTAAAATAGAGATTGAAACCACATACTTTTAATTAGTCGGTCGATTTGGCAAGTTTGGATTATTTTTTTTTTTTTTTATAATAATTAAACCTTTTCTTACTTAATTGAATTCGTTTGGGCTTTGGACTCGGAATGAGTGTCGGTTCTCGGGTTCGACGCTCAAAATCCGAATGCAGTCTAAATATGAAATATTGTCACTAACATCACTGTAATATCTTATGTAAACAAACACACATTTCGATTAATCAGAAGAAACTAATAAATCGGCCCCCATTTTCTCCTTTTACGTCCGAAGATCCTTCAAAACCAAGAAAAATAAAAACCCATTTTGATTCCCCATAGCTGACTTTTCATCTTCACTTTCTGTTTGAGGTATTTTTAGCAAACTTTTCCTCTTCTGCTCCTTTTTTTTATTCTTTTGATAAATGCTGCTGGGTTCTTCTTGTTTCCAGTCAGTATTTTTCCATTCTCATGTGGGTTTTCTTTCTTGGGGTCTCTATTTTTTGTTTTCCTTCTTTCTTAAGCTATTTCTTGTATTATTGTCAATCTTCTAACTGATTATTTCAGGTATGTAAGTCCCTTTTGTGAATTTAGTATGTGATTATGAACTCTTCTTTCTTGTCTCTTCCTCTGTGTCTTGATTTTTCAACAGATTTCTTGTTTGTTGTTGTTTTAGTCCACTTGGGTTGCTTGTTAATTAAGCAAACAAGTTGAATCTATTTTTAGAATTCTCATTTTCCCCTAAAAAATGGCATCATGTTTTGTTAGTTCACCATTTTTTGGACTTTTGATTGTACCTGTTATGTCTTCCTGTTTTTGTTGATGGTTTTTGTTTGTGAATGGTTTATCTATGCAGGAAGAAGATGGCCAGTGAAAACTTTGGGTTATGGCTATTTTTTGTTGCTTCTCTACAGTTTTTCCTTAAAGCTCAGTGTATTAATGTGGGGATTACTTATGTTCAAGATGCTGGTATCAAAGGAGCTGGTAAGAAACTCGAGCATCTCGACCGACACTCGAGTGTTTTAAATCAAGTGGCCTTGTCTTGGAGTCACTTTTAGTGTCATTAAAAAAAATCTCGAGGAGATTTAGTTTTGTGATTTATGAACAACCGTGCAGTTTGTTTGGATGGAAGTCCTCCAGCTTATCACTTCAGCGACGGGGTTGGCTCGGGGATCGATAATTGGTTGATACAACTCGAGGTTTGTTCTTTCTCTTAGACCTGAAGTAATGAAGGCTTCTGTAGAAGTAAAATGAACTGAATTAGTTGCCATATTGGAAGAAACAGGAGAAACTTTGAGCAAGTTTTCTGTAAAACAAAAACATTTGAATGAAGTTATAATGAGCCTTTGAATTTGAATCCTTTGGTTCAAGAATATACTATTCAACTGATTGTTTATTTTGCCAATTTCAACTTCATTTCATTCGCAGGGAGGAGGATGGTGCAACAATGTCACAACTTGCCTCCAACGCAGGGACACTCGTTTAGGCTCGTCTAGGAAAATGGTAACCGAGCTTGCGTTCTCAGGAATTTTGAGCAATAAACAGAAATTCAATCCAGGTATGGTCTTAGATGAACAATATGATTCTATTTGTTCACTTTTATTTCAAATGAACTCTGTTTAGTGAATAACTATAACAACAATGCTTCCATGCCACAGATTTCTATAACTGGAACAGAATCAAGGTTCGGTACTGTGATGGATCTTCTTTTACCGGAGATGTTGAAGCCGTTGATCCCGTAAGTCACAATCCTTTCAAGATTTGAAAGTTTAGATTCCTTTACTGACCAATATGGTGAGAATGAATGAACTCCACCACCCCTCCTTGGCATTTCTGAAATAGTGATGATACCTTTGATCAGGCTACCAATCTGCATTTCAGAGGAGCAAGAGTTTTTCGTGCTATCATCGATAACCTACTCGCTAAGGGAATGAAGAATGCGAAAAACGTATGAATTGAACTTTATGTTTTGCTACTACACATCATAATCTCTATAAATACCCCTCTCCCATGGATCTAATTTGATGTTGCTAATACAGGCTATTCTGTCGGGTTGTTCGGCGGGTGGATTAAGTTCCATTTTGCATTGTGATAACTTCAAATCTCTACTTCCTCCTACTACTAAAGTGAAGTGCCTCTCAGATGCAGGATACTTTATCAATGCGTAAGCTCGATTCACTTGTTTTATCTCGTGTTTCGTTGTTTCTGTTGGTAGATCTTTCCTCTGTTGATCTAATGTAATAATTATAAATGCCAGGAAAGATGTCTCTGGAGCACAGCACATCGAAGACTTCTACAGCGACGTAGTTGCCACCCATGTATGCTTCTCTCAACTATCTCTCTCAGATTGTTACATGGATATAGTTGCATTTAGTTTATATTTAATCGTTATCTTTGATGCCGATGATCGATTTTCTTATGAGCTATAATTTAATGATCTCAACTTTGCTTTTCTTTCTCAAAATTGTTCAGGGTTCTGCCAAGAATTTGCCTATATCATGCACATCAAAAATGAAACCTGAGATGGTAAGTTTTACGATCGAGGAAAGGAGTTCTCGTTTTCATTGCTTCTCAAGAACATTCTTCAGAATTCCAAGATATGTATTAATGCTTCTCAAGCAAATTTCTGCAGTGTTTCTTTCCTCAAAATGTGGTTCAGCTCATTCAGACTCCAATATTTCTTGTAAATGCAGCCTATGATTCATGGCAGGTTAGCAAAATCAATACTTCCTAAATGCTAGCCCATCTAAAACATGTAAAGACTTTTACATTTGAAATCAATTGTTTTCTGACTTGTCATGTTACTGAAACCATCCAGATAAAGAATATACTGGCACCTGGTGTTGCTGATCCACACGGTACTTGGCACGACTGCAAGCTCGACATAAAAAACTGCTCGCCCATTCAGATTCGAGTCATGCAAGGTAGGAGATTCAAGCTCTGCAGCCTTCAAACTGTTGGAGACTGCTGTATTCTAATCTTTCTGGTTTTGATTTAGATTTCAGGGTTCAGTTCTTGAGTGCATTGAATGGCGTTGGAAGTTCTTTATCAAGAGGGCTGTTCATAGATTCTTGCTATGCTCATTGCCAAACCGAAATGCAGGAGACGTGGTTACGAGCGGATTCTCCCATGCTGAGTAAGACGGTAAGCAAGCTTCAGTTATCAATCAATCGTATCGACTGTCGTTTCCTTTGTTCTTCAAAGTACTAACTCTTTTCTTGAATTGAAAATGCAGCCCCTTGCAAAGGCAGTTGGAGACTGGTTTTTCGACAGGAGTCCGTTCCAGAAGATCGACTGTCCTTACCCGTGCAACCCGACATGCCACAACCGTATTTTCGAAGCAAAAGACAACCTCGAATGAGGGGTTTATTACCACAGTTACGTTATAGTTTACAATCGAAAAAAATATAGTTTGAATGCTATTTATGAGAAAATGTAGAAGGGAATCATCATTCATCCAAGTGCTTGGAAATAAGAAACGAAGGCCATTGCTGCACCAACCGCAGGGTGTGTCTTCTTCTACCATTGTTTGAATTAGCTATAAGCTTACCATTTGCCTTATTGTTGAAAATTAAACCTGCTTCCATTCAATCTAGATTTCTCTTCCTTGGAAATCAATCACCTTATATTGTAATAACTTTTTTGATCCTTTGTATATTTCTTTTGTGCCAAAATTAATATCACTTAATATGTGATGTTTTTTCTTTTATATCGTTTTGAGCATTTAATATTCATTCGTTGCAAATATAGCAATCACACCAAAAGTATTAATAGATATAATACAGAAGAATTTTCAAAATTTAATAGGAGCTTAGCAGATTTGGCTGTAAAAGTAATTTTTTAAAATTATCTTTTGTAATTTGAACTAAAAAATCTCTTCAATTTTGATAACCCTTTTATTTTTTTATATATACTTTTAAAAGTTTTATTAGGAAATGGACAAATAAAATTGGTAAAAAGGAAGTAAAATTCAATATTCAAACTTTTTAAAATTAAACACTAATTAGGCAATATTACAAAATTTCACTTTTTCTTCTTTCTTTCTAGAGTTCTATAATAATGTCTAAAATATCAATAAAATCATAGTTGGGTAAAATAACTTTTATAATATTTGAGTCATTTTCAAAATCAATTTTAATTATATGAAAGATAGTTAAAACTTATGATTGATTAAATTAAAATTTTAGTTTATAAATTTTGAAATTTAATTTTAGAATTTTAAAAATGAGTTGTTATCGAATATAGAAAAATGAGTGAAACTATTTACAAATATAGAAAAATTTTCTTGTCTATGAGCGATAAACCACTAATTTCTGTTACTTAAGCGATAGATCCTATCACATTTTATCATTGTTGATAGACAATGAACTTTTTCTATATTTATAAATAATTTGATATATTTTTTTATTTATAGTAATTTCCTTTCAAAATTACAAATTAAACTACCGAGCTTTTCAACTTTTTAGATATATGAATCTATTAGATATAAAATTGAAAATTTAGAATTTTAATAAATATAAAACATAGATGAATTAATCTTTAAAAAATTTAAATTCATTCTGGGTTAAGTCGTGAAGTTTTCAGCCATTTACGACTTGTGTCATATTTTTTAAATTCATTCTGGGTTAAGTCGTGAAGTTTTCAGCCATTTACGACTTGTGTCATCTTTGCTAGAGCGCACTGGTTCATTTCCAGGAAGCTTAGACGCCCGGTAGGTTTTGCTTAAATGGATTGGGCATTCGTCCACAAAGCTTGGGACAGATGGGCTTCCGGCAGCATTGGCACCTTCGGTAACTAACGCCGACCGCCATTTTCAATTCGTATCGATGGATAATCGATGTGCTCAAAAATGATTTTAATGGATGTTTGTTTGTTTGTTTGTTTGTCGTAGGTCAGCCATTGAAAGCTGCTCTGCTGATTAATTATGATCCAACTGGACCTTCCCGCTTGCTTTCAACCATGTAAGCTCCGTTTTGATTGTGCTCATTACTTGCAATTTCCTGTGTTCATTATTGTATGTGTAGGGTTCTTGGCGATTGATATTATTGTACAAATTCACTTTGGAACCTTTTGTTTTATTGAGATTAAATAATTATCAAATTCAAGTAGCATACTTCGTAATGAATTGTTTTTTCATCTTTACCTAAGTTAGGCTTGTTATGCTAATTCTACTTTCTTTCATATTTTTACAAGTTCGAGTCGCGTAGTTCTAAGTCCAGGTTTCGGATCAGGGTTTAGGGCTGGAACTTTCTTACGGGCTAGAAACGGATTATTTGAGCTCAAATTTTTAGGGATTTGTTTGTGTTTTAAGCTTGTTGAGACTCTTCTATAATCGGAAATTTAGTTTCCTGTACATACCGTCATTTTCCCTACTTGTTTATGGAGGACAAGATTCACAAGAGATGCATTTTCTGCAAGTTAGGGGTTTGGATGTTAGTATGGTGAATTGTCAATCGCATCCAGTTTAATAATGATTTTGTTTTAGGTTTTCTGTCTTGGGAAAGTGAAGCTTATATAAACTTCGAATTTGAAAAACAAAAAACCATTTGTGCAATCTACCTTTTTCTTTAGTTTCGAAAAATAGATTGGAAATAAAGAATAATATCTATAAATAATTATAATTTCTAAGAACAAAAAAAAAAGAAAGAAAAAAGGTTATCAAATGTGGCTAACCTTAACATTTGATGTCTTTTGTTTCCTTTTTTAGTCTCTTCTCAAAATCTGTCTGGATGAAAAAAAATAGTATTTAATTGTTAATTATTAATGTTTGAACATGGACCTGAAGCATCCCTATTGATACTGATGGAGTTGTTTTGCAATAGACATGTTCTTGTGTTTAAAGCTTTTACTTTCAATCATTGTTCTATATGTTTTTTCAGCATTCATTTATTGATTGAACTATTTTAATCTTCTGGGTGATAAACAGAAGTAAAATTATCTCAGTTTTTTTAGTCCAAGCTCTATCCTAGAAACATGGATCTTGTGGTTGTGGTCTTCTCTGTGTATTTGTTTCATTTTAACCTGTTTTGGAAGCTCAAGTGCTTGTTGGGTGTTTGGCCATCAGTGCAGAACAAGAAGGAATATTGCTTAATCCCATAGAACTGAATCAGTTTGTCGATTACATCAAACGTGACGAACCCCAAAATGAGAGTTTCAGCATTGGCTCAAATCAATGTAAGTGTTCTTATAGGCAGCAAAATTTGAAAAAAAAAGTAGGGCCCCTTGTTTGCTTCAAAATATTGTGAATTTTGTCTTGCAACCATTTCTTGTAAAGCTGTTTTATTTTCTTAAATGAAAATCATATGGGGAATTTTTTTGTGCTTTTCGTTTATTTATTCTTTTACACAAATTGTTTTCTTGAACTGATGTCATGTTAAAACATAAAAGTTCATGCTACATTATTCTGTGCGTAAAGTGAGAGTTAATTTAAGATTAGTTAAGATTACAAAATGTTTGTTGATGTCCTCCTTGAAAAACCGTCAATGTCATAGGCCCATATGTATAAATGTATAAATTCTTTTTAGAAAAAAGAAAGTATAATAATAATAATAATATCTTAAAGTACAAGGGCAGGATGAAATATTCTCTGTCGAGCCCAAAAAAATTGCAAAAAGAAGAAAAAGAAAAAGCTCGCTGTGAGTTTCGATTACAGAAGAATAATGCTTATAGGGAAGTGTAGATACTCTGGAGATAGAAGATTATCTTGAAACCAAGAACACCAGAACATTTCTGATAACAACTAGGCTTTTCTATCTTTACCTTTAAAGTTGTGACGGGTTTTTTTAATATAATATTCTTGTGAAATAGCAACCTCAGAATGGACCAAAGGGCTTTTAGCTTCGTCCCACACAACTCATCAGTTGTGACAAAAAGAAACCGTATAACAAAAAACAAAAACTGGCTTAGCAATTGCTTCTCTGCAATTCATGTTGTATGTTGAGGATACCACATAGGAAAAATCAAAGTCATACTATTTATAAGATAGATGAGCTATTCCTCTTATTGCCTATTAATTTTGAGATAGAATCCTATATTATCTAATATTATATCAGAGTCCATTAAGCCGAACCGGTCATTCGGTCCAGTAACAAAAATTGGGATCCCATTCAAGAATGGTGAACCCAAAGAGACACTATCTTGAGGGGGCATGTTGAGGATCCCACATTGGAAAAATCAAGGGTCATCACACTCTTTATAAGATAGATGGACTATTCTTCTCATTGTCAATTGATTTTGAGATGGAACCTCAAATTATCTAATATTATTTACAATCTGTGAATATAGTTTGGTTTTCAACCGGAGAATCTAACCTTGATGGAACTTTGTTTCAGACATAATGACATCAGTTCATGAGAATTGGTTTTGTGCAAGGTGCATGAACACTATAAAGCATGCTGGTGAAGGTGTTGTTATAGTGCAAACAACAGCATTTATTTTGGTTGCTATGTAAGTATAGTTTACTGCTAAAACTACTTTGTTTTTTCCACTTATCCAGCTATTTGTTAAGATTTCTTGCATTGGTACAGAATCAATAATATTCAAAGTATCTTCAGCCTGAAGATTCTTGTTTATGTGTAATTTTTTTAAAAGAAGTCCTCTTAATCTTTATAGGTATGATGGTTCAATTGCAGCAGCATCTCGCGCTATGGCAGCTGCCGATCAGTTATCTTGGCAATTAGGCAGGAAAAATCTTTAGTTGCCTAGAACTAAAACCTTGTATGAATGACAAATCTTTCTGATAGAAAAAAAATGACAAGTCCTTGACCCATTGTCTAACTGGTGTAGAATTGCACCAGAGTTCTTCCTACCGTGAATTAGTATTTTTTGTTTAAGCAATTTTCAAAACTATAGGATTGCCATGAGTGCTATCTAATATCATTTTTCAAATGTTAAATAGGCTCAAAGTTGTAGTGTGGATGTGTATGTAATGCTTTCTTTTTTGGGGCTATGAATTTTCTTGATTGTGATTCAATTTTCTTTTTCTGGCATTTATATTATATAATATATAATGTAATCTTTTGTTCTATACGTCATCTATTATGCTAAGCAGGAAGGTCAAAAGAAATTAGGTTCAACTTCCTTCTAAGGTGCTGTGGTTGCAATGTCTTAATTGATTTATGGGGAGCTTGCTGCTCAAGATAAGTTTTTAGCAATATTATTTTATTAAAAGTTATCTTTATTATGTACAATATGCCATTACCTCATTTCTGGTAAGAAGAAAAGTATCATTTGTTTTTTTAGTTCAACACGAATATGAATCTTTCCCCTTTTAGTTAAAAACATATGTCTCAACCAATCGAGTTATATTAATGTTGGCTATCATAATAGTTTTAATTTTTTTAAAAGCATAATTTTGGCAATTAGGACTCGTTTGATAACCATTTGGTTTTTAGTTTTTAGTTTTTGAAAATAAGCCTATAAATACCAATTCCACCTCTAAATTTCTTGTTTTGTTATCAACTTTTTACCGATGTCTTCAAAAACCATGTCAAATTTGAAAACTAAAAAAAAGTAGTTTTAAAAACTTATTTTTGTTTTTGGAATTTGACTAAGAATTTAACTCTTGTACCTAAGAAAGATGCAAGTCATTGTAAGAAAATGAGATAAAATAGACCTAATTTTCAAAAACTAAAAATAGAAAGAAAGAACATCCATGAAAGGATAGCAGAATTCTAACATAAAGCAACGCACAGAGTCCATGAGCAATGACATTGTAAGATCTCGAACATTTGGAGAAGGAGAAGTTCGATATAACTGAAGTAGTCTCAAGGAGACAAACCTCTAAGAATCAAGCTTATGAATCTTTATTATCTATCGAAGTGTAAAGATTAATAAAGAATACATGAATCCAAATAATCCAAATAAGAAACTTTAATTACCCAAGATTAATCATTATTTCCTCATTCTCCTTACATTATTCTCTCTCTAAAAAAAATCTCGTCCCCTAAGTTTTAAAAAGAAAAGAAGGTAGAAATAAACAAGTAAACCCTTCAAATGGAAACATGTTTAAGGATATTCTCAAGATTCTCAATTCTAGCTCTAGGTAGAAATTTTATAATTTAAAAATTTCCCTCTCTCTTTGTAACCTTTATTGCACATAGGAAAGCTTCTGAAGGAGTGCTTGAAGCAAAGAGTGGAGTTGTGAACTCCTAGGACTTATAGAATAAAAAATTATTGATGTTTCTTTAATGAGACCCACGAACTCTTTGGGCCAAACGATGAGTCAAGTTCACAATTCCCTATTCTCTAACTCGTTGCTTAGATATCGGTTAGGACCACAAGCACAATGTAAGATGTGCACTTTTTTTTTTTTTTTTTTTTTTTTTTTTTTTTTTTTTTTAATGTCTTAATAATCACATGCTTTTTTGAAACCTAACGGGAAAACACCTCTAGAGGAAAGAGTCATAAAACCTTCTTTCAAAAGGTTATTATCCTACGGCGAAAAGGAGTCGAACTTCATTTTTTTTCAAAGGTGAAATTGCCCTCAAAGTCAAATTTCTTCTTTAGAAGAAGAAATTTCTCCTCATATTGAATTTGCTTTATATAAAGATGGTTTCATGGAATTGAGAAGATTGATGATGAAACATCCAATGTAATAAATATTGCACATGAGCTAGCAAATATTTTTCAAACATCTTAAAAAAAAAAAAAAAAAAAAAAGCAAAAAGAAAAAGCTATTTTTCAAACTTTTCTCAGCTGACTAATGACTCATTTAATCGTGCATTTTTTTGGGTTGTTTTCAAAAATAAAAAAATCAAACTATTTATAAATATAGAAAAATTTTATTGTCTATCAACGATAGACCGCGATCTATCATAGATAGATAGTGAAATTTGTCTATATTTGTAAATAATTTAATATTTTTTCCATTTATAAAAATTTTCCGCATTTTTTTTATTTATTTCTTTTATGAAAAAAAAACATCACTTTTTTTTTTATAACATTTTTATTTTAAATTTAGTAAATTTAAACCTTTAATTTTATCGATTTAAACTTGGAACTTGACAAACTATATCGAATTTAACCCTCGTGAGACTTAATTGAGAGTGTAAATTGATACAGATTATTGATACACTACTCATTTACAACTTACGAAGTTTAGGGTTAACAATGTATTCCAACAGTGAATGGTGAAGAAAAAGGGTCAAATATCCGAATCATATTTCGTGTGACCCAAATTAAAGAGATTGTAAGAAATATACAATCATATCACTAAAATTTGAAGATTGGCTCTCATGGATAAAGATTCTCTCCATGTGCCAAAAGTTTCATCCTTTTAATTTATTTATTTTTTTGTATTTATATATTAAATAACCCCTTTTTCTATCTTCCTTTAATTAAATTTTAAATTATATGTTTTCATATAAGTATAAATCACATCTTTATGAAAATCCTCAAAAGATTTGATGTTTGTATGATAGGTGTTTGAATTATAGTTCCATTTTCACATAATCCCTCTTTTTGAATACATATGCTTCCCTAAACAGGTGGATAATGATTCTATTCTAGTGGCAATATTCATAAAAGGGCCATTAATGGACCTTTTGCTAGTTGTTTATAGAGGTTTTTTTTTTCTTTTCAAAATTATTATTATTATTATTATTTAGAATGGAATAAAAAAAACATTAGAAACACATTTGAAACACATTTGAAACAGTGTTTTAAAAAATCATTTCAACTTTTTTTTTTTTTTTTTTTTTGTATTTTTTGTGTTGTGTTTTTGTTTTTTAGGTAGTTTACCATTATGAAGGACTAGTTTAGGGGATTATTGAATTTTTTTTTAAAAAAAATCAATAGGCTAAAAGTTCTATCCTATTTCTTTAAAATATTTTTAAAATTATTTTGTAGAAGAAATGATAAAGTAACGTAGAGAGATTTAAGATGACTTTTTGTGCCGTTCAAATAGTTTACTATTATGTCGAATTGTTTTGCACTTTAAATATATTTTAAAATTAAAAAATTTTAGAGTTGCTTTTAAAGATAGAAAAATAAGTTAAAATATTTACAAATATATAAAATTTTCACTATCGCTGGTAAAGTTATAAATGAGTTTGGATTCCTAACTTTTTTAGGAGTTTAAAATCTTATTTTTACTTTAGTACTTGACTGACTTCACACAAAAAATTACCATTTACTTTTCAATAGATTTTTTTTTTACTAGACACTAAAAATATATGTTTTTTTAAGAGAAAAAACCTAATCACTTGTATGAAGAAATATTTGTCAATAAAAACTTATCTTGGTAGATAAGCTTCCATTAATTCTTTAAGGTAGAAGATTTATGGATCTTTCACAGTCGCATTTATTGAAAAAAAAAATAATTAAAACTAGATAAAAAAATTTGGTAAGTTAGGTGTTAACTTTTCAACTCGTTTTGATTGCTTATTAAATGATTGATAAAAAAAAAAAAAAAAAAAATAGAAACAAAAACTATATAATAATTCTAAAGTACACAACATAATTGAAAGTTTAAGACTAAGTAAACCTTTTAAATCTTTACCTAATTTTTTCCTTACAAAATTAATGAGAGAATTTTAAAATGCACCTTCATCTTATTTAAGTAATTCAAATTTATAGTATATATGTATTTGTATAATAAATAATGCAAATACAATAATATAGGATATTATTACAATGTATTAATCAATTCAATGATATACTATATATATATGCTCACACATGAATTAATTTTAACTAATTAATTGGATAAAAAAAAAAAGATTAAAACACATATTTTTTTACTAAGAAGAGGTTAGAAATTTAAATTTTCACCTCTATATATATATATATTATATGTAGTATGAACTATAATTATTGACATAACTAACATGTTGATTAACTTTAATAAGTGATACACCTACCAATGGATTAAAAATAATCATTGATGCACTTTGATTAGCTACAATTATTCATATACCTTTAATAGATATAATTACATTATATGTATTATGTGGTTTTAACTTTGGTTATATTTACCATATGTATTTAGATTTCACTTTTTAAATAATATTTTATGTCAATTAGGCTAGATTTTTCATAAGTATGTTGATGGAGGCATAAACATGGATGACTTTTTTATTCTCGTCTCCGTATCTACCTTTATTTTCTATGTTCACAAAATTTCTTGTTTAATTTTGTGGAGATCGGGGTAAAAATTTTTAGTGAAAAATTCATAGGGATCAAGTTCGTTGGGATGAGCTATTCTCAATTTATTTTTGTTAGAAAAATATCATTAAAATATAATATTTTTTTATATGTAGAAAATCTCTATTTAAATGGTAAATTTCCAATGAAAATGTTTAATTTAAGAGAAAAAAACTTGTAAAAATTTAATAAAAGCCAAACAATATTCCATATGCATATTAAATAAATATAACTATAAAAATGATAAACTATGATTCCTAACAATTTAAATTTAAAAATTACAACATAGCTTCAAACCATTTGAAGTTCAAATATATAAAAACATATAAGTGATAAAAAAACATTAAATTTAGATATTACACAAAGTTTCAAAATAGTTCAAAAACATATATTTATTAAGAAAAATTAGGAAAAATTACCTTTTTAGTCCCCAACTTTTGAACAATATGTGCGTATGGTCCTTGAGTTTTATAAATGTACCTTTTTAGTCCAAAGTTTATAAGAATAGGTCAATTTGGCCCTTATATTTTCAAAATGTACATTTTTAGTCTTTGAATTTTTAAAAATAGGTTTAGTTTATAAAAATAGGTCCATTTGGTCCTTATATTTTCAAAATGTACCTTTTTAGTCCTTGAGTTTTTAAAAATAAGTTTAAGATGTCTCTCAAACAATTTTTTATTATTATTTTAAATAATTATCTGACATTTTAAATTAGAAGAATAATTTTTAAAAACCATCTCTAAAACTATTTTTTTCTAATTTTAAGTATCATATAACTATTTTAAAAAAATCAAAGAAAAATACTTGAAGGATTTTTTAAACCTATTTTTAAAAACCCAGAGACTGAAAAGATATATTTTGAAAACTCGAGGACGAAATTGACCTATTCTTATAAACTTGGAGACTAAAAAGGTACATTTTTAAAACTTAGGGACTAAACACACATATTATTCAAAACTTAGGGACTAAAAAAGTAATTTTCTCGAAAAATTATTATAAACAAATAAAATATCAAACTATTTACAAATATATAAAAATTTCACTGTCTATCAGCAATAGACCGTGATAAAATTCTATCGTTGTCCATCGCTCAAATGATAAAATTATATCGCAGTCTATCACTAGTAGATAGTAAAATTTTTCTATATTTATAAATAATTTAAATCATTTTTTCATATTTAAAAACAACCCTATTATTAATTATAATCAAAGGCATAAAACTGGAAAATAATTTCTTCCTTCCCTCCACCATGCCCCACGTATACAGAGATGCCCTGTCCCATTAGGAGGATTTCATGGTGCACGTTTAAGACAAAAAATAATATTTATATACATTGAAATAAATTACCAATTAATATTAAAAAAAGTCCATGGTTTAATTTTTCATTTTTGAGGTTGTAATTAAATTTTAAAAAAAAAAATTGGAAGGGAAGACATGGGAAGGCCCAAGAAGAAAGTACAGAATTGGGCCCGGTGGCCCACGGGTGCAATTTTCGAAGGGTTGGGTGTTTGAATTTTTCCCCCAAACGGAGGAAGAGAAAACGCCATGTTCTTCGCTTTTTTTTTTTTTTTTTTTTTTTTTTTTTTTTTCAATCTGAAAATCAATATCCATCTAATCCATTGTTAAATCCACACTCAAAATTTCTCTCTACTTGGGTTCCTTTCATTTGCTTTGCTTAGCATTTGGATAATCAAATAAATCTAATACACCAAGAAAGGGACTCCATTTCCCCCCATCTCTGCTCTGCAAGTTACTTTGTCTCTTTCTCCCATCTACTCATCACTATATGCCTCCCAATCCCACGCTTTCCCTTTTTTCTTACTTTCCCAATTCTTCTTATTCTTTCCCTTTAATCTTACATTGATCTCAAAATCTTTGTTTATGGACTCCTTCTAGATCTGGGTTGTTCCAATCTTCCCTTCTTTTCTTATTTTTCATGGACTAATCATCGGCCTTCCTTCTGAGGGATGGGATCCAGTGGAAGTAAATCGTCGAGTAGCTCGCTGCCGGCGGCGGAGACTCTCTCCTGTTCTGGGAGAATCCGGAGGGGGAGATCCAAAAGCCGGAGAGTTTTCCAGTCTGCTTGCCTTGGTACCCCCTCTGGATCGCACCACAGCGACAATGACGATGATGTACGTGATTTTCCCTCTTTTCTTTGAGATGGGAATGATATTGATTCCACGGGGCTGGAGTATGATTGTGGAGATTTGAATTTCTGCATCTTTTTTGTGGGTTTTTAGTTTTTGTTTTAGCTGTCGGTTTTTGACTTGTGGCTTGCATGAGATTTTGTGATCATGAGTGCTAAATCATAAAGAAACTGAACTTTGCTTCATTACACCTCGTATTAGTGAACCATTTTGATAAGTTTTCTGAATTAATTTGAAGCATTTTTCAATGAAGAAGTCAACTGCTTCATTTTCACTGTTTTGTGATTCTACGGTATGAAGAAGGGACTTCCTATTTGCAGAAAACTTTGTCATTTCTCTTATGTTGTCAGTTATTCAGTCTATGGATTTACATTCAAGTCTGAGTCTGAGTCCGTGGTGTTTAACATTACATTGTGGGTTGTGTTTTGATTCATGTTAATCTTATTGTTTATATTTCCAAGGAAATGATGTTGCAGGTTAAATACTATAGAACTCCAGCATGGTTTGCCCATGCAATTTGAATTATTGATTACTCAGTACTAAAATGTGTTTCTCCTTTAAGTTGGACTGCACAACTTATTTTGCTATTTGATTTTCTGATGTGCAGTCTTAAATCCTAGTCATCTGTATGACCAACATACATTGGAGGCTGATACGCTTTGTAATTAAGTTTTCCTGGTTTATGGGTTATTCTGCAGGATTCTGAATGTGAGAACAAAAAGAATGCTCATGATTATTCATCTTCAAATCAGACTGCTCAGGCATTAGATCAGATGAAAGTTGAGGGTTACAGAAGAGTTAAAGCTGAGGAATCTGTTGAAATGCCTTGCATATCATCAAACGTTGAGCTTGATGGATGGGATCAAGCTGGTGTTGCTGCTACAACCCCTAGAGCTGGAAGTACCTCTGCTCGCGTATCTTCCCTGCAATCGTTGAACTCTTCGAGTAACTTCCTTTCTCGCTTTAGTTTCATTCCTGGTAATGTAAGCTTCAGACTTAGTAGAGCAAGCAGTTTAGGATCATCTAGATCTTATCCTGTGTCTTCAACAAATCTCTCAATGTTGAATGATGAAGATGGGCCTCATTTATCAGACAGACCTGCTAGAGGCGTGGGTGGTCAAGATGAAACTCAGCAAGGTAGGGACCTGCTTCCTGCATCACTAGCTAGTGAAACTCATACTCAATGTTATGGAGACAGTTCTGCTAATTTTAGGTTAAATACACAACCTTCTAGTCTTTCTGATAACTTACAAGACAATCAGTCAGTTTCTTCTACCCATGACATGGCTGGTGCTTGTGATAATTCTAGAGTAGGGTCAAATGGAAACCTTTCCCATCCTCGAACTCTACCTGAAAATGAAAGCAGCGAGATTAGACAATCTGACAGACGGACTGGATCTAGGGAACCGGTTGAGCGCAATTTTCGTTTTAGTCGGACTCTTAGTGTTGGAAGACTCCGTGATAGAGTTCTTCGTAGATCATCGTTATCTGACTTCACATTTTGTCCTCCTCAACAAGAGGGAGATGAGAGAGATCCAAGTCACAGTGGCGATGACCAACATGTATGGACTGCTGAAATGAGGGCTTTGGCATCTGAAGAAAATGGTATGACCTCGCCAACAACATCAGGTTATCCAGCTTCTAGTCTATCCAGTTCCCTGTTCAGCACCCAAGATTTTGAAGTGGAAACTACTCGACCTAGAGAAGCTAGATATCATGATTTGCTGGAACACAGGTCAAATTTCCTCGAACGGAGAAGAAGAATACGGTCCCAGGTTTGTAATTATTCTTGATGGAGTTCATTTTTTTGTTATGGTAGAGAGGTAATAGTATACAATTAATGTAATGTTGGCCATATTTCATAATAGTGCACCTTGTGGGTGGGGGGTGGTACAAAAATTATGCTGGGTATCTTACTCTTTCTCTCTTAAATTCACTCTCTGCAGGTTCGTGCCCTACAGCGGCTGGGAAGTCGCTTTGAGAACCTATCTGGGCATGAGAGATCATGTATATTATCCGGTCAACATAGAACTGGTCATTGTACTTGTCGTGTCAATAATCGTGACACAAATATAAATGATAACACCAGTGCTAGAGCCAGTATATCAAGAATTGTAATGTTAGCTGAAGCCTTATTTGAGGTAAATTAATATGTTAGCACCTTCTCTGCTTAGTTTCCTCACATTTTATCTATACTAGTTGAATCTCTGTACTTATTTTAATTAGGTTCTGGATGAAATTCACCAGCAATCTGTAGTTTTATCCTCCCGCCCTGCATCTTCTATTGGCTCTCTGCCTGCACCAAACGATGTTGTAGATTCTTTGCCTGTTAAATTCTATTCCAAGTTGCAAAAGCATCAAAGCGAGGAAGCTGCCCAGTAAGCATTTACTTTTACTTCCATCAACACAATAAGTTGACTTTTATCTGTGTTTGACACTAGTGAAACTTTTCTTTCTTGTTTAGGACATTCTTACCACTTATATTCATTTAAGGCTCTCCTTCAATAGAGAGCTTTTATATGAGTCTATTCCATCCTCTTCTTTTCCTTTTAGCACAAATTCTTTCATGTTTAGTTCTATGTTTGTCTGATGTGTCCTTGTGTACTGCTCTCGCTACTATAAATCTACAGATGCTACATATGCCTGGTCGAGTATGAGGAAGGAGATAGCATGAGAGTGTTGCCTTGCCATCACGAGTTTCACGCAGCATGTGTCGACAAGTGGTTGAAGGAGATCCACAGGTATTATTGGGTCCACGTACCGTTTTCTGCTTCTTGAATTTATACAAATTAGCATACCTAGAGGAATGCCCCCATTTTCTGGTATTTTTGGAACATGTCATCTAGTACACATCATACACTGGCTTTCACAGATATCATTCATGGGGTGGGCCTGACTTCATATTCTCAAACATTAGATACATTGTGCCATGAGTCACTACACGCTGGATAACAAATCTTACTGTTGACTCGGTCGATGTGTATGTTTTTAGTGCTACTGAAGCTTGATCGATCTCACTCGTTTGTCTGTGGTATTATGCAGGGTATGTCCACTCTGTCGAGGGGACATATGCAGCAGATCTGATGCGTTATCAGACGATGTCAAGTGAAAGAGATTCATTTCCAAAACCTTCTGTCTCTTCTGTATATCCTTAGAAATCTTGAGTGATGGTTGCTAGCTAGAAAATTTCAAGGGGAAAGATGATGGGTTTGAAAATGATGCTGAAATTCAGGTTTTTGTTCTATAGTTTGTGGTGCCTTTTTATAAGAATCAACTTGCTAGAGTGTTGTAATGGGAATGGATTCAATCAGTTGAGAAAATTGTTTTCACAGAGATATATTATCTTTTCTCTTGCTCTTGTCCAAGAATGTGAATAAGGTAATGAAAATCCCTTCCCCCCAAATTTTGTTTTCCTATTTCTAAGTGATCTTTATGATTGAAGTTAAGAAATGAAGCAAAATCTCCCTACTGATTTGTTGATATTTTAGGCTCCTTATTGTCATAATTTACATTTTTTTTAATGAATTATTAGTTTTTCCCTCTTTTCTTTGTTGAGAGTGATGAATTATTTGGTAGGCCATTTTAAAGTTGTATTTCATGTTTTAATACGAAGGTTTGTTAGCAGGTTGGAAGATTGAATTTTAATTTCAACAATTAAAATATTAATTACTATTATTAATTTATGAAAGTATTTTATGTTAACATTTTGTAATATCATATAAGTTATATAATATATATTTTAATTTAACAAAAATGAATTCAGCTTATACCATGTTAATGTTGTTATCTTTTTAATTTTGTATTCTAATAATTCAATTTTTTTTTATTTTAAAAAAAGCATTTCTATAACAACTTTGATATCAAGGGATGGATTGTTGCAATTTTCTATCGTAGAATGATAAAGTCGTGAGATGAAAATTTACCTTACTTTTCAAAATTTTAATATCTTGATGGTATGTAATTTGTAATTTCTTTAAGAACTTACGATTTATTTAAGTTTTCCTTTCTTGAATCAATGATTTATTAAAGGTTAGCATATAGGAAGAGAAAATAATCTATACATGATTGTCAACTCTACATTTGTTATTTTATATTTTCTTTAAAAACATATTGAAAAAAATAATTGCACACAGAAGTTGATAACCCAGTTTGGTGATAAACCATTTACATCTGGTCGGGAAAGATAATCTACTAATATTAAAGAGTTAAGCATTTACAATAAAGTACTTCTATGTAAAGTGACAACTACAGATTTGAAACTTCCTAACACTTCGGTTTCTGGCAGTGTGTGAGACTCCTCTCAGCTTGATTATCTTCCTTGTAGTTCAACAAACTCCCTTCATTGAAGAATCTTAGGTCTCCCTAAGATGGAGAAATCTTTCTCAAGAATGAAGTCTTAGGCTCCCCTAAGACTGAGAATCCCTTCCCTGAATTAATGCCTTCCTTTAAGACAATGATTATCTTCAAGGTTTCGAGATCGACAACTAATGAGCTTGCATAGCGGAAATACAACGAATAAAGATTGAAACACAATGATACACAAGTTCAGCCACCAAGAACAAAAGTCTCTCACAAAATAAACAAATGCGGCAATCCTAATAAAAGGCATGAAAAGGAAAGAGTTCCTATATAAAATATTTTCTTTTGTACAAAATATGTTTCACCATAAAAGGAAAACATTCATCAATAACCTTCTGCCAAGATTTTCTATATTAGGAAATAGAAATATTCTACATTAAAATTCAAGATTAGGAAAGTAAAATATTCTTCCAGAATTACGATTTGTCAGAGGCATATGTTAGGACATTATTTGTGACATCCGAGAAAGCCACTTATGTATATTTATATGTTTGAATTTTTAATTAATACCCTTTTTATTACTATTTTTTTAATGTATATTTATATCCAAACTCGCAAGGCCGAACTTTTTTTTGTTTTTTTTCTTTTTGAAGTATATGTAAGTCACAATCTAAACATTCCTATTTGAGTAAAATAAATTAGGTTGAAATACTATCTCCCTATATTTTGAAGTTTGTCTAATTTTAGTTTTAAATTTAGTTCCCACTACTAATTCATTATTGATATGTTTTTTTTTAAAAAAAAAAAACCTTGATATTAACATTTTTATTATAAATTTTGAAAACATATTCACACATTGTAATTTTTCTTTTTACATAAAAGTTATCATTATTAGTTAAACAATTTTGGTAAAAAATTAACTTTGAAGGACTACATTTAATATTTATTGAAAACATATGGACTAAAATTGAACAAACTTCAAAGTATGGGGACTAAAATGATATTTTAGCCAATAAATTATTATCTAAAACATAGTGCAATACAAGTTTTTTTTTTTTTTTTTTTTTTTTTTTTTTTTTTTTTTTTACACAATGGGGTGGGGGAAATTAAACATCTCTAGGCTCGAAAATGAGTTTTATGCTAGGTTAGTTATTTTTTTTGAGAAATGGGAGGAAATGAAAAAATTTGGGAGGTCTTTTTAATTTTTGTCAAAAATCGAAAATAATAAGAATTTTGCCAAAACGCATGTCGCTCACATGACAACCACTTTTATAATTTCAAAGTTGCCCTGGTATGGTCGAATAACAACATTTTCAAATACAGTGTAATTGCTATACCGTGTATCAATTATGAATAGAAATATAGTGTAAATGAGAAGAGTCGGTTATGAGATTCCAACCTAACGTATTCAAGAGCTAAAGAAAATAAATACAGTGTAAGTGTAGAACTTGATTAATAACTGAGATATAAATACCATGTAAGTGAACAACTTGATTAATAATCGGGATATAAATACAGTGTAATTGGGAGTTTGATTAATAATCGAATTAATCCGATTATAATCTAACAGATTTAGTTTCAAAAATGAAAATGAGCGTCAGTGAATACAAATGACTTAACGTGTGGATAAATAAGTATGAAAATAAAATAATGATTTAAAATGAAAAAAAAAGGGAAAAAGAAGAAGAGATAGAAATGATCAATTAATTGAAATTTTTATAATTATTGAAATATATAAATGTCGTTATTTAGTATAATGAGAGGGGAGATGTAGAGTTGCCACCTTTGATCTAGGAAAAAAAAATTTACATCTCAACTATTACCAAGTTAAGTTTATTTTGGCAAAATATAATATATGGCAACACGATTATACACTCAAATAAAAAATTTAAAGATTTGAATACGTAACTTAAAAAAACAATGAAGAGAACTAAAAAGTGTGTGTATATATAATCATGATATTAAATTTATGTTGATATTATATCGTATCATGTAAAAATAAGCAAATCTCATATTATATCGTATAAAGTTTTAAAAGCAATAAAAATAGGAAAATTATTATAAATAGAAAAAATATCAAACATTTACAAATATTTATGAGAGATAGACCGTGAAAGACTTCTATCGCTCGATAAAAGTCTACCACAGTCTATCGCACTTTGTCACTCATAGATAGTAAATTTTTTTTATATTTATAAGTAATTTAGCTCATCTTTTTATATTTAAAAACAGTCCAAAAAAAATAAGTAAAATAAATATAATATTAATAATAAAGTTGTTTAAAAATCACAAAAGTTTATTTATTTAAATATTTTGTTGGATATTTCTATTTACATTTCCATCCTATTTTAAACCTTCTATCGTATATGTACATATGCGTTGGTTTTTCTTTTTCTCTTTTCTTTTTTCTTTTTTAATATTTTATTATCAGTATCGGAAAGGGAGAAATTTGTTTGTTTGCTAGCTCAGCTATGAGTGGGAGACGAAGGCGCGTTGTCTTGCCGGAAGAAATGGACGCAGAGGAGAGCAGCAATCGGAATTCATGAGGGCTACTGATTCGAACGAATCAATGTAATTCGCAATTATTTGTAAGCTGTAAGAATTCGACGAAGATGAGCGGCAGCTTAAACGATGATAGTTTCCAGCAAGATCTTCAACCCCAAGCTAATCTTGCCTCCGACTACTTATCGCACCAACTTCAACCTCCGCCGCCGCCTCGTCGTCCTCGTGGTTTTGCCGCCACCGCTGCTGCCATGGGACCGACAACTACCACGGCTGCTTCTTCCGGCGGTAAGGCAAAGAGAGAGAGAGAGAAAGAAAAAGAGCGGACCAAGCTTCGCGAGCGCCACCGCCGAGCCATTACCAGTCGAATACTGGCGGGACTCCGCCAGTACGGCAACTTCCCCCTCCCTGCTCGCGCTGATATGAACGATGTGCTGGCCGCACTTGCTAGGGAGGCTGGCTGGGTTGTCGAGGCTGATGGCACCACCTACAGGCAGTCTACTCCCCCTTCTCAGTCTCAAGGGGTTGGCACTTTTATTCAACTCTTTATGTATTTTAAAAATTCAATTCAAGAGTCATTGTGACGCTAATGTTTTCGTACTTAGATGTCTTTATGGATTTTTTAAATAATTATTGATTGATTTCTGATGCCTCTAACAGAATCGAAAATCAACGAATATGATTTCATGGAACATGAGAAGTTCATTACTCTGTAATGACTAATAAAGAATCCTGCAAAAGGAAATAGGGAAGATAAATGTGTAATTTAAGACTTGTGCTGCATTTGAGTCGTGGATATCTGGCAATGTTTCAAAAGGTTTCCACTGTCCTTCAGAAACCTTCGTTTATCTGTCATATATGTTTGCCCTATACTAGCAGACCACGTAAATGATGTTAGAGTTTTAACTCGGGATGATATATGCAGAACATTTTACCCTGTACTTGTCTTGCAATGAGGATTATAGAGTATACAATATGCCATCATTTGATAAATATGATGGAGTTTGATCGGGCTAGTTTCCTTTCTATGCTGCTTAAATCCTTTGTATTATCCATTCTTTCTAAAACCTTGGTCACTGTTGGTTGTAAATACTTCACAGGCAGCATTTCCTGTAAGGTCAGGTGAAAGCCCTATCTCATCCGGTTCTTTTAAGGGTTGCTCTATTAAAGCAGCATTAGATTGTCAGCCATCTGTTCTCCGAATTGATGAGAGTTTGTCTCCAGCATCTTTAGATTCAGTTGTCATCACAGAAAGAGATGCAAAGAATGAGAAGTATACAGCTTTGAGCCCTCTTAATGCTGCTCACTGCCTGGAAGACCAGGTGAAGTTTTTCACTAGCTCGTTCTTTTTCCCTCATCCAAGTTTATTGTGCTGAGTTTAATTCTTTAGAAAAGTAATGCATTATGACTTATATAGCTGAAATTTAAACCTTTTGTTTCCTTTCACACGGATAAGTGATGTCTTATATACATCGGCATTCCTAATGCCTTTATGGATATAAATTATTCTCTGCTTCTTCATTTTACGAACATGGACCATTTAGGACATTCACAATGTAAGGAATACAGACATCATATAAATATGGAGATTGATATATTTTGTATGAAACAAAGATGTCCAACTTCTAAGTAATAAATCATATTCCCATCATTCTTTTATTAAAAAAAAAAAAAAAAAAAAATCCCTTTGTCGCATTTATATCTCTCTATAGTGACACATGGCACTATCTCCTAAGACTGGCTGAAATCTTCCATTGTAGTCAAGAAAAAATGGTGTGTTGCCCTGCTGCAGAGGAAATTAGTTATAAAAGTGACACTTTAGTTTGGTTAGCGTGTCCATGTCCGACAAGCTCCGACACTTGATGGACACGTAAGGGACACTCGTTAGTGCAACAAATGCGTTAAACATGCATAGAACACTTGTTGAGTAGACTAAAAAGACACATATATGACAGTAATAATAACTTTTGAGTGTGAAATACATCACGCTAAGTTTTTTTAAGCATATAAATGCATCAACCCATTTACTTTAAATTTTCTTTTGGTATAAAAAATGATATATATTTTAAATATATATTTTAATAAACGTGTCCTTGCCGTGTCGTGTCCTAGATTTTTAAAATATGGCGTGTTACTATGTCCGTGTTGTGTCATATCCGTGTCTCGTATCAGTATCTGTGCTTCTTAGTTTATACTATAATAATGGAATAAAATGAGTTAATTATTTTAGGGAGTACTATGAGGTTTTCTTACCAGTATCAACATTCTGTGATTTATTAAGCATGTTCCTTCCTATTTGTCTGCTTCACTGATTTCTTTTGAAGCTTTCACATCTGAAAAAGTAATTTTTTGGTTAACTGGTTCAGCTTATACAAGATATTCGCTCTAGGGAGAATGAGAGTCAGTTCAGAGGCACTCCTTATGTTCCTGTTTATGTAATGCTTGCCGTAAGTGGTTGTTATTTGGTGTATTAATCAGTTCTTACTCCATTTATTTTTCCACATTTACCTTCTATGTCTTGTTTACTTCGTCAAAGTTTTGATTGCTAATTTTGTGAATTTTGTCTAACTTTTGTGTCAGACTGGTTTCATAAACAACTTCTGTCAATTGATTGATCCTGATGGTGTCAGACAGGAGTTAAGTCATTTGCAATCACTAAATGTTGATGGTGTTATTGTGGATTGTTGGTGGGGTATCGTAGAAGCTTGGAACCCACAAAAGTATGTGTGGTCTGGCTATAGAGACCTTTTTAACATCATACGTGAATTCAAGCTGAAAGTGCAGGTAGTTTCCTCCATAATCCGCTGCACATGTGTCTCAGTTTGTATTTTGGTCAGATCATATGAAACCTAAATCAAAGTAGAAAGTAGAAACGCCGTCAGTAAATATGCTATTGATAAATGCAGGTAGTTTCCTTTTATTTTATTACCAATACAAAAATATTTTCATAATTTATATGTTGCCAGAGGCCCCAATTCATCGTCTGGCCAAATTTTTTGCAAAAGGCTATCTCATTGCATTGATCTTTATGAGATTGAATGAATTTTCTAATGCTATGATACTTAAATAAGCAAAATCTTGTCATATTTAGTGACCGTTTGAGTATTTTTATATCTCAGGCACCCATTTCGATTATAATCCCCTTTAGACTCTTTGCTGCTCCTCAAAATTCTGTTTGTGTATTTTGGATTTAAAATAAGAATCACCGCCCACCTTCAGTTTTAGAGGTCTTTCTTTGAGACACGATCTTGCTTGTGAGAATGCATAGCTTGCTTCAGGAGCATTGTGATTAATGATTGTCTAGCTCACAAGTCTACTATGGTTAATTGTCATAAATTTTGTAATGTCTAACAGTTCTCAAGTCACTTCTGGAAATGTTATTTCAATAGGTCGTGATGGCATTTCATGCATTTGGAGGAACTGAATCAGGGGATGCATTTATCAAGCTCCCACAATGGGTGTTGGAGATTGGGAAGGATAACCCAGATATATTCTTTACAGATCGTGAAGGAAGGAGGAATAAAGATTGTCTATCTTGGGGCATTGACAAAGAACGAGTTTTAAGAGGAAGAACCGGCATTGAGGTAATGAAGTATTTTGTTTGCAATAATACCACAGCTTGTAGGATTTACATCAATACTTAAAAACACTTTTCTAAGTTATATAAATGTCTGTGATACATTTTTATTTCCAGTTTTCAGTTCTTGCCATGAGCTTCATTTCCATTATTACCCAATTAAAATCTGGCTTTATGTGCCTGATTTAATCTCAACCATTTGCAGGTCTACTTTGACTTTATGAGAAGCTTTCATACAGAGTTCAACGATTTATTTGCTGAGGGTCTCGTCTCTGCGATTGAAGTAGGACTCGGGGCATCTGGAGAACTAAAATATCCTTCTTTCTCAGAAAGAATGGGATGGAGATATCCTGGTATCGGTGAGTTTCAGGTATTTATTAAAGATTATCCCTTCATACTGTTAATCCCCCGTTCTTCGGATTTATTGTCCATCCAAGTATTTTGTTTCATATCTCATGAAGATCCTATAAGGTTGTAGGATGGACAACAGGTGTTTTATATTGATTTGAAAGTTTTAGGTTACATCTGTTAGTTCCACTAGAAAATCTACTCATAAAAGTGGACCCTCAAAACCCAATCACCTTTAAGACCAAGTAGACTAATTTGTGACCATGGGAACCTAAATATCTGATTGACCTTTTCACTTCATGCGAATTTGATGTGCAGTGTTATGATAAGTATCTACAACAGAGTCTGCGCAAGGCTGCTGGGCTGCGTGGTCACTCATTCTGGGCTAGGGGACCTGATAATGCCGGCCAATACAATTCTAGACCACATGAATCAGGGTTCTTCTGTGAACGCGGTGATTACGATAGCTACTATGGGCGTTTTTTCCTCCAATGGTATGCCCAGACGCTAATATATCATGTAGATAATGTTCTGTCTCTTGCAAGCCTTGTCTTTGAGGAAACAAAATTTATTGTTAAGGTATGAGTCATCTCACTGGTCAATCTTATCTTTGTGTTAGATTTTTTCCATAGCTAATGACTTGTCATACTCATACTGGTTGGTTTTTCATGTAATTGTTCTTTGCTCTTTGGATGATTAATTCTTCATGAAATTAGTTTACCACTAGGCCACAAGATCTGGATAAGTCGCATTCACATTTGGAACTTATTTTTAAACAGTATTGTAATCAGACGTGCGTCTGTTTATTGGACATGTGTTTGAATTGTCTTATCTCTCGTAGCTATATAATGCTGGTTGTAAGATATATGCTTGGAGAATAGGACTCCACCCATATGTGTTGCATGTGCTAGGCGTTAAAATGTGAGTGGCGAGTGATATTCTATTGGCAATTTGGATATTAGACATCGAGCTAACAGAGAGAATATCAAGGAGGATTTGGGTGTATTATATATTCTGTTATGAGAAGAGGAGGAAAGTGAAAAGTCTATTAATGCTTGGGGTATTGCAACAGGGAGAACAAGTATCTCGGAGCTTTTATGTTTTTAGAGGTGGATCTAGAGGACCATAATACAATCAAATCCTTAAAATTTTCATCCTGTCTCTCTTCTCGCTTTTCTTCCCTATTATTCACTCATCAATCCAAGTGCGTTACATTATATATGAAGAAGCATAAGTAAATATAGAACAGGGTAGAATATATAATAACGGTTTTCAACTATCATTCAATGTTTTGTAGGGTTTTGTTGATTCTGCCAAAATATTCCAGTGGGATAACGGCTGTATTTCTGATTCCCATGCATACTTTAGTTTTTTTTCTTTTTGTTTTCTTTTTGTTTTTGTTTTTATCGGTATAACCATCATATATGATATCTGTATTACCTACTTGCTTAGTTAATCTTCAATCATGGATACAACTACTTCTGTAAGATAACACGGATGCCATATAACTAATTTGCCAATTTGGGTTCTCACTTTCTGAGTTCAATTCCTAAATATTTGATGTTCATCTATCAATCCTATAGATCTATCTGGTCACGGACTTATTGCGTAATCAGTTCTTAAATGGATGTTTTTGATAGCACAGATTCCTGCAGTTTATTGGTGGTACAAGACTTCTAGTCATGCAGCAGAGCTCACAGCTGGGTTTTATAACCCCTCTAACCAAGATGGTTACTCCCCTGTTTTTGATGTTTTGAAGAAACACTCTGTAATAGTTAAACTCGTCTGCTGTGGCATGCCAGTTGCTCGTCAGGAAGTGGATGATACATTGGCTGATCCAGAAAGTTTGAGTTGGCAGGTAGAAAATTTTTGAAGTATCTTTTGCTTTTTCTTTACACCATTGAGCTTCCATGGGTGCCTCAACCAGGTTGATTTTTTGGCCATGATCATGTCTGCAAAAACGTAAAAAATCAAAGTTATTGATTAATGCCTTTATGTTGGCAATTTTCCAATGTTTTGGAAACAAATTTGTGTTTGATTATTTTATTATTTTTACAACAAATGGGGTACGGAGATTTGGACCTCCAACCTAGGAAGGTAGCAAATGCTAATTATTGATGAGGTATGCTCAATTTGGCAAATGTGTTTGAACTATTGTTTCTTAAAAGTGTTCTTCTTTTTCCTTTCACTTTTCTTTCACTATTTTTTTTTCCCTAAAGAATAAAGTTATCATTCCTTTTAGAATTTTAAATTTGATAACTTCTATATGTACAACCATATTTATTTTACACATGCTTTTATCACAGTTCTCAAATATAATTTATTTACTTATTTATAGAGAAACAAATTTAATCTATTTCAAAATAGTTTTTTGAACAGCTTATCTGGGGCATTGTTTTGATGGAGAATTTCCATTCAATGTTTATTAGGAAGCCAGCCACATTGTGATGACCTCATGAAACACTTTTGTGTTTGGATGAGTATAAAAAAAAGTAGTTTTCTATTTTTCAAAATAAAAGTTCTACAAAACGTATTTAGATTTTTCTCAACATCTCAAAATTGTAAATTATGATATGATTCCAGTTTAATCGATAATATTAATCGTGCATGTTCATTTAATTTTTTTTTGAAAACAAATTTCCTTTTTTCTTGATATCTGATATGTTAAATTTCCTTTAACATGTTGCACTATAACTATTTAAATTCTCTATAATGTTTTCCTTCTGTCTTACCAATGTCTTTAAAGGGAAATCTCCATGCCTCATCTACAGATTTTAAATTCAGCTTGGGATCGAGGCCTAACTGTAGCTGGTGAAAATTCTCTATCGTGCTATGACAGAGATGGATATATGAGAATCATCGATATGGCAAAACCGAGGAGTGACCCTGATCGCCATCATTTCTCTTTCTTTGCATATCGTCAGCCTTCTGCTTTGATTCAAGGAGCGGTTTGCTTTCCAGAGTTGGACTACTTCATTAAGTGCATGCATGGTAAGCATCTAATTTGCTCGTCTTTATTTTAGGGTAATGGGTTGTTGCATCAAGAAATTATTAATGAATATATATACACATACATTCATGTATGTTATAATACAGACATATAAACAGCCCTTACGCATAGTTCTTTCTAGTACTAGTCAAACAGGCCTTTGTCCTGTTTTTTGAATCACGGAATTGTTTAGTGTGTAGGTTTATCTTTTAAAATAATTGTTGAAGATTAGTTGCGAATATAATATTTTTAAACATATACTAATAACCGACATTAGTAATTTGCTTGTTTCCTTACCTATTTTTTCAGTAATGGTTGATTGACTTATCCTGTTCTTGTATTGATTAAGACAATTTTGGTGACTAGTATTTGACGTGTTTAACTTCGTCGTATTATAATCATTTTTTGATTTATTATTCTACAATATTAGCTCTTCCTTCCGTTATACTGACAGTCTAACCCTTTAACCAACTTATTTAACTTGTTTCAAGTCCAAATTTGATCCCAAGGGATAGGATTTCATCACTGTTGTGCTCTATTATATATTTTTTAGTTGCGTATTGTCGTATTAAGTTAAAGGATGCATATTTAACCATTGAATTGACTTATAGTATACTTCTTCCTTCATCCATATTCAAATAAGCAAAACACAACCACAAGATGGAGGGAAACAAAAGAAGAGATCCCATATCATTAACATAATTTAGTCTTAACAAACATTCAAGAAACTTGGATTCATAATATATGTTTCTCTAGTGCCATTTTAACAATCTTTTGCAGGGGAGATAGAAGGCGATTTGGTACCCAGTTGAAGTGCAAAATTCTCACTCATCCATGGATTTCAAATCGTGGCTATCATTCTAGGCGTGATCAGGTAAATTATTGTTGTCTCTCGTAGAAGAGCATAGTGATTGTAAATTTTATCTTCTATGCATTTCAAGTTGCTGGCTTTGAATTTACCTCTTAGAGTTTGTTAGTGACCGTTCAACTGGGAAAATTCAGTTGGTTTAAAATATGTATCATGGTTTCAAATCTTCTACCCCATCTATGTCTTCGTCCAACAAAAGGAAAAAAAAAAAAAAAAAAAAAAAAAAACAAAAAGAAAAAGAAAAACCCCTCAACTTTCTGGATGATGTCTTCAACTTCTGTCTCTAGAAGTTTTGGGTACCCCTCACTCTTATGGAAGAGTTAATGTTTAGGGTGGAGAGAGAGAGAGATGAAATATAAGAGAATTTTTCTTAATTGAAGGTCTTTAATAAATAAGTAATACTTCAGAGATATTGTGGACTTAAATCTTCCCTTCATTTATGACTTTATCCGAAAAAAAATTAAATTATAAAAAATACTCTTGAACTCTATATTTTATTTCAAAAATATTTTGAACTTTAAGTAGTTTCATTACAAAACGTTAATTCTTTGTTTCATAATTACCCATGAACTTTCAAATGCTTAATTAATACCTTCTAATTAAAAAAAAGTTAAATAATACTCTAATCGTTAGTATATGGATGAAAATCATTAAGCATCTCGTTCCAAAAATACTGCTGAACTTTCTAAAGTTTCATTAATACCCTTAAATTTTCCCTAAAAAAATAAAATAAAATAAAAAAATAAAGAATGCCCTTCCTTTTGTAGATGGGCAATTGTTTTACCTCATCACTTTCCTATTCCATCTTCCCTATCCTTCCCTCTCCTCTTCAATACCATCTTAATCCCCCCTTTTTTTCATTCCTCGTTCTCTAAAATTTTACCAATCTCTCCTATTTTTTCCTCTCTTTTTAAATATCAAAGCTTTAATAAACACGAGGAACTTTCTCATCTCTGAGCATGTCCAAACATAAATATAAGAAATCTCAACCCTTAAGTAATCAATTTTTTTGAAGCTTTAAATAGATTGTTAAAGGTTGATGTAATTGCAGAGTTTCTTATCATTTTCTTTAAATTATTTGGCAATGAGTTAGTTTATTTGAAAGGTACAATGAGTGAGCTATCTATTCTTTCTCCTTGCCTTGTGTTGGAATGAATCTTCCCTGAAGAACATCAAAACTGAAGCTTTCTAAGATGAAGAATTTAGGGAATACAACATTCTAAGGTAGAGGTTTTCTAAAGAAGAATGATGCTTGCATCAACTGAGACTTGTGGCCGCCGTTGCAAGGCCAAACCCTAAAATGCAAACACCAATAGGTTTAATCCATTGTGGCCACCTACTTAAGAATTAATATCGTACGAGTTTTCTTGACACTCAAATTTTGTAGGGTTAGACAGGTTGTCTTATGAGATTAGTCGAGATGCGCATAAGCTGACTCAGACACTCACGAATATAAAAAAAAAAATGCAAACACCAATATGAATTTAGTAGAAAGAAGTTGGGTGGAAGCTTCCGTCGCCGTTTGCAACAGTTATTGCAAGTCTAAGATGTGGTAGCAAGCTTCAGGTGAAAGCTTGGGCATTGTTGTATGGCTACTACTTTTAGTCGAATGCTTCATTGAGGAGGTTCAGGGAAGCTTCATCCCAACTAATGGCAAGAAGGTAGTAGCTATAGCATGGCTTTTGTTTTTGTTTTAAAACTTTTACCATTTTAACTTAACCTCTCTAATTTTCCAACTCATTGTCGTGATGTGCCACATTAGCGTTTAACAACCTAGTCATCAATCTGTCACGTAAGTTTTCATTTCTTTCAAAACTTGGTACTACATTTTTCAAACTTCAATGTCCAAAACTGTGCTCCGCACTAATTAATATTACTTATTAGTCCATTAGTCTTGGGGAGAGAATTTTCTTGAATGGGTGAAGGGTAGTAAATCCTTGCCATAGTTCAATAGGGATAGGAAAATTCAAATTACAGATCTCTTAATCACCACAATCACATTCGTACTTTGGCAGTTTGTTTCTTTAGCATAGAATAATTCTTCTTATTTATTTATTTATTTTTTAAATTGAACAATCTTTTCTATTGGATATTTATTGTAGTTGGATTTAAATGTTGAATTTTCCAAATGCATTTCAATTTTTTCTAGATGATTATTGAAAAATTGACAACATAATTTGCTAGGATCGATAACTTTGAACTAATAATTGCATCACTCATCACTCTCAATTTCACGAGTATTTCATAATTTTTTTTTCTTTGTAATGCCTCCAGTTAAAAGTTGTACCAAACAAATTTTCTCTTTCTTTTAGTTATTATGAAATGTTACTTTTTTCTCATTAACTTCCGTTTCCATAATTTAATTTTTATAGACCATTCTAAGCACCTAGAAAGTGGGTAGGGCGAGGGGAGGATAAGAGAGCAAAGGAATAGATAGTTGAAAATGTATGACTTCATTCAATTTGATTATTATTATGGCTGACAGTTTTGTTAATTTTATTATATAAAAAAGTGAGATCTCAAAAACCTGTCAAACCTTTTACCCTATATGGATTCCTTGATTTGGAAGGATGATTTGAAATTCTTCCATGCCGATGGATGAAAAAAATGTAATGAGTTTTAAATATTAATAACCATTATTGATACAAAAAAAAAAAAAAAAATTGGTTAAAATACCATTTTAGTACTTATACTTTAAAATTTGTTCAATTGTACTTTATTGTTTAATTTTAATCTTTTAATAAATCTTAAATTAAATTTAGTTGCAAATACTAGTTGATGTTTTTAAAAACACTCTTTGTTATTTATAACTTTTTTACTATAAATTTTGAAAACACAATCACATTATATTTTTTTTGAATAAAAATTATTATTATTATTTAATCAATTTAGGTAAAAATTAATTTTGAGGAACTAAATTTAAGATTTTTGAGGATTTAAATTTAAGATTTATTAAAAATATGTTGAGTAAAATTTAACCATTGAAAGTATAGAGATAAAAAATGAACACACCATCAAATATATTTTTTGTCATGGCATTATATATAAAAAATTAATATAAACCGAAAAATATCAAACTATTTAAAGATATAGAAAAATTTCACAGATCGATGGAATTGACAACAAAATGGTTTGGCTCATTTGGTAGACCATTTTTTTTATTTTTTTTATTTCTTCCTTCTTATCTGTTGGCTTTTAGTTTTATGTTCACATTTGGATTTGTTGAGCATTGGTTGAAATATGAAAAATAATGCTTCTACATGAGTCGGATCATAATTAATTAACGAAACAAAACAAAAGATCAAACATTTGAAAATTGCCAAAACAAAAGTGACATAGTTATTTGTTATTAAGATATTTTTATTATTAATATAATATTATTTCTTAAAAAAAATTATAAGGATTAACCAATAAAATATTATACTTTCTTCTCTTTTGTCTCGAACATCTGAACAAGAAATCCTAATTTAAATGATTTCAAATCATTATTGTTCCAAATGTAAATACAAGCTCGTGTGAACCATTAATGAGTACAAAACTAATTAAAAAGATATACTACAATATTAATCAAGCTAGATAAATGAAATCTACAAATCATTCACAGAAAGTATAAAAAGACTTGTAATATTTTCATTTCTTATTCATATTAATTCAGTAGATGTTTTCAGAAACAGGTTTCATATTTTGTTGGTTTCATATTTTTTTGTTAACTTCCACTACTTTAAAGATTGCTCTTCATTAGGGAAAAAAAACCATGAGAGGGAGAGAGAATAACTTGAAAATTACTTTTGTTCTAAAATGCAGAAAACAATAACTCCTTTTTATGGCAAATCATGTTGAACTTGCATAGGCTTGAAAGGTTAACCAAAAAAAAAAAAAGAAAAAAGAAAAGAAAAAGAAAAAAGAATGAAGGTAATTACACAAAAACCTAGAGCCTTTAAGGTTATGATTAAAGTTATCAAGAAACTAAAAGTCTAAAATCTACTCCTTTAAGCAAAGTGGTAGCTAAGTATAAAGCTGAGAGAGAAGAAAAAGCAACATTGACAATTAGGCAAAGATGCTGGGAAAAGTAAAAACAACTCCAACTCAGAATATTTTACTACTTTACATGACTAGACATAAGTTAGTAACACCAATAATTCAATTTTTCTTTTCACAAGATAAGCTTTTATACTAATCACAATGCTTGCTTTTATACTAATCACCTGTTGAACAAATTAACAAAAGGATCGGTTGAAGAAATTGGCATAAAAGGAAGAGAGACAATCTCTGAGAAGTAGGGGTGTTCAATGACCTGACAATCCGAATAACTCGGACTATCTAACTCAAAATGTAAGGGCTGAGTTGGGTTAGTTTTGTTCTTAAGTGGGATTGGATTAAACTTTTTCTATTTCTGTCAAGTTGAGTTGAGTCGCAGGTTGGTTAAAAAAGAATTTGGGTTGACCCATTCCAACCCGAATTACATATATATTAATAATATATATATTTATCTTTATTTAAAGTTTATAATAAATATTATAGATATTTGGTATTTAACATTTAAATTTTATGAGATTTGTTATTAGTCATATGTGTTATAAATAAATTTACATTTCAAATTAAAAAGAAAAAAAATTATAATTCGACAACCCAGCTTGACCCAACCCATATTTTAAGGGTTGAGATTAAGCTAGAAGATTTTTCTGGGTTCTTCTAACATCTAACCATTATAGATATTTCTATGAGATTCATCCCTATCTAAAGAAATTCTCGTGTATTCTTTGGAATCTAAAGAAAACCTAGAATATTTCTAGATCTTTTCTTTGAGATATTTATTTACACACTTCAACATAATTCTAGAAAAGTCTATTATACATACTTCGAGAAACTTCTAAAATAATTAGTGTTACTTCTACTTCAACATGATGTGCTCTTTTTCATTAAAATGATCGGAAGGCAGCAACATATGCAATATGCATAACATTGTGAATTAAAAAAATTGCTATGCTACTTAGATAGATTTAAACTTCTTGATTTAATATAAAAATTGATTTCAAACCTATATTTTAATAATTTACATCCAAGCTCACAAGGGGGGAAAAAAAGAATCCGAAAACATTAAAGACAAGTTATGATTAAAAAGAAAAGAAAGAAAGAAATCAACTTTTTCTTACTTGCAACTAGAAGATAGCTTATGCTTTTGAGTCTCTTAAAAATTTAATAACGATAAACTGGAAAATCAAACCAAATCAAACTATTTGCTTCAAATATTCATTTTAAATTAGACATCTTATTGAAATCGAAACAACACTAACTATTCTAAAAGCTTCTCGAAGTTTCTATATAATTTAGTGTCAATATTAGACATCTCTAGATTTATCTAGAAGAGTGTAAATAAGTATCTCATAAGAAATGTTATAGAAACATCCTAGCATTTCTTTAGGCTCTAGGGAATTCTAGAATTCCTTTAGATAAGGATAATTTCATAAAAATATCTAGAATAATTTAGATCCTAGAAAATCCTCTTGCTTGAGTTCCATGAATCTAGTAAGGAAGGAAGAAAGCAAAGCAAGATAGACAAATTTGGAGTGAAAAAGAGTTAGTGAGTGAGTTTTGAAAAAGTATTCTATCAAAAGTGCTCATCCTTGTACATTTTTAATAAAAGTTCCTTTCTTCCAAAGAGATTATCTCTCATCCTTTTGTGCCACTTTCTTCAACACATGATTGTAATATTAGAAATCAATTTTTTTTTTGTTCTTCAAAAACATGGAAGGAACCTATGATTGATATATATACATTTCACAAACAAAGCCTTAACCCTATCATCCTTGAAAAATATTTAGGTGCAACATAGACGCATCTATCTTTGTACATCTCACAAAGTTATCCAACCACAAGCTGCCACGTGACAAACTTTTTTCTTTTCATGGAGACAGATATAGCCAGACTACACCAAAGTATTACACATCATCATTTTTCTTCTTTTCATTTTTAGTCATTTCCTTCTTTTGCTTAGTTCCTTCCTATCTTTACCCAAGCTTCCCTCCTATTGTGCACTCATGATTATGCACAAATTTCTATCTCGCTCAATCGCTTCCTTGACATAGACGGAATATTTTTAGTAAGAAGGTAGTTTCCATACCATCTTCATTCCTTGTTTACCATAAGAGTAGAGTCATATTATGAATAATATAGGATCCATGAAATAAGATAATATATTATTTTTACATGTTAGAATAGGAGTATGTACTCCATGGCACAAAAAATTGTTTCGACATAGACTCTTCTACTATTCTCACTTTTATTGGCCCAAAAGGATTCTAACTGAAAGAAGGGAACAATAGAAAATCAATCCGAAGAAAAACCAGACCTATTGGTTTACTTAACTAGACATCAGTTCGGTTCCCAATTTAAGTCAAAACCAAGAGAAAACATAGTTTATTGTACCTTCGATGTGTAAGCATCAAAGTTGAGAGAACAAAAACACATATTTTGGGTGCTTCAAGACTATTTTGGGTCGTCTTCGGTTGGTGGGCTTTAATCATTCTTTGATGTAGTGAGGTTAACGTTCTAGAAGAAAGACTATAGATATCTAGAGAGTCTTCTCTCCATTAACGTTCACAATATTTTGGTAGAATTTAATTGACGGAAGGTCGTCAATTTACTTAATGGTGACTCTATGACCCTCACTGAAGTGTTTTTTTTTCTTTGACGAGACAAAGACCATGGACCTAAGTGTTGCTTCCTTCTCGATTGTAAGGCAATGTTACAATTTTTACTCTGCATAGTTGATTTCACTTGTGTATATTGATGTTGTTTTGTAATGTGTTTGTTGCTACTTGTTTACTCAAAAAAACATATTTCGAAACATTCCCAAATATACAGGATGACAGATAACTTTTTTTAAAAGGATTTATAATTTAAATACATTTTTCACATAAATTATAAACACAGTTTTAGATTGGTGTATATTTGGTTAAACATTTAAAAGTGTCTAATTTTTTTTTGGTTAAATTACAAGCTTAGTCAAAGAAATTATGAAATACTAGGAATTGTGAATTCCTCGGCCTATGGTATAAGGAGTTAATAAAATAAGAAATTGATGTTTTTTAGATTTGGGGCCACAAACTCAAGTCAATTCCAATCCTTGCTCAAACACCCCTAATAGGTTCTTAAATAGATTCTTGACATATTTAAAATTTTTAAAAAATTATTTGACAATTGACCATTGAATTTTATATCAAAACCTTAAGCTTTCAATTTTATGTTTATAGATAAGTAATTTAAAAAAAAATTAATAAGTCAATCACTACATATACATTTTAACACAAAATTGAAATTTTAAAGATTTATTATAGAAAAATTTTCACAATAGAAAAAAATATCAAACTTTTTAAAAAAAAATAGCAAAAAAAAAAAAAAAACACTTATAAGTGATAAACTTCGGGTCGGTCACTAACTATCTAATTTTCAAAAAAACAAAAGCTAAAAACCAAACGATTTGGACCTTAGACAAAAGCACCTCAAAACCTATATGCTATTTCCTACTAAGAACAGAGACAAAATCATCGCACTTGTGCTTTCTTTTCTGAACAGAAGGAATCGGATTGTCTCTGTTTCCATTTTCCACAGGCTATTATCATGGAATGATTGAACCAAACGGCCCATGATTCGACAAATGGAAACAAACAGATTCCTCCCTTTTTTCTTCGGAAACAACTTTCATTATTCTTAGAGTTCTGTTCTTGCTCTAAAGAAACGAAGATCACAAAATTTCAGGAAACTTGCTTTTGCGGGGAATTCATCCATCATATGAGAATTAACAGAAAAATACAACTAACAACAGTTCCATACTTCCTTCTCTCTTTCTTTTCTTATGTTCTTATTCCTTTCCAGAAAATCTAATCAGGAGAAGGATCAATTAATTGAACCAAACACCAATTTCAAGCTAACGACAATTCAAAGATTATCATCATCATCTCTCTTTTTTCCGTTATGTTTTCTTAGCAGAAGCAGAGCATGAATTAGAAACAAAGTTCTACTGGTTCAAATTTTCTTAATGACAAAAGTTCTCGCAGTTCAGTTACCATATCGATTCGAATCCGAGTTTTATTTCAACATTAGAGCTATCATCTGTCATTACTTTCTTTGGACTGAAGCAACCAAACGGAAACCAATTAACTTCAATGATTATCAATTGGCTTTATGATACACAATATCATTAGCCTCAATTGAGAATCAAGCTTATGCGCCTCAGTCTTCGACTTCGTACGCGGAAGACAGAGGAGAACGAGAATCAAGATTCAGACACACAGACCAGATCGATTAAGCAGTTTTTAGATTGATTGATTTCGGTCATGGAGAGAAATCGAAACTAGCAACGAAAATCTACTACTCCAATCAATGAAAAACGCGAACAGTTAGATTAACTAGCTCTCTCCCGAAAGTAAGAGAAACTCCGTACCTGAGATCTGGAGGAAGGCAAGAATCCAAGCAATCTTCACCACGGTTTCGGATTCAGTTGATGCAAGGCGGGATCCAATTCGCCCAAACATTTTCCGAACAAGATAACACCACAGGGCGGCAAAGAAATTAAGCAAAAAAAAATAAAGAAAAAAAAGCAGAGAAGAACAAAAAGGAAGACGAAGAAGGACCGGCCAACGGGAAACGTAAACCGTAGGCTGAGCGAAGCGGTTCCCGACCTGCACCAAGCGAATTAGAGACCGCCGGTGTTATAACTGAAAAGAAACAAAGCGGGGAAATTTCCGGTAATGCTTCTCGCCGCCGCGGCTAGCGACGGTAAGCTGCGAGAAATGACGTAGATTAAACCCTATGCAGTGCGAGAAGAAACTGGGCCGGTTCAGGAATATTTATAGCAACTAGCATTGAAGACGATGAGAACACGTGGCTATCGACGAGTGAGAAGCCGCGTCGATCCAACGGCTATGATAGCCCGAAAAATTGGGGGTCCACCGGCACTCAATGATCGTCTCTACACTACATCATGTGACAGCGGAGACGGAGAGCTACTCAGCTACAGTGTCCTCATGTGTAGGCTTCTCCATAACTCCAAAATCTTAGTGCGAATCTTTTTAATTTAAAATTTTACTGTTTGCTTTCCTAAAATTACAAATTGGATCTCTATAATTTGTAGCAATTAAAATTTATAATTAAAATTTTATCTTCATAGTTTAATAAAACTTTTATAAATAGTGATTTAGCTGCTAAGGAGTTATGTAACAAAATATCGAGAATGAAGAGACTTCACCTCGACACGATAAAAGATTAAAAGATATGGAACCGTTACCTTCTGTAAATGACAATAATCTTTGCCTAAAATTATGTGCATATTATAATTTTGGTTATTAAAATAATCCCTAACAAATAAGGGATGAAACTGCAGATGAAAGACACACGAGAATTATCCTACCAATTAATTGTGAGCACTATGATTTGACTTGAACTTAAGCATCACAAGGTATTTGGCAATGTGCCACCCAAGTGAATTGCAACATAGGTGGAAAGGAAAAGACTAAAACTAAATTTAAGCAACAACAAATACACGACCAAAAATTCGACGATTCAAATTTTTTATTGTTGAACTAAAAAAACATATTTTAAATTTTACTTTAGTTCCTAATGTTCAAGCTTTGAAAAATAATATTGTGGGGTGATCATTATCTTATCGTCCGATCTTCATTCACTATATCTATTTCAACCAATCTATTAGACTTTAATATATGTCACCCATGTCACAATGTTGTAAAACATATTTTTTTAAGCAATAACTTTATTTTCTTGTGAATTTATTTATTCGATTACAAATTCACAAGAAATAAGTGCAATAACAAACATGTTTTTGCCAAGTTTTAGACTTATTAAAATTTCAAACACTACAATGAGACAAATTTAAGAAAAAAAATATTTTCAAACAAGTTTAATTGATAATTCTTTACCATCATTACCACCATCATCTTCCTCTCACACCCGAAGAAGAATTATTGTTATCAATTTGGTATTTTTTTTACTAGAAAATTTGCACATTATTATTGGGTATGACATAATCATCAGATTCAAATACTTTTATTTTCTTTAAAATTTTTAAATAAAAAAGATAGGCCTTTTCAAAAGTTTTGAGAACTTTTTTCTCCATTTTTCTATATAAATTCACTAACATTATTTGACAAAAATCAAGTTTATCATTTTCTTTCCAATTGAGTTGAAAAGTTATAAGCGAATCCATCAATTCATCTATTTTCATTTCATCTAAATTTTTACTTTCTTCAATAGCTCTAATTTCAAGAAAAAATCATTTAGGCGAAGATCTAACAATTTTTCAAACTAATTTAAAATTTGACATTTTCTCTCATATTGCAAACGATTCATTAGAAATATCATATAATTTAAAATACAAGTACGTTGTTCAAACATTCATATTTTAACAGCTTAAAATTAGTAGTAAACGTAATTTAATTTAATGCACTTAACATCATTGTTTCCTTCATAGACGTTTTTTTGTAGGATGTCTCTTGCCTCTTTCGTTGATTCATTAAATTTGGGATTAAAAGCTTTGTTGTTACAATTTAACCGTTTGTCCTCCTCAACCTTAATGGGAGGCGTCCATTCAATTCGACAATGATTTCAAAGTTTTTCATTCCTAGATTAGTAAATGCTTTCAACTAGGTAGTTGAATAAGGATTATTTGAATTATTTAGTTAAGAGCTATCTTTAATTTTGGGCCAATTTAATTTTTCTCATTATTATTTTAAATTTTTTTAAATATTTAATCCTTTCTTTATTAGAATTTCGATATTATTTTTGTTATTTATTAATTTCGGTTGATATTCATTTTATGCAGGATATTATAAATTAATAATTCCTTCATTTTATGAGATTTTTTTTTTCATATTCCTATCTGAAACTCGATCACCTCTCAATTGGAATCTCAAGTATATGTCGAATGTACTGAAAAATGTAAATATACATCGCTTATATCATGGTTTATTTTTTGGTTTGTTCACAAATATACCGAAAAATGTAAATATACATCATATATATTGTTTGGTGTATAAGACAATGTATTGTACAAATTGTCTTGTTCATACACTTATCAAATATACCATGGTTTATCAAATATATATACTCTGTTTTATTTCTAGAAAATTTAAATATATATAGAATATAATTATGTTGTATATGTCTAATATACCTTGTTTTCTCTTTCAAAATTTCTAACTAATTATTAACATTTGTTTATCTATTCTTAAATCAATTGATAAACTTTTAACCTTTAAAATAAGTTAAAATACTTATAATTTAAATTATATTAACATTAGTGCATGACATTTGTAGTTTTTCTTTTAAAAAAATATTTGATCGATTTTTTTACACTAAACATTAGGGTATGTTTTAATAATATCTCTAAAAATTTTGAGAGTTTCAATTTTACCCTTAAACTTTAATTTTGTTTCAAGTAACTCCTCAATAAGCTTTTTTTACCTTATGAGAAGAAAAAAAATAATGCTACAGTGACTAGTAAAATACTAGTACATGTGATAAATTTGACGAATTTCAGTTATACACATCAATTAAGATAGGTTTCAAATATGCTCTTATCATTCTAAAAGTTTCGTTTGAATCCTTAATTTTTTTAAATTGTTTCAAAACAACCATTTCATTACTTCCGTGTTAAAATAAAGACCAAAATAAACAATCATGGATTGGCCTAGTGGTAGTGAGAACATAAAAAAAAAAAAAAAAAACCAAAAGACTATAAGGGGTTGTGGGTTCAATCCATGGTACTGCTAAGTTAGCAGCCCGCCTATTGTAGGGTCGGGTGGGTTAACAGCTTGCCTATTATAGGGTCGGGTGGGTTGTCCCGTGAGATTAGTCCAGGTGCGCGTAAACTGACCCGGACACTCACGAATATAAAAATAAAATAAAGACCAAAATATAATACAACAATTAGTTAAGAGTATACATTGACGTATTTTGATGGTTTGAATCACATTCAAAATGATATCTGATCAGAGGTATGATAAATTTAGGAAATAGAATTTTGATTAAAATGGTGGAAAAACCACATAATTTTGTGAGAAAAGTCATGGGCTGAAAACAAAAACTAAGGTTGTTTGGGAGTGATAGTTGGAGTGGTGATTTTAGTGATAGAGATTTTGGAACAATTTGATTTTATAAAATTGATTTTTAAACAATCAAACTTATGTTTGGTTCCAAACTTTTAAAGTGATTTTCAAATATATAAAAGTAATTTTAAAATTACCAAATTACTAAAAAGGGTATTTTATATTTGGATTTTTGTTTTAAAAAATAATTATAAAAATATCTAATTTTATTAATTAATTTATTTTTATTTTAATGTTAAATTATTGTATGCATAATTGATATGTGAGGTAAGAAAAATACACATAATAAAAACAAAAGAAAATTCAAAACATATATCTCATCCAATCTAGAAATTTTTGCATCATTACAAAATACTTAAACTAGATATTATCTATTGAAATACAAATTGTATAACAAAAACATTAACGAGATATAAGAAGTCTTGCAATTTTCTCCCGCTACATCAGAAAAGTAGAGAAACTAAAAAAAATCAACAAGGATCGAAGATAATGATTGAAATATCCCAAAAAAATTGTTCGTACAGAGAGGAAAAGCCACGAAAGGAACAGAGTAAATAGTAACAAAAAACTAAGGAACGATACAGTGAAAAAACAACAAAAACTGCTAAAAATTGAAGCTCATCCATGTGAAAAGAAAATTACAAAAAACAAAAACTTACTGAAATCAGCACTACCACGGATAGTTAATGGAACCAAGCGACGGACACGAGAGAGAGGATGTATCGGCTGAAAGAGAAGGAAGAAATAGATTAGGGCTAAATCCTATCCTTAAATATGAGGGGCAAATTGGTGTTCTAAATTTTTTATCTGATTCCCTGATAATCACCCCCAACTAAATCACCAATAAACTGATACCTACAAAATCAATTTTTAGTGATTTCAAATTTTTGAAAAATCAATTTTATGTGGTGCCAAATATCAACTTTTTATAAAAAAAAAAAAATGATTTTGACAAGGGAAAAAGTGATTTTGGTCATGCCAAAATCACTCCCAAACACACCCTAACATCTTTGTCTATATGAAAAATCAAGCACTAGAAAAATTGAAAGACAAAGAACTGAGAATATGTTTGTGAGAGAAAATTTGTGAAAGAGTGTGGTTCTATTGTCAAAGCTGTCTAAAATTCTTCTTTAACGAACTCTTCTATAAATTTTATTCTAAATGAGATTGGGACGTGGATGAGTCGAGTTAATGTATTGGGTATCTGTTTTGTTCCCAGATCTTATAATAGGGCGGCTCATTGTATTGCGCGGTGGGCCGCTTCTAATTTGGGGGTGGTCGATAGCTTTTTGAGGTTCCGGTTTGGCTTCGTCGTGTTGTTGAGCTTGATGTTTTATTTGTAGCCAAAATAAGGTTTTTTGAGTTTATGGAAGCTGCTTCTTGTAAAAAAAAAAAAAAAAAAAGTCTTTTGGTGTGTGATTGCCAAGGAATACTTCTTTGTATCTCTCCAAAATCACATTTAAACATGTTTTTAATAATTTAAAATTAATCTGGATGATATGAAAATTACATTTAAAAATATAAAATCAACCATTAAATTAATTCTAAGTGATTAAAAATATATTTTAAAGTGGTTTTTTATATGACAAAAGTAACTTTAACAATTTTAAGATCACTCCCAAATATAGATTTTAATTTCTCCAAGCATGCGTTATAAGCCTCAGAACATTAACTTTTCGTCAATTGATCCTAAAATAAAAGGCGTCAAATTTCATCATGCGTGGTTGATTGAGACTTTTTTTTAATATTTTTTTTACGGCTCACTACTACATCACATTTTCATTTTATGCACGAAAGTTAAGGAAATAGTTGTTTTGAAACAATTTCAATGGTCAATAGTTAAAAATTAAACTTTTGAAATGATAAGGGATAAAACTTAAACGTACTCTAAGGGGTTCAATGGGTTGTTTGGGAGGCTAGAATGTAATCAGGATTACTGGGAATCAGATGAGGGTTGGAATGCGTGAGGTATCAACGACGGAACAAAAATGAGATCGTGAAACGTGAAAACGGTGGGAAAGAGAGTTTGGTTAAAAACTGTCAGAATGGAATGAGTTTAATATTATAAATCGGGCCCAAAATGCTCAATCCAAACATGGGTTTTGAATTACATTACAACACAAAGTCATCCCATCACGAGCTCCCAAACAATATCTAAATTCTAGTGGGATAATTTAAATATTCTATATTTGTCATGTGTATCACTATTTTACAAGTCACATCCACACATTTATTTTTCATCTTTATTTTAATAGGAAAGTTGGCAAAGAGTGATAGTGTTTTAGGGGTAAAATAAAATTTAAAAGTCCAAGGATATAATTAAAATCTTTGGATGTTAGGGTATCCTACCAAGATTTCGATCAAAATTTTCCACCAAGTTTTTGCAGTAATGTAAGATACCCTAACATCCAAAGATTTTGAGCATCTCATTTTCTAGGTTCCCATGTTGGGAGCATCTTTTTTCACTTTTTTATCCCTCATTTTTTCTTATATAAAACAAACAGCCAAAAGATTTATTTGTTGGTTCAGGGGCAATGAGAGTTGTCTTTTAAGGTTGATAGTACAAACACTATATTAGTCGAATTGTGCTCAATTTAGCATATTTGACCTCATTTTAAGAAATTATTATTTTAATTTAACAATTGTTAGGATTTTTTTTCTAAATGTTAATGTAACTATGCTCAAACTTTGCTTTTTATCCCCTGCCCCAAATAATAGGTAGGGTAGCAGAGATGGAACTTCTAACTTTAAAGTTATAGTACAAATTTATGCTAGGTGAGTTGACTTTGCTTCTTTAGTACGTTATTCTTCACCTATTTTGTTTGCAATAATTTAGCCTTAAATTACGTTGTAAATAATTTTGTTGGGATTTGTATTACTAAAACAAAATTTTTTTAAAAAATAAAAACCCATGAAATCCAACCTTTTGAATTCACGAGTATGTTTGATAATTATTTGACTTTTTTATTTTTGATTTTAAAATTATTTCTTTTCTTACTACTTCTTTACCCTGATTTTTATCATTCCTAACTAAACATTTGTATTATTAGTCAAATTTCAAAAACAAAAAAAAGTTTTTTAAATATCATTTTTTCTAAGGTTTTAAAATTCAACTTGATTTTTGAAAGCATTCCTACAAAGTAGATAACATAACAAAGAAATCGATAGGCTGAAGTAGCAATACAAGTATAATTTACAAAAATTAAATAATTATCAAGCGGGGTCATAGTTTTTGTTATAAATTCAAATGTTTTTTTTTTTATAAAAATATAAACAAATTGAGAAAACTAACAAAATTAATTTTTTTTTTTTTTTTATCATTTTTAACTTGATGGTTTTCAAGCAACAAAGCTTCAAGAAAAAAAAAAAAAAAAAAAAAAATCAAGAAGTGAAGAATGCACATGGAGTTTGAAGCAATATTTGGGCCATGAAATTGACACAAAGCCTTCCAACTGTTTCCACTCCTGATTCCAATCATAAAAGCTTCTTGGCAAAAGTAGTGAGGCAACAAATAATCAAACATTACCTTATCCGATCTTTTATACTATAAAATATTAAAGTCACATATATGAAAGTTATCTTAAAATAACATTTTTTTCCATTTATTTTCAAATTGTTCTTTAGAGCTATTTTGTATGCCTTCTAGAAAAATGTAAAGGCTAGTACACTCCAACTCAATAAATATTACAAGAAGAAAAAAAAAATCCTTAAAAGTTATCTAACACCACATAGATTTTAACTCAACTTTATATTTAAGAATCTGCTCTTTTATTACTTTATTAATGTTCATTAATGATCATTTATTGCATATTTAATGTTACCCACGTTTAAACTGTTTGACAATAATTAAAAGAAAACATATATAAATTCATAAGACTCAATTAATTATTATTGTTTGGTTTTTGAAAAATTTTGTTGTTTTTTTCTTACAATAGTTTTTATAATTCAAAGGAAGCTTGGACAAATTTTAAAAATAAAATAATAAAATTAATAGATTAGAGTAGTATTTGCAAGTTTGATTTTCAAAAATTAGATAAACGGAATATTAGGGTCTGTTTGGTTTGCAATTCAAATTTTGTTTTATGTCTCCAGATTCACTCACTTCAATGAATATGTGTTTGGCAGATAACTCGAATTCTGTTCTTGAAAACTGTTTCCGGACTCTTTGATTCAAACTGTGTAAATTCTGAAAACAACTTTTTTATATTTTCAATTATATCCAAAATTTGAATTCTAAAATTTAAAATATAGAATTATATTAAATAAAGATAAATGCAATTAGAATTATAGTATATCATGTTATAAACTTAATTCAATTTTTTTTAATTAAAATATGTATTATGTAATTATTATAAATTAGGTTAAATTCCAAATTTAGCCCCTATGGTTTGGATAAAGTTACAAGTTAGTTCATATGATTTTAAAATTTAGAATTTAGTTCATATGCTTTTATACAACTTTATATATTGTCGCCATAAGATTATTTAGGAAGCTTTTATCAAATTATAGGGGTTAAATTCTAATTATAAAACCTAAGACCTACATTTTAATTTCTTCCAAACCATAGAGACAAAAATTTCAATTTATTCTAAAATAATAATTATACAATTTTTTAACATAAAATCATATTCATAAATAAATTAATAACAATTTATTGTCACCTAATATTTTTAGTGGGTAACTACAACTAGTTTGCAATTGTTTAAATTAGAATCTAATTTTTCAATTTTGCTGTGAAACACATATATGAAAATTTAAAATACAACTTTGTTTTCATTTAATCCCTTATTTTCAAATTTATATTTTTAGATTCTCTATCAAACACGCTTTTAGTAATCTAGTTTTCAAATTCATACCAAAAAATGAGTTTGAGTTCAATTTCATCTCTATCTCGATTGGAATGAAAGTAAAAAGTTTTGATTCTTCAATTCCCATTGTTGTGTTTCTTTTCTTTGAAATGAAGATGCCCAAAGCTTTATTTGATTCCAGTTTAGGAATTTGTGAATTGAAACCAAAAATCATTTTGTGGAGGAAAGTTTGATGATTTTCTTTGTCAAAAAGAAAAAATGGTCCCAAAGAAGTTATTGTGTCCATGAAGGCAAAATCCAGCTTATGTTTGTCTTTAGTGCTTCAATTCATCTCATGCCCTTTAATGGCAAGTGGCAAAAATTAAATGGATAATTATTTTTTCATAGCCAAACAGGGGGACTAATGCAAGCCTCCCACCCACACAAATTTGTCAATTAATTTGGATACCTAAACACTTTAAACAATGTTTCTCCATCTCAAAATAGTGTCAACCCTTCAATTGAATTCTAAAGGTTATTTTTAAATAAAGAAAAATGGACCAAAATATTTATAATATATAAAATTTTCATTATCCATAAGTGATAGACTTTGATAGACTTCTATGCCTTAGTGATAGAAGTCTATTGCTTTGCTGATAGATAGTAAAAGTTTTTTATATTTATAAATAGTTTGATATTTTTTCTATTTATAATAATTTCTTTTTAAAAAAATTAATTATTAATTTAGTTCTTAAATTTGTAATATAGAGTCTACTAAGGGATTAACTATTAAAATAGGGTTGTTTTAAAAACTATTTGCAAAAAAAACAGATAGTGTCAAAAATATTTGTAAGAATAAGGTTGGGTTTTTTTTTTTTTATTCAGTTTCATCTACAATTTCAGTCTTTAAAAAAAAAAAACTGAATCCTTCCATGCTAGCAACTCTAAGTCCACATGGATAAGTATCTGAAGTTTAAAAAAGAGTTTTGATTAGAGTGAGTTTTTTATGACTTTTGAAGCGATAGAAAATACACTTCAACAATTAAAAACACTTAATTTTACCTAGTGAGTTATATAATTAAAAGTGATTTTTGAAATTTCTAAATTGTTGTTTAAAAGAAGCATATTTGTACTAATTTTTAATATAAAGGTATTCATAGAAAAAATACTTCAAACTTAGTTTTTTTTTTTTTCTTTTCAAAATTTGTCTCAAACTCATTGTTGATATATCAATCGGTTAATATGTCATCTAAGCATTTAAAGTGGCAGCTTATAACTAAAGTTCTCGTGGTTTTTATATTTGGATTTAAATTTTGTGATATCAACCATTTAGACATCAAGTTATTATTTATATTTTATTTAATAATTTTGATATAATTTTAGTATTTTTTTTTAATTTTATCATTTTTATGACATATTAAGTAGGAAAATTTTTGGTACTTTACTATGATCTATGATGTGACAATAGAACTTTTATTGGGAGGCTATCTAAAGTCTTGTCATCAAGTTATTTTAGACAGATTACGATTAATCAATTTTTGCCTTTGTATTTATTTCAAATTTAGCCAGAGAGTTTCTTCAATTTTTCAATTTATGTATTGAGTTGTATGCCAAAGAATATTCAAATGTAATTGATATCCTAGGTTGTAAATTGTTCAAATTTTAGGCCAAAATTAATTTGAGAGTTTTAGCATTTAAGAATTAAACACTCACATAATATAAAGAGTTCTTAATTTTCAATTCATTCGAGTTTTCTAATCAATTTTCCCCTCATGTTTATAAAAGAATATTTTCGACTTCTAATATTTTAACTTAAGTGTATAAATTCAAACCACCCTACAATGTTATGAGCATTCTGTATAACGTATTTGGTTTCAATTGTTCTTTTAAATATATTTGGTTTCAACGGTACTCTTCATGTTTTCAAAGTTTTGATTATAATAAAAAAATGAAAAGTATCAATTTATACATAAATTTTGAGGTTGTATCAATTAAAATCTTAAATTAATAATTATATCAATTTAAAAGTTAAACATTTGTAAGTGTGTCAATTTATACCACTGTATTATATTATGTTTGAATAAACATGGTGTGATACTTATAATTTTATCAATTAAACTTCTAAACTTTCACAAGCGAATAAAATTTAGACTCTTAATTAAGATTTTCTTTAAAAATCGCTTATGCATCAATTCTATTTTCTATTTTATTAATTCAACTTTTGAAGAAATCTACACACGTTTAAAAATTGATGTATTGGCAATTTTCAACGGTAATGAATCATAATAAAGTGTCTAGATGGATTCACCAATAAGAATTGAGGTAGAATTATAAGTCTCACACGAATTTTTTGGAACGAACTATAAAAAGGGTGCAAATTGATACTATTATAAAAGCTTTAGAGTTTAAATTTATACAATTATATCACTTTGGGAGTTTTAATTGATACAATGATAGTTCACTAAAAACTTCTAATAGAAAGTTGAAGGATAAAATTAAAAATTTTAAAATATTAAGAGTAAAATTGAAATCAACCATACAGTATGTGTAAATTTTTTATTGCGAGTCATATCATATTATATCTCAATTGAGATATACTCGTTAAAATATTCGTTAACCAAGCATATAACACACCGTTTTTAGCTAAATATATGGTTTGGTACGTAAGAATCAAAATCATTGTTTTATTTTATTTTGAATATTGGAAAAAGAAAAAGAAAAATTTCAATGTTACTTCTAAAAGTACAAAAAGATATATAATATATAATCCACTTATTATTCAATGGTGTTGTTGAAATTGAATAAAAAGATAATGACATGTCTCATGTTATTATTTTTATGAGTTGGCTATCTTTTGCGTAGTAATTATTCTTTTTACCTGATTAAGCTAGAAGCTCAATTGACCCAACTCAAATTAAATAATGTTACCCAACGTTAATCTAATTTTGAAATCTAATAAACTCTTGGTGGGCCCTACTTGAGTATTTATCATTTTTTGTTTGTTGGGCAAAGTATAATAATAAGAATGACAACAACAATTTATAAATTATTTTCAAAATGATCTTAGCTCCACGATAATTGACATGGTCTTCCTCCCTAAAGATCGAAGTTTCGATCTTCATCTCTAATTGTGTACTAAAAATTTAATAATAATAATAAATCATTGGACTTAGCTTAATGTAATTGATAAACAATCCTATCTTTTAAAATCGAAGGTTTCATCCTCAATTTCTATAATTGTTATAATAATTTCTATAATAACTTAAGGTTTGTTTGGGTTGACTAGAGGAAAAAATGTTTTTTTTTTAGGAAAATCATTTTTATTTATACTTTGAAGGTGTTTCAAAAGCTATTTTGAACAGTAGTCAATCACTTCAAAAAAAAAATTTCAAAATTACTTATTTTTAAAATTAAAAATACTTGAAAAGTTAAATTAAACACACTCTTAATAAAAATAATTTTAATCATTTCAAAATCACTTACAAATATGGTTAATTAAACATATTAACTCTGCAGCGATGAAACAACATACTGAAAAGGGTAATTAAGGATTGTACAGTCCTCAAATTGGATCACTAAGCTTTAAAAGTTCTTAACTTTCAATTTGTAGCATCTAATTGTACAAAATAATTTAAGTTGGAATTTGAATTGAACTAAAAAGATTCGATATCGTTATTAATAGAGTATTTTCCCAAATGTTATTGACATGTTATGTGAAGTTTGGAAACCAAGCAAAATTTTAAATTATAACCACAAATTTAATAGAGTCAATTCTTATCCTAAGCTTTCGATTTCAACCGATTAGATTTTAGGCTTTGACTATTTTCTCTTTTAGAGGACCATTTTCTTCTAAACTTTTTGTCAATTCATTCAGTAATAAGTTTATTGACCAATTTTAACCTCCACCCATTGAATTAAAACTTCCTAAACATATTATTAAAAGAAAAAACTAAATATATATCAAGCTACTTATTATTTAAGAAAATTAAGAAATATATAAATTATACCAATTGCCCATTTCAAAATATCAAAATGGCTTAAATTCATTTTTTTTTTCAAGAAAGATAGAAATTACCTAGTTAATGTGTCTAAACAACCAAGTGAAATGAAATTTTCATGGAAAAAAGAATTACAATTAAAAAATAAAATAAATATAAATAAATATAGAGTACTAGAGTGGGATGAAGAAGATAAAAAATTACCAAAACAAAGTTGAGTAGAAAAACACATTAGATACCATTGTTTGTGTGATATCTAATAAGTCCTACTTATTATTGGATTTGAACCAAGGACTCTAATTGTATGAAAGTGATACTCTAACCACTGAGTTAGTAGGTCATTTATCAATACAAAGAAAAACAAAATAGAACTTACTCTTGCTGATTTTGATAATTAAATCAATAAATCAATATGTTGCTCTAAATTAAATAAAATAGAACTTACCAATGTGGTTCTATTTGATCAATTCGACTAGGTTTCTTCAATAAAGTTAAAAAATATATGTATATTTTTTTAATTAAAAAAAAAGATGAGAGTAGAGTTATGAACTTTTGTCAGTTAATAAGTCCACCGTGTGAGAAGTTGATGAGACGAAGAAATAATGTTTTTAGTCGAGAGACCTGTGAATTTTTTTTTTTGGAGGTCAACTCCAACTCAAATCTCTCAAGTTTTTAAAAGAGAATGATTCAAACGATTAACCTTTTAACCATAGATATATATCAGAGTTGAGAAGAAAAAAGTTGAGGGAAAGAATTAAGAAAGCTATGTAAGTAGAATCAAAGGGCTTGTTATCTCATCAAGAATTCTCTAATACAATTACATTTTCCAAGAAACAGAAAGGAAAATTTCTCATGAAATTATTTCAAACTTTTCAAATTTTATTTTCACTAATCCAAATCAGTTTCAAAAGAGTGGAATAAAAAAAATTTGATCCTACGAAACAGAGAAGAAATCATTTAGCTCTGGAACTGCAAGGCGAACTCAAGTAAGTTCCATTAGAAGGATGAAATTTAAGCTCGCAATGAAGATGACACTCATACTTCACAGATCCAAGCAATCCAACTCGCCATTGAACTCTCGTATTCCCTATTAAATCGAATCGACTCAGATCTGCCTTCAAATCTGAATCCACTTCCTCCATTTGCTCCGGATTCAGAGGAATCGAATTCGAAACGACAGCGTAATGGAATTTCAGAGAGCTGTTCTTCCTCACTTCAAATGGATCTGCCACAAGCTGCGCGATCTTGATCCCTAAGAAATGGAGGAAGAAACTCGAATCGGAGAAACTAGCGTGAGCCTTGGCGTTATCATTCTCTGCCTCCACGACGATCGTTAACTGAACTTCAAGGCGGCCGGCGATGTCGTTCTGGAAGTTGTCGAGATGAGCGTCGAGAACGCTAATGGTCGGAATCCTAGGGTGGATCACTAGGTAACCGATGAAGACGACGATGCCTCCGATTATGACGGCGATTGAAACTACAGTACAGAGTAAGGCGGCGAGCCAAACGAGAGGATGGGTGCGGCGCTTTGCGTCGGAGATTAGTTTCGGTGGCATTGGGCGGTCGGAGATTGGGGATTTGATGAGGCCGTCAACATCCGGCGGCGATTTTGTCTTTGAAATTTGTGAGTTAATTTGACTCGCATTTTCAAATGAGAGGTATTTATTTGTTTTTTTCTTTTAATTTATTTTGTAGAATTTTGAAGTTGAATTTGAATGGGATGGTTTTGGTATCTCTACCTTTCCTGCTTGCAAAGCATTAGAGTTATGAACAAAAAAAAAAAAAAAAAAAAAAAAAGAAATTATAATTAAAATTATAAAATTATAAAAATAAAAATAAAAATCCTGTTGGGATACCAGAATTTTGAGAGATGGTATAATGTTTTTAGGAATCTTTCTTCTTAGAAAGTAAAATACCAAACTTGCACTGCTAATTCTTTCCAAATAGTTGGAAACTTGGAGGACTATTGAAACCTTAGGAAGCTATTCTATTGCATACTTTTTTTTTTTTTAAAGCATATGGACTAAATATATATAATTTGAAAGTAAGAAATTAATTATTTAGGTTCGGTTCGGTAATCATTTTGTTTTTAAAAATTAAGTTTATTTTCTATCATTTTCTTACTATAGTTTCTATCCATCTTAATTAGGTTGAATTCTTAGCTAAATTCTAAAAACAAGAACAAGTTTTTAAAAACTACTTTTTTTTTAGTTTTCAAAAATTAACTTAATTTTTGAAAACATAGATAAATAGTAGATATTAAAGCAAGAAAATTAGAGATTGTAACATTTATAAGCTCAATTTCTAAAAATATAAAATTAAAAACAAAATAATTACTAAACGGAATAACAAGATAAAAGAGACTCAGCAATGAAAACAATGTTTATAAGCTTAATTTTCGAAAACTAAATGACTATTCATTGGAAACTTTAAAACTCGTAGACTAAATACAGTTGTTGAAATGTGAGTATCATTTTTATGATTCTTAGATGTATAGAAGAAATATTAAAAAAAAATATTCTCTTTTTTTTTTAAAAAAAAACTTATATATTCAATGATGATAATGAATGTTATATTTGAATTATGGTAGTCAATATTCCCAATAGTTTATTGTGAAATTAAGTTTAGAACGAAAAATGAGGTAGCACAAGGAATTGTTAGTTGTCACTAGGGAAAATTTCCAAGGGCTACCAAAGTATGGAAATTTTTTCCATATCCCTCTATTTATTGTGTGATGTCTCAATATTCTTTTAAAAATAGAGTCGAGTCTACTAATATTTATGAACACAAATCTATAGTGTGAACAAAGAGAATATGGTGTCAAAGTGAGCTTAACTCAGCGGTAATTGACATGATCCTTTTTCCTAAAGACTGAAAGTTCAATCCACACTCCACAATTATTGTACTTTAAAATTATATATATGGCACTCATAGTACTAGAAATTTTCTCATTGTCAATATATGCTTTCTTCTTCCTCTTATTTACTCAACAACCATAGCTAGTAGCATCTATGGAACCCTAGTGTCTAACAAATTTAAGTGTAGAAAGAAAAGGTACAAATTAGACTCTCTAGTCACGTTGAGTGATGGATACAAACAAGGGAGGGAGTAGAGTGAGAATCTCATTTTTTTTTAATGGTTAAGTAATATAAAATATAGCGAAATTTGATAAGTTCCAATTATGTCCATAAACGTATGATAAATTTTGAAATTTATTTAAAAAAAAACACTTTTTGAGAGTTTTTTCATTAAAATTGTAGGAATATTAGCATATGAAGGATGACCCATATGTAAAAGTAGAATCTATGTGGCATTGTTCACATAAATGGGTGTGTAAAGATTGATTAAGTAAATGATTTTAACTAAATGAAAATAATAGTCTTAATCTTCTATATTGTTGTAAATAATATCACGTATGTCTTTTAATTTTTATGTATTAGTTTTCACGTCAATTTTCTTCTTTGATTTTAATGAAAAAGAATCTGATATTATTGGAACTAATTTCAAAAATCAAGAGTAAAGAATCTCTTATGGCATAATTGATACTTTACCCTAAATTTCACGGATATTTTGTATAATTTAACATTTTTTTAATCTCCTTTCAACTTCAATTAAATGAGGTGAAATTCAATCAAATTTTCATTTATTGAGGTTCATTTCTTGGCTCACAAATTTTCCTTTTTAAAAAATTGAATTTGTTTTCCTTATTTGGATTGTGCAAAGGGGTAGCTGTGGAAACTTGAATTTATGAACCTTTTGTGCAGTTGGTTGGTTTATGACATGTAAAATTAAGTAGGTAGCTTGAGAAATGGGTTTCAAAAGTATTGAGTTTTAAATATGGGGAATTTTTAAAAATAGAAAAATAAAGAAAACTATTTACACAAAATAGCAAAATTTTTAGATAGTTGTGATAGACGCTGATAGAAGTCTATTAGAGTCTATCAGTGATAAAAATGATAGAAGTCTGTCACTGATAGATGTTGATAGAAGTCTATCACTGATTGATGCTGATAGAAGTCTATCCATGTCTATCAGTTTTTTTTTTTTTTTTTTTTTGCTACTTTTTTTTGTAAATAGTTTGACATTTTTTTATTTGTGAAAATTTTCTAATTAGATATATAGAATTTTTAGATGAATGAAAATTGATAGTCTGAAATTAGATCCATAAATTTCTATATCATAGATTTAATAAAGATCAATTTGTGTAACATGAATGAATTATAGGGTAACAACATGTATAGACCAATTTACAAAAATGTCTAAATTCACTAAAAGAATCAGTCTTAGCTTGGTTCGAAATTTTGCTATTTTTCCTTATGATTTTACACTCATTTAATATTTACCTCTCTCTATATTTTATACACCATCTTGATTCTTGAATTTATACTTTCCTAATCGTTGAAAAAGTAAAATTCTTTTTTCTTTTCTTTTTTTTTTTTTTTGTATCTATTTTTAAAAACATGTTTCTTTTACCTTTTTGAAGAGTAAAATTTTGGTTTTACTTTTGAGTTAAAAAAAAAAAAAAACATCAAATATGGTGCTACCTTATCTTCCTCGTTACAAATTTTTGAAAAGGAATTAAAAAGTAATTTTTTACAATTAATCTCAGCAGTACTAATAATAATTATCAAATATGATTGATATCTGAAAGGTAATTTTTATTTTTAACTTTTACGTTTTCTTCTCATTTCCATTTTATATTTTAAGAAAATTAAGATAGCTTTCTTGAATTTATGAATAAAGATTGAATTGGTATGCATTTATTCATACTTTGATTAAAATTAGGGAAATTTTCACATATAGAAAAAATGTCAAACTATTTATAGAAAATAGCAAAAAAAACACTGATAGACATTGATAGACTTCTATCAGCATCTATCAGTGATAGACTTCTATCATTTCTATCAATGATGGACCTTGATAGACTTTTATCGGCGTCTATCACAACTATCTAAAATTTTATTATTTTGTGTAAATAGTTTCCCTTAGTTTTCTATTTTTAAAAATTTCCCTTAAAATTATAATTTCAGTCTCTGTGTTCTAATTTTTATGGTAATATATTTCTAACATTTTTATGTTAATATAATTTCAGTCTCTATGCTCACTTTTACCATGACTTGAAATTATGAATCAAATTGAAATCATCATAATTTCACATCATGGTAATTTCCTTTCCAATTTTTTTCAGTTGTAATTAATTTCAAATATGAAACTAAGGAGGAGGATTATTCTTCCTCATTTCGGTAGCCACAGATTGTGACGGTGGTTCTGCTTTGATTAGCCGTGATCGAACCGGCTACCACCATGACTCGGCTGCGACAATGATTGGGTTTTGACTGCGATGAGAAGCAAAAGTATCGTACGTGAGGAAAACAATTTTGAATATTTTCAAGAAAAATTATTATAAATAGAAAAAATATCGAACTATTTACAAATATAGAAAACTTTCACTATCTATTGTTCAAGCAATAGAAGTCTATCGTGATGTATTGCTGATAGACCGTGAAATTTTTCTATATTTGTAAATAGTTTGACTCATTTTTCTATATTTGAAAACAACTCTCTATTTTTAACCCCTTTAATAATTTTTACTTAAATCTTTTAACTTTTTTTTTAAAAAAATCAAATTCTCAATTTCCACCATTTCATTAGGTTAAGGTTAAATTACATTGAGAATGACTAGTCAATTAGTCATTTGTTGGAATGACTTGTCATAAAATTAACCAAAGATTTCTAAATGTATTTTCATATTTAATTTAAATTTGAAAACAGTTTTCTGTATTTAGTTTAGATATGAAACGTTTTCCTATGTAATTTAGATATGAAATGTTTTCTATATTTAATTTATATCTGAAACATTTTCTATATTTAAAAGGGTGTTGTGTTAACCTTGGGAGCAACTAACTTTTGGTGATTTAGCACCAAAGTTCGCACCGATTTTGTTTTCGCACCGTTTTTGTTTTCAAGACAGTGGTTTCCACAACACAACAATTGAGATCCAGAATTGATTTTTTCAACCATTCTTAACAAATTATAGACCATTTATAATCATTTTGCCAAGAAAAACTAAAGTGTCACCTTTAAAACTTTTGAGGACCCAAATGAACAACAATCTCTAACCCAGGACAAAAAAAAAATCATTTTGTAATCTTTCTGCCATCCCTACAGGAAGGAAAATAAAAACTTAGTTGATATTATTTCTAAGAGATATTTAAAGATTCAATCCCTTTTCAAAACTTTTTTCATAAATGTCTAAATTTTTTAATATTTTCACATATAAGATTTAATGAAATTTTTAGACTAAAATAACCCTTGAGAACATTGTATTAGATGTTTGAAAATATTCTAGACAATATATGAAATATACTTAAAATTTTTATATAATGAAATATACAATAAAACATACGTTTGTTTCGCACTACTCCATTCGTAAGCATATTGGAAATATACTCAAATAGATGGTTGTATCATTTGAAAGTTTCGATATAACAATATTCATATAACAACAACTTTCAACTACAAATCACAGTATATATCATAAATTCCATATGACTGTATATATCATAAATTTCATTTAAGTGGTAAGAAATCTCAATAAATCAAAATTTAACATAATTCACAATTAATTTAATAGCTTCAAATTAATTTTCAAACCTCATAAGTTCTAAATAAACAAAGATATCTAGCACAGTATATAAATCACAAATAAACTCATTGTTCAACATAAAACATATATATATAAAACGAATACATATATCACAGTATATATCGAAATTTCTATAAAGGCTCCGAAAAATCAAAGAAGTATATATATCACTGTATATATCGAAAATCTTACAAAAGCTCCAAAAAATCGAAGAAGAAGAATAACATATTTCACAAAACCGAATAAAGAAACCCATGGCGATCTGGTTGCAAGCAGAAGGATCTAGTCAACAAGTGGCGAAACTGGGCAGTAAGCTGAACAGAGAAACCCATAGCGGCACGAGCAGAGCAGAGGCGCGAGGCGACGAGAATTGAGTAGATATTACTAGGTTGGATTTGAGTGGAGCTGGGCAACGTTAGATCTAGGCAAGGCGACGGCGTCGACAGTGGCAGGGTGGATTGAAGGAGGTGGCAACTACTGGCAGCAAACTGTTGCGAACGGCGTAGATCTTAGAGAGAGAGTCAGTCGTGTGAGAAAGAGTTTTCTAGAGAGAGGGACAGGCTCCCTCCCTTGCATAGCGACTCCCAGCGAAAATTTTAGATTATCAAAGGTGTTTCTTTAGTATGTATATATATTAGAGAGTACTTTTTTAAGACTTGGATTGTTTTGAAATCAATTTTAGATATATTGTCAAAAAATGAATTTTAAATTAATTCAAGTTCTTAAATTGCCTTTTAAGCAACCTTCTTTTACATGCATTTACACAATAAACATACACAACAAACAATGGCTATTCATGCCTTCATAAGGATTGAATATTGATTTCTATATACGTATGGAACCAACCACCCATCTCTCCACAAACTACATTAGTAGCAGGCAGCACCCAACACTTTTATATATTATCCAATACACTAGTACTTCCATATCATTCATGCCATGAAAAGAAAATAAAATCCTCACCTAAAATATAGAAAATTAACACATCTTTTAGTAGCACTACACAAATTGTCCAACAAAAGCTGCCCATTCCAATCGCACCGTATCGATTTCTTCTTGTTCATATGCATGTCTTGTGTTAAACTAAAATTCCAAAAAAAAAACAAAAGTGAGAGAGAGAGAGATAAGCATACCATAAGAACAAATCATATATAAATTATAACACGATGATAAATAATAATGCGTACAAGATTGCTTATGTGGGTATTAGAGTTTTGCACTATTTCTCGTATATACTTTTGCACATAGTACCCGCACTCTACAGTACCCAATTGACGGGAGCACTACATGTAAAAAAAATTGATTTAGTTAAACATATAAGATTCAATGCGAGTTGTACACATTATAGAAATTAATCAATGCAAACTTACCTTTAAAGGTTTCCAACGAATACGAGTGCGATATTGTTGGAGAGAATGTTTAGCTTGCCAATTTTTCAACGATCTAAACAGCTTGAAACATTAGAATAACATCATTGTAAACATTAACAACTATAAGAGTTCAAGACACTTACTTATTTATGACTCCTTGAAAATCTTCTAGAATCTTACTTCGCAAGGAGTCCATGACATAAACACAATTTTCTTGAAGATTGATAATAATCAATATCCAATGGCAACTATTAATAATCAACATTATAATATTATTATTTATGAATAAATCAAACTGTAACTAAAGTAAAAACAATTTAAATTGTCATTACTTACCCAGTGTTATACGGGATGAGTACTAGTTGATCCAAGCTTACCATTTCTAACCTATTGATTAGATTTTTGGAACGATGTTCTTGAGACTTTACATGTGATGAAATGGTTGCTTGATCAACTATCATAAACTTTTTTCTGACCTCACAGTCACATGCATTCCAGAGACACCTAAAAAAATAAAATTATTATAAAACATTTTTAAAAAAAAAAAAACATAGTCCATGAATCAAGATGTGTACTATATCTTATATACTTACGCAATGTATGCAAGTATACATGAATAACCAATTTCAGCCATCCCACAGTATTGCATGATGTCGTCACGTCGTAAGTAAATTGTCTTCTCCTTTCCAAAGATATGCTCACTCAATTTGATTTGAATTGTATCCTCCACTTGCATGGAGAGCATAGCATATCTATTTAGGAGTTTAATGGTCACGTGGACATCCGTATATTTGGAAGATTGTGTAATACTCTTACATGTAGTCGAAGGAGGCTGTCACAACCAAAAATACATACTAAAATTGCAAAAAATAAAAATAATAATAAATAAAGTTGAAAAAGACATACCTTTTTCTCTTTAGTCATAATTACAAATTTGCGAGGCCATACCACAAAGTTACCAATCATTTGATTTAAAGTCTTTATTTCACCATTTTGAGGAATTGGTATCACAACATCTTTGCCTATGACAATATCGACCATCACTCTGACATTATCGGCTCCTACTGGAATTTCATGAATGGTTGGACATTGAACATCAGACTCAAACATTGTGCCTATGGCGACAATGTTATCCATTGATCCTATAGCCAAGTGACATGGTATTCCCTTCAAAATTTTAAAAGGAAAAACACAATTAAGGTCATGCCCAATGGTTAAGTTCCAAAATCAAAACACAATCATTACCTCCAAAATTTCTTCAGGCTCTTTGATGACAACCTTTTTTCCATTTGGAACCTTTTTTCCTTTCTGAACCTTTTTTCCTTTTTGAACCTTTTTTCCTTTTGTCTTCTTCTTTAAGACACTACTTTGAGATTGTTGAGTCTCATCTTCGTCTAGAAAAGGTTGAGTCTCGTCTTCTTCTTGAAAATGTTGGGTCTCGTCATCATCTAGGAAATGTTGAGTCTCGTCTTTGTCTTGAGATTCTTGACTCAATTTCAATTTTCCTCTAGCAACATTGAGATATAGGGCTGGTGAAACAAACTCACCCACTCCCCTTATACGCCCTCTATGTTCTGGCGTGCCCAATGCTTCAGTCAAAATATCTTGTCCCTTACGTTTTGCAGCTAATTCATCCTATCAAAAACATTTCAATTGATGTGTCGTATCACAACAAGACATTTAATCAAAATATCAAATCATTTAAATCTCATTAAAACATAAACAAATAAACTTACAATTCGCTTAGCACATTCTCTAGTAGCATCATCACAGTATTCATTATTCTTTCTTTTTCGTGCTTCTTTCCATAAAATTGCTCGATTGGAAGGATCACTCGACAATTCCTATATGAACATACACATAATGCAATTAGCATAAACATATTATCATAATACATTTAACTTAATTAGCCTAACTTACTAATTCTTGGGCAAGATTTGCATATCCCTTACGAGAGATGTGATGATTATATATACATTTTGCCCTTCTTTCTCTCTGAGCTTGACTAAATACCTGTATAAACCATTGAATTTAAATCATTAAAAAATATTCACTATTTAAAATATATAGGTAGAATATAGTTACCTCCCACTCTTCACTTAGTCTTGCATTAACAAATGACTCCCATTGTTTCTTATCAATATGTGAATATTTTTCAGGCGGATTCTGCAAGCGAGATGGTTCGTCTTTATATGGAAGTATGTACATTTGAGTTAGAGTGGACTTAAAAGTTCGAAACTTCTTTGATGCAGATTGAAGAATATAATGTTTGGTACTGAGGTCCACCACAAACGACATCTGGGTAGTAAAAATCACAAAATAATTAGAAATTGAGTAAACTACATAAGTTTATTACCTTAACATTATAAAATTCTTACTTGTATACAGTCAAAAATTGTATCTTTAAGTCCCTGTGGAACTTCTTTCCAATTATTGTAAGTCAGTGGAATTTGTTGTCTAACACAAACACCAATGAAACTTTGCATTTTCTTTGCATTTTCTCCAACAGGTTGACCTCGATCATTATATTCAATTGTTTTGCGTTCCCCAGAATTTCTTATGTGTATCAACTCGGGCATAATGGTTGGGCCACGTCGAGCAGTCTTCTTGACCTCATAACGAATAAGAACATTTCTCTCATCTTCACTGCTGCTATCCGAATCATCCATTGTATGAATCTGCAAGAAAAGCACAAAACATACAATCATAAGATGTAATAACTCATAAGAGACATTAACTTATAAGAACATAGCAAATAAACCACATACCATATTTAATACACTACTTATCAATCCATGTATCCTCAGTCATTTATAGGTCCGCAAGAAGAAAATGATGAAAACTGAACTATAGAAGAGTTCATTGTTCACTCAAGTCCATGATGTTGGGACAAAAGTCAACAACATGATATCTTTTGATATTAGAACCAAAGATAACAAAGAAGAACAATAGTTATTAAATATAATCCTTAATTATTAAAAATTCACAACATACTTAATCTAGGTATATAACTTTATATAACTTGTAAATGGCATCACATACCCTAACTTAAAAATACAACACTTGCAAATACGTGAGGACTAGAAATGAGGGATACAATAAGCATATGATAATTCAAAGTTGGGGGTTGGTGAGGTTTAAAACTACTCACATGTACAGCAATAAGCTAATGATTTCAATATAAGAGGAACCAAATAAGTAATAAAAACAACAAATTGAGACCACTTAACATTCTTAGGAAGTCTTGTACAAGAACCGTAGCATTATTAAATATTAACATGTTGATCAACATGTTAAATATTAACACTAATGAACATGCTTCTTTTTTCTAAATTCAAGGCTTAAAAGAACACTAATTAACTTGCTACTTAGGTATATGCCAATTTCACATTGTAAAATTTTTTCTAGCAAGCTAAAATCAACAATGTGTAAGTAACCATCAAACTCGACAAATAATAAGCCAAAAAATATAACAATCAATTTTTCATAACAAGTAAATTCATGTCCAACCAATATGAGTGTAATCTTTTAACAAATCTAGGAAAAGAAATTTTTACCTTCAAAGCAAGTTGATTGATTAAGAGTCTACAAACTGCTGCTTAAAAAAATCTGAAGTAAATCGATTTGACTCAATTTTTCATAACAAGTAAATTCATGTCCAACCAATATGAGTGTAATCTTTTAACAAATCTAGGAAAAGAAATTTTTACCTTCAAAGCAAGTTGATTGATTAGAGTTTATCTCTACAAACTGCTCAAATCTGAAAAACGGAGTAGTAAAAGATTTGACTCAACAGTCAATCTATGAAAAATCAATTTAGATTTAAAAAACTGCGGTAAGATCTGGGATATCACACAAATGGCAGCCATGAACAGCTACTACATATGGCAGACGGCGAACAAAGCAACTACAAATCTAGACCACGAATTATCAACACAGCGAACGAAAATCACAACCAACGGAGAATGGCGGCAATCCACGTTGCACTAAAGAGTGACCCACAAAAAATGACAGGAAGTGGTGACAGATCTAGACCACATAGACAAAACCCACAGAATAAACCCACCACAAATCCATAACGATGACTAATATGGACTACGATGGCAACAATTAACTACAGATCCACACGAACGGTGGTTATCCTGACCCATAAAGAAGGAAAAAGATAGAATGTCACAGAGGAAGGAGGTGAAAAAAGAAAGAAAAATGCAAAGAAAAAAAAACATTATTTAAATAGATCACATAAGGTCAATGACCGACATCATTAACCGACATTGTATCTCAAATTTTTTGCTTTTTAAAGCTTCCACATGTTTTTCCATGTCCGTCATTGTATCTTTACGCAAACCTTTAACAGCGTTGCTAAAGATCGAGTTTGTTGTATTGCACAATGAGGCATAGACAAAATCACTCGAGTGATCCAACGGGATTGACCAAACAACGAAAGAAAGATTTATAAGAGAACCCTTTAGAATGAACGACTGAAACATGAACATCCCTTTCCACTCATAATACAACAAAACTCAATTATTCATATCAAATAATTAGATATCAACAAAAGTTAAAACCTACGCTGATTTAAGATATACCACTAATTTAACGTGCACAAATATTTTTTTACACAGATTTGAAGATAACAAAGAGTCAAGTTCAAGGTCGTGGTCTTCACCACACCATCGAACCATCTCTGATACTAAAGTTAAGGTCAAAGTCACTCACTCTCTTCCTCATGACAAGAGGTTGAATGAAAACAAAGTAGTTATTTTCCAATTCAACAAGTGTGGAGTAATATATCAAACCTCCAACCTTGAAGAGAGTGCATGTAGTGCATGAGATTATTAAACTCATAAACAAGGATAAGTAAATCCACATGCAATAGACTCAGCCTTTTAGTTCTAAATTGTATTGATCTAACTTGACTAAATATCTTGGAAAGAAGAGTTCAACAATTAAGGGTGAAGATGAGAGAGAAATTAGAAAACTTTGTATCCTGAAAACTGTAAATAAGTATCAAATGATAATATATGTGGTTTTTGGTTAAATGATGGAATGTGATTGAAAAAAACTGTTTGAACTACATCATCCTTTCAAGAATTCAACCTGATATAAAAATTCTTTTGAAGTAGTTAATTCACAAATTCCCTTTCAAACTTGTACTTCTCCTCATTCATTTTCACATACATCTATCCACAATCTTAATTGAAAATAGCCTACCATTATTGAATATTATTGAATATAATTGACCAAAGTGTCCAGCCCAAACCGTCTTACCCTACAACATTTGGATGTCAAGAAAACTCGTAGGATATTAAATCCTAGGTAAGTGACCTCCAAGAATTGAACCCATTCCCTATAAGTCTTTTATTATACCCACGGCCCTAATTGACCACTAGGTAAATCCATGATGGTTACTTATAAAAAAAATTTAATACAACTCTTTCCAAGTTTCTATTCAGGTGGTTCTCAATTAAACCAAGCAGGTACCTCTCTTTCCAAGCAACTGAAAAAGGCCTCTTGAAAGAAAAATTTCAACTACTAACACAAAAGTAACAAGCAATCCCATACGAAAAGGTCCCTAAGCACCCAATTCCTCTTTAGTCATATTGAAGCTAACCATTCCTGTGTTTTAAATTCTTCCTCCTAATAACAACACAGCCTGCCATGGAAAAACACCGTTTTGGCTACGCCTTAAGCCTATCCATTGTTGTCTCACTCGCACTCGTTGCCTTTGTCTCGTGTGTAGCTGCAGAATTACACAGAACAAAGGTACAGAATCACAAGCCTCTTTGTTAAAAGATTGTGTTCTTGATTAACTTTCCCACTGTTTTTGGTAGACGAAAGACCTCAAGTTGGATGGGAAGCTGTGCTATTTGCCAGGAAGTCAAGCATTTGGATACGGAGTTGCAGCTTTGGCGTGTTTGGTTATGGCTCAAGTTATTTGGAATATTTTACTTTGCACGAGTTGCAGTTTCAATTCAAAAGAGAAGAAGAGCAGTGAGCAGTCTCCTAAAAGACCAAACTTAGCCACAATTTTTCTTGTTGTTTCATGGTAGGTGTGATTTATTTCTCTCGTTTAACTGTTTCATCAACCTTCAAGAATCCTTTCAAATCACCAATCATAGGCATAAATATTCAATTTCAATCTCCTATATATTCAATAACTCATCATCTAATCTCATTCATCTTCAAATGAAATTTAATTTGATAATATTTCATTCTTCTGATTCAGAATCTTCAAAGAAATTTTTAAGACTTCCAGAGCAAAATAAGAATCCCCCCCACCCCAACCCCAAAATTCAGGAATGAACGACAGTTGATTATATCACGAACAAAAATTCAATTCAAATCGAAATGTAATTGAAGAGAGGATTTGATGTTCTAGGGCAAGCTTTACCGTGGTGATATTGCTACTGAGCGCGGCGTCGAGTATGAGCAGACAGCAGCCGTACGCGGCGGGATGGTTGGGCGGCGAGTGCTACTTGGTGAAAAGCGGTGTATACGTCGCCGCAGCAATTCTAATCCTCATCTCGACATGCTCAACCGTAGGCTCCGCCGTGACAGTTCAGATCAACGAATCCAGAAAATCTACCACACTGCCAAAATGAATAAGAGGTTCGAACAGTAGAGAAAAATAAAAGCGTCGCAACGGCAATGGCAACGGCGGCGATCGGCAGCCTGCGGCGGAAAGTCCCTGGTCGCTATGTTCCTGTGATGGCGCCTCCACTGAATGGGCTCTTGCTTGAGTTCACAATTTTTATTTCGGTGAAAATAACCTAACCCAGTTCATTCATGTTATAAACTTAAATTTTTTTAATTTAAATATGTATTATAAGTTATATAATATAACAAAAATACACATAATATACTTAATATCCATGATACATTTATATCCTTATACACTATTGATGTACATTTAGTATACTTGATACCCTTTGATAAACTTGAATTAAAATATACCCTTAGAATTAAAAAAAATTGAACTTCTTCTTTAAAAGCAGCAAAACCCCCTCCCAACATCTCTCTTCAAACAACCAACACTACTCCACATCATCTGGTGTCGGTCATCGCTCCACCTCTCGGCCACTTACTTTCGTCGATCGCCGCACGTTCGGTCACCAATCGCCCGTTGTTGGTAGTCGTTTTTCTCTTTCTCTCTCTATCTTTTTCTTTCCCCCAACATTCTCTCCCTCCTAACATCTCTCTTCAAACAACCAACACTGCTCCACACCATCTGTTGCCGGTCCGGTCACCGATCCACCTCTCCGCTGCTTACCTTCGTCGATCGCCGCACGTTCAGTCACTGATCGCAACCAGTTGTTGGTCGTCATTTTTCTCTTTCTCTCTCTATCTCTCTTTCCCTCAACATCTCTCTCCGCCACTTATCTCTGTTGACCATCGCACGTCCAGTCACCGATTGTCGATAGTCACTTTTCTCTCTCTATCAATTAATGTAATAAAAAATAATTAGAAATTCATAATTACTATAGGGAAAAAACTTTTGATTCTTCCTTTTGCCCCTTTTAGTTCATGATGATCATATGAATATCTTAGGTAATTTCACATCTAAATCATTAAATAAAATAAAATTTTCATCTTTTGACATTCACCTCAAAGAAAGGAAATTTTTTTTCTCTAATCTCTAATTCACTTTAAATAAAAGGAAAAGAATTATCACACTTGATCTTCCAAGAATAATACTCTCATTCACCTTAAATAAAAGAAAAAGAATTAAAATCAAATCAAATTATGATTTGATATCTAAATTTTCTCTATAAATAGCTAAATTCAACCTCCCATCTTCCATCAATTTTTTTTCTTACTGTTATTTTGTTAACCACCTATCTATAACTTCTTTTTTTCTTTTTTTTTTTTTTTTTTTTTTTGTAGTATTTTGTTGTAGGTATTCTTTTTTAATTTGTTAATAACAACATTATTCCCAATATTTCTTTTTCTTCTTCTTTAGGAATTTTTTTTTTTTTTTTTTTTTTTTTGTTTCAAGTAGGTCTTTTGCATATCTTCTATAAGAAGATATCACCTATTCTTTTTCTTTTTTTTTTTTTTTTTTTTTTTTTTTTTTGTTTTAACATATGTCCTTATTTTCATTTTTTCACTTTTTAATTTTGTAAAAACATATAGAATGATTTAATGTAGTTTTTATATGCTTTTGTAGTTTTTTTTTCTATACACACAGATTCACTATTGATCTTCACATATCGAAGAGGGTGAAGAAGAGAAGACATTGCTTTTGAAGTTTAAGAAATTTTTATAAGGTTCTAGTAGTTTAGAGATCAGCAAAGTGAGTGACTGTTTTTTATGTAAGTTTTTTTTTCACTTTTTAATTTTTGTAAATGCACACCAATGAATTTAGGAGTTTATAATAAATTTTACTACTTTTACATGCTTTTGTAATTCAATCACTATTAATAAATCACGTGAAAACAAAATAATAATAATAACAACAATAATAATAAAATCTCATGTTATATAAAAATCTATCATTCACATTAAATGATATTAGATTTTTCTTTAAAAAAAATCACATTTTATCTCAAATTTACGTTAAAAAAAACACATACACATTTTATCTCTAATTTATGTTAAACAAAAACAAAATCACTGTGTTACCTAAAAAATTTCACTTTTATTTTTTAGATTTTATTTTTTTCTATATATACACAAATTCCACGACTCAATTGTCTCATCACATCTCATCAATTGGTTTCATCCTCAAAATATATCAACAATTCCAATCAGTCTTGAAGTTGGTCAAAGAGAATGGTCAATTAGAATCCTCATTTTAAGAAAATGAAAAATGGAAGGATTTCATGAAAACTTCCAAATCTTAAAGCATCTCTTAAATGAACAGGCGAGCAAGTTTTTTTTACTTTTTTATTTTTGGTAATTTTATTCTCAATTGAATGACAAATCTTATGGCATATTTGGGAGTGATTTTAAAATAGCTAAAATCACTTTTGTCGTTTTCAAAATCACTATGAAACATGTTTTTAATTCTTCAAAACTAATTTTGATGATTGAAATTTGTATTTAAAAGTGTAAAATTGAAAACTAAATTAATTTTGAGTGGTTAAAAGTGTGTTTTTTAGTGATTTTAAAAATGAAAAAAGTAATTTTGACGGTTTTAAAATCACTCCTAAACATGCCCTTAATTTTTGTAAGGGAATACATTCTTCATGGTTCTATTAAGTTCTTAATTTTTTATAGTTTTCAGTTATTTATTTTTATCTAATTTTCTTTTTTTAAAAAAATTCAGGGTACAAAGATTCTAGCCGTTTTATTTAATAATACTATAGAAAAATTTGGTCATATTCTTGAAAAAGACAGTTTATTTACAAATAAAATCTTTTATAATAAAGGTAAATGTAACTACAAATATATACTACGAAGCACGGACACTTCATTTTAAGTAGAGTATCCGTGTCGGACACAGACGCATTTTGGACACATGTCCAACACGCAAATTTACGTGTTTGATAGCACTATAAAAGTGCTATTTTTTCCAGCTTAATTCGGGGTCGTTCATGAATTTTATGTGTTTATTATGCTATGTTGTAGGTATTGAGCAACTAAATGGTAGAATCGATAATTAGAGCTGAAACGGGACAAAAATGGATCAAATCAGAGCTCTGTAGCATCAATCAAGAAAAAAGAGGGGTGAAAAGACAAAATGGATCAAATCAGAGCTCTGTAGCATCAATCAAGAAAAAAGAGGGGTGAAAAGACTGAAATACCCCTAGTGCTGGCGCAGCGGTGCCACACCAAACACTATGCGCTGCACTTGAAGACATAGAACACTATATTCGGGAGTACTGCGACGCTACCCTGTGCTCCAGACATTGACAGACTAACCCAACGCGTTCGCGCTAGAGAGGCACGTTGCGGCCTCCAACCCCACCCATCTGCATTACGGCAACAGGGTCAGTGCTGCGACGTTGTCCCTAGGCGTCGCGGCGCCAGACCCCTTTTATATATATGTATTTTGACTGAATTAGGTTATTCAAGCTTGGATTCACAAACCTACCACCTCATTTTCTCTATATTTTCTTCTTCCTAACATTAAATTCTTTGAATTTTTATTTATTTCAACTTCAAAACTCATCTTGCCACATTGAGTGGCTAGGTAAGTACTTCTAGCTTAAGGTAGGATTGAAACCCAGTAAATCTTGGTTGGGAGACTTGAATTTTTATTTCTATGATGTATGCTTGCTAATATTTCTCCGGTCTTAAATGATATATTAATTTCTTTGCATTGAATTTATGGATTTTTGGCCAACTCTCATTTGTTCTTTGATGGCTAGAGAATAGGAATGCATCTAATGTGTTTTTTGCTGGGATTAAAACCTAGCGCAGCGAAAACATATCATAACCCTAACTTAAAATTTATTTTAAAATTTTTGAAATACTTCTACATTGGTAAAATAAATCTAAAAAAAATAGGTTAAGCATATTGAAAACAAAAAAAAGAGAGAAAAAACTTACGTTGGATCACCCCCACTTGGAGTCCTTCCTTTTCTCTAAACGGTGAGAAATGAAACCGTTTGGGAAAGGGAAAATTGCACAGAACTTTGTTTAGAGGGTTTTTGAGAGAGAACGAAACAATTCAATTTTTTTTTCCGTTATCGCACGTATTAAGTAACTCCCCTATGTGGGAGTTACAACAAGATTAAATCTTATTTAATATTAATTAATTAATTTAATTAATAATTAATTAAATCTAATGTAATAACCAATTCATTAAATCATATTTAAATGAACATCTCTCACATAACCTATAGTTTTAATTCATTAATTTAATTAAATCAATTTAATTAAAGTAGATTAAATTAAATAACGAATTAATTTCTTCAATTAATTAATTACCAAATTAAATATCAAATATTTAATTTTAACTGCATTGAATCAAATTCAAATACATTTCTTCATAACCTATAGTTTTAATGTACAGCTAATGTGCACTAATTTAACCTATAGTTTTAATATAAATCTAATTCATATTAAAATAATATTGAACAATTTCAATATTTAATTCTCTTATAAATTAACTTTGAATCATATCCAAAATATATTTATACGATAAAATTTAATTGTAAAATAAACTTTATATATAATGTATGATTTCAATTATACTTTTCCCTTAGTAAATTGGAACTTTTCAAATTTCATCAATATTCTTTACGAGCTAGGAAGGGGATCCAATGGACCTACAGATCAGAAGCTCCAACGATATGAGATTAACGGGCTAAACTCATTAACCACATTAATCAAATTCGTTAATTATGGGTACACTCCACTAAAGACCCCCAGCTGCACTCTTCTCACTGAGATATATTCTGTGTTCCATGGATATAGAATAACAGCAAATTAGTCTTCACAAGTGTTCGCAACACCAGCTGGGTCAAATTACCGTATATCCCTGGGTTACTTTAAATCCTTAAGTACCAACACTCCTCTAATGAACAAACCTTTTATGGTCCAACATCAAACAGAAACCCCTCTGGGCCAGTGAGAGGGTAGGGCTCTTTGTTCAAGTCCCAGAGACACCACTTAAGGGAACACTTATTTACTTACCCTAAAGTCGGGAAGGAGTGAAATCCATCTTGTATAATTATGTTCCCAGCTCTCCACTCAGTCTTGTCTCCAAATGGCGGCATATCGAGTCGGCAAACGGGCCACTCTCACCCATACAAATCAAAGGACAATCCCTCGTGAACAGGAGTTCATAATATACTCAAGATTAAGACTAAGTTCCTAGGTCAACCTATTGAAATAAAAACCTAACCAGTAAACGGACGGAGTTACATCTAGTGGTTACTATTTCGTGGTCCAGTCTTATGTAAACTCATTGCATAGGATACCCCCACTCGCATGTCTCCTACACGAAAGCATTGGATCATTGCGTTTGTATCAAATATAAAGTGGGTCGTATCCATAGTGTTACCAGGATAAGGTACCCAACTCTATCCTTATACTATAGACCCTTTAGGCTGTAACTTGAACATTGATCTCTATATGTCTGTACATATTGTTCAAGACTCATAAAACAACCCTAGGATGTTAGTTTATTGGATTTTAGGGTTATTAAAACAAGATAAAACAATCAATAACATTTATTGAATAATAATGAATAACCATTTATTAATGACCGTCCAAATACAACATTTATTATCTACGAGTTTAGGGGCATAAAACCCAACATTTTTAGTCTCAAAGGGGCAAGGGTTACATGCTTGAGTGTGAATTTAGGTTCTTTAGAATGATCTTTTTACAAATATATTGCATGATTAACTAATTTCGAGAACGAATTGACTGTCAACTTAGACTATCCGGGTTATTAAATCGACTTAGCTAGATTACCTATCTTAATGTGGGTGCTTAATTGATAGAGACACTGATGAATCCAATTAATTGAGCATCTAGGGGGACTAAGAAATTAATCGATATATTGGGGCATGTAGCTTTGGTCTTCTAGAGCACATGAGCTAAGATTAAATCAAGCTAGTATTGCGTATTTTAGAAGTTATATGATCAACCAAGTGAATGAGTGGAATCTGAATCCGTAGGCTAGGCCTAATTCCCGTTTTAAATACTATTTTACATTCATGCTATTTAAATTCAATTGCAATCAAATCAACACACAAACCCTCCTTGTGACCATTCGAATTCATCAATAGACTTTAACATCTCAAGATTCTCTATGGTGTTCCCACTAGCTGCAAGCTCTTAAGAGCAGTTTACAAAATTTATTTGTTTGGGGTCCGACAGCCTCCTAACAGTGTCCTATGTTTATTTATTTATTTTTAATTTCAGGCACACGGAGACACATTTGGGACACTTCCTGGACACGTCTAATTTTTTTTAAAAGAATAAATTGTCCAACTTTTCATGTTGACCAAATTTAAGCCTGAATCATTTAAATGTTTAAACTAAGATTTTTTTAAAAAAAAAAACTCATTTTTTAACCAAAGATAAATAAACATAAACATAAAAAATTAAAGTTAGAAACCTAAATGTTTCATCTCCTATAATTATTAATTAACTTGACATTTAAAAAGTGTATCCTCAACGTATCCATGTCCTAAGTTTTCTAAAAGTAGCGTATCGTCGTGTCGTGTTGTGTTCGTGTTCGTGACTTGTGTATATATATATTTCTCATTCTAGAATAGATACAAATTCTTCACTCATTAAGTATTCAAATTTACTTTATTATGTTTTATATCTATAAGACTCTTATTTCAACTTATACATATACATTTCATTTTTAAGATTATGAAATACGCAACCCACGTAGTTCCAACTAGTTAAAATCAAATTTGCTACCAAATACATATTTGAAAACATGCAATACAATCTTATTTTTATTGAATTCCTTGTTTTTAGATTTTCTACCGAATAGACCCGTAAAAAGTTTCAATCTCTAAAAATGTGATTTGTAACGATTTAGTCTCTTATTTTTTATTTTGTAATAATTTAGTCTTTAAACTTTAGTATTTAACATTTAGTCTTTATACCTTCAAAATTTGTAACAATTTAATCCATATCGTAAAAAATATATCAAAATTAAGTATAATTCTTAGGTGAAATTATAAATTTAGTCTCTATGTTCTAGATATATTTAGAATTTAATCTCTATGGTTCTACAAATTAAATGTTCATTCTTATAGTTTAAGAAGATATCACAAATAGTAGTTTGTAGAGACTATTTATGAAGATTAAATCCTAACTAGTTAAAAAAAATTACAGAGACTAAAATCTAACTTTCTTTAGACAATAGGTACCAAATTATAATTTAACCTAATCTTTATTATTTAATGATATAGACTTTGTAGCTTATAAGCTTATTGGGTCCTTAATTATTTAATCGATCTACCAATGCAATAAATCTCATCAAATCTTAACCTTAAAGTACAAGGACAAAATGATTACATACTAAAGTTCATAGACTAAACTGTTACAAAAATTGAAGATACATGAACTAAATTGTTACAAACCAAAGTTAAGGAATAAAATTGTGGAAAGCAGATCTCGTCGCCCAAATTCGTTGCAAATAATTTAACCGTATCTACCACTACAAAAGCTAGTCTTAGTGGCAAGACCAGGTCGAACACAGGGAACCACTGAATTTCTCAATAGACTTGTTTACAACCCGAGATAACCGAAGGGGGGTTTGAAATTTGATTTGGTTGCAAGAATTATTAAATTGCATAAAAATAAAAGCACAAAGTAAAAGTTTGAAAATTTTATATGAGAAGAATCTAGCTTGGGTAGTAATAGATTTTCCCAATCCAAAATATTTGATCATCGAATTCTCATTACCGGCATTAAATATTTGCTTACACATAACTAAATTAATTAGAAAAGCTTTAACTTGTCCTAAACAACTAACTAGTCCAATTCGATTCGATGAAAAGCGTGCAAGTTCCAGTTTGTCCTAATTGCATTAAGATTTAGAGAATGTTAGGTAGAATGTTTAATTTTCAAGTGTCTAATTAAACATTCATTTAGTTCTATTCTAATTTGGTTAGATCATTATTCATCTAATTCAATTCGCAAGCTAACCCAACTTAGTGCTTCCTACGAATTAACATACAACAAATGTCACAATTCGTAAATTAATTCAAAACAATAATCACACATCACCAAGCGTACGATAATATGATATAAATCATTCATCATAGAATTGAACCCAACAATACAATAATTCTGTTCAAACACTTACAAATACATTGAAATAGAGAATAATCCTAAGAAACCCAAGCTAGAAAGGATTACCTTAGCCCATAATCGACATACCGATCAATGAGGGTAGAGTTCCAGTGCAAGAATAGACCCAAAATGCAAAGAAAGTAGAGAGAAAACAGAAAGAATTTGGCTGGAATCGGAGATGGGGAACCCTAAGCGGCTAGTGATCTATTTATAATTATCGTGATAGCACCGCGACGCTGACGGACAAACGCGCGCGATCATACTTCGAGCGTCGGGACACTGTATGTTTTTCACGAATTTGATGCTCTCAGGTGGATGGCGCCGAGCAGTGCCGTGACGCTGTCTCTGCAGGGCAAACTGGTCATTTAGGCCTTCTCTTTTCTTGTTGATGCAATTGAGCTCCCTTTTGGCCTATTTTAGCTCCATTTTTCTGTAATTGCCCTGTTCTACCCTTCAAGTGCTCAAACCTACAAAATTATAAAATAAACACGTAAAATACAGGAACAACCCCAAATTTAAGTGGAGCAAGATATCACATTTTCAGCGGTATCAAATTGTTATTTCCATGGAAGTTTAGTGACCAAAAGTGATTTTTAAGCAATAGCATTTCAATCCATATATCTGAAGTTCATCTCATTTTAGTCTCTTATTTTGAAGGCTTCTTTTGGTAACAACTTATCTTTTTATTTTTAGCTTTAGTTTAGGATAATGAAAGAACCACATGTTAGTACGTTGAATAACAGTTGACTAGGGATATAAGATAGCCAATTAGTTGACCAGGGAAAATATGGATGAGAAAAAAAACTAGAGAAGCTAAACTCAATAGTCAATGATATGGTTGTCTTTTGTCTATGACAATTGATTGATAATACCACCACTAATTAGGGCAAGATTTTGGCATTTGAATTTTTATGAAACTATGGAGTAGCATGTGGGAAGAATTCTAAGGGAACAACTTTTATACCATCATTTAAGGGGGAAAAATTATGCTATAACAAAAACAAAAACAAAAAAACCCATAAACTTTACCTGTTTAAAAATTACTATTATTTCAAAGGTTGCAATATTGTCATTACCCTTTCATAAACATTTGAATATTACTCTTGGTCATTCCTAAACGACGAAATATGTTAGAATGTTGGATTGGAATATTAGGATTCATAAAAGTGGGTGATTAAGAATGAAAATTGGGACAAAGAACATTAATATGCCATTATTCTAGGGTCTTAATTTTTATCCAACATTCTAATGAACTTTTTCCGTGTAGTTTTGAAACGTTAATGATAAATCAAGAGTATGTAACTCTTGAAAGAATAAACATACTTTTAAAACAAAAGACAATTTTCAAGAGTTCTTGTTTCCTTTTAAATTTAGAGAAATTATGATTAATAATCAAATATAAGTTATTATTGAGGGACAACAAAAAAAAATCTAAAATATGACAAATTATAAAATATCAATTTTTTGTTGTGCTTTTCTTCCATTTTTACATCAATTAAGAACTAATGACCTTATTTTAGAGGTTGATAGTACAAGCACGATATCAATTTAGTTATGCTCATTTTTACTAAATATATACATTTTGATTGATTAAGAGATTATATATTTTGGTTGAAATAGAATGGACTAGGACTTGATATGGGTTATTTTCATATATTAATAGATCATAATTTGAATTACCTAATAATTAGTATTTGACAGGGTTATTTTGATGAATTGAAAAAGTATAATTAATTAATAATCTTGAAAATCATTTTTGTCATACATCTAATTTTATAATATTTTACCATTATTTAAAATGGAACATCCTATTTTATTATTCCTCTCGTCGGCAAAAAAAAAAAAAAAAAAAAAAAAAAAAATCATGAAATTTATCGACCGCCTCTCCAAATATTTTGTCCAGCTTAATTTATGTTATTATTCACCAATGTTAGATATCTTTGCAATCAATTTGATGTAATGTAACAACTTCTCATAAATTAGTTTTCTAAAAACCACTTCTCATACATCTTATGGTTCTAATTAGATAAGAAGTCAAATTGATTTTTTTTTTCCTTTTTGCAAAGGAAAGTGAATGAATATTTCTATATTGGAAAATACCAATGTGTAAAAAAGTATAAGAATTTGTTAGAAATCATGATTATTTAAATTTATTTATTTTCATAATAAGAAAATAACAATTAAAATATCATCATATAAATTTAACTACTATTAATAATAATTTATAACATTAATTTGAGCCTAAGTTAATTAGGGATGTTCAAAAAATTCGATAACCCAACCGATTTGGACTATTCAACCCAAATCGTAAGGATTGGGTTGGGTTAGATTTTATTTTTAGATTGGGTTGAGTTGAAAAATTTTAAAAATAGGTTTTCGAATTAGGTCTTGTTTCATAGGATTTTTGTCCGGGTCAACCCAACCCAACTTGGAATTTATATATAAGTAAAACTTAATTTTTGCTTAGATCTTCTACTGCCCACCCCCAACCCCGTAATAGAGTAAATTTACTTAGTTGTATTTGTATAATTGTATTTGTATTTTTTTAAAGCATTAAGAAGTGAAAGACAACAAATGAAGAACAAAATTCGCTCATTCCTTGTAACGCCTCATGCTTAGAATTTGGCTGATGGGTTCTTTTAACATGCTTTGTTCTCACTCACATACTTCCTAAGAAGATTTCCAAGAGACCACCCAACATAAAATTCGCTTAACTTTGAAGTTTGTTATTTCAAAATATGAACTTGAACATCTAAATGGTTGGACTTAGTTTCTTTTGAAGTTTATAGTTGGATGGGATTGGGGGATTTAAACCACGGGCCTTTGGGTTCTCAGTACATATAGATACCAGTTGAGCTAAGCTCTCGTTGGCTACTATATTTATGTTTATTTATATAAAATATGAAAGTTTAAATTGAGGAGCAAAAATCAAATTTAATAGAGAGAGAATTTTTTTAAAAAAAAAAACCCATGGCCCAACATAACCCAACTCGAAAATATTTGAGTTGGGTTGAGTTGACCTTATATAAAGAATTGATAGATTTACATATTTGACCAATCTAAATTTTGAAGTTGGTAAAAAAAAAAACCCTAACCAGGCCCAACCCCATGTACACCCCTAAAGTCAACTGGTTAAGACATATTGTTTTTAACTAAAAGCGTTCAATTTTCTCTTACATTCATTTTTTGGGTTTGTTGTTGAAATAAAATAAAATTAAACTTATATGAGAAATTCAAAATTTCAACAATATCCCACCAAAAAAAAAGAAAAGAGAAAAAAAATTGGATTAATAAAAAGTATTTAGAGTGCTGAATTGAATTCTGAAGCCTGAAATTTAATATATTGGAGTTAAAAATTGTGTTTGAATTACAAATTGATTTAGTTGAAATTAATAAATATGTGTTTGAGGTAAAAAATTGTTTAGCTAAGAGTTATTTTAGAGAGCGAGAGAAAAAAGCCCTAAAAAAACTTGAGAAATTGGATCGGATAGCAAAAAATAAGATGTCGTTTGGATTTATGGCAAAAATCATAAATAATAAGATTTATGGCAAAACGTGTGCAAGACACATGGGTGAATTTTCCATAATACCTATTTTGCCCTTGATTGGTTTGTATGTTCGACAAATAAAATACCGTGTAAGTGGCAAAATTGATTCATAACCAAAATTAAAATACAGTGTAATTGTGGAACTTGATTGATAGCCGAAATTATAGATTCGATTTCAAACCTGAATTTTAGCGTCATCTCTTTATTGGTTTGTATGTTCGACAAATGAAATAGAGTGTAAGTGGCAAGATTGATTCATAACCAAAATTAAAATACAGTATAATTGTGAAACTTGATTGATAGCCGAAATTATTAGATTATACCTAACATTCAATTTCAAACCTAAATTTCAGCATCATCCCTTGACTTTGGCCCAAATTTTGAATTCAAATCTATTTTTAGTATTCAAAATAGATTTTCATAACTAGTTTACCAATTAATTCAAAATTAACGAATTTCTTCCTTATTTTTCTCCCTGAACTTTTAATTTGAATTTATATTTATATTTATTATAAAATTCATTTTATCGTAATACTCAACCATTATTTAAAATTTGGTCAAGGATACACCGTATTTTAATTGTATTTTAATCTTTTTCATTATTTTATACATATTTTGATTAAACTGATCGTATATTTCTCATATTTCATTTTCACATTGTATATCATTGATATATTATAATGTTAGTATATTTTTTTTAAAAAAAAATTTGAAATATATTCAATGATATATCATTATATCTCTACAAAAATAGTTGTTATTTATGACCAAGTAAGTATTCTCTTTGGTTTCCTTTTAATTTTGTATTTTAGTGTCAAAATGGATATAATTGAGAAAATCAATTTAAATTTATTTGATAGAAGATTTGAAAATTTTGCATTTAAGTTGATAAAAGATTTAAAATTTGTAAATTCTAAATTTAGGAGGGAAAAGTATAACAGTCAACCTTAATTAGAATTTTATAAAGTTAACCTTAATTCGAATTATATATATATATTTCATTTTTTAAAAACCCAATAAATTTCAACCAAATTTGAAATGTCTAATAAATAAAAAGTAAAAATAATAATAATAAATAAATAAATAAAAGAAAAAAAAAAGGAAAAAATGCCCTAGAGCTACAACTTCTTTCTCTTTTCCCACTTTTATTGTTCAACCATTATCGTAGTCGCATAGCAGGTTAAAGTATGTTTTTTTTCTTTTTCTCACTTTTTTTTGTTCGTTCATGAGTCTCCAATTAGTAGCCATACAACTCTCCATCTATAATTTTCTTTCATTCAATCGTACGTTCTTCTTCTCTATGATGTTGTCGCCCATTATTGAATACCAACAAGATCCATATCCTCTTTTTTTTCCTCCTCTTATTTCACTCTAGTTCAACCACAAACTACCAGGTTAAATCTTGTTTTCTGCTGCAATCTTCCACCAAGTTGCTTGCCTTAAAAATGTGTTCGATTCAATCCATTTTTGCATAAATATATATTTTTTTATTTTTTGTTGTGTATCTTCTATATAATACTTAAATACAGTGTATTTTCATTAGTTTAGCTCTTTTTGGTATGCTTCTACTGTGATAATTGTTTAGTTACAGTGTATTTGAAGTTTTTTGAACGTTTTTAAAATTTTCCAGCTTCAACTTATGAACGTTAGGTATTTATTTGTAAGTGAAGGCAGTTTTGATAATTTGTCATTATTATTTTTAATTATTTAATTTAATTTTTCTATTTTCACAATTTCAAAAATTTTTTGCTATTTTTCCAACTGAAACTTCTAAATTTGCTATTTATCTGGTCAGTCCATTAAACGTCTGAAGTCGGTGGCCCATTTTCTGACATTCACTCGGGTCCGGCTATCCAGCGATTAACGCGGCCCACTGGGCCAGATGGGCCAATAAACCTCTTTATGATTAATGTTTCAAATATTTATAAAATCGACCCTTTACTTCTGAAATATTACAATATTTGCCACCAGGCTTATGTTTCAACTCCGAAAATCTCCCGCTAACTAGTTCAGAATTCTCGGACTTCAATTTCTTCGTCAGTTTGCAGTTCGTCCATTAGTCGTCACCGTAGCCTCCGCCACCTTGGCTCGACGGCACTGACCGGGGATCAACTCACCAACTCGTTTCACTTGCAGCCGCTTTCTAATTTCTTCTTCCTGTCGCTGTCGCGCCATTTCCACATAGTTAAATGTCAGCGCAGAATTTAGCAAGATAGGGTTGGGGATCGTAGTGTACACAACTTTTGAAAATGGAGAAGAAGCACGAGATTGATACTCCGGTGAGCTCCAGCCAGATTGATCTGAAAAAGTCCTTCAAGCTTGCCGTTCGTTCTCTCCTCACTTCCTGTTCCAGGGAGGTAAGCACGAAAGTTTTCTGTAATGTGTATAATGTTTTGGAAATGGAGTCGAATTGGTACTTAAAATGAGAATTTGCATCCCAAATGACAATTTGGTCATGAGAGATATTTTTAAGGTTACTTTTATAAGATGGTAAAATTTGTATAGTTGTGTTTTTTTGTTACATAATTAAGGAGTTTCGGGAATGCTTTTCGAGATTTACGACTGCGGAGCAAGAATATCTTCATCGTCTTTTCATTCAGGTACTACTGTTCTGCTTTTGTATGTTTTCTCTGAGGTGAAAGCAAATTAGCATCATGGACAAATTGGAGATCTTGAGTTTCTTTCAGTACAATTCTAGGACGTTTTCTTGTGTCCATCCTTCTTAAATTTGTTGCATATGCAAATCCTGTACTGTCTTCAATGGTTAGCAGCATGTAATTTGCGTTACATTGTTTCGAATTCGCATATGTTCTTATTGCTTTTAGTTTCCTTGGACATTGGAATAATAGATTTTGGTGTTCATCAAACTTTCAGGTTATAACTTCTTTGCATGGAAACATAGAGGTATATTTCCATTCAAGGTTTTGCTTCAGAGTCCATCCTAATAATTGTATTTCGGGATTTCCTGATTAGTATCATGTGATTATGTTTTTTTGTCCTTTTTCTCAACGAGGCACTTAATGAAATAGTGCTTATTTTATGCTTAGGCTTACTGTTGTTCTACTTGGATGCTCTCTTTACTTTTAACCAATCATCATGCCACAGAATAATCATAGCTCTTCATCATACCCATTGGATTTTCTTCTCCACTTATATATAAATTTTTAGCACGGTAGTTTTCATCTAGTGTTTTCACAATGTAAGGTCCACTTTAAGTTGACAAGCTTGTTGCTTGTCTAATGACTGGGGCACATTACAGACCATATTGGACTACAACGAGACACATAATTTAGAATAGAAAGAATATATATTGTAAATAGAAGATAGGAGTACATGTGAACCAAAAATTTGATTGATTCTGTCTCTAAGAGTTAAGGAATGGGAAAAGGGAAATTTTCTAAATAGTATGCAAAAAGCGTTGAAGATTTTCTTTCAGTATAGTGCTTACTGCTTTGTCAGTAGGGTGCAAAAATTAAAAGCAACCCACGCAATCACCTGAAAGAAGGTGCTTGCCATAGACTACTAGTGCAGTCTCTGTCGCCCATTGCTGTAGTAGGCAATCACTTAAGCTTGTCTCAAAACAAATCTCACAATAAGATTCTCTTTTTTTTTACATTATGTGGTCATCAACCGCATTTCATTTTAATTCTCTTTTTACACAGCAATTTCTGGTCAATAACGCCACCTTTATCTGAAATGTACAGGACGAGTTTGAGTCATTATGTGTTGAAACACAGGTAATGCTCCTGTTTCTGTCGACTTATTATGCCCAGGTTTGTCAACTTTTTTTTTTTTTTTTTGGGGGGGGGGGGGGGAAGACCTTTAGGACATTAGATTGCTTTCCTGTGATCTGGTCAATAATACTTCTTTTTATTCCTTTTCCAGAGTGTGTGTGTGTCTCTCTCTCTCTGTCTCTATATATATATAAATAAAGGTTTGGCCATGACTCCTTGGACAAGTTCAATATGAGTGGGGGTGGGGGGGCTTCGTTGGAACTATTGATATAGTCGTTTTAGAAAACTCAACTTAGTTTGAATTAAAGAAGATAAGAAAAACATGAGTGATTAGTAAGAAATAGTGGAAATAGGTGAGTTGATCATGATGGTTCGCATGATAGGAACTGTAATCGACATTCTGTAATGTTTCATGCTATACAATGATTATCTTCTTCTCAATTTCCAACTTCGTGACTTTGTGTAGTGGGTAATATTAATATGTTGGGATTTGTTTTAAGTGGTGATGTATTGCTAGCCATTTGTGTCTATGACTCTATATGCAGGTGACCTTCCCTCTGCCATTGTGTCACTGTTTTCCTTGCATTATAATAGTTTTGCTCTATCCAGGTGGGACTTATACTTGATAATGTTGAACAACTTTTGGAACAGCAAGATCTAGACCCATTGTATTCCAAGAAGTAGGTATCTTCTTCTGCAAGGTTATTTTCTTGATCAGATTTGATTTTGTAATTAGATATAGGTTTAAGAGATACTTTAGTCCTTGAACTTTTATGAAATCAACAATTTAGTTCCTGAACTTTAGCTTGTAACAATTTAGCCTGCACTTTCAATTTTGAGACAATTTAGTTCCTCAACTTTAATATGTCACAATTTAGTCCTTGCACTTAAAAAATGTATGCGGTATCAAATTTTATCAAATTTAAGTGTCAATTTTTTTTTTAAAAAAATTATATAATGACTTTAGTCTTGGTAGATTATATATACATTTGGTCTCCAATCAGTAAATCTATTTGCATATGGAAAAAATGTGATTAAATCTTAACAAAATTTTTACAATTGGGACGAAACTGTTATAATTTTTAAAGTACATGGGCTAAATTAGTACGAACTTGAATGTACGGGCGTTACAAACTAAAGTTCTAGGACTAAAATTGTTTCTTTTATGAAGTGTAGGGGCTAAAAGTATTTTTTAATCTTAGATTTATTTTATGGATGAAGAATCTAAGCATTGTTTTATACATTGCCTGAAATATATGTTGATTATACAAGAGTTTGAATGTTAATTTACTCAAACCTTCTTTTATAACACTGCAAAATGCACTGACTACCTTTGCATTATAAGGATTGTTACAACCAAATCCTCAAACTATAGAGTTGTTACAGTTTAACCTATCTTTCAATTGGATAAAATCTGAAAACTATAATATTAACCACCATCAATAACTACAATTTAACTATGATAAGACTTGGGAGATGTTTTTGAGGTAGGTATAAGTAGGTCAGTTTTATTAACCTGGTGGAAGTCATAGTTAATTAGTTGTTAAATTTAAAATAATTTAACATGTTTAATATTATTCTTTTCAAGTTTGATAGAAGTACAAATTTTGGGTTAAATTGTAAAAATTCTATAGTTAAAGAATTTGATTGTGATAATTATATAATTCGGAGATAGTTTGTACATTTTGCAGTATATTACTCGTGGTTATGGTGTTACAATGGTAGGTACAATTATAACAATTTTGTAAGTTTGCGGTTAAAGGGTAATTAGTTAAATTGAAAGTTTGAGCGTGTGAGTAACAACTCCTATTCATGTTGGTTTTTTCAATTTCACCTCTTTTTCCCTTGTTTTTCTTTTTCATGCAATGGGATGGGAAGGAGCCTTCAGAGTCAGGCTTCCGTAGGCTTTACAGATTGGATTTCTCTAGTGGAGTTAACAAATAACAACATCTATAATGCAGGACTAATATTGTGGAAATTGCCAATTGTCTGTCCATGACAAAGAAGAATGAGATTCAACACTTGAAGGACATGCTAAAAACGGTGAGCAACACTTGTAATTGTGACGCTTCTTCTAAATCAAACCAACTTAACTAATATTTTCTTCATCAGTAAATCTAACTAAAGGTATTGCCTCCCCTTTCCACATCAAAACTAATAGTTTTATATTCAGTGGTTTTTTATTTCCTATGATTTGAATTTGATAGGAACGAGTATGCTTTTGCATTGTTTCTGTCTCTAAGCATGCATCCTAGCTATTAGGTAAAAAAGGCTCAATAATGCATTTGCTTTAGTACACTTGTAAGCTAAGGCTTTGCCAAGGTCAAAATGCGTGAGCTTCTTTAGGCAGCAACTGCAGTATATTTGAACACTTCTCTTGGTTTCTGATTACATGTGGTACTCTTTTTACTTGTATATTATGCTTTTCCCTGTACGTAAACTTCTATGTGGCTGTCTCCTATCTACCGATAGTTACATGTATTACCTGGCCATTACACTCTTGTTTCTGAAAACAACCTGTGCTGGCTTTTTTTTGTATGGCCTGAGCCAATAGATTATGTGTGGCTTTGCAAAGTGTCATTACAAAGATTATCAATTAACCCATCCACTAACGTTCACTTTTTACCTAATTATTTGTTAACAAATAAAGTTAGCAAGTTTTCTCATGATTGAAATTTTCTCCAGGCCGAGGAACAGAACCGGCTTATTCAAGGCCGTATCGATGTCCTAAGGAAAGGAGTGCAAGATGTCTCAGGCATGGCAGATGCTGTTAAAAAGGTGCAATTTTTATTTGGCGACCTTTTCCCACCTCTTTCAAATGGATAAATAATTTGAAAATGGTAGATAAAAATAGAAAATGGCTGACTAAAGCAAACTTAGATGGTTGGTTAGATTTGTCAATGGCTCAGTTAGTATTTTGAGCAGTCTAAACAAAATGTGTTTGAACAATCATTGAGGCTGCCTTTTGACTTGCTTTTGTGAGCGTTAAGAGTAATTACGTACAAATCTTAACCACTTTGAATGTCTGGTAAGATTGATTGTGACTGAATTTGTTAAAATCACCTTTTTAGTCACATGTTCATTCTCTCCGTTTTAAAAATCTATTTTTCTACCTGCTTTATATTTAACAAATAATTTAAAACAAACAAAATATAAATATAAGTTGAATGAATATATGATATGATATTTTAAATAATTATTTTAAAAATATAAATTATCAATAAAAATAAGTTATGTGAATTTTGATTGTAGGTCTATTTTGTCATTGTTATTAGTCACAACAATTTATCATTATTTACCAAACACTCTAATCTATCTTTTTAAGTTTAAAGTTAAAATTTACCAAGCACTATCACCTACTTTTTCAGGTTTAAAATTTACCAAACACTAATTTACTTCTTTTTACCGTTAATTTTTCTAGAAGCATAATTGCTAGCAATTATTTAAAAAGCTACAACTTCAAACTAAGCCAATTCTGGAAATAATGATTTCTTTTCTAAAAGATTCCAAGAATTTAAGGGCCTGTTTTGTAGTCTTCATGTTTTGAGATATATGTTTGATAGAAGGTTGAAAAATTACATTCCAACTTAAACAATTGTTTGAAATGTGTTTGATAATGTATTTATAAACTATAAAACTAGATAAAGTTATCTAATTAATATTAGGTTGAATATAAAGTAATATTAATTAATTTATGGATATGTTTTATGTTATAATTTTAGTATAATTATTATTTTATTTCTTAATACATATTTTAATTTGAAAAGTAAAATGATTTGAGTCTACAACATGAAATACTATATTTATTAACGTTTTTATCTATTTCTTTTCTTTTCTTTTTTAATATAGTTTTGCATTTAAAATTTCAAATTCAAAGTCTGGATTCAATCAAAACATGAAAATGTTATTTTTAGAATTTTCACTATTTGGATTCTAGAATCCGAAAACAATTTAAAAAAACAGAAATTAAATTACTTGCCCAACACATGTTCACTAAATTCAAGGAATTTGAAAACATAATACATAATTCAGGATTTCAAATTCTCTACCAAAGAGGTTCTAAACAATAAGAAAATAAAACTCAAGACCTAGTTTCTAACCTTTATAGCTAATTAACCTGTAAACGTTCACAGCTAAGAAACAGATGCAGATCTGATGGAACTGATGGCGTTAACGAGATATTCGATACTTAACTGATGCTTCTTCGACTCGTTGTTGCCATCCTAGGATTGCTGTTAAATAACGAGGTCAGTATGTAATTTAGATAGATTATACTTGGGTAGTTTTATTTTATGTGCCAATTTTCAGCTTAGCTCAAGCTTTATATTTCATGTCTGCAACTATACATGTTTTGCGTTGTGGTCCATGTTATCTTCTGTCTAATTCATACAATCTGTCTTGTATCAAAGAAATATTCAATGCCTAATGAAGAATCAGCTATGTTGGAATTCTATATGGCCCTTGTTTTTTCTCCACTCATTCTCTGCGGATATTTTTGGTAGGCTTTATCATCCTCCTTGCAATGGAGATTGTAATCACAATTCAATGCCACCTACGAAGCATGACCACTCCATTTTAGGTCGAGTGTCCATAGGACACCTGTTTGACAGGCAAATTTTTGTGTCCTATTTTTATTTAGTTATTTTTAATTTCCAACACGTGGGACACATTTGAGGCACTTCTTGGACATGCCTTAGAGAGAATGGTCAAACCTTTTATGTTGGATCCAAATTTAAAGTCCAAATCAATTATATGTTAAACTAAGATAAGAAAACAAAAGGAAAGCCCATTTTCTTAACCAAAGATTAAAAAAAAAACATAAATATAAAAAAACTGCAGTTAGAAACCAAAACATTTCATCTCCTATAATTGTTAATTAACTTAACATTTTATACTTGTTATAGTCGAGTGCATTTAGTATTTTATGTTAAATTATATATATCTTTAAAGAAACAATAATAGAAAAAAGTGTATTCTCAACACGTCTATGTCCTAGTATTTTTTTTAATATTTATAAATTAGCGTATCATGATGTCGAGTTTGTGTCCATGCTTTTTAGGAAGCCACATACGTGTAAATTGCATTTAGGTCCATCCATGATCAGTTGAAAATTTATGGACAATGTTTACCAAGGACAACCTAACCGGCAAATATGTTTGTTTTTTGATGCAAACATTACAGATTGGATATTATATATATGTATGGAGGTACCTATTATGAGCTTTCTCTAAGAAAAGGAAGTGATTGACTTTTTTTAGGCAGGATGAAGCGGCATGTTTGCCCACGAAATGCTTTCTCTCAATTAAATTAAGTGATTGACATTTGAATTGCTCTAAATTTATGTTATTTGTCAGTATTAGATTGTGATTTAGCATGTTAAATATGAACCACACAATTTCAAATTTGTTGATCTTAAATTATTTTATTATTATTATTTTTTGTTTGTTCAACATCTAGGTAAATTTGAATCTCATTGATTGGAGGTATGTGTTAACTAATTGAGTTGTACTTAAGTTTTCGTTGAACTTTTTAGTTTACAAATTGTGTGGGTGGAAGATCAAAACTACACCGTAAGAACTTTTTGATTTAAAGTGGTTATGGATGCTTTGTTTATTGAATTAGGCTCATACTGGCTTATGTAAGATTGTTTTATATAATGAGGATATATATTTAAATAATATAATGAGATAAAAGTATAAAATTTTGAAAAAAAAAGGTCAATTTTGCTGAACTTGTTAGGTTATAGCAATTTGAATCTTAAACTTTCAATTTCATCGCATTTGACTCAAACTTAAATAGTTAAATAAGCATTTCAATATTTACTCTCGGTTCCGTTTTTGTTGATTTGCCCACTAATTTTATCCAAAAATAATGTGAACATCTTCTAAGCTCATTAATTTTCAATAAAAGAAAGTTTTCTCTAAGGTTTTACTTATTTCATATGATATATATGTTTTATAATTCATCAAGTGCATAGGAAAAATTACGATATTTGGAGCGAAAGCTTATTAGAAAATTAACATTGCAACATTTTTAGTTTAAGGTTGAAACTGCAATACTTATTTAAGTTTAGGGTTAAATTTGTCGAAATTGGTAGTTTAGGGGTTCAAATTGATAAAACCGTGTAAAGTTTAAAAAAAAATTTAATTTTTATTTCCAAAATGTTTCAATGGGAAAATTAATTAGGTTAAACAAATTTAGTTTTTGAACTTTGAGATTTATGTCTATTCGATCCTTGATCCTTCAAAATTATGAATTTATTCTCTTAAATTTTAAATATTTAAAAAATTGATAGTTCTACTAGCATAAAATTGAAACCTTAGGATTCCATTATTAGACATAATATTTAAATATATATCTAATAGATCAATTAACTTTTAAAAATTGTGTTAGAAAACTATTAGTCATATAAATTTGGAAGTTTAAGCACTAATTTTAAAAATTTAGGAATCAAATAGATACAAAATTCAAAGTTTATAAACTAAACCTGTAATTAAAACTATTAATTAATCCTGAAAAGGGAATGTTGGTTTAAGTAACTACCATAAATTTATAAATTTAAAGTGCAAAAAAGAAAATCATTTTTTTTCTATTAGAGGATCGAAGATGCTCGACAGCTCAATGAAAGCTGATGCGTACTATCCTTTAAGGTCAGAGGTACGTACAAATATTTCATATTGATTTGGTGCAAAAGGCTTCTAGAATCTTTTCCTTTCTTTGGTTTATTTTTTTTCCCAATCTTGTTGTTACGTGTATAAGGTATTATACGACATTTTATTGATGTTTCTACATATTCATAAATTTAACATAGATAAAAGGTGAGAATCAATATTTTTCATTTTATCTTAAGAAATCTATGAAACATAAGCAAAATATCACTAGTAAATATAATATATAAACAATAGACATTTTAACTTGTTTAAAAAGTATAACATGTTTATTTATTTGTAGTTTAAATATATATTTTTGAATTTTTGTAATGATTTTTCTAGAAATTTCTATCTACATTTTCATAAAATTGGGATTTCAATATTTCTGTTGATATCGAACTTTTATAATTTAGTATATCTCATAAGGTTTCTTCTTTGCTTTGTAGGCCACGTGACGGTGAGTTTTGTGTAAAAGAAATTTCTTTATTGCATTTAAGGACAAAGAAATTGAGAACCAATCAACATTTACATCAATAAACAATAGGATTAGAGTATAATTAGTTGATAATTTGAATAAATTAAAATTGGAATTAGTAATATTTAGTACAGCTTGATGTAATGTATAATTGAATGAGGAAGTTTGAAATTGATCAGAATTAATGATTCAATGAAACAAAATGTCAAAAGAAAAACTTGGCATTCAAGATGACGAGATAATCGTAGAAGATTTTATAGAAGGAAGCTCCCTTACGATAATGCAATTAAAAGTCAAATTTATAATTGATTAGTCGATGAGTTCCAAATCTACAATTTTTTTTTTCTTTTTTTGGGTGAATGAGTTGTAGATTTACAAGTCCTCTTATGACTTTTTTTTTTTTAATAAAAAAAATTATTAATTGAAGTGAAATCAAAGTTGTGAGATTCTATTAGTTGATTTTTATATGTTATATATACATGTATCCATAGTTTTGATTTGATATAACAAATCAATTGAATACTATACTTAAGTAAGTGAATTGAAAACGAAACTTTTTACCGATATAAAAAATGTCAAACTATTTACAGAAAATAACAAACATCTATTAGCTTCTATACTTCTATCATTTCTATCATTGACAGACCCTGATAGAATTCTATCAGTATCTATCACAACTATCTAAAAATGTATAAATAATTTTCTTTATTTTTCTATTTTTAAAAATTCCCTTAAAAATAAATTAGAGGAAGATAGATTTTTTTTTTTTTTTTAAATGAAGTTTTAAATGTTGATGTCAACAAAATCGAAAGGTAATTGATATATATATATATACATATTAAAAAAATGTTGATATCAATAAAAATGTCGAGACTTTAAATTTATGAAAATGTTGACATTGATATATATTTTCGATAAAAAAATTATAAATATTAAAAAAAACCTTATTACAAATGTTTAAATCAACAATTTATTATTAGCATTAGATTCAGGTTAATGATACTTTGTTAATATGTTAATTATATTTTGTGATCAATTTTTTAGGAAGAAGTGAAAAGTTCTAATTTATCCTTCATATCAATAACGAACTAGTAACTATTGACATGTCAATGAAATGTTAAAAATTTTAGACCACATTTAGTAACTATTTGATTTTTAGTTCTTAATTTTTAAAAGTTAAGTCTGCAAATATTCCTCTCACACCTTAAATGTCTTACTTTCTTATCTATTTTTTATCAATGTTTTCAAAAATCAAGCCAAAATTTGTAAACTAAAAAAATGCCCCGTATAGTAACCATTTGATTTTTTGTTTTTGTTTTTGAAAATTAAGTCTATAGACACTCTTTTTACCTTCAAATTTCTTCTTTTATTATCTACTTTTTACCAATGGTTTAAAAAATCAAACCAAAATTTGAAAACAAAAAAAGTAACTTTTAAAATTTGTTTTTGTTTTTAAAATTTGACTAAGAATTCAACCATTGTACTTACGAAAGATGCAAATCATTGTAAGAAATGGAAGAAAATAGACTTAATTTTTAAAAACCAAAAAAAAAAAACGAAATGGTTACCAAATGGGGCCATAATTTTTAAAAATTTGTTTTCGTTTTTAGAATTTGGCTAAAAATTAACTCTTGTACTCAAGAATGATGCAAATCATTGTAAAAAAATATAAAAAAAAATAAACTTAATTTTTCAAAAATAAAAAACCAAAAATAAAATAATTACGGAGGTTAATTCTAAGTTTGAAAATGCAAGTTGTGGCCAACTTGATTTAGAATTGTTTAGATATGCATTGAATTGGACAATATATATATATAAACTAGAAGATCTGAATGAAGCATGCAATCTTTTTTTGTTTTGTTATAAAAGATGGCAGCCACGAATCCAAGCAAACCAATTTTAGTTCCTTCCGTGGCGCCACGTGTCTCTCTTATTATTTGTTGATATTTTCAATTACTCTCGCCCACTATCTTATAATAACTTTACAGCTACTAAATATATCATTTTGTTAGATATTTATATATATTTTTTCTATTTTATTTTAGTCCAACAAATATTGTGAATTCAATTTTGACCTCCTAAGAAGGAATAGATGAATTACTAAATAAGGGTTCTTGTTCGCAAATATATATTACTATTATTCATTTTTGTTTTCATCGTGTAATTATCATATTAAATTAAACTTTGTTGTTATGTTCTAAAAATTTTTAAGTTAAATTATAGGTTTAGTTTAGGGAAATTTTTAAAAATAGAAAAAGAATGGAAATTATTTATATAAAATAGTAAAATTTTTAGATAGATGCATGTGATAGACTATAAAAATCTATCAATGATAAAAATAATAGAAGTTTATCACTGATAGATGCTGATAGAAGTCTATCAATGTCTATCAGTGTTTTTTTTATTATTTTCGGTAAATAGTTTGACATTTTTTTCTATTTGTAAAAATTTCTCTTTAGTTTATGAAATTTTAGATTTGAGTTAATAAGTTCTTAAAGTATAAAAAGAATTTTTAAATTTGTGTTTCATAGGTCTATGAACTTCAAAGGTATCGATTAGATCCTAGAATTTTAATTTTGTATCTAGTAGTTTTTTAATATTTTTAAAATTAATAATAAATTGAACATCAAATTGATATTTTTTGTTTGATAAAGCATTGATTATGTAACCAATAGGTTCGTAAATTTTTTAAACCATCAAATAGATAAAGGATCTATTAAACATAATTTTGAAAAATTCTTAGATTTATTAGACACAAGATCGAAAAGTTTGTAACTTATTAAACATTTTTTTTACGATATGTGGGGTAGAGGGATCGAACGTTAGAGAGGTTTACAATACAAATTCATTCCAGTTGAGCTATGTTTATGTTGGCATTAGACATCTTTTAAAGTTAAAGAATCTATTAATAAACAAAATATTAATAGTTTAAAAACTTATTTAACACAAAATTAAAAGTTCAAGATCTAAACTCGTAATTTTGTTATATTCTGATTAAACTTGGAAGGTACAAGCAGGTCGATTATACGATTTTTCAGCTAGTAGTTACTAATTTATTTAACGAAAAACAAAAAGTGTAAAACAATATTTCAAACACCAACTTGTTTGAGCCTATAACTCGACTAAATCAATTTTTCTTATCTGTATTTATAAAACAAAGTAGGAAAATATCTTCAAATGTGAGGATTGTATCAATTAAAATCTTAAATTAATAATATTTAAACACTGACTTTTGTATAGTATATAAAATTACAATAACCTTCCGTACGTTTCATTTAGAAAAACATTTTGTGGGCTAAATCATATCCATTAAACTGTTACACTTTCATAAGAGTATCGATTTAGAATCTCAGTTAGAATTTTCTTTAGAAATCATGCATCCATATATCAACTTTAATAATTTATTTTGTAAAATTGACATTTGAAGAAGTCTACACACCCTGTGAGAATTGTTTTGTGGATGATTATCGTCAAAGGTAATCAAAAAGTCTAATTTGATTCGCTTTTTTTTTTTTTTTAATTTAGGAATTTAATTGATAAAAATCATAAATTTCACATTATATATTTGTCAAATGAAGTATGAAGGTGTAAATTGTTATATTTACAAAAGTTAAGAGTTATTTAAATTTATATAAATATTAGTTTAAGATTGTAATCGATAAAAACCTCTAAAATTTAGAAGTATGAATTAATATTTACCAAAAAAAAAAAAATAATAATTTAAAGCATGTTAAGTAAAACTTATTGAATGGATTAAATAATCAAATGTTTTTTAATTAATAAATGAATTGAAGTATTTAAAATTTTAAAGTTAAATTACAAGGTTAGAGGCAGTTTAGATTGACTTTCTAAGTATTTATGAACATTTTTTTTGCACTTATAAATACTTAATTAAACACTTAGAAAGTCAATAGAAATGCACTCTTAATATCTAAACTTTGAGAATTCTTTGAACTTTAAAAAATTGTGTCTAATAGATTTTTGAACTTTTAATTTTTTGTCTAACAGGTCCAGACACGTTTAAATTTCTTAAAAATTAATTGATCTATGAAATACAAACTTGAATTTTATGTCAAATGAATCTATAAATTTGTAACTTTTTTTTTGCTTTTCGTAGATATGTGAATTTTATAAAAAAAATATTCAACAATTCAGAGATAAAATAGATATAAAATATTAAAGTTAAAAGATTAAAAAAAAAGGTCAAAGGCTAAAAGGTGATAGGTTCAATCTATGGTGCCTATCTACTTAGGATTTGATATTGTACGAATTTCTTTGACACCAAAATATTGTAAGATCAGGTAGGTTGTCTCGTAAGATTAGTCGAGGTATGTGTAAGCTAGCCTAGACACTCACGAATATAAAAAAGAAAAGAAAATATTAAAATTGTAATTTAACCTGATTTTTTATTTTTAGGATACTATCTTTTCTCTCTGAATATTTTAATATAAAATTTGTAGGCATTGGGAAATAAAGTCAACGAAAGCAGGCACAGTTAGAAGAGTACTTGCACAGAAGTCCAAACCATTAATCCCCCACATGATGGGGGATGGAAAATAGCTGGTGTAATTATTAGGTTTAATTTATATGACATTTTAATTCAAATATAATAATAATTTATAAAATTTAAATATATGTCTTTGGTGGTAAAATCCAAAGAATATATGCATGATTGACGTAGAAATAATGTTCAAAGTAGCACTTTAATTGAATAACATTTCAAAACAAAATTGTAATTTAACCCAATAATGGCCGCTACTTCGTCATTTTTCTTTGGCAATTTAATCTAATAATAACCTAATCATAAATAGCAATTTTGTATCAAACTGAGCATGATTTAATGGAAATTAGCATATGCTTTATTTTTAGAGATTTAAATTCAAATCTTCAAACCAATGTTGTTGTACTAAAAAAAATTGTAGCATTTTGATTTTCTTTATTATTGTGGTTGACATAACAAATTCAAATGACGATATAAAATAGATGTCAATATAATCTAGGTATACTCAACTGGTTAAAACAAATGCTAAAAACACATGATGAAAAGGGCTTGAGTTATTCTTATTATATGTTCAACATTTAAGATCAAAGTCAAAAAATGGAATCTCTAAAGCATATAAATTGACGTGACAACTTATATGTAAAAATTGATTTGGGTACATAAATGATTTTAATGATATTTTTTTAGTTCAAATGAATAGTAAAAATGAGCTACATCTTCCAAATAATTACAAATATTATCACATACGCCTTCTAATATTTTACACATAAGCTACCATGCATGCCGATTTTTATTCTTTACTTTAACCAAAAAAAATGGAGCAATTTAAAAGTTTAAGGGGATAAGCAAATTTCATAATTCAAATGTGAAACGAAGGATATGTTTGGTTTAACTTTTGAAGTGTTTAATTTTGAAAATAAGTTATTTTGGAAAAAATTGGAGTGTTTGGCAAACTACTCAAAATAGCTTTTGAAACGCTTTCAAAATATATTTTGAACCGTTTTTACCAAAAAGGTTTAAATAAAAATAATTTTTTTAAAAAATACTTTTTCTCTACTCAATCCAAACTGACTCTAAAACTTTGTAAAATGACATAATTAAAACATATCTCTAAAAGTTTCAAGAATATTTAGTATAATTTAACCTAATTCGTCCTAAAATTGTCCTCTTTCAAAATATGTTGGATATTTTATAATATTGTGAAATAAGTGAAAATTGAATGGATTATATTTAATTTATAGATTAAATTCATTTTTTAAACTTTCAAATTGTATTGAAACTATCAAATTAAATTGTTGAATTTGAGTAAATTGTTTCATTTACAAATTTAACTTTCGCTTGTTAAATTTTTAATTTCTTCTATTTGATGAGTAATGTTTAAAATTTTCAAGTACCTACACAATTGAGTTAGGTTTGAGATGTGTTTTAATTGTTATTTTTATTTGATTTTATTTTACATTTGGAAGAGTTACTAAATTGTTGCTTTATAAATAGCATTTTTTTTTTTTTTTAATTTAGAGCATCTCATTTTAATTTGAAGAGTTTTTTCTCTCCTCTCTTTCTATCTTTTTTATCTTGAGTTGGGTTAAGAGCAAGTAAAAAAAAAATATGTTGAATTTGGTTGCTGTTACACTAAAACTAGCCAATGTATCCTGTTGAGATAATCGTTATAGTTTGCTTGTAGCTTGTGCAAAGCGAATAATTTCCTTCAAGACAACGCTTATCAGAAGTGTGTCTCGGCTACCTATTGACGTTTCCACAAGATCTTGAGATTTTTGTTATTTCAAAATTTATAAGCCCTCTTATTTCCATTTGACTTAATTTTGAGTTCGAATAATTATTATTGTATACCTTATTTACTGTAATTACTATATTCAATTGAGGTGTAATCAATTTATTAATTAATCATATACAGTTATTATACTAGTTATAAGTATAATTTATTTCTTTCTAAAACACCGATATTAATGATTTTACAATGATAACATTGTGGAAACCCTCCCTACAACCTCTTCAATTTTCTAGTTTTAATATTTAACTTTTACTTATTTCAAACTTATCTAATTTAATTTTCACCATTATGAACTTTTCTTTAGAGGGTAAGAAATTAACTATTAACATTTCCTCCTCCTCCTCCTCCTCCTCCTCTCTCTCTCTCTCTCTTTTTATTTTTATTTTTTTATTTTTAATTAAATGAATTCATATATAAAAGTAAAATAAAATAGATTCATAGATATTTGAGATATTTCCATTTGAATATTCAATAATTAGACAGACATATGCGAAGTCACGTGGCTTTTTTTCATTGGAAATACAGAAGAATCTATTTATAATAACATTAATTTTTTGTGTTGAATAAATAATAGTCATGGGAAAGTCAAAGTTAAGAGAGGGAGAGAGAGAATTAAATTCCTTAATATATATAAATATATATAATTTATTTTTATAAATATATTTTGTATGTGAAATATTCAAAAGGGTTAGAGGGTAGCTGGGATGATTTATTTCCAGCATTTGAAGTCAACACGTCATGGTCATGTTTGGCTGTCTGTTCATTGTTTGACTCATAAATACTAAAATAAGCAAATATTCACTGCATCAACAACATTTTTTTTTCCATAAAAAGTTTTATACTTTTTTTTTTATTTTTATTTATATAAATTCTATTTTCATTCCTAAAGTTCTATGTAACTTTTATTCTAGTCATACACTATCAATTTTTGTATTTCCCCTTTACATAAAAATTCTATTCTTATTCCATGATTTGAAGTTGTGTGTGTGTCACAAATATAATAGTTTAGGGACAATAGAATTAAAATAGAATCCTAAAAAGTTTAGGGACAATTGCAAATATAGTAATCAGATTCAAAGTATTAGCATATATAGCAACATTTTTACAAAAATTGCAAATATAGCAAAATTTATCAGTGATAGACTTCTATCGTTGATAGACTTTTATGGTCTAGGTGGTCTATCACTGATAGACTATGCTATATTTGCAATTTTTTTTAAAATGTTGCTATACACTTGGTTATTATCACTAAAATTGATACTCATTACAATTACCTAAAAGTTTTAACTAATAGAATAAATTGAACAAAACATTAAAAAGAAGATGTATTAAAGGTTTTAAATATAAAAAATACAATGAATAAATATGTATACGAGACGAATTATAATTTAACAAATATGTATATCACATCTCACAATTCATGAACCAACTTTTCAAAGCTACAAGTATATGATTTAGAAAGAAAGGAAATATTAACGACTTTTCAAGACACGATTCATGAACCAACTTTCCAAACCACGTGAATAGAGAAATTTGATGAAGTCGAGGTTACTATGTCCCACTAACTATTTGAAAATTAAAGTCATCAAGCGTACATATAATAAACGAGTCAAACTCACAAAAACATAAAAGAAGACATGTTCATAAAAAAAAAACAAGAAGCCATAACATATTCACTATCGATATCTTACCTTCAAACAAAAATACGAACTATCAATCCAAATCATTACAAGTCTACTTGTTACAAAAGGCGAATATCCATACCCAAAAGTCCAATACAAGAATAGTAACAAATAATTTCGAAATATTAATTATTAGTCAATCTACTTATCTAAAATACCATTTTGCCCTTGTATTTACTCGTCCAAATAACTCGGAAGATAAAGCTTTTATTATGATATTTGTTGGCCTTGCGGCAATATTTTGGTTACAACAAAAAGAAAAGGGAAAAAAAAATTGGTATGTAAAAGTAAATACATCAATCATTCCTTGAGGACTTTTCCTCTTCATCTCATGAAAATTGTAAAATTTAGAAAAGAAAAAAAAAAAGAATAAAAACTAAAAAAAATTAGGACCGTTGATCTTTTTTTTTGGAGATATTGTTGTTGGCTGAATTAAGTTTCTGAGTTGGGGTTTTAAAGTATATCCAATCTATAACTAATAATGACTCTCTCTTGTGAGTCAGAAACTGTCCCCTTTTGCCCAAAAAACAAGGTCGTTTTTTATTTTTAATTTTTTTTCTTCTGAACCATAACAGAGCATTTGCTCTGTTTCTTCTGTTTAATCACTGATTTTGATTTGACTTGAGAGAGCAATTTTCCAAGGCACTGTTTTCTACATTTAGAAACGAATAATCTTTGTTTTCTCTCTCTTTCTCTTGATTTTTTTTCTTCTTTTTTGGGTTATTTTTTATTTCTTGAGAGAGATTCTTATTGGAAGGCCATTGAGAGGAAGAGCAAAAGGACCATATTGAATTCCTTCTTGTGCACCCACTACATTCCACCTGCATGAATTTCAAATAAAAAAAATCAATCACCATTGTTTTTAAATATGTTTGTTGTGTTATGGTAAAAGTGAATAGTAAAAAAAAGATTTACCCACCTGTACTTAGTGGTTAAATGATGGAGTAAAACCAGCATCTCCAGCTTGGCCAATTCATTTCCTGGACAGGAGTGGGTCCCATTGCCAAATGGCATGTAGGTATTGGGTTTTTGAGCAACCTGTTCCAATCATATCAAAACAATCATTGAATTTTTGGCCTTACTAAATTTGTATGGAAGAAAAAAAGAAAAGAAAAAAAAAGGGTCCAACAATTTCCATCAGAATCATTTCTGTGTGTTTTCTAAATGAAGTAAGTAAACAATAATAAATACTGTCCTCTTATTTTTACCTCAAATCTTGAAGGATCAAATTTGTCAGGCTGAGGGAAAATTTCTGGGCTGTGATGAATATTTCTGAAAAGAGGCAAAACTTTCCATCCTTTTGGAATCAAATATCCTGAAAATTGAGAATTTTCAATTCAGAAAACAAATTAAGAAAAAAGGGTTTTGATTTCACAATATAAATAAATTTTCTAGTTTTTTTTTTTTAATTTTTTTCCTTACTTACCATCAAATTCAACATCTTCTACTGCTTCTCTGAAAGTAAATGATAAAACTGAAGCTACTCTTAGAGTTTCTTGAATCACCCTTGAAGTGATTGGCATATTTTTGGTGTCAGCCCAGGTTAGATTATCATCTCCACTCTGTTTTTCTTTCATTATTGCTTCTTGTTCAGCCTACAAACCCAAAAACAGAGGAGAATTAATTTTCTAAGCTCCAAAGAAAATGAGATGGGATTTGTATTTTTTATTTTTTGGGTTTGTGAAAATGTTGAGAGATGATTCTTACAGTGACAGCTTGAAGAACACTTGGGTTTTCTCCTAGGTACTTCAAGATCCATGTTAGAACACTTGCGGTCGTGTCCCGAGCAGCAAAGATAAGACCGATGACGTTATCGGCAATTTGTTCATCGGTGAGCCCTTCCTTTTGACCCATGAAAGATCCGAGGAGGTCGTTGTGGTCGCGCTTCATTTCTCTCCTGGTTGACAGGATCTTGTTTAAGATATGTGCTAGCTCTTTCCTTGCTTTCATGGCCTTGTGGAAGAGTGTTCCGGGCAGGTTTATCGGCATCGAATTGTATCCTTTTTCGAGAATGTAGTAGCATCGCTTGAGGTCTTCGAAGTAAAGAGCTTCGTCTTTTCCAAATATCGAAAGTAACGAAACCTCGAATGCGAACTAAAGAAGAAGAGAAAGAAAGAATTAGCTAAAGACACCAACTATTCAAAATGGGGATAAGAAAAACAGAAACAGACTGTTTTTGTTTTTGTTTGCCTAACATAGGATTAAGAAACAGAGTTGCTCTGTTTTGCTCTGTTTTTTTGTGGACTTAAAAGAATTGAGGAACTGTATGTACCATCTTCATTTCTTGGAAGGTGTTGATCAATTGTCCATCCCATGATTGAACGGTGTTTTTAGCGATGGATTCGATGCTCGGGACGATGTTTCTAATCGCCTCAGGCATGAAAGTTCGAAGAACGAGTCGTCTCAATTTAGCATGGTAATCACCTTGATGAAAGAAGATAGCATTTTTGCCCAACATCCTCTCTTTACTAGCTGGAAATGTAGGCTTAAAGAGATGAGCTTTAGTGACCAACACAAACTTAGCAGCTTCAGGGCTAGAAACCATCACACAAGGATAACCCAATATATGAGACTTGAAAATTGGACCATATCTGCAAAATCAAAACAACAAAATTCATTAAAACCCCACTTCAAAAAAAAAAAAAAAAAAAAAAAAAAACCCAAAAAAGAAGAGAAATAAATAACCAAAGAAAAAGTGACCTCTTCTTTTTGGAGGCAAAGAAGACATTGGGATCTTGAGAGTAGAGTTGGAGGGTCTCACCCAAATAGGGCCAGCCCATTGAACCCGGCGGAAGGGGAAGCTTCCGACGAGCTGGGGCAGAGAATTTGAAAAGATAATGAAAGAAAAGAAGGATGGAGACGAAGATGAAGACGAGGACGGGAAAAGCAAACATGGTTAGAAGTAAGAGTATAGTTTATGAAGAATAAAATGGGAGAAGAAATTAGGAGGATGAAGAAAGAAGGGATTAAGAAAGGGGTATATATAGTGTTTTGATTGAAAGTAAGGAAGGAAACAGGGAAGGAAAGACCAAGTAGAGAAACAGAGAAAGAGGTTTTCAATACAGCTCAAGGCGCACACACGGAATCTCCTTCCAGCTCATACTTCCCTCTCCCTAAACTCTACTAACAATTCCCTTTCTTTTCTTTTCTTTTTTTTTTTTCCTCAAAAAATATTTAATATCATTCTTACCAAAAAAAAAAAAAAAAAAAAAATTCAACGAGTCTTTTATTAAATTGGATGTACGCTCTAATACTTTTAGTGTCTCTCATATGTCTATCGATATAAAACTGGTAGACATATAGTAGTGACCTTTTTGAATATTAATATAAAGGGAATTGATTGCAATAATTAATGAAGTAGAAATTTAAAAGTACAATTATAACAAAGGAAAATTATTTTAAATAACAAAATTGCTGAAAATATTTATAAATATAACAAAATTTTACTGTCTATTTACGATAGACCGCGATAGACTACAGCCAGTTTATTACAAATAGACCGTGAAATTTTGTTATATTTATAAACTTTTTAGTCAATTTTTCTATATTAAAAACAGTTGTATAACAAATTCAGAAAATTAAAAAAGAAATAGTGTTTTTAATTATGGGAAAAGAGATGAAGCCAAGCAAAGAAGGAAAGGGACTCTGAGAGCACGTGTCCCAAGCCAAAAGGGCTACAAAAATAGCGTGTGGGGATCCTCAAATATATATATATATATTATTTTTTTTCTTTTTTAGATAAAGAGTGGCGCTAGTGATTAGGAGAGGTTACAAATTGAAATGAAATTAAAAATTAAATTAAATTAAATGTCCTTTGGCTAAGACAAAAGGGGACTTTGTAATATAAATAATTTAAGAACCTTTGGTATTATTTTTATATAACACTCACTATACTCATTAATTTTCTTTAAATATTCCTACCTTTCTACTTATTTTGTATTCATTCTATACTCTCTCACCCACCTTCCAATTTCATACCTCTCCTACTCTTATTATTATTATTATTATTCATTTATAGTGTATTTTGGATAGTTTATATTCCCACGATATAGATTTAATAGATTGACTAAACATATAATCTTTTCGTATCTATATGTAAAATACACATGGTTTATGTAATCTATATATGTGTCTTTAAGAAACAGTTTTTTTTAATATCGACAAGTCTTTTCTTTTACTTTAAAAAGGAATCGATTCTCATTTTAAATACGTGTTGATTTATTTAAGAGTTTCACAAAATTATAATGATAGACAATTTGTTTCATGGAAATAGGAGAGAGAGAGGGTTCTCTCATGTGTTAGAAGTAGTCATATAATTAACATTTTTTTAACGATACTAACAAAGTCATGTTTTGTGTGAGATTTGTTAATTGTCTCACAATCTCTTCATGAACGTTTTTAATCCCATCAACTTCAACCTAATATCTTAGGTATATCATGCAACCAATTTTCTCTTTTTTTCCTCCCCGCACCGAATTAAACATATTTCTTGATTGTAAAGTATTTTAAAAATCCTAACTAATTTAACAATTCCGTTTATATAGAATCAATCAACTTCATTTTTATAGAAATCTCTTTTTTACAAAGTTAGGATTATTAACAATAAAAAGAAAACGATATAGATTTATTGATGGTTAAATACCAAATTAAAATGTCTGTGTCAAAAAAGTTTTGATAATGTCAACATATATCTTATAAAATAATTAGAAAAATTTTTACAGATAGAAAAAATGCTAAGTTATTTATAGAAAATAGCAAAAAAACACGGATATACATTGATAGACTTCTATCATTTCAAGGTCTATCGGTGATAGAAATGATAGAAGCCTATCACTGATAGACCTTGATAGTCTTCTATCGGCATCTATCATAACTAGCTAAAAATTTTACTATTTTGTAAAAATAATTTTCCTTATTTTTCTATTTTTAAAAATTTTCGAAATAATTATGTACTTTTTGAAAATTTTACTTGATAAATATTAATAAGTACATCATTATTAGTATTTATATTCGTCTAGTTGACAATTTTTTTTTTAAAAAAAATAATGCTTAGTATTTTTGTTTTCTTTTATTTTCACTATATTTAATTAAACAACATCATTCACACTCAAAAAAAAAAAAAAAACTCAACTCATATAATTCCAAAAACTTATGGCTTATGATCTTAAACAAACACCCAACAACTCAACTTTGGAAAAAGAATATATAATTTCATCAAACCCTATCCAATTAGCATGCATGCACAACTATATGTAGTTGACTTTTGCTTCCTCAATAATGGAAATTAATTATGAATATGTTAGAGTCAAAATATTAATTTATATTAGCCCAAAATTTAATTAAGGAAGTGTTCATTGCCAATTCAATGATTTTTCTTCATTCATATTCATATATTTAATTAAGGAATATGTTATATTTTACTTTAGGACATCAACTTGCATAGATTTCACTCAAAAAGTCTTTTATGCATTATTGTTTTTTGTACTTGAAAAAAAAAATGCAATTTTTTGTGTTTATAAATCTATGATTTCTACACTAATCATCCATGTGATAATTTGGCTATACCTTTAAAAGAATAAATTTGAAACACCAAAATTTATTTTAATAAACATGATCATTAATCTTGTTTTAGGAAATTAATTATCGAACAATAACCTCTTAACTATAAAATTTTCCTTTCGTGTCGTATATACAGACAAATAATCAATTTCTTTACTTTTTAGGATTAGAAATACGAGACTCAAATCATTAAAACTATTAAAAATTATTGCAACGATGTAGTTTAAGTACTCTTGATCTCCTAATTATTAGATTCATAATATATATTATTTTTATTTATTTTATTTTTAATATATCTCAATCGAGACAACGACTACGACCGTTGTATCTGTCACACTGGATAATCTATATCTAAATCATTTGTATCGAAAGGAAATAATACGTAAAATAAATTACACTCTTCTATGTACGCGCAATTCACTCGTATTATGTAATTTGCTGATGTATGACGTTTTGAATACTCGTAAATAAATGAAGGATGACATCTTAAATTTATTTGCCTGCAAATTAAATGCTAACTCCCATCCCCTCAAATTCAAAGGACAACTCTCTCTCTCACAAATGGTGATGAATTTTGCCTTTGTGCATTAATGAAGGCCAAAAAGCAATTGTGTGTAGTAGTTGCATCTACCATTATCAAGTTTGACCCATAAGAAAAAATGTCAATGTCTTTGTATTTTTGACTAATTTATTGCAACTTTTTTTTATTTTTTTTATTTTTTAATGTGAACTTGTGTGGAAAAAAGGGGTTTCTATTATTACTACTACTATTGTTATTAAAGGGGAAAAGGAGCTCATTCTCATACCTTTTAGATCTTATTTTTCATCTCTGACTTTTTATATAAGTTCTTTTTTTTTATTCATATTTAAATATATTTTTTTATTTCTCAACTTTCAAATATTATTTAATTTTGGTTTTTGAACTGTTGAATGGATTTTTTTTCATTAATTATTTATTAGAAAAATGATGTCAATTTGAAATCAAGTGCTTGGTCTACTAGATGTGTAATTTTTAAATATTCTTTTTTCACTTAAAATGTTCATTAAGTCAAATATAAAATATGTGTCAACATGTAAATTTCTATCAATAAAATAATTTGTTAAAAAAATTGCACAAAAATTTAGGACCAAAATTAGATTTAAGATTTTGTTATTTTGCGGTTTCCATATGTATTCTGATTGATTGGTACGTATACATTTTTTTTTTTATCGAACTTTCAAAAGAAATGTATTTATCTGGTTTTTTTAAATTTTTTTTATCAATGTCGATGCCAATGAAAATGTCAAAATTTCAAATCTAAAAAGTATCGATAAAATATTAACGTTGGAAAAAAATGTTTAGACTAATAAATAAACTTTTATGTTTATTATTTATATTGTATTCCCATTAAAAATATTTTGTTGTTTCTTTTAAAGTTTTGTTGATTTTCTTAAAATTTATGACATATGGAATATAACACAAAGTTTATGTGCATACACATATATATAAATTGAATAAAGAAAAAATTAGGATTTTGTTTGATTTAATAATCCATATTTAGAGTTTTGTGTTTAGTTTTTGAAAATTGTAATTGTTTTTCTACACATTTATTTACAATGTTTATTCATCTTTCTTAGATAAATATTTTAATTATTTAACATTTTAATTCTTACTCGACTTTTTTTTAGTACAATGGAGTGAGGAATTTAAACCAAAAACCTCTTTAACACATACTTCTATCAGTTAAGGTAGATTCATTTTGGTAATTCTTAATCAACTTCTAAAAAAATAAAATTTAAAAAACTACATATAATTTGAGTCTCTAAACCTTAATTAGAATTTTAAAACATTTGTAAAAAAATAAAAGTTAAATAAAAAAATTACACGTAAGTGTGAATGATGTTTATAAGTTTCCTTTTTCAAAAACTATAATTTTATCCAACCAAACATTATAACATTAGAGTCCATTTGGATTGACTTTCTAAATGTTTAAATAAGTATTTACAAGTGCAAAAAAATGTTTATAAACACTTAGAAAGTTAATCCAAACCGGCACAGTATATGTCATATATATATATATATATATAACGAGAGACTTTATGCACCCAAAGACCAACTTTTGTTGTGCATATTTTTTTTTCGAAGGCACAATTGTAAATAGCATATGATTGTAAATATTTCTTTAACTATGGCTTAAAAATAAAGGATTTGTAAGTTGTTTACTTTTAGCTCAACGATATGTGAACTAAGGAATTCAAACCTCATCATTTAATTTGCTTTATGCCAATTAAATTATAGTCTTATGGTAAAAATGAGAATATTATTACTATTGAATTATAAGATATGTCATTTACAATGTCATATTAAAAAATGGCAAGAAAAAAAAGTTAAAATCATATGAATTAAGTTGACTTCGATCAAACTAGTTAAATGGGTTATTTAGCATATTTAACTTTTTTGGGTGGTTATAGCCGTATGTAATTATTACACCATGATATGGTGATGATTTTTGTTCTACCTACTTTTTTCTTCTTTTTCACTTTTGTTGAAGTAATTGGAAAAATATTAGAAATGTTTATTTTTATAATTTTTAATTTTTCATCCCTTTAATATTATTTGCATGCATGTCTCTCTCTTCTCCATACCTAATTTTCAAATATATATGATACACAAAGAATTTACATTAAGTTACAAATTTAGGGTCTCTTTGGAATATATTTTTAAGTATTTAATTTTAAAAATAAGTCATTTCGAGAAAAATTGGAATGTTTGACAACCATTTAAAATAGATTTTTAAGTATATTTTAAATCGTTTTTATCAAAAGAGTTTAATTAAAAATAAATTTTTTAAAAAATACTTTTTCTCAAGTCAATCCAAACAGGTGATTAAAATCTATAAATTTTTTTAAGTTGTGTTTAATAAATTCTACGCGGACATTCAAAAGTATCAAATCATTTTCTTTTAAAAAAAATTATATTCTAGATCTTTAAATTTCAGTTTATTGTCTAATATGTCATTCAACATTTAATTGTGTGGATTTTTTTTTTTTAAATTTACAAATTCATTTGACAAAAATTACTTAAAATTTATGGACTAAATCGATAATTTGACCAAAAATTATCATAAAAAAATATACAGTAAAATTGAAGGTTTCAATTATAGTCTGGTTTATGAAGTTTATTAGCTTTTTTCTAATTTCTTTCTTTTTTTCAATTTTAGTCCTTCAATTAATTTCTGAATTTCCATTTTTTTAAACAATATGTGGGATAGATATGGTTCAATTTCTGACATTTTAGTTGATAATGTATGATTAAGAATTCTTTTTTTAAAAAAGAAAAGTGTAAACAATAGAAAGAAAAATGAAAGGAACTATCATGAATTTAAAAAACAGAAAATAAAAAAATAAAATTGATAACTATTTAATTTTTAGTATTTTTTAATTAATTTAAGCTTAGGGAAACTATTTCTTCCATCTAAGGATTTTCTTGTTTTGTTGTAATTACTTTTTAGAAATAGTTTTCAAATTCCACGTCAAAGATTTGAATATTAGAAGTAGTTGCTTTTTATATTTAAATTTTAGTTAAGAATTCAAATATTCACCAAAAAAAAAAGATGAAATCAATTAAAAAAAATGGTGAAAGAAGATCAATTTTCAAAATTGAAAATAATACATTTATCAGAGAGACTTTAGCATGAAAAAGGGAATACAAGATAATATATACTTGAACTTTGAATAATTCTCATGATAATTGTCAAAGTTCCCATATCAAAGCCTAGGAATACATGAAAAGTGTAATTTTGGTCCAAAAAGGTGAACACGAATATATATATATATATATATATATATATATATATATATATAGTCTGAACACTCAAATATTATAGGGTTAGATGGGTTGTCCAGTAAGACTAGTCGAGGTGGGCGTAAGTTGACCCAGACCCTCACGGATATAAAAAAATAATAATAAACTCATTGAATTTTTTGGCGATTTAATATGAGAAAAATATGGTTTTTTTTGTTGGGAGGTTTAAAGCACTCCCCCTCAAATAACAATTTAGTCTACTAATTTTAATTTATTACGATTTAGTACTTTAAAACTTGTAACAATCTAATCCAACTTGAACAAAATCGTCAAAATTAAAGTGTAGATTTTTATTTTGTCTCTATAACACATTTGGTCTGTTATTAACTTATTATTGATTTAGGACCCATTTGAATTAACTTAAAAACTAAACGTTTTTAAAAAATTTATTTTCGTTTAAACACATTTGATAAGAATAGTTTAAAATAAAGACATTAGTTGGTTTTAAAATTTATTTTGAGTGGTTGTCAAACATTTGTATTTGTTTCAAGATGACTTATTTTTTAAAATTAAACACTTAGTATTCCAAATACACACTTAAATTTGTTCGAATTTTAGTAAAATTTTAATAACATTTTTTATAATAGAGATTAAAATTGTTAACATCTACGGACTAAATTGTTACAACTTATAAGATTTGAAAGCACATAAAGACTAAATTATTATAAATTTAAATTTAAATTATTATTTCATCAAAATTGTTTCTTTGATGAGACTTGAATTAAAAGAAAAAACTATAAGCATTTAATTTTTGGAGAATTTTCAAAAATAAAAAAACTATTTACACAAAATAACAAAAATTTTAGATAATTATAATAGACGTTGATAGAAATCTATCAAGGCCTATCAGTGATAGAAACGATAGAAGTCTATCGCTGATAAATACCGATAAAAGTCTATCAATATCTATTAGTATATTTTTTTACTATTTTCTGTAAATAATTTGACTTTTTTTTTTATCTGTGAAAATTATCCTTAATTTTTCTTCGAGAAATTTTGGGTTAATTTTATCGAAATTTTAAAGCTAGATGTTTTTCTCGACTAAAGGTTGGATTTTTCTTACCAACTATTCAACCACGTGCATGGCATGCGTGATTAATGTATTTTAACATCAAAATTATTTTCCGTACGAAAGAGGTAATGTTTTCAATCAATTTTTTTTTTGGGTAGAGATTTGAATCATTGTGTAGCCAAAGAAATTTGTAAAAAGGACACATTTTTCTTTGTTCTTCTTCATCTTTTTTTCTTTTTCACTTTTAGACTTGTTAACATCCTAGTACAATGTGAGAAACAAAACACATATTTTAACTATGTTTTAATTTAAAATTTCTTAAATTTTTGTTAGGATTCTGACAATATTTCAATAAGAAAATGATTTTCAAACCGACTTTTATTGTACTTTGGTTACAATGTCAAATAGATTTTGTGAAATAAATCATAATAAGAAGAGAGATTAAAGATGAACGCGTTAGATATAAACAAAGTCTTACATTAGTTCGAGAGAAGAGAATGATCATGAATATATAAGTATTGACAATTCTCTCAAGTGATACGAAAACTTTTGAAGTGGTTCGAAAAGTAAAGTCATGAAGGTCCATTCCCGATTGCTCTTATCAAGACCCAAATACAAAGTCAAATAGAGCATAATTACGAATCATTTTTGTTGAATACAATCGGCCCCTCGAATAAAGATCTACTCCTCTACTAGTGAGTTTGAGAGAGTTATTACTTGCCACTCCAAACATTTTTTTTATCTGATTGGGGATTCATCCACAAAACTCACTCTTTTATTCGAAATCGCTAAGGGTCTCACCTACGTAGCTAGGTTTAAACCATGGCTTTGATACCAATTGATAAGAACAACAAAACCTCCACCTATCCCATAATGACATGATATTATCCATTTTGAACATAAATTCACATGAATTTGCTTTTGGAACCACCCCGAAAGGCCTCGTATCCATGAAGATAATTATTCACACTTACATCCATGATTTTTTCTTTCTCTGACCAATGTGACTCTGTTTGCACCTAACATTAAATACATGCTAAAATATCAATTTAGCCATCATAGTTTGAAACTAATTTTATTTTAGAAAATTTAGTCTTTATACTTTTGATGAATTTTAAAATCAATCTCTATAAGATTAATTTGAATTTTTTTTTTTTTTGAAGCAACGATGAGTGTGAAGTTAATTTTTATTGAAATTGATAAAATAATAATAATAATTTTCGTGGAAGAGAAGACAGCAATGGGAATATCTTTACAAAAAAAATTTCAAGAGAATGTTTATAGAAAATATTTTCTTTAAAAAGAAGAATAAGCTAACAGTAAAGGCTAGTTTTAAAATTTAATTGGAAGTTGGATTTAAAATTGTAAAAACAAAAAATGTGTGATTAAAATAGTTTTTTAAATTTAAATATATTTAACAAACTATAAAATTCTAAAAAAAAAAAAATGTTTTTTCCTTTGAAGAATATGTGGAGAAAAGACTGAAAGCATGTAGGGCCCAAAAGTCAGCAGTCATAAATGAGAAAAAATGAAATGAATATATATATATATTTTGCAAAAATACAGAGTTTCTGTTATATCTCTCAGTTAATTATTACAGATTTATAAAATAATAATAATAATAAAAATAAAAAAGTACAGAAATTTGTACAACAAGAACACACCTGCATATTATGTGCCAAATCCAGAGAACCTAAGCCACTTGTCATAATTTATTAATTCTTTATTCTTTACTTCTTTTTTTTTTTTTTTTTTTTTTAAATTTCACATTATTTTGTTTTATAAAAAATGAAAGAAAAAGAAAATTTATGTTTGCAATGGATATGTACAAGGGAAAGAAATTAAATTGCCTTGAAAGGCTGTACAGTGCCAATGCATATAATTGGTTTGGATGGATGGATGATCCATTCAATTTATCATCCATCATTTTCATCTCATTTATTTTTCTCTTTTCAATTTCACAAATAAATTAATTACAAAACCGTGTCAATTTCGTGTTATTTATTTATGTATTTGCAAAAATTATCAATATTAATCTTGTAGGATTGTTTAGATTTTATTTTAAATTATTGAGAATTATGGATCAATATACGAAATAATATAGTTGAAATCAAATAACAAAAAAGTTAGATCATTTTTAGAAATATTATATATCAATCCTTTATAGTATTAATTTTTTATCGAATTTTTCATATATGTTGATGAGTTTGATATTGGCATCTTGTGAAACAACATTTCTATTATATCATATGAAAAATTAGCAAAACGTAACATAAAAAAAAAAAAAAAAAGCATAAAATAAATATCAATTTATACCTTTAAATTTTATGAGTTTTATCAATTTAAACCTTGAATAAATAATTATATCAATTTAAATCATGAACTTCTCTCTTCTATATTTCGTTGGACTAATATCGTGTGAAATTATAATTTGAATTAATTGAACTCTTAAATTTTCACAAGTCAATCAATTTAGACCATTTATTATAATTACCTTTGAAAATCATTCATGCATTATTTCTCAAACGCGTGTGTAGACAAATATTGATTTTATAAAATAAACGATTAGAGTAAATGTGTAGACATAAATGCGAAAGGAAATTGTGATAAGAGTCTAAATTAATTCATTGATGAAAGTTTAGGGGTATTATAATTTTCACACGAGGTTTTCCCAAACAGAAAGTAATGGAGTGTTTAAATTGATGGACTTACAAAAGTTCAGAGTTTAAATTGATACCATTATTAGTCAAGGATTTAAATTGATACAACTTTTAAAGTTTAGAGGTATAAATTGATATTTTTTCTATAATATAAATAATAAATATTATTTCAACTTATTTAAAAGGTATAAGATGTTTATTTTCTTAATTAATGTTTTTTGTTTTGTAATTTCTGTTGCATTAATTCTTCCAAATGTTTGTTTAAACCCTTGTTTGTTCTTATGTTTGTGTTTATTCATTTCTCTGTTCATTGTTTTCATGGAAACTACTAGTTTTGTTTTTTTCTTTTATCTCACCATTAACCAAATCTCTCTAATGAATGTGTTAGCACACTAGTTTTTTTTTTTCTTTTTTTTCTTTTAGAGTAAAAGTATTTCTTTAAATAAACTACATTATTTTTTATAATTTAAGTTTTTAAAATTAGCTCAATGTTTTTAATATATTAATCAACATTTCTAAGTAGAAATTATTTATAATTTTTTTAAAAAACATATTCTAGTAATTGTAATTAGTTTTAAGAATATATATAATATATATAATATATATAATACTATTCTATTAGTTATAATTAGTCTTTTCCTTTTAATTATATTTTGCAAGTGTAATTATACAAGTGGAATGAATTCAACTTTGATTTAAATACTACTTTGGTTTTTATATTTTTTTTATTTGGTTAATTATTGTAGTTCGCGTTTTTTTTTTTTAAACTTTTGTTCATTTTGGTCCCTGAATTTTATGAAATGACCATTTTGATATATATTGCAAAATATTTTAACATTACTTTTATACATAGTGGAAACCTTTAATGAAAACTTATAACCAAACATTGTAAGAAATTTAGTGAACGTGTAATACAAAAATTTGATAGAAAAACAATGAAAATGATGGGAAAAAATGTAGGATTAAAATAGACATTTTGAAAGTATATGTCAAAGTGAACCGAAATAGAAAGTATAGGAACAAAGTAATATATTTAAAATTTAAACTTTATTTTTATTTTTTAATTTTATTTAATCAAATTTAAATAAAAGAATAAGAAAGTTGAGAGCCAAAGTATATTATATAATTAAGAAAAGAAGTGTTCCCATGTCCAATATAATTAGAAGGCTATCCAATCATTCTCTTCAATATATTTGAATGGAAAAATTCAATAAGACATTTGGAAAGACAAAGAAGAAGCATCCAAAGTTCATTTGGTTGGGTGTTGAGAGGCAAAGTTCCCTCAACAGACAAGAATGAGGTCAAATGTGACCTAACCCTTTCCTTAGCCCCCCTTTTTTTTCTCCCTTCCCATACATATATCATTGGCTATCTCCACAAATATATATAGGACAAAATAAAACAAAATCAAATTATTCAAGTCCCGTTTGACAACCGTTTGATTTTTTGTCTTTTGTTTTTGAAAATTAAACATAATTTTGAAAACTAAAAAAAATAATTTTTGAAAAGTAGTTTTCTTGTTTTTGGAATTTGGCCAAGAATTCAGCTCCTTATAATTGAGAGGAAATAGACTTAATTTTTAAAAGCTAAGAATAAAAAACAAAATAGTAACCAAATGAGGTCTCAATTTTCTAATATCTTACCAAGAAATTTGATATACTTTCTTATCTAAGTTTTGAAATTTTGAATGCATGAACGTAATTTGGAATTGGAATGGATGTATTTGAATTCTTATAAAAATTGGTTTTAGATATTGGAATGGAGAAAAGCATGTGCATACATATAACTAGAGAATGTTAGATAATATAATATTAAATTTGTCTTCACCTATCTGCTTAAGTTTTTGGATCAATTGACAATTTAAAATAATATTAGAGCAGGTTGGTTCAGGATGTTATGGATTCAAATTGCTGTAACGTTGAAATTTGTCACCTATCAACTTAAGTTTTTTGCGATGTAAGAGAGAAGAATACAAATTTTTGATTAGGAGGTAATGTAATGTGCATTACAACCTTATGAATCACCTATAAATTTCTATAGCTTATTATAAACTATCAATTTTTTGACGAGCTACTAATTTATGAAATTAATGTTCGAATGAGATTTTTTTTTAATATACATTAAACGTTGAATAGTTGAATTTTAGGTAGAGTGATAGTTGTAATTTAGTATTTGTAAACTATAATAATGACAACATTAAAGAGAAAAAAAGACATAAACATGTGTTTAACATGGGTTTGATGTTTGAAAACCTACATTAGGAGATCTATGCCTAGAAAATGAATTCAAACAAAGTTTTACATCTATATCACAATTAATATTAAATTTGATTTATGTAGCAAATAAAAGTTTTCTTTTTTCTTGATCTAATTAATTAGGGTTTACTTGACTTGATTGAAATCTTTTCTTTTTTCCAAGATTATTTTGACAACTACTTCAAATCTTATTGATGGTGAATATTTTTCATAGAACTATCGAATTCGACAAAAATATTTTCAATAAATTGAATGTATTTTTAAAATCAACAATAATTAAGGTACGCATTTCAAATATGAATTAAATATCTCTTACAAAAATCTAAATTAAATATTAAATATTTTCTTAAACAATAATTAAAAAAATTCAAATAAAAATACGTCAACACAATAAATTTTAAAATAATGGTTTCTAAAAATAAATTTACCCCATATTTAATATTCAAACAAATCAACTAGATATGTATCTAACAAAAAAAAAATTGTTTGAATTTCTACCCACGTTGAACCAAAAAAAATAATAATAAATAAAGCCTTAAGATATTATACATTAAAGTTCATATTGTTGACAAGTAATTAAAGCAAAAATGTGATAATCATTTCCCTTTATTTTTTGGTAGAGAAATTTTAGTTTATAAATACTACTTTCTTTCTCTTTGTTTTTTCTTTCAATTTTAAAAACTTTTCTCACATTTTATTTTTTTTAAAAAAATAATTTGTCTAAGAATCTAGATTACTATGCAAAAATAAAAAATAAAAAAAATATTATAAAAATTAAGAGAAGAAGTAGACATAATTTTAAAAATAGAAAACAAAAAATGAAATGGTTATAAAAAATATCAAAACAATTGAAAAACTTATTATTTTTTCTTTCTTGTTAGAGTATGTTCTAGTTAACCTACTATTTTCATAACACTTTTCAAAATTTGTTATTCCACACTTTGCAAAAATAAAGTCTTTTGCATGTATACAATTTTGTATTTGCATTTTATGAAAATTTGATGTGACGTTATATAAACTTATATTTTAGATTTTTTTAGTATAATAGAGAGTGGAGAATTCGAATTACAAATCTCTTTCGTCGCTCACATATAGTATACTGGTTGAAGTATTCTTGCCTTCACTCATAAGTAAGAAAAATAGACATATAAAAAAAATGAAAATATTTTTTGGTCTCTAATTTGGAGTTTAGTTTCGGTTTAGTTCCTAGGTTTCAAAATGTTACATTTGTAATTCTTAAATTTTTAGTTTGACTTCAATTTAGTTCCTAGGTTTTAGAATGTTACAATTTTAGCCTTGATGTTTGAATTTTATTTCAATTTGGTCATTAAGTTTCAAGATTTATACATTTAACCTTGATTTTTCATTAAATATGACTCACTTTTAAGTCTTTAGTGTTAATTTCTATTAATTAATTTAAAATGATTATAATTAATTAATTAAGTGTCCCTATTCTTCCATCACTATTAAAAATAATTTAAAATTTTTACTTCATAATTATTTTAAATTAATTAATAGACACTAACATCAAAATTTAAAAGTGAGTATTAGTGAAAAATCGATGTTAAAGTAAAGATATTAAAAACATAAGATCTAAATTGAACCAAAACTCAAAACTTAATTACTAAGGGTATATTTGAAATACATTTTTAAGTGTTTAATTTAAAAAATAAGTTATTTTAGAAAAAATTGAAAGTGTTTAACAACTACTCAAAATAAATTTTGATGTGTATTTTAAACAACTTTTATCAAAAGAGGTTAAATAAAAACGAACTTTTTAAAAAATACTTTTTTCTCGAGTCAATTCCAACCAGCTTTAAAAGTATAACAATTTGACACTTAAAGACTAACTTGAAATCAAATTTAAAACTCGAGAATCGAAAGTGTAGCATCTTAAAACTTAAAGACTAAATAGGGTGCGATCATACCAGCACTAATGCACTAGATCCCATTAGAATTCCGCAGTTAAGCGTGCTTGGGCGAGAGTAGTACTAAGTTGGGTGACTACTTGGGAAGTTCTCGTGTTGCACCCCTTTAAAAAGAAAAAAAAAAACTTAAAGACTAAATAAAAATCCCTTTAAAAAGAAAAAAAAAAACTTAAAGACTAAATAAAAATTAAATTCAAAATCTCGAAGAAAAATATATTTTCCTTAAAAAAAAAAAAAACAGAAAAGTATATATCCGATCATCTGAACAAAGAATTTACTAAAGTAACTTTACAATTTTTTTAAAAGTTCAAAGTGACTTTACTCTTTTAAAAAATAAAAATAAAACTGAATTTTGGAAGTGGGTATAATTAATTTGCGCTAATATCATAATTAAAAAAAAATGAAATAATTTATCAATTAACAACACATAGCCACCAAAGAATGTGGCCCACAACATAAGGTTCCATTCCACCAAAGACCCAACCGATTATATACATATAACCAACTGTTAATACCAACATTGACGTACTATTAAAAGCAATTAATATAATACATAATTGCCCTAATTAATTATGTCATCAAACTTTTTATGAAATCCATCAATTTGACAAGTGGTACAAGCCCAAGTGGAGTTCATATTCTCTCAATTTTTGCTTTAATAGACTTTCCTAACTTATTTTATTAATAATCTAATAAAACTTGTTCATATACAGCTTGATTAGCACACTTTATATTAATTAAACAAATTAATATATATATATATATATATATATATATATATATGTATGTATGTATACACTAACCCACTAGTGATAGTTCAGTGTTTTAAGATTTCTATTTAAAGTATAAATTTCTCTTTCTTGAACTCAAAAAAAAAAAAAAAAAATCTTACTTCCACCAACATGTATCTCCTTTATTGGAAAAAAAAAGCATTAAGATTTGATTAACTTATGTTGATAAGGTGAAATATATTTATTTTGGATGACCTTGGAAGTATACACACACCACTCTTCTTTTTTTTATTTTTTTTATTTTTTATTTTTTATTATTATTATTAGTTTTACCATTAATGTTTGAAAAAATTTCAGTCAAATCATTGAATTTGAATAATAAAATAATGATGTGATACTTAAAAGTTATGTAATTTTTTTGGGTACTTGCAAAAAGAATAAAATAAATTACACTAATTAGGTAGGTAGTCTTTGTCCACGATCATCCTATATATAAAAATGTAAAATGTCAAATGTCGTAAATGTCCTCATTATTGATATACACTTGATATACTTGACAGATATACTTCATATACTTGATAATAATGCACTTGATTGATATACTTAACATACTTGTCAATCATGCATTCATTTATACTATTGGTAAATTCGATACACTTGATAATGATACATTTGACTAATATATTGCTGATAAACTTGATAATGCTGCAAATACACTTGACTGAAATACTGTTGATAGATTTTAAAAAAAGAAAAAAATATTTGAACTTCTTCTTCTTCGCACGCAACAAACCCCCTACCCCAAATCTCTCTTTCATCAACTAGCACTGTTGTCCACACAATTTGTCGTCGGCCACTGCTCCGTCTCCCCTACTGCTTATGTCCGTTAACTGTCGTAGCCTCGCTGCACGTTCGGTCACCGCAACGTGAATCATCATTTTTCTCTCTCTATCCACTTGTCTCTCCATTTTTGTCTCTCTCTCTATCAATCGGTTCTTCAGGGCAAATATGAAACACAAATTAATAAGAAATTCATGTTTGAAATTTTTGCCATATTTGCAAAATATCAAATATGGGTGACACACCTACAAAAATAGCATATTCAAATTGCCACCTATTACAAATATCCTAATTTTTTAGTACAATTGCAGCTTTGTGAGAGTAGGAGATCGAACCTCCAACATCTAAAGAGAAAGGTCATATAATTTACAGTTGAGCTAAGCTCATTTTGACTAAAAGTTATGTAATTAATGGAGTTTTTATATGAGGAAAATATGAAGTATTATTTTGTAATTATGTGTATCTCGAGGAGCGATTCTTAAAATTAAAAGAGATTGAAGTTGCTTTTGAAAAAATAAAATAAAATAAAAATAAGACTAGAGTTAAAATCAAGAAAAGATAATATTGAAAATTTTCTTTTAGTTCAACGAGAGATATGAGATTGAGCGATTGAAACTTCTAACCTCTCAACGAAATTAAATTATGTCATTATCAAATTTAACTATATATGAGTAAATATTTTAATCGTATAAAGTATTTTTTTTTTCAATTAAATGTCACTGTCACATTCTTAGTATTAGATTTTGAATGTTAACCATAAGGGACAAATATTTTAAAAGGATGCAAAAATCCTAGATAGCAAAAGATAGATATTGTGTATAAATAATTAGGAGAAGGTGAGAATTAAGGGAGACAAAGTGAATAGAATGGCATGGCTAGCTTTTATGGACATTTTTTTTAAATAAATAATAATAAAAAAAAAAAAACAGACACATGGTATAAAAAAACAAAACCTTAGTTGGATTGAGAAAGTCAAATAATTGGAACAAAATTTGTGAATTGGATTTGCTTGGGGAAAGCTGTTTTCTTTTATGTGTGGTTTTGAAGATGGAGAAATCTACTTGGGTTCCAGCTAATATCATTTTGTTTTTTTCTTACCTTTTATAGTGAAAGGAGAAACAGATAGAGATCTTCCACTTCCAATAATTTTAATAATATCTCCAACTTTTTCCCCCTTAATATGGATTCTTACACTTTTTTTTTTTTTTTTTTTTTTTTTAATAAAAATCATATATATCCTTAACTTCCTATCACACTTCCTTTCAAAAAAAAAAAAAAATAAAAAAAATCACTAATGATCACGTACTTCGACTAATTTTATAAGACAACTTTTTTGATCCTACAACATTTGAGTTGAACTTATTCTCCTAAATTCTTCATTAAATCCATAGTGTTTTTTTATGAGGAAGTGTTGATGATAATTCTCATTAGTCATAACTCTATACTATATTTGAGGTCCCACTTCAATATTAAAGGTGTTTACTTTTTGGATATAGGGAAGATTTCATCATATCATTGATGTACAACTACATATGATTTTTGGATTCAACCAATTTGTTTTTATAATTAATAAAGATATAACGTGTGAATTGTTGAATAAAATGATTTGAAAATGACGTACATAAAGATTTTGAATTCGATATCCTTCTTTCTTCTTACGTGACTTTAAATTTATCACTTTGTAATTTTTCTTTTTTTTTTTTAAAAAAATGGTCCATGATGATTTATCTACCAAAATTCTTTCCTCCTATAAATTTATAACTTTCATTATAGATTTTTTTTTTAAAAAGGGTCAATGCATGGGTTTCATGACGGGTGCATTTCGGGCTATATGTGGGGAGCCTTGTTAATTGTTGAAGGTCTCTGGTTCGTGGCCGAATGGGGCTTAGACATATATGTGTGATAAGAGACTCATCTCTTCTCTCCAAAATGTTGAACAAAGAAATTGATATTTATGTCGAAGTGGCTCCGTTTGTTCACACCATAAAAAGTTTATGCTCCCAGCGGAGTGAAATCTACTTTCATCGTATTAGCTGCCAAATCAATAGAGTGGCTCATGGTTTGGCCAGATTAGGGTTCTCTAAGCTCTCCTAATTTATGGCTTTCTAATTTTCTACGTTTGTTTCTCATTAGGTTCACAATCAATTTTAAGTTATATATATATCTAGGATTTTATATAGCTTTAAATATCTTATTATATATTTGTATTTAATAGACATATTACACTAGTTTATCTTTAATATGACATTAGACTCAATAATTAATATGTAAGTGGCTTATAGCACAAGTCCATGAAATTATACCATGCAAAATTTTTGTCAAATATTGCAATAAAGCTTAGTTTAAGCCAAAGTGAATTTAGCTCAATGGTAATTGACATGATATTCTTCTTTAGAGTTTGAAGGTTTGATTCCTCATCTTTGCAGTTGTTGTAGTAACAAAAAAACTAAGCATAGAAATAAAAAGGTAGATTCTTTGCATGAAGATTTTTTTTAAAGGATATGAGATATTAAAAATGTGAAGGTTGAATTCAAAATCTTCCATCTATAATAATAGGGAATTGATGTGTTGATGTCAAAATTCAAACATGAGAAAATGCATCTAATCTTCACGTGACAACAACGGTAAATGTATAATTTGGAGTAGAGAGGACATGCAAAACAAAGAAAAATAGCTTCATTACCAATGTCAGAGATGAATAACTATATAGTGGAGAAGTCAAAAGTTCAAGTTCTAGATGAAGTTACCTCTATAGAGTTATAATAATGTATTTATATGGAGAATGACCTAGAGTTTACATTTTTCTCTTAGGATTAGGACGATATGAATTTTTCCTATCTTGCATAAGTCAGGCTTACGTATGATTGAATTAATGATTAGTTTTCACCTGAACTTATTTGAACGTAATTCCACTTTATCTTGGAATTATCTTCCATTGTCTTTTCCTAACTTATGAGCTATTTTGTCAAGTCCAAATTCACCCATAATACAAGTCTGCTCCAATAATTTCTGTCATAACTCATTTTGTCAAGCAAAAGGGGATCATGGTTTACCCATCTTGTCAAACCCAACTAGAGGTTTTGGCGGCTTGTTTTTATTTTTTACCTCATATGGAGTTATAATAATGTATTAGCTCTAAATAAACTTTTTTTATATTGCCAAATGCTTCTTTATAGAATTAACAAGGACAACAAATAAGCAGTACAAAACTAAAAACGAAACAATGGTATATAAAAGTGATTTTAATGAATTTAATCACAACCTATTTTTTTTTCTTTCTTTTTTTTTTTCCTTTTGCTATCCCTTAGTTTCTGAGCCAGTTTATGCGCATTTCGATTAATCTTACGGGACAACCTTCTTGACCTTACAACATTTGAGTGTCTAAGAAAATCGGTAAGATATTAAATCCTAGTAGGTAGCCATCATAAATTATGAATCTATAATCTCTTTGTCTTTTATCTAGATCACAACCTGTTTTACTAAAAAAAAAATAGTTAAAAGATTCAGAATCACTTTTCCCCAAATTAACTACAAATGCACCTAAGATATTTTGCAAATGGAAAATTGAACTTAAAAAGAGAAAACATTTTAAGATAACTTTTTATACATGAAAATTAATATTAAAAAAAGTAATTACTAAAAAAGTTTATGCTATATTGAGTACTTTAATATTTTTGTTTTAAAAAAACTATAATATTTATTACACATATATGTAAAATGGAGTGATTTTTTTTTTTTTTGAATGTTTTAAAAATAAGTCAAGAGAAAAACAAGAAATAAAAAGCCTCATTACACAATTAAACTTTTTTTATCAAATAATAATAAGAAACAAGAAAATAAAATAATTACCAAAACTTTTATCTTTCTCGAAAACTAAAGAGTGAGAACAAGAAACATATCGAAACAAAAATCTACGTCTGCCAACGTTAAAAACATCAACGCCTAAAAAATCGTTGAAAAAAATAGGTGTTTCCAACGAAAAAATTCCATCGGAAATAGATGTTGCACATTTACCGTTGGCAGAGGCCACTTCTACCGACGGCATATTACAAACTATCGGCAGAGAAAGACTTCTGTCAATGGCTTATAATGCCTCTTATGTCGTATTATGCAATTTTAATAAATTCAAAATCAATTTAATGTTTAATTTTATAGTTTTAAATATAAGTTTTATACCATAAAATTGTTTACAAAAATTGATTTTAAATGATCATAAATACGTTTTGGTATGATGTTTAAAATTACAAACGTGATTATATCTATTTTAGAATTATATCGATGTGATGTTTAAAATTTGTATTTCTTTGGACACTACCATATTAGGCTACTCCTCTCATTGTCAATTGATTTTGAGATGGAAGTCCATATTCTTTGATATCAAACATGTCTTTAATATTACTTTTTTTTAGGAAATTAACATAATTATATATATTTTTTTTTTAGGTTTTTGTACTAAATAATTGTCATAAATTTGGATAGTATAAATTAAAATATGAACACAATAATATTTAGATTATCTAGTGAACAATGATTTGAAAACAATCTTACAAGTAAAGATTATTAAACTCAAAATCTACTATTCACATTTATCCCTTCAAATTGCAAAATAGTTTTTTTTTTTCTTGTTTTAAAATCTATTTATCTTTATACCTTCGAATGAATATAATTCTGTCTTATTGCAAATTTCTTACAAAAAGCCTAAACTAGTTATATTTTTGTAAAATTATATTATGGTTAATTACACAATCCCATAATAATAATTTCTAAAACTACATTTAGAGTTGTAAAAAATATAATAAAACATCTAAAGGGACGAAAATATGGTTTCAAATTTCGACCTAAAATTACTAAACTTTGAGAGAAGAAAAAAAAAATCCCCTAAAATTTAACTATAAGATAGTTTTTTTTTTACTATAAAAAGAATATAAAGTGAGAAAATATATAAATTATAACTAAACAATAGAAGGGGAAGAAAAAGACAGAGTGAAAAAAAAAAGTTTAAATAAATGTGGATTAGAAAATGACAAGTTGTGAATTATCCAAAACAATTTGAACAGAAATAAAAAAAAAAAAAAAAAAAAAAAAAAAGAAAGTGGAAAGAACAATTAAAGTTGGTTTTTAAAAAATTAACAAAAAGGATGGCTTTTAAAAACGGTTGAAATCAAAATAAAAAATTAATTGAGAAACCAATAAATCAATCCCAAAGTGCCTCGAAACAAGTTGCATCTTTGACTAAAAGAATCAACACTACAACCTTTTATTATTATTATTTAAAATTTAAACTAATATTTTAATTAATATTTAATTCATGTAATTTTGGCTTTGGGGCACTTTAATTAACTTTTTTTTCATTTTCATTATGTCATGAGTGATTTTAGGTTCAAGGGCATAATCGACATAAAACAAAATAGAAACAACAAAGTCAAGACGATAGCATAATTTGGGCTGAAAGTGGGAGTGTACTCGGCCTCGGCTTCACAAAATGACTAATAGGACATGTCTCACGCATGCCCTGAATTAAGGGATCACTTTAGACCAAAAATATAGCAAAAAGAAGGTGCTCCGCCTAGGACTTGGCCGAGACTGACTATAGCAAAATTCCAAACGGAGCATGCTCCTCGCACGCGATAGTCGTGAGTTAAAGGATAATCTTAATGCAACTCCAATATCCTAAGGGGAAGGGCCTAAGTCAACTACACCTATACATCATGATAGTTTTAGGGAAAGTAAGTTCATTCTACTACTCAAACTTTCTACTTATTACACCGATTCACTTTCTCACTTAGGCATCGAAGTCTGTGTGGCAAGCACCATACCGATGTGCAGATCTTTTCATCTTGCAATCACATTTTTTCTTAAATTACAAATTTACCATTGCTATTAAGTAAAGGTCATATATGTTTTTCCTGTCCGAATTTCGACATCAACACATCCATATACTTTCATAACATCAATTTTAATCCATGTACATTTAAAAAAATGCATTACATGTTTATGTTGACAATATTTTAATGCAAAATTTACAAACAACTGAAGCCCTTTCTTAAAAATTTATGGGAGTAATTTAAGAAATTTAGTGAATGAAGTGTCATCCTGAACTTTTGATTAAAGAAATGAGATAATAAAGATAATAAAATGATCAAAATAACTACTTTTAAAGTACATATGTTAAAATGAACATTTAAAAAATATATGGACTAAGATGAATAAAAATATAAAATATGAAAATTAAAATAGACAATTTTAAAATATGAGACTAAAATGAGTCAAAGATATATTTAAACATAACCCTTTTTTCATAATATAATAACTTCTTTTTCAAAAATTTAATTATTGACATTTATTATCTTTCTCCTCTTGTATGTGTTTGCCACTAATTTAAGTATTTTATTTTATAGCCTTTTTTTTGTGGTTTAGAAGATTTATGACAAAATTTTAGTGTCATCCTTTTTTTATATGTATTTTAACACATTATTTAGATTAAAAAAATAACTATTTTAAATTGTAAACCTTATATGTGTGTCTATGTATTACATTTTTTTTTATTTATATCCCCTCTACATTTTTTAGGTCATATTTACTTCAACCAGATGACAAAACCAATTAGGAAAATCATCTCACCAACGTTGGATTCACCCTACTGTCCATCGAGCTACACCATCAGCTCCACCTATTATGCGATCGTCGAATGTAACAAAACTAAATTTCTCATTGCGCCTCTATGATCATGCAACACTTAGTTGATAGATTTTAATATTTTTATTTGATATATTCTCAACATTCATTTTTAATTTTAATTTTTGATAAAAATACATGTTAATTACTACTTAACTCCACTGAATTTGACGAGTATATGTTGACCTATTTATTTAGTCTATATTTCTTAGTGTAACGAGAATAACAATAGAATGGAGAAAAAATAGAAAATACCTAATTAACTTAAAACAATTAATAAGGTTTTCAATTTAAATTTCATTTTAATTCAGTCTTTGCCTTAATATTAATCTTCACATTGTCCATATATTTAAAAAAAAAAATGTTTTGAAATTATATGAATATAAAATCAAAATCTTAGTAATAAGAATCCAAATGTATTATTTTTTTTCTTTTTTCTTTTATTATTTTGTAAAACTTAAAAACCATAACAAAATATTTCTGAAATTATATGAAATACATTTATTTACAAAGAAAATAAAGTAGGTGTGTTTGAATCTTTTTCTCTCAACTTTCTTATTTATTTCGTTTTGTTTCTAAAACTTTCCGATTTATTTTTTTCTTTTGCATTAATTATTTACCAAAAGTTTATATCTAATAATTTAAATTTTAACTCATGACCTCTACTACGCATATAGTTTTGAAATACGTGATCTACTTTCCTTTTTTGGTTTTTCCTTTTCTTTTTCCTTGTTTTCCCCTTTTATTACTATCTTTTTCTTTTTTCTTTTTTAAGAGTTTATGTCCACATATATTTACTCATTTAACGAACCAAGACAGGAGACTTTACTTTAAGGCTAAATATCCATTTTTTTTTATTTTTTAATTATTCTCTATTGTTTAAAAATTTTCAATTTTAGCTCTCCGTATATTAATGATTTTTTAAAAAATATATAATCTAGTGATGTTGGTGGTGAATGGTTAAATTATTTGATCATAAATTTAGATGGTAGTGGTGAATCATAGAAAATTTATAAGAAAAAAACATCTAAAACATGTTAATTTGAAATTTTGTACCCAAAACGTTTAAATGTGTCTTATAGGTCTACAAAACTTTCAGTTTTGTGTGTCAGTAAGTCCACAAACTTTAAAATGTGTCTAATATATAGATTCTTACCCTTTTAATTGTGTGTCTCATATTTTCTCTCTTGATCTTCAATTTGATGTAGATCTATTCTATATATTTAAAAATTCATGAATGTCCCATACGCAACTAAAAACTTAAAGTTTCATTGGGCATAAATTATAAATTTAATATTAAATAGTCCAATTAATTTTAAAAATTTTTAAACATGTATTCAAGAACTCAATAGACACAAAATTAGAAGTTTAGATACTTAACAAAAAAAAAAATTAAAGTTCAAGACTTATTAGACTAAGAATGGAAAGTTTCAAAGTTCAAGAGTTAAACTTGTAAATTTTACCAATATATATATTGTTAGATGCACCCATCTTTATGCATCTCATTCTCATTACTGATTACACGCATAAAAAATGAATTAAAATATTTCAAAAAAGGAATAAAAAGAATTTTCCATATGGTAAATTATGATTAAATAATTTAGTAGGAGATACAAAAATAGGTGTTGTTTGAGATGCACCTAAGCGGCCATTTGTTTTTTGGGAATGTAGATAACCGAAATCTTAGATGTGCGGAATTGTAGGTATACAAAATTATAGATATCTGACATCTTTAGATTATCATGTTTGTTTTGTATGGATAATTTTGCAGATATCTGAGAATATTTTGATGACTGTATTTGTTTGATAGAATTTCTACTCTAGAATATCTTAAATTTACATAATGTTCCAAGAATGCCCTTACGACTATTTTATTATTTTATAATTAATTTGATATAATTTGAACTCATATAACATATTTGTTTTTATCAATTTAAATTTCTTTTTAAATTAATACAATTTATATTATTTTCATATGTTATTTTTCTCAACAAAATAATATATCATAATTTGTGATTTTTTTATAAAATAAATATTAATTTAAATTTAAAATCTAATATCTTGCTAAAAAAATCATAAGAATTATGATATAACAAAAAAAAAAATGTTATACATGGTTGACAGTATTTATTTTAATTATAGAATGCAAATGAAGATATATATATATATATATATATATATATATATATATATATATAAAGGAAGGACAGAAATGTAAAATGGGGATACTCACAACCCGGGAATCTGAAAAACTCATGTTTCATGAGAGCATCCAAAACTCTCCAAATGCCCTCTGTCTGAATGCTTGAGAATTTTCAGATGTCAGGACATCTTATAATACCGCAAAACAAATACAATAATCCAGATGTCCACTCTATAGGAATCTAGATGCCATGAAACAAACAACCTCTAAGTATTTTCTTCTATATACACACGCATCTATGTGGTGTGGCAACACATCCCTTTCTTAATATATAGTAGAAAAACAATTCAATTTTTTTAAAATATAATTTTTTACTACGTGGCAAAATTTTATCGGACAAATGTCTAGATTACATAAAGATAAGTGCAGTAAGGAAATACCAAATCTTTTTTTAATATATTTTTTTTATGTATATATAGTCTATGGGCAATACCAGAGAAAGCCCCAGTTTGTGGAAAACCACTTTAGACTGTTGACAGAAAACCAGGGGAAGAGAAGAAAAAGTATACTTTTTATTTTTATTATTATTATTATTATTAATTATTTATTTATTTATTTTTGGCAATTTAAGTTATGATGGGTCAGCTGGATTGAGATAAGTTAGCAACTTGAGGCAGCTTCCAATGCCTTCTATAATAATAATAATAATAATTCCCATCCCCCACCCTATGACCATCTCTCACAATTCTCCCCCTCTCTTTAATTTTTCACATAAATGCATTGAATTTTGTGGATAAATTTCTTAATGAAAAACGATATATTTATTTATTAGTTTAAAAAAATTGGGTCATATCATATCATAAGACTGTTAAATTTGATGCGACCCTTGCGTAATTCAAAGAATATGATACAATAATCAACTTCATCTCACATTAAATAAATTAAGCATCTAAGTAATTTTAATGGTATAAAATTCTTTTGTTACCTCCACAATATAATTTGAAATAATATAAGACAAAGTTTAGATTAATGGAAATTTTTGTAAAAAATAATAATAATAATAATTAGGAAAAGACAAATCAAATATCTTGTGTTACCCCACAATATATATTATTAATGTAATACTTTGGTGTTTTCCCACTTTCTAGGGTGGCAACCACTTCAAAATGAGCCAGCCTTCATGATTGGAAAATCCCATGTAATGTATGGAGCTAAGGGAAATTATTTTTTTTTTTTAGTATTTTTTAAATGGCTATTTTATATTATGATCTTTAATTTGCGTAATTACTTTTTGTATAAGTCATTTTCTGACTTTAGGGATTGAGCCCATATGTCTCCCCTTTATAACATAGTAATTTTTTTTTTAAAAAAAAATGAATAATTGTTTGATGGCAAAATGTGAACAAACAGCTCAATAAATAAGGACATGACAATTCAATTTAATATTTGAACTTTTTTTTAGATGTGAAGTTATTTGTTTTTTTTTTCTTTGAGGTAAACAACTTTTTTTAAATTTGTTCTATTTCACCCCATTATTTTTAATTGTTTAGTTTACATATTTTGAATAAATCTTAAAAATTAGTCTTTTATTTGGTTTTTATTTTTTTCCAAATAATTTCGTCTCTATGAGCATTCTGATAGTGAGTTATTATTGCCATTTAAACAATTTGGTAAAAATTAATTTTAAAAGACTAAATTTAAGATTTATTGAAATTATAAAGACAAGTTAAATAATTATAAAGTATATGGCCTAAAATGGAACGAAATTCAGGACACGTGGATAAAATGGATTTTAACCACTAGTTTAATATGAAATTAAAAAGATTTCAAAACTTTATGAGTAGTTTTTAAAATTTCTGTTTTTGTTCTTGGGTAAGAGCAAATTGTTTTCTAAAAGGGCGCAAAAGTTATAAATAGACTGTTTTAAATTTTTTTAAAAGTTAAAAAGAAAGTGTAATTAGTTTTCAAGTCATTTTAAATATAGTTTAATAATAAATTTAACTAGAGAAATTATTGTAAACCATTTCTTAATGAGTTATTTTTAAATTAAAAATGGAAGATAATGTGGGGACAACAAAGACCACTAATTTATTTGAAATTAAAAAGGAAAAAAAAAAAGCTTTGAAATTCAAACCATTTCTTATTGAGTTCTTTTTAAATTTCTAGGTTTGATAGAAGAAATAAGCTCAGGAAGCATCTTTTTTGACCAAGGAAAAGCAACCATACTTTTCCCAATACATCAGTTGTACAGATTTGATTGATGTTTTCTTTGTTCAATTATAGGGGACAAAAATCAAATGTGATTTAATTTTCATAGGTTAATTATACATTATTTTCAAAGATTAAGAATTGATTTTAAAAGCGTTTTTTCAAACGTCTAAAACATTTAATTTATTGCGTTTGTTTTTTAGCCATCTTTCTCATATGGCAGGTAGTTAGTTTTTAAAATTTTCAACTAATCAAATAAATATCGGTAGAATTTGTGTATGTTATGTCCTATTAATTTTATTTTTAAAACATAAATTGATATAGTGTAGATATTTTAGAACGCTTAGATTAGTTTACCACATTTATGAAATATTTTGGAAAACTTAAGCCAAAACTCTAATTTTAGACTTTTTTTTTTTTTTTTTTTTTTGGTATAAACATATTAAGTTTAAATAACTTATAGTTTTGGGGAAAACAAATTTTATTAAACACATTTTTAATAGATTCATATTAATCATTTATATATATGTACATTGATTATATTTTATCCATATTTCATCATATTCTTTTACTTTAAACACAATATTCTATCTCTTAATTATAATTAATTATTCTCATATTTTACATCGTCGTTTCTAAAGTTTCGTTATCTTAAGTAGACATTTAAGTTCCAAAACAATCAAATAACATCTTCATGTTATTTTTCTTATTTTATAATATTGACTCTTTCATATTTCAACGCTAAAAGTTATCTAAATTAGAAAAAAAGAATCAAAGATGAATTCAATTCAATTATTATACATATGCATAAAATATGATTAAATTGAAACAATTTAGAATCTATCCAAAGTTGATTTGATTGTATATTAATCTAAAAAAAATTGATGGTTGAGATGAAAAGGTTTTATTTATTAATTAGAGGCATGAAGAGTCAAGATCCCTCAAATGTTGATTAAAGAAATAATTAACAACAAATCAAAGGGATATTTTTAATTGAAAAAATAAAACATAAAAAATAAAAAGTCAATGTACCTTAATACACGTGGTCCAACCAAAAACACGTTGGGTGGGCCTTACTAAAATTACGAAAGGGTGTGGCAACCCATGCATTCTGGGACACGTGTTTCAATGTGATTTGAAGTACACATGCAGGTACATCTTTGTGTACGTACGTCAGTCATGATAATTGAGGTTGAATTTAAATAAAGAAAAGAAATAATTGAATAATCATTTACTTATATTATAAATTAAATGAACATCTAGTGTTTCTGTACCCTATTACTTTAGTTGATGCTTTGCTTGCTTTCCTTTTATTTATATTTCCCTGACGGATTAAAATTAAGACTATATAAAGAAATAATACATGGCATTTATATAAAAAAAATGTATATTTTTTTTATAAAGTTTATATTATTAACTTTGACCTTTCATAAATATTTTAAAATTATCAATGAAATAAAAACATATTAGATTTTTTTACAAAAAAACAAATTGAGCCTATAAATGAGTATGAGAATGACTTGAAACATTGTAGAAGTGTTTGAGTCTCAATTTTAGTTCTAAACTTTTAAGTAATCTTCACACAGCTTTAGATACTATTTTTTTTCTTAATATTCTAATAGATTTCTACGTTGTTATATTTTAGGGATCATAACAATTTGAAAATATTATTAATTTTAAAAATTGACCTAAATTGATAACATAACATTTTCAAGAAATTATAAATTTTATTCTTACACTACAAACATTAATATGTACTTAGAAACTATTTTTTTAAGTGTAATAATCATTTTAAAAATATTTTTCTATTTAGTCTATGTTTTTTTTTTAATAGTATATCTATGTTATTATTATCATTATTGAAAAATGTGGACACAATTTAATATAATTTATTAATAAGATGAATATATATATATATATGTGTGTGTGTTGGAGATTTGGTGATTGGCCTTCTATTTTTATAAGACTGTGTTTTTCGCAGATTTCTCGGATGTCACAATTTATGTCTTAACATCTGGTTCTGGCATGTCGTATTTCTGGAAGAATACTTTTCTTTCCTAAACTAGGAAATCTCGGTAGAAGTTTATTGATTGATATTTTACTTTCATGACGAAGCATATTTTGTAGAAAAGGAAAATATTTTGTATGGGAACTCTTTCCTTATTTGTTATCAATTATTAAAAGAAGAAGTTGAGCCCTCTGCTAAGGTTGTCGCAATATTTACTTTCAAGAGAGTTTTCTGCATTAAGTGGCCGACATTGTACTTCATCGTTTGATCTGTGCTTGCTATATTTTTCACTGTGCAAGTTTATCACTCAACGATCTCGAAACCTTGAAGATCATCACTGTCTTAGGGGGAACCAAAGACATTACTTCAAAGAAGGATTTCTCTATCTTAGGGGGACCTAAGGTTAATCAGTGTTGGGAGTTCTCTGAGTCACGAGGAAGATAATCAAGCTGAGAGGAGTCTCACACATTGTAGAAAGCCGAAGTGTTCACTAATATTATCATACTTAGGGGAGCATAAGGTCTATTGAGAGGGAGCCTCACATCTAGGGGGATTCTAGGTATTTAGCAAGTTAAGTTCTGCAAGAGTCACGGTTGAAGCTGTTACTTTGCAGATAAGTACTTTGTTGTAGACGTTTAACTCTTTTAATATTAGTAGTTTATCTTTCTTATAGGCACACTGTCCCCAAACGTAGGTGGTTTACCACCAAACTGGGTTACCAACTTTTATGTGCAATTATTTTTTTACTTGCTATTGGTTTCGTAGTTGTTATAGTGCTTGTCAATACTTTCTGTTTAACATCGATATATCGAGTGACAAGCGGACCTATTGCTTTTTTATTATATATATAATTTTAAAAATATTTATTTATTATAATAAGAAAATGTGGGCGAGAGGAGTGAATGGATTACAGCGGGTAGAGTGTGTGACACTCAATTAAGGTTTTGGAGTCACGTGAAAAAAAGTATTAATTAATTACTTTCTATTATTATTCTAATTAATTAATTAATACTAATAATTGAGATAAGAGTAAAACAGACACAGCTAGTTGGTTTTGTATTCCTTCCATTTTCAATCTCTCTTTCATTTTTTTAATAAAATCAAATTATTAATTCTGATGATATTAAATTTTTATAGTCATGTCAATATTTCTTATCGATATTTAAACAAGGGCTAAATTGATATTTCCGTTATACTATAAAAGAATTTATATGTAACATTAAGAAAAAGTAAAAAATAAAATGTCATTAATGTAAATATAATATAAATAATATATATATTGATTTTTTTAAAAAACATAATAAACTATAATTTTTTAAGGTATATATTGACTACTTAACGAACACCTTTTTGTAAAATTAAGACATTGAAATTTTAAAATATTGGTTTTTGATGAGTTTTGGTTTTTTACTTTTCTAATTTTATTTTCATTTTGAGGTCTCGTGTTAGATTTGGAAAGTTCAATTGACAAAGATTAATTGATATAGAAATCTCTTCAATTGTTTTTGTCAGGAAAAAAAAAGTACAAATATTATGAGCTGGCAAATGAAAGATATTTACTAAATTTTACCTGAGATAAATTTCCACGTCTTTATTAGTTTTTTCTAAGGTTTGAAAATGTAATATTTGTTTGAGTGTTAATTGATGTTATAGTATTGGTTTCCTTAGTTAGAAATTTGTACGTGACATTTCTTCCAATTAAATTCTTACATGCATGAATTATAAACAAGAGCATTTCAGATTAGATTTTTAGTTTTATTTTAGTTTTTATCTTTTTATTATTATTATTATTATTATTTCATTTAGTCGCTCAAGCGATAGAATTCTATCGCGGTCTATCGCAGATAGACAGTAAAAATTTTCTATATTTATAAATAGTTAATAGTTTGATATTTTTTTGCTTATAGTAATTTTTCTAATGTTTTTAAATGGATAATATGTGTGTTAAAAATGGTTAAAATATCCTTTTGATCCTACACTTTGGGGTTTCTTCAATTTTACTTCATGTAATTTCAGTAAAGTTTAATAAGTTTCTCAAAGGTAATTGTTATTGAAATTGGTTAAATAATAATAATAATTTTCAAACAAAGAAATATGATCGGTGAATATGTTGCCAAAATTTATAGTGAAAATGCTAATAGATAATAATGCTTTTTTTTAAGAAACTCATCATAAGAAATAAATTTAAGATTTATTGACAGTACACATATTAAAATTGAACATTTAAAAATATAAAGACTAAAATTAAATAACTCTCAAATTGCATAGGGTATGTTAATTTTGAAATTTTGAATAAATTTGACAAATTTTAAAATTTCTTATGCAAACTTTAAAAGCTAAAAAAGTTTTAGACTTTGAAATTGAAAATAAAATAAGTATAAAAGTTTATAGACCCATGACCCACGTTTCGTTTTATAATTAAGTAGTTGAATATATCAAAATAATAAAAAAAAATTCATGAAAATATTAATAAAAATTGCATAAAACTAATATGATTTAAAGATGGCCTACTTCATTAATTCAAAAAACATATCGAGTGAGTGAATAAGTCAACTTTGACAATAAGCAATCCAAAGATGACCAAATTCTAATTGATTAATTAAAATATTTGGTTGAACTTCCCAAGGTGTTTGCTTGTGTGAATAAATTAAGCCTTTATATTTATTGGCCAATTAAAAGCAGAGGAAAGAGGTTGTCTTGTATTGTATTGTCCAAATATATATATACATAGAAAAATTAATGTACTAAAGTTTTGGATCGGGTGCAATGCTACATGTCCTACTCACTTTGAAATTATTGCATTGAAAAAACTATATAGTTGACTTTTATATACTCCCGAACTATTTCAAGGGTTAGACTTATGTAAACTAGGGTTATGTTCAACTAAGATAATGTATAAATATATACCTTCGATTAAGACGTCAAATGTTTGAATCTCTCATCTGCCTATTTTGTTGAATTTGAAAAAAAAATAGATTTATATTTACTACATGAAATATTGATTTGTCTCTTATTGCCAATCAATTTTGAAATAGAACTTCTTATTGTCTAACATCTCAACAGAGCCCATAAAACTCAAACGGGTATTTTGTCCATAAGATCTAATCAAGAATGGTGAACCCAAAAGAAGTATCATCTCGAAGAGGAAAATATCCATTCAATAACTGTAGGAATTGTTTCCTTCACACACGGCTGTTTTTAGAAAAAATTTACACACAAGGTTGTTTTTAGAAAATTTTTAGTGTATATCAGCGATAGACCGCGATAGAATTCTATAGCTTGAACGATCGACAGTAATAGAAGTCTACAAGCAATAACATTCTATCGCGGTAATAGACAGTAAAATTTTTATATATTTGTAAATAATTTGATGTTTTTCTATTTATAGTAATTTTTCATATATACAAACTACTCTTTACAATCTAAACATTTGATCCTTTAAATTTAATCACGAGTTAAATTTTATTTTTAAAGTTAAAAATAACATAATTTATGATGCTAAACATGAATAAAAAAATTTTTAAGAAAAAAACAGTAGAAAATAAAAAAGAAAGAAAGTTGTCATCAAACACCAGCACCTTTAAAAAGGAGGTATATTCTCTAATTTTTTTATAAAAAAAATTGACGGAAAATTTAAAAATTATAGTTGACTTTAATTTAAAATTTGATATTATATTATGTGAAATTTTGTGTAGAGGATCTGACATAGCAAAAAGCTCACAATAATTAACATACATATTGACGGTGAAAACAATCATTTGACATTTTTTGTCTTTAGCAAAAGCTTTGACAATTTTTAATAATTATAAAATTAAAGAAAATCGAATTCAACCCATTAACTTGCGACTTATATCTGATTAATTTACACGGCATTAATTTATAAATTAAATATGAATGTATTTAATATATTAAAGGATGGGATAATTCAATGGCTCGATAAAACCAATCAACTTAATCCAATTTTGTGTGGGTTGAGTTGAATTATATATTAATATGATACTTTATTATTTTTTTAGATAAGGTTATGAAAAATTAAACTTAGGAAAATTAGTAATGGACCTTTATTTATTGGATTGACACTTTTTAAGAAAAATTTAAAATTATGACCTGTTTTTTCTTTAAAAAAACAAATCATGACCAGTTTTAGCTCTTATGCATTAATGCATGTCAATCCATCAAGTTAAAATATATTTAAAAATTAGAATTGTTTTCAAATAAAAAAATGAGTCAAACTACTTATAAATATAGAAAAATTTTACTATTTATTAGACCGCGATAGAATTCTATAACTTGAGCGATAGAATTCCATCGGGGTTTATTACTGAGAGACAGTGAAATTTTTTTCTATTTGTAAATAGTTTGATATTTTTTCTATTTATAGTAGTTTCTTTCCCTAAAAATTACTATTTATTTTTTATTTTTTATTTTTAAATACTCATTTCATCTAAGTACTTTTCACTTTAGTTCATTTTGGTTAATATACTTTTCCAGTGTTCATTTTAGTCCTTATTCTTTCAACATGTACATGAACCAAATGAATATATATTTTGAAATTACATGAACTAAAATGAACTAAAGTCGAAAATACAAAGACACAAATAGTATTTTAATTTTTTTTTACCTAAAAAATATGTGGTGGTGAGAATTTGAATTTTTAACTTTTTGGCTAATATTATAATGACTTAACCAATTAAATTGTACTCAAATTATATTCAAAATATTGATTAACTACTAAAGTTGAGGTCTAAGTGATGCCAATAGATTACTTTTTAGTATATTCATTGTTAATCAATTTTTAATTATGTAATGTTTACAATATAGTGGTTACACATGTTGTTTGTTTAACTTTGCATTTAACTAAAATTATTTCTACAAACCAATTCTAGAATTGAAATTCATACATAACTTTTCTCAAATAAACTTGCGTTGGATAAAACCAACCATTTTTGCAACTTAACCCATATATTTTTAAGTCAAATTAAGTTTAGCTTAGCGCTTATTGACATATAAGCATCTTTTGAAATGGGAGGCTTGATTCTCCATTCTTGTAATTTTTTATATAGAAAATATCCATATATTTCTAACTTTCATTTAACTTTCTTTCCTAAAAAAAAAAAAAGAAAAAAGAAAAAAAAAAACCCTAATCATCCCAATAGGCCCAAGGCTCTCACCCCAAAAGACCAAAGGCCCAAGCCTCCCTCCCATAGCTTTCAACCCACTTTTCAAACCAAACAAAAAGAAAACATGAGAATTGGAAAATTGGAAGGAACTAACATTTAAGGAATGTTTGAGGCGCTCAGTTAGTTATTATAGTTAGTAATTATTGTAGTTAGTGAGTTATAATAGTCGGTGAGTTATAATAATTTGCGTTTGAGGTGTAGACTATTAAACTATTTTAGTCTGGATTATAAGAGTCTATGTTTGGAGTGCAAACTATTTTTATTTGGATAAGAAATAGTACAGAAGAAAAGAGAGGATTACTAGAAAATAGTAAATACTGTAACAAAGATAGTTTTGAAATAGTATATACTATACATAATTGTAGATTATAAATAGTTGTAAACACACTAATATATTTGGTGCCTTAAACATGAAGTAGGGTATAATAACCCACTTCGCCAACTTCAAGTTGGTGTTCCAAACACCCACTTAGAGACAATTTTTTAAAAACCGACTTAAAAAAAAAAAAAAAAAAAAAAAAAAAAGCCAAATTAGGATTCATATTCTGTTTTAATTGATAGGGTCTATTTTAGGTATGGCTAAATTGGATTTCACGTTAATTTGATTTGAATTTATTTTTCCTATTTACCGAAAGGAATTTGAATTTTTATCCTAATATCTCCTTAATTTTTTCCTAGCTTCCTTTTACCACTTTTTTTTTTTTTTAATGTAAAATATATATTCACTTATTATTTAGTAGACTTTAGATTATTCGACATTTTTTTTTTTGTTGCCAATAAAAAGTCTTTTCTCATTCCTAATTACGGAGTATATAAGTTATTGAGCATTCGAAAATTCATAAATGTGTTTTAAACCTTTTTCCATTTTTTGTATGTAATGTTGTAATTATGTTAATATGTCAAAGTACTTGAAAATTACTTTCTAAAGATTTTCGGAGAGTAAATAAATTATAAAGAACCATTGAATGAAATAGACTTGCCATAAATATTAGAGCCATATATGATCTTTTTAGTAATACATAATGTTTAGATTAACTACCTTTAATTCAAACTAATTATAAGTAAATTTGTTAAGTTCCAATTTTTTAGATAATTTGGATTAGATTGATCGGAATAGCATCCTTTTTGTCCTTGAGAACTTGAAAATAAATAGTATCATCAATTATACCTAAAATTTTAAATTAATAATTATATAAAATATTGAAACTCTAAATATTTCATAAGTGAATCGATTTAAACCCTCCATTAGAGTTGCATTTTAAAATCTATAATGATTGCATTTTTACACGTGCATAAGACTTCTTAAATATAAAGATGTGTTAATCAACTTATCCTTTCCTATTTTTGTCTACTTATAAATTAACTATTTTTCTTTCTATTTTGTTTTTTTACCCCTTAAAATAAATACATCATTAAAATCTTGACCAAAATTTTTTAATCATGTTCTCTGAAGAATATATATTGCCTTTAATTTTCAAGTGTCGGTTGGAAATTATAATTATTATTACAACAAATTATTTATCCAAAAGGTAGGTTAAAGGACGATGTTGGTTCTTTTTTTTTTTCTTTTAACAATTTAATCCGGAAATTTTTAAATTTATAATAATTTAGACCATATATATTTTGAGGAAAAAAGTTCATTTTTACCCTAAACTTAAAAAGATTGTAAATCAATTTTAACTCTAAACTTTTAATATCATCAGTTTAAACTTTCAACTGAGTAGATTATATCAATTTTAATCCTAAACATTCAATTTTATAAATTTAAACTACCCTGAAAATTCTGTCTCTCATCTCTCTCCTTCTTCTTCAACATCTCTCTCCCTTTCCTTCACCCTCACTCAACATCAATGCCATGGTTGCCATCACCATCTTTAAAGGAAAAATACACATCTCCTTCTTCTTCTTCTTCAAACAAAAAACCCTCCCACCCTTCTTCTTTTTTATAAGTTTTCGTAAAAATGGTGGAAGAGGAGGATCAAAACTTTAAATTTAATGGGTTATATGCATGAACAAAGGCTAAAACGTATAGATCTAAACAAGCCACGACTAAAAGAAATATATTTGAGCAAAATCCTTGCTAAAACACATTGATGATGACAAAACACCCACAACCAACAATACTAAAAACCCACGAACGACGAAGAAAATCGATCTACAAGAGCAAAGACAAATTCAAGCTCCTCATGCCAAAAAAGAAAAAAAAAAAAGTTTCTCTGTAATGACAGGTATTCAATGTCGTCCAACCCCATTTATTTCGTTTTTCTCCCAATGCTCTTCTTTTATTCATCCCGTACACTTTTTTCTTGACTGACATTGAAAGTTCATTTATTGTAATGTAATGGAATTGAAAGTTTATAGTCAAAATTATAATTTGCCAAATTTAATATTTAAATTGATAAAATTAAAAACTTAGAGTTAAAATTGATAAAACTTACCAAATTAAAGATCAAAACTAATTTTTTTCCGTACGTCAAAAGAACTTAAATCTTTATAGTTTATAAACTAATTTGATCTGCAATTAACTAATTTGATTTGCAATTAGTTTATCTATAGTAGGTAGATTTTATTAAATGTCAGGAGCTGTTACAAATCCAACTTGATATTGATGTGTACTAGGTGTAATTCCAAAGGAAAAAAAGAAAAGAGTTAAATTTCAGAAATTTTAAAGGAACTTGTATGCGACGAAAGTAGTATATCATGGGTCAAAGATTCGGTGTTGAACTCAAAATAAAAGATATAACCCACACATACACATCCGTTTCTTTACCTGATCACAATTTTGATAGCATTTTGATAGGCCCCAAATTACAAAAGTATAGGTAAGAAAACGTGCAAGGAAAGGAGGTGAGCGTGTGTGAAGAAAATTGTTAGTTATATGTGGGCTTGAAAGAATATTGTTAGTTAAGATATGAATGAGCATTAAGAGTAAGAGAAAATATATATATATATATATATAGGTGAGTAGATTATGGAAAGGAGTATCGGTGAATTGAGTAATTATAATCTTCCTATTTAGGAGATTGGGAGAGGTAGGGAGTTCTTGAAACTCCCTTATTCTGTAGATAAATAAATTGAAAGGTTGAGACCTATCACATTTCTTCCTATTAACCAAACAAAAAACAAATAATAATACATGTTTATCCCAACACCAAAAGCAAAATACTGTAATTAGACAACCACTTTAAATTAGGTTGAAACAAAAAAAAAAAAAAAAATTTACAATAAGAAGAAAATAAGGTGGAAACTGGAAAGATCCAGATTATTGATGTCCAGCAGCAACAGTACAGAAGCCATAATCGGTAGTTAAGACAATATAAGAGTAGATACGAAAATCCAGAGTCTTAAGACATTACAGATATTAGAGAAGAAGATAGTAGAGGCGACTGACTATCTGTACCGAGGCCATTCTTGAAAGCGACCGAAGAAGGAGGCTCGGTGAAAAGAGATGGCAGAAAAATCACTTCCACTTCTTGAATTTTCCACCACCAAACATGCCGTGCTTCCCATGTTTGTGCTTCCCATGTTTCCCATGCTTGAACTTCCCATGGTGCTTGAATTTTCCACCATGACCATGACCATAATGAGCAACGCCATGGGGGTAATGGCCAGCGCCATGGGCCACATGATGAGCTCCATATGCTGCTGCTGCAGCGGCAGCACCCCCGGCGAGCATTCCTGCTACACCGTGCCCTGAATTTAAGAATATTGGGACTCAGCAACTTTATAAAAAGATCTTCAATCGAAACCTATCGCTAGGATCCCCTATGTTTCTGTGAAAATTTTCTGACAGAACTTTTGCTTCAAACTGGGTGTGATTGTATAATTGGGGATATAACAATTTCATTTAAAAATTGTAACATAGTTACACCCGGATGCATCAAAATAAATCTGATACTTGTATGAGAACACTTAAAAAGCCATAGTAGGGAGCAAATCCATCCCAAGAACAATGGAATTTCTACAATGAAATGTTTCAAAAGCCTTCTATTACAACCTAAAAGGGGCTATAGATAGCCTAACAAAATGGTTTAAATTATCATTAATCCCTGCATTCTAATTGACAAATTAGTAGAAGCAATTAAATAAATTAATAACTTAACTAAACTAATGATCTAATAATTCTTCCTACTGATGTATGTAAAATTGGATCAATACCTGAATGGTGTGGAGCAGAGGGTCCAGGATATGCACCAGGAGGGTAACCAGCCGGGGGGTAACCGTGTGCCGGGGGATATCCTTGGGGTGGATAGCCATGAGATGGAGGATATCCTCCAGGTGGGGGATACCCTCCAGGTGGGGGATATCCTCCAGGGGGTGGATATCCTCCATGGGGAGGATATCCAGCTCCATGAGCAACACCATGAGCCAGATGCGAGAATAAACCTTTGTCAGATTCATCATGTTTATCTTTTCCACCCCCCATGGTTTATCAGCTTATAATAACGACTGAAAATTGTCAAACAAACAGTTATATATATATATTTCAAACACATTCAAACCAGAGAAATTAGGAACAACCAACACTCCTCATTAAGCACAAAGGAGAACCACTCAGGATAATTACAATTCCAAAATACAGCTTCCTCCTCTATATAGGAGGAGGAAGACCGGACAGAAGGGAAATCGATTGCTTCTTGATCAACAAGATGCACCAATTTGTTGGCAGATATAAGACATTTAGAAAGACTTCATCCCACTGACTCAACAACCTCTAAAATTGTCTCCACAGTGTTTTTTGTTTCAGAAAGATCAAGACAGTTGTGGCTGAGCACATTTATCAAAACTTGTTACTGACATGAACATGTCTAACATAAATTAGAAATGAAAAAGATTTTTTTTTTTTTTTTTTTGAATGTTCGAGTAAATGCAACATCTATATTGATAAACATACAGGTCTAAATCCCGTAGTGTAGATAGTATCTTATGATCTTGTTCTAACACTTATTAGAAGGGGCAAAATTTTGAATTCTAACTTTTATAGATGTATTTTTTCAATTATGAAAATTTAAATAGGACAAATTAAAGAAAATCTCAAACATCTATATCTACGTACACAATTTTTTTTAATCTAAGATGGACTTCCTAAAGAAATTTAACATTCAGCTTTCCATAAGAGCGATGAAGACACAGCATGATGCACAACAATTCTTCGTATGAGACTAAGACATAAACGTAATCACAACCGTTCACAGATCAAGAACACGAAATAGATCACCAATTGTAGATTCATGATCTCAGCTTAAAAAACATTCCAAAACGAAGACACACAAAAGATTTGATATCAACATTTAACACTAATAACAAACGAATTTCTCCAATAAAAATCCATTCCAGCGTATTTCAACCAAAACATTCATCTGTAATCAGAAATTTCAGATTCGCAACAAATAAAGAACAAAAAAGCAAAGCAATCATTTGCTACCGTTACATATTTCGAGTTCCGATTTCTAAAAAACATATTTCGAGCTCTGATTTCTCTTTAATACGTAGATCAAAACAAAATTCTAATTCATAGAAAATTCGTAAACAAGAGAGAGAGAGGATTTACAGATTGAACAGACGATTTGTTCTTCGGATAGGAAGATGGAGACGAGGAGAATTGAATTCTCGTAGAATTCGTTGTATATATTATATATATAAAGAGAGAGAAGCAGGGGAAGCGATTAAGACTATCATTATTATTATTATTTATTTTTTCCTTTTCTCGCGCGAAGATAATAAAAATAAAAGTTAACGCGCTTTCGACGCGTTCGAATATTCAACTTACGCTCCTTGCGACACGTGGTGCCCATGTATTGGTTTAATTAACACATTGGCCGTAGCTTTCTCCTTCCAATATATTTCATATTTCGTTTATTTGTAATTTAAATTTCTAATTATATATATATATATATATATATATATATTTTTGGACAAGTTCTAAATAGCTTAACTTAGATTTGTATTGTATATAAAAAAAACTTACATTTGTACCTTTTTTTCTCAAAAAAAAAAAATTTAATTTAAATTATAATGTAATTTTTATTAGAGATGTTTATTTTCTCTACTGAGACAGCCTGTAGAAAATTACGCCTCATAGACGGAGATTTTTTATTTAGGTAGAGATCATGAAGGGACGGAAAAAACTTTAGATTATAATGGAGCAGGGACGTGGAATGTTCTTGTTGTCCCCCATTTGCCTCTTTTCTAATTTATTACTATCATTATTGTTTTTTTTTCCTTGAAAAATACTTCTATCATTGTTGTTATGTTATTATGTCGATTATATAAATATTATATTTAAATTTTAAATTTTATTGCTTAACAGTTAAGATAATAAATAGTTTTAAAATGAATATTTAGATTTAAATGAATGTAGGGATAATTTGATAGGAAATTATTTGGTTCTACTAGTAAATATAAATAATTCTTTTAAATTTAAATTCTCCGCGTGGAATTTAGTAAAAAATTGTATATTAATTACAAAATTTTTATATAATTTATTTAAGTTTATTAAATTTTTAAAACAAAATGGGAATAATTTCCTAGAACCCGATTTTCACAAATTTTCTTTGACGAATCCTCATTTTGTTCCCCACTAAATTTTATCAAATAATGAATTTTGCCATGATGAGAAATAAAATGGAGAAATGAGATAGGGATGAGAAAGTCATCCCTCACTTCGCCCATGAATATCTCTAATTTTGATATCTTAAAAGTCAACTAGTGCTAAACTTAAAAGTCTTATATTATTATTATTATTGTGATTTAATTTGTTCCTATTCTAATTAAGCTTTTGCTTATAAAGAAATATTTAGTGAGATTTTTTCTTTTTTCTTTTTTTTTTTTGGGATAAATCATTTTTAAACTTAAACTTGGAAAATTGTATTAATTTTAATATTAAACCTTCAATTTCATCTATTTAAATCTTAACCTTGCATAAATGTATCAATTTACATCCTCTTAGAAAGACCATTTTCTATAATAAGCACTTGTTTGTTATTTTTTATATAAAAGATTATAAAAGAAAAAAAAAACTAAATCATTTTATGATCACGTGTCTACCATCATGAAAATTACGAACTCGACTCTCGGCACATGCAAAAATAAACAGACTCTTCTGTTCCTCAAGTCTTTGACAAGTATGAGGACGCCCAAATGACGACTTTATTATAATTATTATTAAGTGCATAAAGTAACATCTAAATATAATTAATAATTTGTGATACATGGAACGATATCGTATACTATTATATTATCAATATCATTCAACCTTATATATTGAGAAAAATAGGTATGTTTTATTTGTTTATTTGTTTATTTATTATTATTATTATTATTATTATTTATTTATTTATTTATTTATTTTTTTGAGAACAGGTGTGTTTTATCCTGTACCAAAGTCGTGCCTACTTTTCATTTATTTACTTGTTTTTTAGGTTTCACTTTTGCATTTCAGTCTCATCAAAATTTCTTAATACCTAAGGTAAGATTATCCATTTGACTATTAAATAATAATAATAAAATAAATATTAAAATAAAATTTGAATAGATCGTTGAACTGAAATCGACCCCCAAATTGAATATATAGTAAAATCAAACCTACCAACTAATTCTTAGTCCTTACATTTTACAAAATCACATAAATTCTTATACTCAGACTCGAGAGTGATTTTGAAATAGAATTATTTTTGTCTTTGCATCACTTTTTCATGGTATTATAGTGTAGAAATCTTGTTTATTAAAGCGTAAATTCATATATGAATTAGATTGTGAATGATTTAGTATGGAAGAATGTTCATTTTTTAAGAATATTTCGACTATCTAATCAAATTACTCATATCTTATTTAATAATGATTTCGTTTTTAGTTTTTAAATTTTATGTTTGTTTCGTTTCAAATTTTCAATTATATGGTTTTTACATTTTTTTTAAGAAACACTTTGAACTCTCAACTAAATTCTAAAAATAAAAACAAATTTTTAAAAACTACGCCCCCTTTTGGTAACCATTTCATTTTTTGTTTTTAGTTTTTGAAATTTAAACCTATTTAATTTCCTCACATTTTCTTGTCATGGTTTGCATTTTTCTTGAGTACAAGAGTTGAATTCTTAGTCAAATTCTAAAATCAAAAACAAGTTTTTAAAAACTACTTTTTTTAGTTTTCAAATTTTGACTTGGTTTTTGAAAACATGAGTAAAAAGTAATAAGAAAGCCAGATATCTAAAGGTGAGAGAAGTGTTTGTAGACTTAATTTTAAAAACTAAAAACCAAAAACCAAATGATTACCAAACATGGGCGTACTTTTTTTTTTTAGTTTTTAAAATTTGGATTGCTTTTAAAAACTTCAATAAAAAGTATATTACAAAACATAAAAACATATGAGTAGAAGTAGTATTAATAAGTTTAATTTTCAAACACTAAAATAATTATCAAACCCAACGTTAACGTTAACATGTTACCTTCAACCTTCCAAGTGTGTTTAAATGGAAATTCGAATAACTTTAGAAGCGTAAGTAGAAAGGGAATTTTCTTTTTTTTAAGGAAAAAAGAATATTGCTAAACAACAAATTTATTTTCAAATAAGGAAGAAAAATCCACCCCTTATTTGGATCCAATCAACTTGAAGAAAGCCATCAAGAATCTGACCAAATGCCATTGAATATATTTATATATCCCAAGAGATGCTGTCATGGAGGAATGACTTTATATTGGCTGCAATTGCAAGCGATTCAATTTTAAATATCATTCTAGTCCTTCACTTTTTACGTTTATTTCATTTTAAGGTTACTACTTGTTTAATATTACATAGATGATATTACTTTGGGTATATTTATCGACAAGTTAAAGTAGGAGAAATTTTTAAAAATAGAAAAATAAAGAAAACTATTTACACAAATAACATTGATAGAAGTCTATCAAGATCTATCAATGATAAAAATAATAGAAGTTTATCACTGATAGACACTGATAGAAGTTTATCACTGATAGATACTGATAGAAGTCTATCAATGTTTATCAGTGTTTTTTTTCTGTAAGTAGTTTTGACATTTTTTCTGTAAGTAGTTTGACATTTTTTCTATCTGTGAAAATTTCCCTTAAAGTAGACATGTATTATTATTATTATTATTATTATTATTATTATTATTTAGTTTTTTCAAAGTATATAATGCATATATTGAAGCCACATAGAATTGTCAAAGTATATGTTATGTACTCAAAAGAAAAAAAGAAGCTACATAGAATTAGCTAAGCTACCGTGATTAACACCAATACGAAGCGCAGTTACCTAAAAATAAAATGATGATAATAACCAAAGTAATTATTGAGAAAAAAAATAAGGAACTAAAATAAATATTTCAAACGTTGATAAACAAAAATAAAATAAATTTAAGATTTTTAAATTTTATGGTTTTAAGCTTTAGTTTAAATTTTTATCTGAATACTTTTATAGGCATTGCGATTTAATATTTTAAGTTATAAGAATAAAAGAATAAATAAATGCTTTTTAAAAAATGAAAATAAATGTAAAAGTCTAAAAGCCAAAATAGAATTTGATCCTATGTCCAAAACAATAATTTTTTTTTTTTCCTTTTCCGAGTACGTCCAAATATATATATATATATATATATATATATATATATATATTTTGAAAGAATATGTGATTTCTCATGTGGGGGATTGCTTGTATATAATTTTAAAAATTTAAAAAGTAGTTCCAAATGAATGCTAATTAGAAATTAAAGGTATCGTTGAAAATTAGAAGTGGATTTAGTCAACAAAGATACAATGTTTTATGTTATAATGTTTATTAAAGTGGTGTATTATTTTAATCAATCAACTTATCTTTATTTTAATAGCTAAGCTCTATTTATTATTTCGACTTTACCCTCTTGTGATTTATTTAGTAGAGGAGGTCAGGTGTGGTTGAAAAATTTTAAATATGGATTAAATTAATTTAATCTCTAAACTTTTTATAGTTGAATGAGGTAAGTCTATGAGTTTTTTATTTTTATCTAATAAGTCTAAATTTTAAAAAGTCTATGATAAATTTCTAAGATTTTAATTTTGTATCTCTAAATTTCTTGATATGTTAACTACTTTTTAAAATTCACGAACTTAATGGACACACAACTTGAAAACTTACTAAAACTTTGTTTAGTAATCATTTGGTTTTTGAGTTTTGATTTTTGAAAATTGAACATATTTCCTCTTAATTTCTTATAATGATGGCATGAAATTCTTAGCCAAATTCCAAAAACGAAAACAAGTTTTTAAAAACTATTTTTTTTACTTTTCAAAACTTGGCTTAGTTTTTTAAAACATTGGTAAAAAGTAATTAACATATCAAGAAATTTAGAGGTGGAAATGACGTTATTTATAGACTTAATTTTTAAAAACTAAAAAACAAAAATCAAATGGTTATCAAATGGAACCTAGATATTAGCATAAAAATAAATTATATGCATAATAATAGATATGCTAATTTAAATTAAAATTTGTTAAATACATTACCTATAAGATACAAAATTGAAAGCTCCCAACCTTATTGATTTATTTTTCCTTCCCATAAGTATAATATATTGATTTTGAAAGAAAAAAATTTTACTTTTTTTTTTTTCATCCTTTGAGTTTTCATAAATAAGTTTTTTTTTGTTGAGTACAAACAACATCTCACATTAGTTAGAGGAAGAAGTGATCATGTGTATATAAATGAGAATAATTATATCATTATTAGTATGAGGCCTTTTGGAGTGGTTCCGAAAACTAAGTCATGAGGGTTATTGTCCAGAGTAGATAATATCATATCATTGTAGAAATAAGTAGAGTTCCTATTTTCCTTATCATTAATTTGGTTCTGAAGATTTCAAAATGCACCCTTTTAACTTTCGAGATTTGAAAAATAAGTTTAAAAAATGGCTATTTTCAAATATAGAAAAATGAGTCAAATTTACAAATATATAAAAATTCTATCACGGTCTATCACTCAAGCGATAGAATTCTATCACGGTCTATCGCTGATAGACAGTGAATTTTTTCTATATTCGTAAATAGTTTGATATTTATTCTATTTATAGTAATTTTTCTTTAAAAAATCCATGACATTACTTTATTTTTGTTTGGAATAAAATAATTATTTTATAACTTTCTAATGTTGGTACGTCATTTGGAAGAAAAAAAAAAGGCTGACAAGACAAATAACAAATTTTGAGGTTTCATTTGGAAAAATAGCAAAACAATTTTTAAATTAAAAAATTCTAATTAACAAATATCCAAATTACTCCCACACACTAAAATTGATAAAACCAAGCATCACATACTAAAACAAATTCAGAAAAGCGCAAATACAATGTATTATCGCATTACATTTAAATTGAACATCGTCAAACACCCCTTGCTCGATAACAGCTAAAATTCCCACCACAATCCAAAATAATCCTTAATTTAATTGAAGCCAACCATATCACAAAAAAACAAAACTTTAACAAAAACTCATAAAACAACCTTGATACTCACCTAGATATTGTTGGTCAATTCTTATTATGGCCACATGATGACAATAGCGATGATATCGGATAAACAAAGGCAAAAAAGATATTGAGAAAAAACGAGGAGAGAGTGAATGAGGGAGGAAGATCCATGACATTTATCGATGCTACCCTCCACAATGGGGCAGTCGACTCAACACAAACAACAGTATGAGGCGGTCGATGGATGTGGCGTAATGGCTTGTGGTAAACTGCAGGCAAGCGGAATGACACAGACGATGACGTTGCTCTTCACGCAAAGGAAGAAGCTCGCGAAGGAAGGGAAGGGTGGCGGCTTTGTGCGACACTTAGGTTTCTTTATTTTTCTTTTTTTAATGTTATTTTAACTTACAAAAACTTAATTATATATATATATAAGTGAAATTTTGGTTAAATAAAAATAAATCTAATATGCAACTAATAAAAATATGGCACCTTTATCTCCGGGATCGGTTAGGAAATGGTGTAAGCCATGATTCCAAATACACTGTCTTTCTTATAAGAATTGATGCACCTATTTCCAATTGATACACGGTTTTGCACATACACAGTAATTTAAAACTTGTAATCTAACCACATAAAGGACAATTAGGGGATTTCAAAAATATCTGGTATGTGCACGACATGCTTTTGCAAAAAATCTTATTAATTTCAAATTTTGCCAAAAATCAAGATGACCTCCTGAAATTTGTCATTCCGTCCAATTTCTCAAAAAAAAAAAAAAAAAAAAAGTTGAAATACTATTTTGCTTGGCCTATGTATTTTGAGTTTCAATCCAATTTAGTTCGTATACTTTGAAATTACCAATTTTAACCTTAAAATTATATTTTCTCACTTCCCTCTTCTTCTTCCCCCACCCTCCTTCCAACAACCTCCTCTTCTTCCTCTAATTCCTCGCTCCAATTCACGGTCTTTTTCTCAGTCCCCGGCCATCATTGACAGCTGCTGCAGATGCGATGTTCAGAGACGAACACACGACATAGGAAGTCGTCGTGCAAACGTCAGCAGACAAAAGAATTGTGAAGTAGAGTTTATGATAACCTAGGATTTTGAGAGTGGAAAGATAAGTGAAGTTTGGTGGGAAGGTGGCATTGGAACAGTAACGAAAAGGATTTTCAAAGATTTTATTGAGAGTTTCCATGGATGGGGTTATGGGGAGGCTGAGGAGAAAGAAGGAAAACATTAAAATAAACTTAATTAACGAAATTCAGAGACCAAAAAAGAAAATTGTAAATTAATTTTTGTTTTCAATTATTCCAAATTAATGATATTTGTTGCATATGTAGTTTCCTACATCACTCTTTTGTTAAAATTCATTAAATCTACTAGCAATTGAACTTAATACTAGTAAAGGAGTTGGTTATTTGAAGTTGACTTTGGGTATAAACTGACCTTTCAAGCTTTAGCCTCGTGGGCAACTGATGCAGATAAGGAGGAGTAGGAGGAGTAGGGTAGACCGAGGTCAAAGATGTCTTTCTCGTCCTCATCCTGATCCCTTATTTTTTATGAATTCAAGCACGTTTAAGATTTTCAGTTGATAAATTTCCTAATTTTTTCTTTTCCTCTTTTGTAGTTCAACGTTTTTAATCAACTTTTCCCAAATGTTTTATCATTTTATTTGTATATGAATACAAACATTGACTCAACTAGATAAAACGAAAAAAAAAAAAATTAGTACTACCGTAATACCTATTCCTTTCATTCATTATTTGACACAACACTAAATGATTTAGTAATTTATTATTCATTTATTTCGTGAACTCCACATAATTCTTAAATGCTACTTTTATGGCAAGTAATGAATGGAGGTCGTATGAAATTTTTTTCATACTATTGTAATACTAGAAATTTTTCAGATGAACCGCTATATCTTTGACCAAAGGGAGAAGTTCGAAGAATTAAGAAAAACAAAACAAAGCAAAAGTTAACAAATATAATATAAAGAAATTTTCCTAGGAAATTTGTACGAATGACCTCTTTTTAGGAGTCTAACTAAAATTTGGTTCAAGGTTAAAAGACGAATGAAAAAGGACCTTCTGTTGACATCGGCCACATGTGAAAGTACTCATTTGACCTCAAAACGTGCGCGAGAGGTTGACTCTCACTTCCCGCTCCTTCCTCTCACTTCTTCCTCTTGTTCCTCTTCAAACACAACTGCAATTTTTTATTCTTTGTTCAGATTCTTCTTTGCGATTTGGTCTCGCTCACTTCTTTCTCTCCTCTCGTTCTTTGGTCTTACTCTGCTTCTTCCTCTTGCTCATTGATTCAAAAAAAAATTGCAAAACAAAGAAAAAAGAGAAAAAAAAATTGCAGAACGAAGAAAGAAGAAGAAAGAAGAAAAAAAAATTGCAGAACGAAGAAAGAAAGAAGAAAGAAGAAAGAAAAAATTGCATAACGAAGAAAGAAAAAAATTGCAGATTTTGTCTTGCTCCTTGGCCACGGCGGCTTGCATGCAGAACGAGGAGGCTTAAAAATTTTCAGTTAGGATCATTTTAGTAATTTCACCCTATGTTGATGTAAGCAAAGGCAAAAAAAAAAAAAAAAAAAAAAAAAACATTAATTTTCAAAAGCTAGGTGGAAAATCATTTGGGCCTCTAACAGGAGGCCATTGATGCCACTTTCCCAAATTTCCCATGGTACTTTTTCAATAGGTGGCAATTCATCTTGCCACATTTACAAATATAGGAATAGGATTATGATTTTGTAAGTTGGACAACTCTGTTTAAAAAAATTGTGGCCTATTTTACATTTTTACATAATTCTATTTTGATTCTAGTATATTTCTAACAGACGTGTATACCCCTTAGAATGATTGATGTGAATTTGGGGTGAAATCGAAAAAACCACTCAAACTGATCGAAACTGATGTCAGTTCGGTTTGTAGCCGGTTTGGGTTAGTGGTTTTGAGTTCTGTATAGGAAAACGTGATGAAATTCGGCCGATTTCGGGTTTTGCATGAATCAAACCGGACAAACTAGAAACTGGTCCATAGTATTTATATTAGATTTAAGAACTTACTTTCAAATATAATTCATAGCCCAGCTGGTCGCATCTGTCTCATCTAAATGAGGGGTTGTGTCTTTGAGGATGGTCTGATGCATTTTTTTTCCTTGGCAATTCTTGCGTTCAAGTGGGCTAACCTTCATCTGACGGCCCAACAACTCCCAAGCCCACATTCTAGCACAACCCATTAAGTCAACCAACACCTTGCTACGATTCTCAATGATTGGTGAACCCCCAGACCAAACCGCTCGAACCGAAATTTGACCGGTTCGAGCGATTCGTTCTATATAACTAGACAATTCGGTTTCGGTTCTTAATATTTGTGTGATACTATATTCAGTTCGGTTTGGGGCTCAATCAGTTATATGTGTTTATCATCGATAGACTAATAAAGATAAATTAGGATCGACATCTATGACTACGGACATGTAGGATTGAGAAATCTTCGAAGGAAGAAATGACCACTAATTTGAAGGCTTATTTTGTTCCTTTTTTTTTTTTTCTTTTTCTCGAGGGTTTTGGATATGTTCCCATGGAAAGCATTGGCATCATTTACATTAGGAGCTTGGAATAAAGGGCCAAAAGTAATTTTCCATTTTTCTTAGGATCATGGTCCATTGGGGGAAAATATTTTACTATTCTACATTAAAAAATCGAAAATTTCTTTAAACAAATGCTATTATTGGGTTTGAATATATACATATGCCAAATAACAAATGATCGGGGAAAAGATGTCATGATTACCATCAATTTGGAAAATGAGCAAGGCTTATAGATCATAATGGAATTACTTGAGATAGAGCATCATGGTCGAAATGGATTTCTGTTCAGATTGAATTGACTTGGCTATGAGATGCATTCAATCAGTCAAGTTCTTAGTGATAATCCATATAACAACGGTCCGAGTTACTGCCAACCAGAAATTTGAGATAGGAAGCCTCATTGTTCCTTTACTACCAAAGTTCGAAGTTACTATGAACTAGAGATTTGAGATAGGAAGATAGGGAGACGCATTGGGCAGAATGCTGGATACTCGGGGCAGCTTGGGTTGTTTTGGCTCAAGCACTCTCCACGAAGTCACAGTGGGCCAGCATCTCATGGCTCCCATCCCAAACCACATGAAATGAATCTTAGGGGGCATTTGGTCTATTGAGTGGAGTTAATAAGTCTGAGGTTAATATGTTGGAGCTAGTAAGTTTATGTTTTTGGGTGTAGAATTGTAAGATAGAGTTCCTCGATAAATGTGTAAAGTAGAGATAAAAGGGAAGATGGAGTTCCTTGATAAATGTGCAAAGTATAAAAAAAATGGAAAAATTGAGTTACTCGATAAATGTTGCAACTTCAATATGAAACAACTTAAGTTGGTGGGCCAAACGTCTCCTAAGTATTTAATTCTATCAAGGAGCAAGTTTGGAGCGTGCTGCAAGAATAGGAGGAGAAATTGTTTCTCGATGGGTGGTGGTAAAGGTGTGCTCATTAAGGCAGAGACCCAAATGCCACAAAACCCTTTTTTTTACGAGTTAAACCACATTGTACGCAAGATTCTATTGTGAAAGAAACAGAGATCGACGGAAGATATAGCGACGTAGTAGTTGGAAATGACTTTGCCCTAGTAAGATGGAAGGCGAGTTGGGATTTTGACTTCAACCAAGTGACGTTGACAAGCAAAGTTGGAGAATCATCAAAAGACCTCAAAGCCTTCTCATTAAGGTGCTACGAGGAAAGTATTTCAAACATAGCAACTACCTAATAGGAGTGATAAAACCCAATTCATCATATGCTTAGAGAAGCATCATATGGGGGAGACGACCTTTTGAGAAAGGATATAGGTGGAGAATTTGGCAACGACCTGCTAACACAAATATAGCAGACGACCTGTGGATTCCAGGAGATGACTCTTAAAAGTCCATCAAGGTTCATGAGACTTTAAAGGAGAGAAATGTAGCATTGTTTATGGCGGATCGGGAATGTTGGAACAAGGAATTGATTATAGCAAGTTTCCTCCAAATAGATGCTGACATTTCAACAATAACTCCAGACGACAAAACTGTATTGGACCTTGAAAGAGTTAAAAGTGCTCAACATTTGGATTAGGCATTCAAGCTTGGATGTACCACTTGGGATTCCCTGCCGGGTGGTTTCGAACTAAGAAGCCTCTCCTCAAATCTTTCCAAATTAAAAAAATCATGAACCAAACACGTGTTACACAAATCCAAGTTTCTATAACTTATTCCTTCTTACGACCCAAACATATATTATATAAATCCATCCTTTTTTTTCAAGAGAATCCAATTTTCTTAACCCAAGACGTAATAAAATCCTAAGCCAAACATCACCCAGAGAATTTTCTGTGTATATATTTAACACTTGTCCACACCAGAAAATTTTAAATTTAATACCCTGAAAAGTCATTTCAGAGGAGGAAAGAGGAAAAAGAAAACCTAAGAGTAGAGGCTTTAGACAGTGGGACCATAGAAATATAATAAAACATGGGGCATGGATTCTCTGCAGTAGTATCAAGTGTTAAATTTAGACCGCCCAGTCTTAATGGGTTCTTCATTTCACTTTCTTTTTCCTTTTTTTTTCCCTACAAAAAGATGCATTAAAAATAAACCTAGATTGTGTAATTAAAAGAAATAGAAGGCCTACAAGAAACCAGAGAGAATCCAGATAATATCATGGATATCATGAGTGCAAAGGCTATAAATTTCAAGTCAGATCAGCATATGCTATAAAGTAAAGCCAAGATAATTTATTCTTACAGATTCAGCAAAAGTATGCTTAATTTTCAGGTCAGAACAACCTTCAAACGCAATTGAAATAAAGATGTCAAGAAGAACGAAAAGCAACATGGAATTATCAGAGACGCTTTCTTTAATCAGTCTTTCACAGATGAATTCATAAAATGGGGCTCACCGGAAAGGCCACAATTTCTAATCTAACAACACCAAAGAGCAGCTTCTAGCTCAGACTAACATGCAAGATCTAAATATGAAAAGCACGAAGTTTTTGAAGAGGTATAGAAGAGTAAAAATATGTTACCAGAAATGGTCGTTGGTCAGAGCTTATCCACTTTGCCCTCATCTGCTGTCGTGCCTAACATGTAGGGAAAGGAAAAAAAGAAAACGATGTATATACAGAACAAAGTTTAGTATGGTATTACCTGAATAAATAATAAGACATAATTTAGGAAAGAAAAAGAGCAGCAATGAAGAAATTGATGAACAACATTGGTGAAGAAGAGGCATTCTGGTTTAGCCATTTAGGTTATGGACATAGATCCCCTGATTTTTTGTATGGTTAAACATATAAAGAACAATGGAGAAAACAAGGTAAATCCCTGATGACCTGTTATCTTTCTGACGTGCCATCCCCATATTTCTTAGACTTGGATCATTGAATTGCGAAGAGAGAATTTTGTTAACCTCTGGTATCCCAACTCCGTCTTTACCATGTAATATGGCTTTTAAGTTTTCCTCCCATATCTTGTCTTTTCTGATCCCAGGGCTCTGCAAACCAAAGAACTTTTCAGCACATCAACCATCCCATCCCAAAAAGAAATACACAAGCAAGCAAATATTTCTAAATAATACCTTTTAGTGAACAAACCAAATCTAAAACAAATGTGAGACTAAGCAAAGTTGATCGGGAACAGAAGTTTAGTTGAGAAAATCCTATTTGAAGAATGAACTCTAAAATACTTTTCCCGATAAGCTAAAACTAAAAGGAATCATGAGTAATAGTTTCAGTGTTTGAGGAGCATGTCACTAATTTACAGCAACATTTAATTGATTGTAGGATTTGCTTCAGTTTCAGTTATTTAGGGTCTGCAAGTTTGAATCTAATTAAGCTTCTCTCTTCTTCCATCTCCCTGCGCCTCTCTTCCTGAAGGAACAATCAACTGAAACTACCGACATAGTAAATTCACCTGTCATAATACTTTCTTTATCTTTCTGTAATCCGAATACACAGAAAGTCATCTGTTCAAACAAACTAACCACTAAATTAATAAGGCATTTTTACTTCTCTCCAATTCCAGTCTTCCCTTTTCTCCAATAGGCATTTGTCAATTTCTGCACTGCAATCACATTCTTCCTTTCCTTTCTGAAGTACAACAACCATCTGCCACTAACCATTAATCTTAAAGCCTTAAAAGTTGTCCCACAACATAGTTCAACATTAAAATTGGAATATTATTTTACCAATCACTCTCAACCAACTTGTCCCTCTCCACTTGATCCTCATTCACTAAGATGGAGATATAAATAAATTTCCATAGAAAAACAAATCTCCTCAATTGTCGCATCTTAAAGCAGTATGATACAAATACTAAGGTAGTGGGAACAGGAATAAAGTGAACTGATCCCTTATTAGCAAAGAATTTTGATTTAATTAATATGATAAGACAATATAACATGTGAATAAAGATTTACATTAAGGCAATAGCTAAAAGAGAGCAGTAGATAAGACAATAGCAATAAAACGAAGTGCTATCTAAGCAAACAGCTGTAGAATATAACTGATCAAAGTGATGCATTAACATCAAGGCAACAGATTACAGGATCGAAGACAAGTTCAAAACAAACAATAATAGCAGTGATATTTACACATCAGTACAAACTGGAAACTAAGAGAAAAAAAAAAGAGTCTGTTCATAAAGAAGGGGAAGCAGAAGGTAGAAACTAGTCTAATAAACTCAAAAATGGATTCTAATACACTCAATATGTTAGGTCTTCTTTATCGAAATATCCTACGCTATAACTTAAGCTCCAAAACTTGAAGAAAGGGAAATCGTTCCTGAAATAGACCACACGAGTTTCTCAGGCATTAGTAGCTTAAAAAGTTCTGCAAAATCATGAGAGAGAGAGAGAGAGACCTGAGGTCGATAGAGCTTGAGGAACTTGGAAATCAAGATCGGAATATCGCCGCGGGGAGAAACAAGAGGAATGCCAAGGAACTAGCAGAGATTAGATTTTAGTTTAATTTTCTGGCTTAGAAGACGAGCACCGGCACTAATCTTGGATGAAGCCATGGAATTTCGAGATTTTTTAGCAGTCACCAGCTTTGATCGGAAACGGACCTTCGAATCTCCTGCTTCTCAATCTTCTTGATAAACAATTCTCATATTCGCCGGAGGTGGCTGCGATGGCTTCCTCTGCAATTCCTTAGTTTAACTTTGATTGATTAATGGCCTAGATTTGGGTTAATTACCTTGGCTAAAAAATCATTTAAATATAATAATAATAAAAGTGATTTTGCTAACATTCCCGATTTTTGGTTATAATAATTAATAATTATATTTGAGGTGCACATTATTTTAGCTCGAATCAATGAAGATGAGTGACCATAGGTAGACCAACTATTATAATTAATTCCACCTACTTAAAGTTGGGCCGTGAACATCTTCTGAGTTATCTCGGAGAGAAAAAGACAAATACCTCTTTGGTCTCTAGGTTTTAAAATACTACATCTTTAATTTAAGTTTTGAATTTGATTTCAATTTAGTACATAGATTTCAAAATGTTACAATTTTACTCTCGAGATTTGAGTTTTGTTACAATTTGGTCCACAAGTTTCAAAATTTATACTTTTAACATTGATTTTTAATTAAATACTCACTTTTAGTTTAAATTATAAAGTAAATTTTAAAATCAATTTTAATAGTGATAAAAGTAAGTATTATGTAATGTAGGGACCAGATTGAAATAAAATTCAAACCTCCAAGATAAAATTGTAACATTTTGAAACATAAGAACTAAATTGAAATGAAACTCAAAATTTAATTACTAAATGTATAACACTTTGAAACTTAAAGACCAAATAGAAATTAGATTTAAAACTTAGGAATCCATTTATTTGTTTTATTTTTCTCTACCCACTCTATTAAATTATAAGTTTAGTCGCAACACTTTTAAAATTTACATATATTCTTTGAATTACTATTAATTTTATCTTGAATAAATTTATGAAATTTCAATTGTGTATTTAATAGATCTTAAACGTTAAAAAACGTGTAAAATATTATTTTTACATATGAATTTCTTTATCTTGTTATCTAGTTTTTTTTAATTAAAAAAAGCTTTTTAAAATAAAATTAAGAAAAATAAAAAACTAAATTATTATCCAATGGGCTTTAGTTTTTATTTATTTTTTTAAATTTGGAATTTGGTTAAATATTCAAATGTTTACTATAAAAATTATGAGAATCAAATTGTAAGAAAGCAAATGCAATTTTCATAAATTGATTGAGCGCAAAATTAATACTTTTAAACTTCAAAGTCATATTAGACATGAAAAATAAATTTTTAATATATTTCTGTTATTAAATCGATATTTTCTTTTGCTAGTTTCTTTTTTAATAAATAAATTAAAACATCAGAGTGTGTTTGGCTCACCGATTTCATAATTCAGTGTTAAATAATAACTATTCACAGTTGAAGTTGGTATATTTATCGAAGAACTTCATCTTCCCCTTTTTCTTTCTTTTGCACATATATCGATAAACTTCATCTAACAACTCTACATCTCAAACACAAACTTCTTAACTCCACATTTTAGACTTGTTTAGATGCAAAATTTATAATTTAGAGACTAAAATTGTAATTTAATCTTTTAATTTAAAATAAATATTCATTTAATTTTGTATAGTGATAGTTAATGCTTTAGTCCCTAACAAAAAGAAGATGGAAAAAAAAAGTGTCCTCAATATAACAAAAGTTACTAAACTAAAATATATTTAAATATTTTCCTAACAACGGAGGGTTTTACCATTTACAAAGTTATTCAAGGTAGTTGTTAGATCAAGTTTTAACGTTTGCAAGTAACTCATTATTTTAGTATTGACGTTTTTAATAGATAGTTGGGAGTCGAGTTCATTTCTCTATATTTTTTGATTTTTTTTTACATGTACTCATAAACACCCACGTTTAAACAATTACTGCTATTATTTTACATATATTTATGCATATATAGATCATGATAGTGATCCATGTGATAAGTTTTGAGTATGTGAGTTTTGTTCCCAAAAAAAAAATTAAGAGGTATACAGACATATTTTAGTAATTGCTGTAGTTGAGAAAAATTAGTAATTTTAGTATTTTTTTTATTTACGTTTGGCCTCCACAATTTATATATATTTATTTAGATTTTTTTTATTTATCGTATTATTTATAGGTATTAAGATAGTTAAAAAAATGCAGAATTTTGGTTGGAAATATTTTTGTCATAGTAAAACTATTAAATTTTACTGAAAATATTCATCTAGTTATTTCTGGCCAGAAAACATTAATTTCCTGATTTTTAAAACACTACTATTTAAATATAGTTATTTTCTCTGTTGACTTAACAAAAAAAATTATGCCAACATGAACATAATTTAACGTGCATGAACTTCTATTATCAACTTCGAGGTCTAATGTTCAATATCCACTCACATATAATAATAACCATAATAATAATAATAATTATTATTATTATTATAATTATTATTATTATTATTATTTATGCATTGTCGTTCTGAAGAGATCTTGAGAGCCCAAGAGAGGCCCAAATCGAACGACATGTCGCGCGTAGAATCTCATGCTTACGTGAGAGTGATTTTGTGGATTTTTTTTTTGAGACATAAGTGATTTTGTGATTGTGGGCGTGCTTTTTAAGCTAGAAATAAATAATAATAATTATTTATTTCATAAAAAAAATTATTATTTATATTCATATAAAAGATATACATTTTTTCCAATTATCAATTATTCTTTTTCTTCCCACTTGCAATAATTGGAAACAAAACCTAAGATCTCTTTTTATTTCTTTTTTTTTTTTTTTTTTTGAAGACCACTAACTAATAAATTAATAAACAAAGTGACAAGGACAACGAAACTCCACCAAATTTTGTAATTGTATGATATTATCTATTTTGAATAGGATTCTACTTTTAAAATCATCCAAAATATCTCATACAAATAGAGCTAATTGACCTCACTTATGTACTATGAACCTCTCACTTTTTCCTAACCAATATATGAGACTTTGTTTGCACCTAAACAAATTAATAACTAAATGATGCAACGAAGACAACAGAACTTCCACCTATCTCTTCACAATGGTATGATATTGTTAACTTTGGGCATAAACTCTCATATATTTACTTTAGTAACCACGCAAAGGGCCTTATACTAATGAAGATTCCTGACTTTACCACTGAAATTTGAATCTCTCTCTTCCATAACCAATGTGGGAACTTTATTTGCACCTAACAATTCTCCCCTCAAACAAAGTACCGCCTTGAACCTCCCTTCATCCATCCACTCTGGACTTCCTATGATAGTTTAATTGCTCTTATCAAAACCTAAAACAAAGCTAGGTAGAGCACAACCATAGATTATATTGTGGAATGTACTTGGTGTTGAATACTAGTTGCATCTTTAATCTTCTCCCCTTGAACAAAGATATTTTCCTTTTATCAGATTACCTGGCTTGATAGGTATACTTTCCATCGAAATCCACCTGATTTGGTAGAGAGGTCTACTTGTTTGTAGTAGCTCAAGCTCTTTTTTTTTCTATCTAGGAATTCATCGAGGGGCTCAATACTTTTGTTCGAAATCCTCAAGTAAGTTTAGACCATAACTCTGATACCAGTTGAATTAAGATAACGGAATCTCCACGAATTAAGATAACGGAATCTCCACCTATCTCCACACTTGTATGATATTGTCCACTTTTGGGCATAAACCCTTGTAGTTTTGCTTTTGAAACTATCTGAAAGGTCTCATACTAATGAAGATAATTGTTCTTATATATTATGAATCTCTCCCTTTCCTAGCTAAATATGAGATTTTGTTTTGCACCAAGCAAAAGAGGATTTTATATTTTCATCAAAAAAATTTATATGTCTATGGGATCCATATCAACATATGAGAGGTGACTCGACATTTTTATTATGACATATTGAAAAATCGACAAAACATGACAAAAATATAATCAAAATATCAATCATTTTGATCTCATATAACAACGAAGAAAATTTGAACTATTTAAAATGGTGAAATGTTTAATAATATGTGTTAATTTAGTATTTTGTTATATATATATATATATATATATATATTGAAAATATTTGTCAACATCAACATTTAATTTTATCGATATTATCATAAAATTGAGACTATAATATTTTGTCAACATTGACATTCAAAAACTTGTGTATATAGGTAATAAAACCATATACTTAGATAGACTTTGATAAACACAAATCACTTGAAAGCACCCTTTACTTAGTCACAATCGACTAGATTAAAACGTATCTTAAATCAAACAACGCGTAATACTTTTACCTTTCACATACCACACATACCCTTTATTTTAGCATAGAATCAAATTGCCTCACTCCTCTTCCAAGACTCACTAGTGTATATCCTCACATATTAAAATACTTTTTTCCATCTATATCACAAAACCAACAACTTTCTCCTTTTGAATCTTCGAGAGTTCATCTCAATCCCAACGATCATATTCATATTCCTTTAAATTAGTTCACATTAGCTCTGATCCACGAGTCCCAATTTAACTCGAACTGTTTTACAAAAGTCTTTATCCCATATCATGATTTTCATCAAGTAGTCACTTTTAATCTAATAAAGAATATCTTATTGATCTCACACAGTTAATGATAAATATAAAACGAGTCAAATTTGTCGGAGAGAAGAAAGTAGGTTTTGTTTGAAAACATACCCCTTGGATGTAGGGATGAGAAAAAACCAATAATAATCTTGTTGAAAAAAATAGAAAGTAGTTTGTGTGTTGAAAAGATAAATAAAACTTTTTTTTTTTTTTTGGCTTCTCAATTATGTAAAGATATGGAAATATTGAAGCAATAATAAATGTATAGCTCAATCAACATCAAAACATGTCTCTTTATCTCTCTCTTATAAAATTTTTATTCATTATAACAATAATAACTACCATCTCTCTCTCTCTCTCTAAGCACAAACAAAAAAGAGACCAATGAGGGGAAACAAAGAAAGACACACGCGTGGGATTCATCTCTGCGACTTGCCTTATGCTCTGTCTTTTTATACCAAAAAATTACTTTCTTAATAAAAATACAAAAATTATTATTCTCTCTCTGTCTCTCTCTTTTTAGGCTTACCCCTTTAATTATATATATATATATATATATATATATATATAATGCTTACTTGTCATTCCACTCTTTTCTTCACTTGGTGGACATGGTTTTTGGTGCCTATACCACCATTTTCCTTCATATCTTTCTTTTCTTTTTTTGCATGTACAAAATGTGTCACCTTTATTATTTGCAAATTGCCCATTTCTTCCCAAACCATATTAATCAAATCACTTTTACTTCTATACCCCTTATATTTTAGCCCCAAACTGTCCCTTTTTCGAGAACTAAGACGAGTTTTGTTTAAAAAATACTTAAGTGCATTCTAGGTTACATTTGCTGGAATAAATGGTATCTAACTCTTTGTTTAGGGTTGCATATCATTTAATTTCATGAGTTGCTTTCTTTCATTAATGAATATTTCTTTTTTTTTTTTCGTGAATTAGTCTATAAATATTCATCTTCTTCAAATTGATTTTACTTTTCTTCCATCTAAAAGTTCAGTTTATTCCACAAAATTGAGTTTGTTGGATCTTATAGACAAGGTGTTTAGGTAATCTGTTTTATCGTGGGAGACAATTACTCTTGAAACTCATGCACTACAATGAGTAAAATTGTCTTAAGGAGAGAATGTGAATTTTTGTGCTAATTAAGACTCTCTCATGTATATGAGGTTTTATATGCTGATTTTAAGTGATATTATTCATATCACAACACTTACGTACTAATCAATTGTCTAATCATATTTTATATTATAAGAATAAATAAAGAAATTAAAAGAAAGTAACAAAAAAAAGAAACACGAGAACTTACGTAGAAAAACTCCAATTCGGAGAAAAATCCATGAACCAAAGAAACTCTACTAAAAAAATTATTTCTATTACATATAATTCTCGTCACAATACCCTTTTCTCCCCTCTCAAATTAGAAAGTACAAAAATAAAATTTAACTAAAATGAAGTTTGATTATAGTGTGATTAGATCTTGAAATATACCTTAAATATTGCTCTTTGCTTTATACAACTCAAAATGTTTGGTTCGTTGCTATAAAATAAAATATTGGGTTTGTTAACATAGTGTTTTTTTTTTTTTTTTTTTTTTTTTAATATTATTATTACTAGATCGGAATTGGGCAAAATGGTAAAATTATAAAAGAACAGAAACTGATGTAGTATATAGTTTTGAAGATTTTTAAGGTTTGTAAAAGGTAGATGTTGTGTATTTTAGATGTGGGTAAGATTTTAGGTTTATGTATTATGAACTCTCATTAATGAAATGAGTGTGATTTTACTAAACTCATTATTAAAATATTAGATGACACATAAAGTTTAAAAAATTAAAATATTTTTAAAGTTTGTAAAAGGTAAATATTGTGTATTATAAACTCATTATGTATTATAATATTATACATCTTAAATGAATGTGATTTTATTAAACTCTAGGAAATAGAGTCAAAATTGTCAATATTAATTTAAAATATTAAATAGATAACTTAGTTTAATGGTAATTCACATGAAATCAAAGTTTCAAAAGAAAATTTAAATATTAGATGACACATAAAGTTTTATACCTATCACAATCTCTATTTTTGAAACTATATTATAGACATTAAGATAAAATTAAATAATTAAAATTTAGATAAAAAGTAAAAATAATAGTCTTTCCATTATCTTCTCAATTTATAAATATAAAATAATGTTTTAAAAAAAAATTAATTTTATTTAAGAAATAGGTAAGAAACTTAAATCTTTAATGATTTTTTTTCACCTTATAAATAGTATTTAAGTTTGACACATCTTCATTCCTATTATTAGGTACAAATAGAATTTTTGTTTAATTTTTTTTTTTTGAAAAGTGTTATATAGGTTGTGATCGTCATTTTATGATGTAATTATAAATTATTTTATATTTCACACAATTAGATTAAAAAATAAAGATCTGACTTTGAACAAATTCCCTTATCTCATATCCTCATCTCTCCATTACCCTAAACTCCTTTTCAAGTTGATTAACCATTAAAATACCCATATAAATACAAAATTATATAGTTAATTTTGTGTATATATATATATAAAAAAAAAGTGAAATATGACATAGTTGAGGATAATGTAAATAAAATGAGAAGCAAAAGGGGTTGGCAACAATCAGTTGGAGCATCATTTCCATCAAAGTTTAAGTGGTCATCCACCTCAAAAAATGGATCCTCCTATGGCATGCATCATATATGTTTTATAATTTTATTTTGATGTAACTCCATAAAGATTTTAAATTAAAATGTTGCAGATATGTGAAAGGGACAATAAATAGATATAAACATTTTGAAAAATATATGTTTCTTATACATATCGTTTACTCTTTTTTTTTTTTTTCCATTCCCCAATCATGAGACTCATTACAAAAATTACTGAAGAATTGTCTTCATAATTGAATGCAGATCGAATAAATTGACCGATCCAATTTTTTTTCCAATTTCATCAACATTTAATTCTTACATGAAAATATTTTTTTTTTAAAATGATTAAATTTTCTCTCATATATGATTAGATGGAGGGGTCAATGAGTCAATTAAGGTTGTTAAGCTTTAAAAAAAATGATTAGATATGGAAAGCTATCAAAGAGATTTGCAACCACAAACAACAAAGTCATTAATGAGAGGGAATTCCATCATTATCTTCCATATATACACACTTTAACAAATATTTTATCAATAAATTATTTTTTTCTTAAAAAAAATAAAAAAAATATAAAAATGAGTGGGTAGGACCCAACTGAGCCTGGCCCACCACCACAATGATTGGGCCATTTGGGTATAGATGTGAGATTATTGGGAAAATGGCTGCGTCTGTATCGTTGCAAAGTAATGATGAAATACCAAATCCACCCTCAAGAGAAAAAGAAAAAGAAAAAGGGATTTTTATTTTTATTTTTATTTAAATAGTGGCAAGTTTTGAGGTTAGTTCCCAATTTTATTCCTAATTAAATAATACACGCTTTTAAAATAATTATGATGTGAATTTTTAAATTAATTTTCATAATGATTAAAATTAATAAGATATAATTTAACCATGATTAATTAATTAAAAATTAACGTTAAAGACTAAAATTAGTGGTAAAAGTATAACTTTGAAGTTCATGGATCAAATGATAACTAAGCTCAAAACTTAAAAGGCTTAAATGTAACATTTTAAAATTTAGGGGCCAAATAAAAATAAAACGGTAAAAATATAATATTTTAAAATCTAAGGAACACTCTAGATGATGAGATATATATTTTTTCTTAAAAAAAAAAAAAAGGGATTTTTTAGGAGTGCATGACACGTGTTGAAATCCTAACTAAACTCTCGAACTAACTAAACGACAAATCGCAATTACTGCGCAAAGACGATCTCACCCTCCCCACCACTATCAAATCAAAACCTGTTGATTGATTTGTGACCGTCCGATCGAAAAAAAGAAATTATTTTGGAGAAAGAAAATCCAAATATTTAAAATAATAAAATAATAGAGATATTCTTGTGTTAGATTTAGATAAAGATATGCGCATGATGCAAATAGTACTGTGGGCTTGGCCCACGGCCCACTAGCCACAACTTTATAATAAATAAATTATTACTTAATTCATTTTATATATATAAAAAAATTACATATTATATTAGCATGCACTGAGATCGTACGGCTCTCAATTCCTTTGTTCGGCCCCACCAATTTCTGATTTTGTTCCCACAAATATATTATTCTTTTTCTTTTTCTTTTTCTTTTTTGGTAATTTTTTATTTTAGACAACTCCTTGGGGTGAATTAGAATTATGTCTAATCTTGTTTGAGCCACCTAGCTGTAATTTGGGCTAAAGAAGAAAGATAATAATAATAATGATGATGATGATGGGGTATGCTCCTTTGTGTCAACTTTTTATTGGTAGTCTCTTTAGTTCAAAATTTTTTTAAATAGTCAACGTGGAATAATTCAATTTTTTTTTTTTTTTTAATCTTTAAAGATGTAACGCAGTTTATAAATGAGTCAATTGGTCTTTTAGACATTAAAAAATCATTAAGATTTTATTGACATAACGTAATATGATGTGAAATGTGGTTTGATGCGAGAGTGTAAATACTATTAGAATATGTGAGATAATAAGCTCCTATAATATTTATATATTATCGTGAATGAATGTGTATTGATAATTAGATGCTCATGTAATATGCAATATAATGTTCGTTTTAATTAATTACTACTATATTTATTTGATTGAACGAATTTTAGGGTTAGTTGCAAGTTGAGAGATTTTGGTGAGATAGTAAATTAAAATGATGAGATATGCAATACAATACAACAAATAGAATATTCTAAGCCTAATTAAAGAAATCATCCACCATTCTTTACTTTATGAAAGTAATAAATGTCGACGATTGTCTTAAAATAGTAAATATTTTATTATATTCTTTTTTTTATATTTTATTTTTGTTCTTTCAAATATGAAAGGTGGTAAGGTGTGAAAGTGAATAAAAGGCGTCAATTTATCATATATAAAACATATCTTATCTACATAAGCTGTTTTAAAAATTATCCATGATTCTCTAGTGTGTGATTTATAAAGATATCACAATTTGTTATGATTTTTATAGTAAAAGCTTCATTTTTTTTTCCATATTATATGTTTACGAGTATTAAGGAAGAAAGGTCTATACCCCTATTATTAATATACTAATTCTTGTGGTAAATATTCTCTTGAATAGAATAAAATATAAAAGAAAAACTAGCGTTGATTTAGCTCACCAATAATTAATTTGACGTTTCTTTCTAGAGGTCGGATGTTCGATCTCCAATTTCTGACTGATACTATAACAAATAGTAACTAGTTAATTGTAGGTTCTACTAGTTGTAAACACCAATGAATAGAATTTAGAATCCCAAACATGGAGTGAGCTATAACAACCATTCCACCCACTTAAAGTTGGAGCTCAAACACCTCCAAAATGCTTTTTCAAAAAAATTTCGTAGTATTTTTTAGAAAAAAAACAACAAAATAGTTTTTAAGGGCTCGTTTATGTCTCATATTTTCTATTTTCTATTTTCTATTTTCTGTTTCTCATTCTTTAAGAATCTAACTTGTTTAATAATTATTCTTATTTTTTCTAAGAAAGTAGATCAAATTTAAGAAACTACAAAAAGTAGTAAGTTTCTCTTATTCCGTATCTGTTTTTCTTTTTATATTTATATGTTCATTTTTTAAAGAAAGTTTAGACGTTTGCCTTGTTGATATACATGTTTTTAACCTAATCAATTGGTCTTGAGTTCGTGTAAAACAACTTGTAAACCTATTTATATATTATTTTAATTTTAAATTTTAAAATTTTGTAATATGTAGATTTTTATATTATTTTAGTTTTTGAATGTTTAATTTTTCAATATGAGTATTTATACATTATTTTAAATTTGAATTTAAAATTTTGCAATATGCATATTTATATATTAATTTAATTTTGGATTTTAACTTTTCTAAAATGTATATTTGTATATTATTTTATTTTTTAATTTAAATGTTTAGTAAACTTAACGCGTTAAAATTTGGCAATATATAAATTTTGTTTATTTAAATATACATTTAATTTTACAATAATATTTTATAATCATGACAATTACAAAAGCAATATAATAAAGTTGGATCTAAGTCGACATCATCTAAAGTGAATAACTCGAGTAACAAATAACATTGCTTACCAAATTTAGATAATGCTCGAAGGATATAAATAATTGTATTAGGAAAAGTAAATTAAACTTTTAACCATTGTTCTTTATATATCTTTCAATGTATGTTATATATTTTTAGTAGGTTTAAATACATATATATAATTAGTATTATATAACTAATATTTAAACAAAGTTTTGAAGACTAAAAAAATAATTTTTGTTTTTGAAATTTGGCAAAAAAAATTTAAATATGTACTTAAGAAGGATGAGAGCCACGGTAAAAACATCGTGAGAAAACAAACATAATATTAAGAAATCAAAAACAAAATATCATGCCTTGTTTGAAAACCATTTTATTTTTAGTTTTTGTTTTTTAAAAATTAAGTTTACAAAAACTACTTCCACCTGTAAGTTTCAATGTCTTATTATCTACTTTGTATTAATGTCTTCAAAAGCCGAACCAAGTTTTGAAAACTAAAAACGGTAGTTATTATTAATAATAATATTATTATTATTTAGAATTTGACTAGAAATTCATGTGTTTCTTTGAAAAAAATGAAAACCATAATTTAAAATTTAGGAGGAAACAAGCATAAATTTCATAAATAGATAATGAAAATGAAATCTTTATCAAATGAGACATTTATTTTTTTATTTTTATTGTCATTTATAAATTAGATAAGGTTAGGAATAGAAATTGAATTGATATAGGTTAATTTATTGCAAGTTTAGTTCGGTAACTCTTAGAATTATGTTTGATAAGTATTAGATCTTAAAAAATATTTAATAGGTCAATATATTTATAGGGAAAAAATTCCTTAAACTTCTTCTAATTATATAAATATATATTTACTTCAAGACTTTCAATTTCATCAAATTATATACCTCAAAGGCTCAAAATTAGATATATAAAAAGAAAAAGAAAGAGTAGACCAATTAAGGAGATTAAGAGCAAGCACATTTCTAAATTTAGCCAAATTTGATTGAATGGAAAGTCTAGAATTAAAACTAATTATTATAATAAACTTTTTCTTCTATTTTTAAATTTTAAGTTAAATTAAAATTTTATTCTATCAACTTTGTCTATTTGGTCGCCAAACTTTAAAATATATCTAATCATTTTTTGAACTTTTAATTTTATGTCCAGTAAATTTCTAAATGGTGAAAAGTGTCTAATATATCTTCTTTTTTCTTTTAAGAAAAAGTGTTCAATATATCTTTTAACTTTTAGGTTCTTAAGCCATTCAACATTTTCTTTTAAAAATTTATCAACCTACTAAAAAAAAATTGAAAGTTTATGGTTTCAATAGACATATACTATTCAATTTAATTTATATCCAATAAATAATTCATTTATTTATTTTTTTAATATCTTTGACACTCTATTAGATTGAAAATTCAACTTTTAAAAATTTATTAGACATTTTTAAGTTAAGTGACTTTTAGACTTAAAATTAAAAATTTAAATCTTAAAGACCAAAAATTCAAAGAATAAACACATATTTTAACCTTAATTATACTGAATAAATTTCTAATTTTTTTTTTTTTTAAAATGTTTGATAAATCTTTGAATTCTACTTTTAATGGATTCCTCGTTGATTTTTTTAATTCATGAATTTATTAGACAAAAAATCAAAGACTATTTGACTCACTAAACCCAAATAGTTTCATTAATTTCTAGAAACATTCCACTTCTCAGTAATTTAGACATAAAATTAAAAGTTTAAAAGTTATTATAAAATTGTTTGGAGATTAATAAATGGGATAAATGAAAATTTCGAGACCAACATCTCGAAAAGCAATTAAATATATATAGGAATTAGAATTTAAAGGATAATCAAATTTTGACACGTATGGATATTATATTCTTCTTCATAGTTCATATTATTATTATTTTGCCATTGATCATAAAACTATAGCTTAAAATGGAACTATCCTTTAATCAACTCTAACCATTTAAGGCAATGAAATGATTGGAAAAATATATAGTGATTTTGACCAAAAGATAAAAACAATAATTGAAGAGTGAAATGAAAAAGCTCCCACAAGGAAATGCCACCAACCAATCTCAACTTCTAAGATTTAATGTGAAAGGTTGGTTGGCACTACTAGAATGCTCAACTTTAATTTGTAACTTTTATGTGATATATATAGGGATATTTTTACAGATAAAAAAAATGTCAAACTATTTATAGAAAATAGCAAAATAAACACGGATAGACATTGATAGACTTCTATCAGCATCTATCAGTGATAGACTTTTATCATTTCTATCACTGATAGACCCTGATAGACTTCTATCAGCGTCTATCACAACTATCTAAAAATTTTGGTATTTTGTGTAAATAGTTTATCTTATTTTTCTATTTTTAAAAATTTTTCATATATATATATAGTTGAATTTTAAGTTTGTGCTATTTGATTTATGAATTTTAAATGTGTCTAATAGATCCATGAATTTTAATTTTGTGTTAAATACGTCTTTGAACTTTAAAAAATATCTAATAGATTCTTAAACTCTTAATTTTATACCTTATAAGTTCCTAAATTTAAAAAGTACACGTATCTAAATATATAGATTCTCAACTTTCAATTTTGTGTCTAGTAGATTCTTAAGGTCACGTTTATTACCTATTGTTTTGTATATTTTAGTGAATAATCAACTTAATCAGAATATATTGGATAATCAACTTAATTTTACAAATGTGAATGGAATATTAAATAAACACTAATTGAACCAACAAAAGAAAGAAACAAGAAAGGAAAAATATTGGGAAAGGAAAATATGAATTAGAAAAATACAAGAAATCCATAATTAGACTAAACCATAATTTACTTTAATAGTAATCATCATGGGTTGGCCTGCTAGTAGTGAGGACATTTAAAAAAAAGCTAAAGGGCTAAAGGGTTATGGGTTCGATCTATAATAGCCACTTGTTAAAGGATATTTATATAATTTGTTTAAACTTTTGAAGAGTTTAAGAGTATTTTTGAATTTTTTTTTAATGTTTAAGGGCATTTTTTAAACTTTTGAAAGTTTTGGGGTATTTTTTTTTTTACACAAAATGCATAGTTTTGAGGCATTTTTTATAATTTAACCTATATTTTTTTACTTTTTAAAATTTGACTTTTTTTTTTAAAAAAATACTTTTAAAATATAGATAACAAAATTTAGATAGAAAGATGAAAGTGATGTAATTTATAGGATTAATTTTAAAAAAAATCAACTGATTAGTCAAATGGGGTTTATGATTTTTAATTTCGTATCTAATATAGATCATTGACGTATTCAACATATATATACTATTTTTAATTTCACGTATCTATTCAACGTAAAATTGAAATTTAAGAATTACATAGAAGTAAAATTCAATTAATTTGTTGAAAGTTAAAATTATAAATAAGTTATGTAGTACTACTATCTCATCCAACTAAAAAGGGAAAACAAAGGTTAAAATATAATTTTCATAACTAAATTATCATTTAAATAATTTAAGAACAATTAATGTGTCGTTTGACTATGAGTGTATAGATCCTTATAACATTAGTAAAATTAAGATATAATCCTTATCAGACTGAGCTTACTTGATAATTGACATGATTTTTTTCTTTAAATGTTGAAGGTTCGATCTCATATCCTCATAATTACCGTACTGAAGAAAATAGTTATATAGATTCTAATTATCTTAATTATATTATTTGGTTAAGTTTGTTCTTGTATTTAAAAAGATTAGTCGCTTGAAACATCTAAAAAGGGCCAAAAGACTAAGAGATTGTGGATTCAATCCATGGTGGCCTGAATACTCACGGATATAAAAAAAAAAAAAAAAAAGAGTTTGAAGCTTGCACTACCAAATGCTTAAACTTGTCCAAAATCTATTTTTTCTAGCCATGGACTTTAACAAATAACAATTTAATTTTTGTATTTTCTAATTTGTAATAGTTTAGTGCCTATTGCTAATTTTTGTGTGGGTAGAATTTAATTAAAAAAATATACATGTGGATCAATAAATTGATAGCAGATCAAATTTTTTTATAAGCTATAAACAAAAAGTTATTACTTAATAAAAGTCGACACTTAATTTTGATGAGATTTTTCAAGAATCATGATAGGAACTTAATTGTAACAAATTTTAAAGTATAGGGACTACATTATTACTTATTAAAATTCAAAGACTAAATTAATACAAATTTAAAAGTAAATTAAATAGTTACCAACTATAGTTCAAGGACTAAATCGTTATTTCTATGAAAATTTAGGAATTAAATTATTTTTTAATAAAAAAAAAGTTAGAGATAATTAATATAACTACTTTTTAAAAGATCATTAATCTGTAAATGAGTAATTTGTCTCTATTAAGTTATATTCGCATAGGTAGAAAATCAATATCCTTATTAATTATTGTAGTGATAATTTACGTAAGAAATATTAATAAGTTTGGTAAACTTACTATTATGCTTTTCATATTTACAAAAAAGTATTAATAAGTTTGGTAAAAATATTATTATGCTTTTCATATTTATTTTTAATAGAAATATAATTATGTAACTAAGATTAATCAAAATAAACTGAATCTTCATAAAGTAAAAGTTTGCGTCATGACCACATATATATATATATATATATATATATATATATATATATATATATATAATCCAAGGTTTTTTTTTAAGTACAATTTAAGATTCAAACCACATACCTCGTAGTTACTTACATACTCATATGTCAATTATGTTATGCTCGGTTTGGTAATACAGTCTAAGGATTAATAAGTGTTGTTGAGCTCGTAAAAAATATTAATAAGTTTGATAAAAGTATTATTATGCTTTTCATATTTATAAGAAATGTTATTATTATATTTTTCATATGCGTGAGCGTGTGAGAAAAAAACTGTATTATATCATGTATTACTTTGCTATTACTTTCACTATTATTATTATATTTTTTTTTAGTTCAACGTTATATAGATGAAGGTTATTTCAAACTTTGAACTTCTTGGTCAGTAGTGTACATACATACATACATATTAATCGAGCCTTACTCATGTTAACACTGGAAACTTTAACTTATTGATTACTAATATAAATGAGAGAGAGAAAAAAAAAGTTTCTCTTACTCCTTAATTCTAAATTTAAAAAGTTTCTAACCAATTGGATTATATTAATATAACCATTTAGAATTTGAGAACTTTGTTGCTCAAGATTAGTATGGTTGAATTTTTTACCAAATTTAAAAACATTTTCCAAGATTCTAATTTTTTCTTATTCTAATTAAATCTTCTTATACTAGGTCCAAACGTGTTCTATTTTCAAAAAGGAAAATTCCGATCTCTTTATCCATATTTTTTTTAACCTTAAAGAATATGTCCTTAATTTAAGAGAGTAAAAACGAATAATAGACCGATGACATAAACAAAAGTAAAGTTTGGTCATTTAACAATGATCAACTTGTTTAATTCAAATATGCTAAGCATCGCCGACACTTTCTATTAAACAATATCACATAACTATACTATAATAAGTTAGTGAAAGGAATTCGTTTTTTTAATAAAAAAAACAATAATTAAGATTTGTTTGGGTCACTAAGTTGAAAAAGAGAATATAGAAAAGGGGAAAGACATAATAGATAGCTTAAGAGGAAAATAGGGGAAAAGTGTGTGGACTATGGAATTGGGGAATCCCCATTATATTTTTGGGTTGTATAAGTTATAAATTTTAAATATGTGCAAGTTGCAAAGCTAAAAGAAAAAAAGTAAATTCAATATAATAATTAACCCTATTTTTATTTTTTATATATATCCAAAAACACCCTAAAAATATTAATTAAATTCTTAAAAAAAAGAAAAAAAAGAAAACAAAACCATCGTGACCCCATTTGGTCTTTCATCCACCTGACTACTCTGCCAAAAGGGAGGAAATATTTATTATTTTTATGGACAGAAATCAGAATCAGATTTATGGGTTTTTCTTTTTAATCATATTCTTTTTTTTTTTCTTACCTTTTATCTCTCTAGAAAATTAGGGAGGGAGAGAGAATATTAGGAGTATAATAACCAAAAAATGGAATGGGAAAAAAAGAGGAGTCCTGTTTGGAATAATTTAGAGAGACATGAATGTTGAAAACTACAGGAGTTTAAAGCATGAGTAGCTGTTTAGAAGGGAATATAAGAATTTCTATTAGGGTTTATTTTTTTTTATTTTTATTTTTCTCTCTTAAATTCTTTTTTAATAAATGAAAAAGCAAGATTTTTACTTTCACTTTTTTTATGTCATAAGAGAACTTTTTTTTTATTTTTTTTTATTTTTTTTATTTTTAAGAAAATGGTCAAAAATAACCCTCTCAATTTCTATCTTTTCAAAACTAACACCCTTTTTTAAAATTCGTTAAAATAGTTTTCTTGTTTCATTTCCACCAAGATCAATCACCGAGATTTAGATAAAAAGTACATTTTTCTATCTTATATCAATTTTTTTCAGCTTAATTTCTCCATACATCTTGGGTAGGATTAACATCTAAATTCTACTAATTTTTTCAAATATTATGTAATATTCCCAAATCTTATACCAAATTATATATATATATATTTATTTTTTCAAATTTTCTCCAAATTTGGTTATCTCTACCAAATATTATATCAAATTCTTACGTAATTTTTCAAAAATATCAGTTTATACGTTTAAACTTTAAGGTTGTATCAATTAAACCACTAACTAATAATTATATCAATTTAAACCATGAACTTGTGTTAATTTAAACCCCAAATTAATAATTGTATCAATTTAAATCCTGAACTTTCATAATTGTATCAATTTAAACCCTCCACTATTATGTTTTATTTGGATATACTTATGAAAATTCATGGTTTAAATTGATATACTTATGAAAGTTCAAAGTTTTAATTGATACGATTAGAAGTCTGGGTTTAAATTGATACAACCCCAAAGTCCAAGGTTTAAATTGATATACCTTCTAAAGTACTTCACGGGTACAAACTTCAGGAGTACAAATTGATACATGCCCAAAATTCTTTTAATTCTTGTTAGTTTATATATATATTAGAGAAACATAAAATCTAACGAACAACAACAATGATACAGAGGTCAAATCCTCCTCAGTCAAATGACAAAGCCAATTAAAGAAATTATCTCATAAACAATGAGATAGATATCCATTTGTCGCCCAACGAGCTAATCTATTTGTCACCAAATTTTGAGAATGTGGTGGATGTGATGATACTAAATCCTGCAATGCATCGCCCATGGACATAATCTCCTCAATATCATTGATTTCATCAGAGTTAACACAACATCCTCCCCGTTCAACAATCGCACTACTGTCAAACTGTCCGACTCCACCACTAAAGACATGCATCCGATACGACACAACCCATGATCCAAACATTATCGCACTAACAACAACAAATAAAATATCAAAAGTTCCTTGGACTGCCCTCCCACCCATTGCACTAAGTGCACCCACATGATCTCGCAACACCCAACCAACTGTCTTTGCATTTTGTCACGTCCCAAGCAACATCACATGATAAATTAAGCCAACGATCCTGTAGATCGACGGGCCCACAAACAAGATCCCTCATCGTCTTGCACCCTCTCAATTAGGTCCCGACAACCCACTGTTGAATTTGTAACCTTCGACCTCTTACTCCCAATGTCTGAAATGAACTTCAGAATTGACTCAAGAAGCGTCCCAACCGAGCCATCTCCCCCCTCCCCCGGAAGAGCACACGATTACGAAACTCCCACAAATGCCACAGCACCACAAGGAAGGTCTTCAAATCCCCTGATTTGCCTCGCTTTTGCACTCAAGCAAATTGATCAAGCTCTGTCAAACTGTTTTTACCACAAAAAACCAACACATCATTAGCTAAGAAAAAATGACACCATATAACTTTAGATACCTATCCATTCCAAAATAGGTGCCTTGTCATCTCTGCCTCCGTATGGCACAACGGACAACGAGTATCCAGAACAATACCCTTAGATGCCAAGTTCATCCTCATGGAAATAATGCCATTTTATGGTCTCTTTTGATTTTTTTTTTTTTTTTTGTTATATTATCACCATTTAGGATGTTTTCAAAATTGAAGCAAAGTTTAAATGTAAAAAATAATTTGTAAGAACTTGTTTTTTATTTCTGAAATTTGATTGTAAACTCAAATGTTTTCTTACAAAAATAAAAATCATAAACAGATGGTAAGAAAATAATCACGCTTTTCAAAATCTAAATAATTATCCTGCATTTGTTTTCTATTTTCTAAGTTTGAAAATCAATTGAATTTTGAGTAAAATTCCTAAAGAAAAAACAAACAAACAAATAAAATTTTAATTCTTTCTAATAGCTTTCAAAACGATTACTAGATAATCTAGATCAAGACTATTTTTTTTTTCTTTTTACAAAGTTTAAATAACCTGAAATACATTTTAAAGTTAAGACTAAAACATAACTTTAAACTACACTAAAATATTTAAATGTTTAGAGCAACACGAAATAGAAATAAAAAGTTGAAGACAAAATTGTTAAGGTGAGTTTAACTATGTAATAATTATCCATCATCCTTATAATTATAATTATTGTACTAATTTCTTTTTTTGAAAATACGCTAGCAATTAATGGGATTTGTATTTAACTCCGAACAAGGGTTTGATGAATTACGAACTCAAAGTCCAAAAACAGTGAAATTAAACCCTAGGTTTGGTAGATAAGTAAGAAAAAAAAAATCACTAGGCTTAAGTTTAACATGGCCATGTGATATGCAGCTATATTTTCAAGAAAATGCCCCTTTTGTTATAGGTAATAGAAGTAAACAATATGTAATACACTATTTTCTTCCATGCAATTAACTTTTATTTTCATCTTTTAAGAATATGTACGTGTTTATAATTTAAGTTTCATTTGGTAATTATCTCGTTTTTCTATCTTTAATTTTTAAAAATTATTAAGCCTATTTTCTCTCATTTTTTTTACCACGGTTTGCATCATTTTTTAAGTACAAGAGTTGAATTCTTAGCCATATTTCAAAAAACGAAACAAATTTTTAAAATTTATTTTTTTAGTTTTCAAAATTTGACTTAGTTTTTTAAAAGCATTGGTAAAAAGTAGATAACAAAGCTACAAATTTAGAGGTGGAATGGGTGTTTATAGGCTTAATTTTCAAAAAATAAAAATAAAAAAATCAAATGGTTATCAAACGAGACTTTAGTTTTCTGTTTTTGAAATTTCTGTTTGTTTTTTTTTTTTCCGGTTTTTCAATTATAATTTTCACCTTTGTTAAAGAACGCTTGTATTCATAGTCAAATTCGAAAAACAAAAACACATTTTAAAAACTACTTTTATTAGTTTTTAAAATTTGGCTTGGTTTTTTAAAACACACACAAAAAAACAGTGGATATATATAACAAAAGAAACATAGAAACTTATGGGTGAAAATAATGCTTATAAATCTATTGCTTTGTTTTTTATTTTTAGTTTTTGAAAATTAAACTTATAAATACTACTTTCACAACTCTACTAATTAATTTCTTTGTTTTTTTTTTATATATTTTTTAGGATTGTTTTTAAAAATCAAACAGCTTTTGAAAACTAAAAAAAAAAAGATAAGATTTTAAAAATTTATTTTTGTTTTTTATAATTTGGCGAAGAAATCAAATATTTAATTAAGAAAAATATGAAAAGTCGTAGTGAGTAACATAATTTTAAAAAATAAAACTAAAAATCAAATAATTACTAACTAATCTTAACAAAAAAACTAGAAGTCAAGTTTCTCTAAGTTAATAAGGAGACGAGGTTTTATAAAACTTATTTTTTAATTTTTAAAATTGGGCTAATTTTTAAAAAGAAAATTTGCATGAGAAGTTAGGCGTTTTATATTTTCTCTAAGTTAATAAGGTTTATTAGTGAAAATTAAAACTAGAAATGATGGAGATGCAAACATAAAAACAGATGCGTGGATGAACCAACTATATATTGAAGAATTTTAAAACAACGCAAGTATATGAGACTGTTTAATTTTAAATTGATAATTATATAATACCCATTTATCAATTATGAAATACATTTTTCTTTAATCTTGAAGCATGTTAAATAAAAGCCGAGAAAAATATCAATTTATATCCTTAAATTTTAGAGGTTGTATCAATTTAAACTCATAAACTAATAATTCTATCAATTTAAATCTTGTACTTTTATAAGTGTATCAATTTACACTCTTTAATTGCGCATTTCATTTGGAGAAATCTTGTGTTTACCATTGTATCCATTAAACTTTTGAACTTTCAAAAATGAATCAATTTAATAGTACTCTTAGTAAAAATTTTCATTAAGAATCATCCACATATTTACTCTAATCGTCCATTTTGTAAAATCGACATTTGAGATAAAGTCTACACACATTTGAGAATTAATGCATGAATGATTTTTAAAGGTAATCGTAATGAAGAATCAATTTTTTTTTTAACAGAATACTAATGGAAGGTGGGGTCAGGGGGTGTACTATAGGACATCTCAACTAGATTGATACCTCTATAGCATCTTCATCATACCCCGATGCCAAGAGTGATATCATTCATTCAAAAGAGAATATGTACAAGGAGCTAGAAGATAGCTCACAAACAAAAGTCAGCAGGTAAAGGAGCAACGAAAGCTATAAAAACAGTTTCCAGTTCAAAGCAATGGTAGAGACATCATCATTACAAAAAAGTAGAGATGTAGTGCTCCACATGACAGCCAAGAGAGGATATCCTCTCATAGATTGCTGTGAATTCTTTTGACATCTTGAAAAATTTAGATTGATTTACGAAAATTTAAGAGTTTAATTGACTCAAATTATAATTTTCGTACGATATTAGTCGGATGAAATCTAGAGAAGGGTGTAAATCGATACAGTTACGAAAATTCAAGATTTTAATTGATACAATCCAAAATTTAGGAATATAAATTAATATTTACTAAATAAAAAAAAATAATTACCAAAAAGGTTTAAAATGGACTCAAATGGCTTTAAATGACCAAAGGACAAATGAAAGATACAAGCAATAATATCAATCAAAACAAAATCAATGCCACATACAATAATTCAAACAAATTCAATTAATCTTTGCCTTTTTATGTCTTTCATCTCTCCCCATAAGCAAATCCACACATCAACTTTGATCTCCTAAATTCCATGCACCAATCCAAGTTTTGTTCCTTTCAAACTTATATTCTTTGATGATATAAAGATAGCCCCAAAAATAAAAGGTGCCATAAGCTAACCCTAATAATTAATAGATAGGTATATTATATGTAAAAGAAATTGATTTCTCTTTTGATTCATAAATAAGAATTGGAGAACGTGCAATGCATGTGCCTTTTATTTGACATCTTATTCTATGTTTGACCATCAAATTGCCTTAGCTTAGCTTGTTTGAAACTTCTATCAATAGACTCTACAAAGTCTTCCAACATATATGTCCTACCTTATAATATCTAACATAAAATTGTTTGCCTTCAAACCCCTTTTTTTAGAGTGTCTTTAATACATGCCCTTTGAAAAGAATTTGATTTTATGAAGATTGTGTAGTTAAATGGAAAATATATATTCTCTTTTTCTTAGAGATGTTTTTCTAGTAGCATGTTGTTTCATTCAAAGAAATTGAGCTAGAGATATTAAATATTCGTCTTTTTTAGTGCAACAAATGGCATAATTGGCTGTTGTTTTTTGTGATTTAGAAGAAAATCAATTTATGCCTTAGTATAATGTTGATATACGGTATTGACTTTTACGAATATAAACTTGAGTTCATTCATTTGAATCTTTAAAAAATGTGTGCGATAGGAGTTTGAACCTTTGAACTTTTGGTTGATGCCTAAATTAAGTTAAGTTGCGTTTGGTGGACCAATTCATTTGAATCCCTAAATATAAATTAAGTGTTTCAATTTAATTTTCATTAAATTCACCTACTAATTTTAATTAAAGAGCAAACAAAAATTCTCTTATTGCACATGAATTTCAACCCGAAAAAATGGATAATATTATTTTATATTCTTAAACTTTGGGAGTTGTATCAATTTAAACATTAAACAAATGATTGTATCACTTTAAACCCTGAACGTTCATAAGTATATCAATTTAAACATTTCATTACATTTTGTTTGAATAAACATTGTGTGACTTATAATTTTATCAATTAGACTCCTAAACTTTCATAAACGAATCAACAATATGATTTTTTTTTTTAAAAAAAAATTATGCATGCATCAATTCTAATAAAAGCCATTTTGTTAATCCAAAATTTGAAGAATGTTAGAGTTTTGGAGTTGACAATATTTGTTTACGGTTGCTTGGCTGTTTCAGGGTTTGTTTTATAAGTTGTCTCTCGAATTGTTGTTCCTGCAACTATTTTTTTCCTTATCAGGAAAATCCTGTGTGATTATTACTCTTGGACTTTTTCCTTATTTAAGCTCGGCAGTTTTTTGAATGGGGATTTTCTTTTTTCCGTTGTGCCTATTTAAGAGCAGGTTGTTCTTCATGTTAGGGGTTGTTGCTTTTGATTATTTTGATTGAAACATGCATTTTGTTACGAACAACGTGGTTTAGTGTCAATCTTTGAGATTGGTGAGATAGGAAGTTCTAGAGATCTGCGTGCTCTGGATCATTTTGAAGCTTGACCAACTACTCAAGAAGGTGGTTTCGATCTTAGGGGGAGCCTGAGTTCATCAAGTGTTGGGATTAAAATCCTAGCGCAGCGGAAACTTATCAAAACCCTAACTTAAAATTAATATTAGAATTTTGAAAAACTACTACATTGGTAAATGAAATCTAAAAGCCTAGGTTAAGCATACTGTATATAAAAAAAAATCAGTGAAAAATAAACTTACATGTTGAGAGAAAGGAACAACTGGATCACCACCACTTGGAGTCCTTTTTCTCTTAACCTTGAAGAAAGGTTTGTGGGAACCTTTGATAAGGGAAAAAAATACAGAGAACTCTGAATTGTTTTGTTTCTGAGAGAAGTTTTTTTTAAAGAGAACGCAATCTCTTTTTTTTTTTTTTTTTTTTTTTTTTGTTACAAACTATATAAGGAAAAGAGAGAAAGTGGGATACGTGGGTGTTATCGCACGTATTAAGTAACTCGCTTACGTAGGAGTTACAATAAATTAAATTAATAATTAATTAATAATTAATTAAATCTAATTTAATTAACCAATTCATTTAAATCATATTTAAGTGAACATCTCTCACATAACCTATAGTTTTAATTCAATTAATTAAATTAAATTAAATTAAACAACTAATTAATTCTCCAATTAATTAATTACCAAATTAAATATCAAATATTTAATTTAACCTGCATTTGAATCAAATTCAAATATATTTCTCCCATAACTTATAGTTTTAATATGCATCTAATGCGCATTAATTTTAACCTATAATTTTAATATAAATCTAATTCATATTAAAATAATATTTGAACAATTTCAAATATTTAATTCTCTCATAAATTAACTTTGAATCATATCCAAAATTATATTTATACTATAAAGTTTAATTTGTAAAATAAACTTTATATTATAATGTATCATTATACATTATACTTATCCCTTAGTAAATTTGAACTTTTCAAATTTCATCCAAGAATTAATTACCTCAATATTCTTTACGAGCTAGGAAGGGGACCTAATGGACCTACAGATCAGAAGCTCCAACGATATGAGATTAACGGGCTAAACTCATTAACCACATTAATCAATATTCGTTAACTGTGGGTACACTCCACTAAAGACCCACAACTGCACTCTTCTCACTGTAGATATATTTTTGTGTCCATGGATATAGACCAATAACAGCAAGTTAGTCCTTCACAAGTGTTCATAACACCAGCTGGGTCAAATTACCGTTATACCCCTAGGTTACTTCTAAATCCTTAAGTATCAGCGCTCCTCTAATGAACAACCTGTTTATGGTCCAACCACCAAACAAAAATCCCTCTCGGGCCAGTGAGAGGGTAGGGCCCTTTGTTCAAGTCCCGGAGACACTACTTAAGAGTACACTTATCTACTTACCTTGAAGTTAGGAAGGAGTGAAATTCATCTTGTATAATTATATTTCCAACTCCCCACTCGGTCTTGTCCCCAAAATGGTAGGCATATTGAGTCAGAAAATGGGTCACTCTCACCCATACAAATCAAAGGACAATCTCTCGTGAACAAGAGTTCATAATATATTCAGGATTAAGACTAAGTTGCCTAGGTCAACCTATTGAAATAGAAACCTAACCAGTCAACGGAGTTACATCTAGTGGTTACTATTTCGTGGTCCAGTCTTATGCAAACTCATTGCATAGGATACCCCCACTCACATGTCTCCTACACGAACGTGCTGGATCATTGCGTTTGTATCAAATACAAAGTGGGTCGTATCCATAGTGTTACCAGGATAAGGTACCCAACCCTATCCTTATACTAGACCCTTTAGGCGGTAACTTGAACATTGATCCCCATATGTCTCTACATATTGTTCAAGACTCATAAAACAGCCCAAGATGTTAGTTTATTGGATTTTAGGGTTATTAAAACAAGATAAAATTAATCAATAACATTTATAGAATAATAATTAATAACAATTTATTAATGACAGTCAAAATACAACATTTACTATCTACGAGTTTTAGGGCATAAAACCCAACAGTGGAGTGACCTCTAATTGAAAAGTGGAAAGATTGCGATTGAGAGGGAGTCTCACACTTCGGAGTGACCTAAGTGAGTGTTTACTAAAATAAGCACATGCATGCTTAAGGGAAGACCTAAGTTTCTTTGAGAGGGAATCCACACTCTGCGGGAGCCTAGATGTTCATTCATCAAGTTAAGCTCTTCGTATGTCAGTGTATTTGCCGCTTATTTACAGATAAGTATAACGTTGTAATTGCTTAACTTCATATTAGTAAAAATATCTTTCTTAAGCACACTGCCCCCTAGACGTAGGTGGTATATCGTTGAACTGGGTTATCAAACTTTGCGTGTTGTCATTTTAAGTTAATTTATGTACTATACTGTTTGTGATTTTTGCAATCGCCAGACATTGTGCATAGCGCGTTTATTCTATGTGTCAGATCACCTTAATTTCAAAGAAGTATCACACATTTAAGAATTGAATGCATTAATGATTTTTAGATATATAGAATTCTAATAAAGGTTTTAAATTGATTCACTTGTAACATTTTAGAATTTTAATTGCAATAATTAAATGTTTCGTGCAATATTTTTCAAACTAAACCTCTGAAGAAGAGTATAAATTGATATATTAATGAAAATTTTGGGTTTAAATTAATACAACTCTAAAATTTGGAGATGGAAATTGAAAATTTATTTATTTTTTTGTTTTTTTTTAATAAGAAAACTTTTGTCAAATAAATAACTCAGACCAGTCGTATACCATACAAAGAAAAGAAAATCGACAAACATCAACTCAATATGTTTTTATTTATTTATTTGTTTCAAATTAGTCAATGTTGAAGAGTAAGGTTAGTCAAGACTTTTAAAAATAAAACATAATCCATTCATCTTGGTCGGTATCACTTTATGGATTGGTCCTTATTTGTTTTTAGATTAAAAATCACTTCAAGTCCCTAAATTTTCATAAAAGTAACAATTTAGTCTCTGAATTTTAGTTTGTAACAATTTAGTCTTTGGACTTTTAATTTTGTAACAATGTAGTCCATAAACTTTACTATGTAACAATTTAGTCCTTGTACTTTAAAATTTGTAACAATTTAGTCTTTATTGTAGAAAATAGTGTTAAGATTTAATAAGATTTCTTGTATAAATGAATCGATAAACTAATTAGGGACTCAATATTTTTATAAAATACAAGGTCTACATCATAAAATAAAAAAATTAACATCTAATTTTGATAATTGTAGGGATTAAATTGTTACAAATTTGAAAGTACAAGGACTAAATTGATACATACTAAAGCTTGAGGACTAAATTGTTACAAAATTGAAATATAGAGACTAAATCGTTACAAACCAAAGTTCAAGGACTAAATTGTTATTTTCATGAAAGTTTAGGGACCAAAAGTATTTATTAACCTTGTTTTTATCAATAAGAAGAAAAACATTTCAATCTTTGTTTTTTTTTCTTTCACAAAAAAGTCAATTTCTTCCCATAGTTAAAAACATTGTAACAATGCAATTAATCAACATCTATAAAGTTAAGCTTTTGAGTCGAGTAGTGATTCAACATGATATCAGAATTTAAATTGATTTATTTCTGAAAGTTTAGAATCGATGCATGTACGATTTTCAAGAAATCTTACCTGCGTGTCCAAATTAATTCACTTATCAATAAATTTAGAAAGTCCCATACTACGTTTATCCAAACAAAACATAATGAAAAATATAATTTGATACACTTATAAAATTTTAGGATATAAATTGACGTAAAATTATTAATTCAGAATTTTAATTGTTACAACAATAAAGTTTAGGATAATAAATTAATACTTTCCCTTAAACTTACATCTATTAGCTTCAGCTCCTACGTTGAGCGATGATTTAACACGTATTAGATTTCTTTTACTTTTTTATTTTATTATTATTATTTAAAGAAAGACGAGACAATAGATATTGTTCGAAAAAACTTCCCACTTCTACAGCAGGAATACACAGAAAAATAACGAAGAAATTAAAAAAAAAAGTAATAAAATTGGGAACACAAAAATTAATGTAGAAAAACTTCAAATTGGAGAAAAAACTACATACAAAAAAAAATTCGACTATATGAAAAATTATTACAATCATACAGAAATCTTTCCTTGACCTAGTTACAAGAAAACACTCAAAATATTATATCACTCACACAAGTGAGTTAGTATATTAGGCTTAAAGAAGCATCATGGGTTGGCCTAGTGGTAGTGGAAACATCCAAAAAAGGTCAAAGGGCTAAGAGGTTGTGGGTTGAATCCATGGTGGCCACCTACTTAGGATTTAATATCTTACGAGTAAATTTGGTCAGGTAGGTTGTCCCGTGAGAGTGCTTCAAATTAAACATATACTTCTTTTTATAGTGCTTGGAGCCATCACTTTTTTGAAACTTTTGATGTGAGACGACTAGTCTTCTAATATTGACAAAATTACTCAACACATATATCAAGCAGTAGCTAGTATAATGAAAGAATCAAAACTTTTAATAATTATTATGCGGTAGCTACGTTGTTTCTATACTATTCTTATCCTAATTTCATTTATTTAATATTCTTGTGGTGCCATCGAAATATAAAGATGTCGTTCCTCACGTCCATCATGACATGTAGGTTTGAGTTAGTACATCCAATTAACATCCAAATACTTTCTTCCAAAACTTACTTTAATTCATTGCCCCCTCACATTTTTCATTTCTTTAATCTCTCTAAAAAGACACCAAAAAAAAAAAAAAAAAAAAAAACTTCAAGATGAAGAAATTTGTGTCCATGGATCCTTCCATATGAAGGAAGTTTATCTCTCTCTCTTCCCTTTGTTTTAGGAGAGAAACAACCTTTGCAACATCGAAAGAGTGAAATGATGTTGTCGACTTCCTACCACCAAAAAAAAAAAAAAAAAAAAAAAAAAAGAGAGCAAAAAAGGTTTTGCAAATCTCCTTCATGTTAGGTTTAAGAAAATTATATAAAAACATTAAGTTTTAAATTAATTTTCTTCCCACTTTTTGCTCTCTAAATTTTCAAAAATATTATTATATATAAAAAATTAGAGGGAAAATAAAGGAGAAAAAATAAGAAGATATTTGTATTCAAAGTATAGAGCCTAGCTTTTGTCTTAGAATTATTATCTATAAAAACAATATAGCTTTCTTTGACCATAGATTAGATTGTGCTTGCTTTTGAACCACAACATATCAATTGCGACATTAGACATTGAACCAATGGTGTGCTAGAAATATTTTGATAGCCATCTCCCCCTTGTTGTGTGGATATATATATATATATTTGAATCTTATTTGACTTAAATTATAAGTTTATGTCTATTAAGACCCTAAATTTTAAAAAGTGTCTAATAGATTTTTGTTCAATTTTGTGTTCAATTTTGTGTCTGGTAGGGTCTCTAAATTTTAAAAATGTCTAATAAATTTCTTATCTTTCAATTTTATGTCCAATATAAGTCTCTAATATATCTTATTAATGAAATAAAAAAATGAATTTTATGTTGAAAGGAAACCTTAAACATTCAATTTCTATTTCTAATATGCTTGTGAACTTTTACAAAGTTGAATGGGTCAAGGACTTGTAATATTAAATACAAAATTAAAAAAAAAAATCAAATACTTATCAGGTACACATAAAATTGAAAGTTTAAGAACCTATTAAACATACGTAAAATTTATAAACCATATAGACACAAAACTCAAAATTTATTAACTAAACTAAACAAAACAAAACAAAAAGATACTATTAGATTTTTTAAATTTGTGCATGTTTTATTACAATTTCTTAATCATGATTTTTATCTTTTCTGTATGTAAATATTAGAGTTTTTAGCCAAATTTTGTAAATAAAAACAAGTTTTAAAAACCTTTGTTAGAGATTTTTTAAGGATGTTGTAACAGTTGTCCCTTGAGACATTTGTCATCTTGTCCCTTGGATTGTTGTTCAGGATATCCTTCAAATGTTGTTCTAGACAGAATGTTGATTTTGTATAATATATTTTCATTATGTGGAAATTTCTTGGTATTTGTTTTTGCAGATTTCTTTCCTTCTCAGTGGGGTGCTTGTTGGTTTTAGATTGTTCTCTCATTTTCCCGTTGTACATGTTTAAGAGAATATGGTTCTCTTTTTAGAATTGCCGCTTTGAAGATTATTTTGAGTCGTTATCTTGTGTTGGCGCCAAAAAGCACAAGTGCGTCAATCCATGCGTGATTGTGAAGCTTTTTCTAATGTTGATCTTGAGTGCTTCTCTTGATCTTATTGATTCGTTATACTATATTATGAGAAGTGATTCTCATGCTTAGGGGGAGCCTAAGATTTTCAAGTGAAGTGGTCTTTATTTGAAGGTAGAAAGATAAAAGTGTTTGGTGAGAGGGAGTCAACTCACACTTAGGGGGAGCCTAAGGTTCATTGAGGGGGAGTCTCACACTTAGGGGAGACTAACTGATTGTTCATTAATATTCTCACACTTAGGGGAGCTTAAGTTTCATTTAGAGGGAGTCTCGTACTTAGGGGAAGCCTAAGTGATTATTTACAAAACTAAGTTATTCGTGTGTCACTATAATCACCATTTATTTACAAATAAATACAACATTGTAATCATTTGACTTTATATTGGTGAAATTATATATTTCCTAGGTACACTGCCCCAGACATAGGTGGTATTGTGCTACACTGGATTACCAAACTCTGTATTTTGTTCATGCACTATTATTCTGAGTGTTATCTCTGATGTTATAGGAATTGTTGTAAGTTTGTAACATCATGTGTAACAAGTTTTGTTGTGTGTTAGATAACATTTTTTTTTCACATTTTTTTAAAAGAACAATTGGCTTAATTTTAAAAGTACTCCTAAAATGTAGAAAACAAAACATAGAAACCAATAAATGAAAAGTGATATTCATAAGCTTAATTTTCAAAATAAAAAAGCCAAAAAAAAAAAAAACAATTGTTTATTGAATTTGACCTTAGATATTATATTTTTTTTTTTTGCTTTTTTTACAATAGTCCACGGTTATTAGTTGTGATCATAGTATTAAATTTCCATCAATATTTCTACGTTTCCATGGGTTCGATATCGAAATGAGGGGTGAATGGATATTTCCATTATATCTCGTAGAAAAATCTACAAAACACAAAAAAAAAAAAAAAACATTAAAATGCCACTAATCTAAATATAATATAAATAATAGGATATGTTTACTTATTTAAAAATAATAAAATCTTTATTTACTAATTAAATTTTTTTTTTAATTTTTTGTTTTTATAATTTTTTCAAAAATATTCGTCGAAAATGAAAATTGAGTAGTTATGATATTTCTTTTTGATATGGGTGAGTGTCTGAACCAATTTTTTTTCTTTTCTAAACTTAAAAGTTGTTGGAATCTCGTTCTTGTTCTTGCCAAGGATTCGTATGGTTCATTTTAAAAAATAAATAAATTCTTCCCATGAAAGTTTCACATTGGACACTTATATTTGGTTCAGTCAATATGATTCCTTCCACCTTTTTGGAGAGATAATAAAATGCAACAAAATAAAACTTAGTTAGACAAAAGTAACCATCAAAGATTATTATTATTATTATTATTATTGTTATTATGGATTAAATAACCTTAGTTTTTCAAGATAGAAAATTAAAAACAAAAGAAATAGTGGTCCCTTTTCTTTCACCTCCTTTTTCAAATTTCGCTATCAAATACCAAACCTGATGGTAAAGAGTAAAAAGAAACAACTAAAAAAGTAAAAACAAAAAAGAGATTAGTTTTGTAACATAAAAATTTTTAGTGTCTATAAGCGATAGACTACGATAGAATTCTATCGCTTGAGTGATAGACAGTGATAGAATTCTATATTTGTAAATAATTTGATATTTTTTCTATTTATAATAATTTTTCTAGGTTTTTTTTTTTTTTTTTTTTGAAAATAAGCTTTTGAACTCTCAATTTTGTATCTAATAGATCGAAGACATATTTAATTTTTTTTAATTAACCAAATCTATTAGGTAAAGATTGAATTCAAGGTGAATATTTAAACTTTCAATTTCAAAGTCTAATAGGTTTATAAAGTTTTCATCATGTCAAATAAATCAAGAATTCATTAGACATAAAATTAAAAGTTTAGTGACTTAATTGAAACTTTTTAAATTTCATAGAATTGTGTAAAGTCTATGAAACTATAACAAAATCTTTTTAAAATTGAGATACATATTTGACACAAATTTGAGAATTAAGAAACTAAATTTGAAGTTTTAACTTTCTCTCTTTTTTTCTTTCTTAAGTTATCATTATCAAATAAATCTAAGTGGAAAAAAAAAGTACAAATCCAAGCATTCAGAGTAAAAGTAAAATTTTGTACTTTTATCTTTCTGTTGATAATTCACCCAAAAAAAAAAAGTTAATTCATGCCAAGAATTCTAACTTCAATTAGTATTAAAGCAGGATAGCTATGAAAAAAAATTTCACAAATAGAAAAAATATCAAACTATTTATAGAAAATAGTAAAAAAAATTGATAGACATTGATAGACTTCCGTCAGCATCTATCAGTGATAGATTTCTATCATTTCTATCACTGATAGACTCTGATAGACTTCTATTCGCGTTTATCACAACTATCTACAAATTTTACTATTTTGTGTAAATAATTTCCTTTATTTTTCTACTTTTAAATTTTTTCATGAAATAATTAATAATAAATATGATACTTGGTTTGACAAATCTCTCCACTCTAGTAGGGAAAGATATTGTTAATATAATAAAGGATGAGGAATCCCATATTGACTGCGACCAAACAATATAATAGTGCATTTAATTTGATAAGACCCTAAAAAAGTGTATATATATAAAAGAAAAAAAAAACTTATAACAATGAACATTAAGATTTGTCAAACATGAGCCGAGTATAGGCCTACTGTTGTAAAGTATGTAATTCCGAATCTCCCATTTTACAAATGGCTAAACTAAAAAAAGATTAAAAAAAATAAAATTTATTTTCATAAAGTGTAAATGTCGATGTCAACGAAAATATTCAAATTTCAATTTTATTGAAATATCGATGTAGATGAAAATTTTATAACTTATAAACAAGTTAACATGTCTATTATATTTATAATATAGTTACGCCCAATTTGATAATCATTTAGTTTTTGAAAATTAAGTCTATAAACATTACTTTCATCAATTGGTTTCTATGTGTTGTTATCTACATTTTATGAGTGTTTTCAAAATCAAAACCAAAATTTACAAACTAATAAATAAGACCCCATTTGGTAACTATTTAGGGCCCATTTGATAACGTTTCTGTTTCCTGTTTCTTGTTTCTCATTCTCTATTTCTTGTTTCCTATTTCTTCAATTTTAAGAATAAGAAATAGGAACATGTTTGATAACAAGAAACATGTGATTATGTGCTTAATTTTCAAAAAAATAAAAAACCATATAGTTACCAAATGATGTCTAAAAGTTTTCAAAAACTTGTTTTATTTTTGAAAATTGTCTAAGAATTCAAATATTTACATAAAAAGTATGAAAGCTATAAGAAATTGTGAAAAAGCAAGTACAAAATTAAAAAACTAAATGGTTATCAAACGAATGACATTTCGTAGCTAAATTTTTTTTACTATACAATAAAAGTTTCGATTCACATCATATGTCGATTTCAAACCCTATAAACAAATCAAAATATCGATAGAAATGTTGACATGTCGACAAAAACCGAATACTACGATTTGAATTTAGTACTCTCTCTCAAAATAAAAAGGAAAAGAAAAAAGAAAAACACTAAAACAGGGCTTTTTTTTTTTTTTTTTTTCTGGAAGAAAAAGTAAAGCCATGGGAACCGCCCAAGAGGCCCCTTGTTTGTGTTGTCAAATTATGAAAAATGCATCCTTTTTTACAAAAAATTCTTCCCTCCTCATGTGTTTATATATTTATGTGTCGGAATCTGAGTCATGTGTTGTTTCTTTAAGTTGCTCTCTTTACTAAATTTAAACGAGTGGAGCAAATTTAAATACATTTACTATTTCAATTTTTCTTTTTTCTTTTTTAATTCCTTCAACAAAAAAATAAAAAGAAAAAATAAAAAGAAATAAAAAAAGAAACCCATTGAAGCATTTCATCATATATAGTATAGCATTGCGTGTCTTATCATAAATAACGAATATATATCTCTTCTAAAAGATCTTCCTTTGTTAAATATGAGTGATCGAAATTCTTTATAGTTCCATCCTAGAAGTTCCTAACATGACATTAAAAGTGTGACAAGAATTATTATAGCCCTCTATCATGATTGCTTACCACCCATTTACATACTCTCTTCATCTACATCTAATTTAATTACACCTTTCTATAATTGAATTATATGCTTATTATGTAATTAATTATTATTGTCGACTTTTCTTTGTCTACGTGTATCATTTTTAATCATTTCATTCTTTTTTCTACTAACGTATAGAGTTGCTAATCACTTTTTTCAATAGATAATTTGATTTGTGATCACTAGATGACTTTTAGAATTGTGAAAAAGTCGTATTTGTAATGCTTTAGGTCTACGATTTGAAATCTAGTAAAACCTTTCTTTTAGTAGGATGTAGTTTGGAGACCATCGAACCCAATGCGGATTTAAAATATTTTTGAAATTAATTTCTTCATATTTTTTTCATAGTTGTTAATTTATTAATTAGGAAAAAATTTTAAAAATAGAAAAATAAAAGAACTATTTACACAAAATAGCAAAATTTTTAGATAGTTGTGATAGATGCTGATAGAAGTTTATCACTGATAGATGCTGATAGAAGTCTAGCAATGTCTATCAGTGTTTTTTTTTTTGCTATTTTTTTTTTTAAATATCTTGACATTTTTTCTATCTATAAAATTTTTCCTATTAATTAAAGTAAATTACTCAAAACTTATACCAAACTCACCTCGATATCTTATATGCCACAATCAAATAAAATGATCATCAACTTGAAAAGAAACACTTATCATTAGCACAAAGGGAAAAAAACAAAACTAAATTAATTTATGAACAAATGAAAAACACACACAAAAACAGGTATAACACGTATAGTTTTCATTATCCTACACTTTAATTAATTCATAAGATTCTATAAACCTTTATGGAAAACTATATTATAAAAAACAAGTGATTGGCATAAGAAAATCATATCATATTCACAAAATGGTTTTGAATAATGTAGCTTCGAAAAAGAAAAAAGAAAATCTGAATTAATTAAACTTTAGTTAGTGAACTTTGAAAGGAAAAATGATGAATGATAGTAATATGAATATAAAAATAAGATGAATGGAAGGCAAAATGAATGATGAATATGATTTATGAAGTTGAATAATAATTAATCTTTTTTCTTCTTCGTCTTTCACTGATCTTCACAATCAATTAAAGAAGACTTGGATCCTCCTCTCTCTTCTCTCCTTTCCAATATCCAAAGTGTATCATAAGTGAATTCCCTTTTTCTTCATGAGTGTTGTAATCATTAACTCTTTTTTTCCTTCCCTCCTTTTTTTTTTTTTATTTTATTTTAAATTAATAGTGCTACATTTCATTTTTCAGTGTTTGTCAGAGTTTTTTTTTCCTCTTCCAACAAAGAAAAATCACTAAATTTATGAAGTTCAACCCACCCCACCAGGTACACCCAGTCAAAATCATAGAGGGGAGAGAGAAAACTATCTTCTTCCATAGAGTTAAATACTTTAAGAATAAAAAAGAAAAAAAATTATCGGATGACAAATTAAATGATTGGACAATTGAATGAGTTGCACACAAAATGAGTGCTACACTAAATGCACCAAAACTTTTTTCTTTATTAGCGAGAGATTTACTTATCTATTAAATGTCATAGAATTAGATCAATAGTCTCAAGATTCAAACTGAGCTTCAAATCCAAATTTGGCATGGCCAACCTCGACATCTCTTCTTGTGCAATCTGACCATATGTCACACTTTACTTATCTCAAACAATCAGTGAAAGTGAAGACGATATTATCTTTATTATAGATAATCATCATCGACTATTGATATTAAAAAAAAAAAAAAAAAAAAAAAAAAAAAAAAAAAAAAAAAAACCAGAGAAACATAAACAATAAAAAATCAATACATAGATTAACATGGTTGATTAACGGTGTATTAGCTGCCATTCACGAGCAGAAGAGAGAGAACAGTTTATTATTAAAGAGAAAATATCATATTGTAGAGTGAAAAGCGTTAGTAGAGTAAGCTCTAGAACTAAAATCGTAAATAACGTAAATACAAATAGAGTAATTCGAATATAGGGTATATTAACATATATGTGTTTTGTGATGACAACAAACATGATTTGTTGGAAAAGATCTAGAGAGAGGGTTAGGGTTAAGTAGGTTTAATATAAAGAATGGTGAAGAAAGCAAGTGTGAGAATAAACTAAGAGAAAAGAAAAGGGAAAGCAAAGATGGTGGAATCCCATCAGGGGGAGAGAGAAAGAAAAAAAGAAAAAAAAAATTTCTCTCTATTCATCAACCATACACATATCCTTAGTTTCCTTTCTCTCTCTCTCTCTCTCTCCCTATATATTTCTTTGTTCTCCCACTTTCTTTCAACACTCACTTAAGTAACTCTTTTTTTTTTCCTCCCTCTTTTTTTCTCTATCAAATTTTAGGCCATTTCAGTTTAAAGAAAAAAAAGATCAGTGAGTGATTCTTCTTAGTTTTTCTTACATACAACAGAGAATTTAGAACAAGAAGCCTCTGCCAAACAAGAAATCAAGAGCCTTTCTTCTTCCATTCTACAAATACTAATAGATATGTCTGACCCTCAAAACGACACCGTTCTTGCCTACCCTTGTCATGTTGACTCTCAAAATAATCTCAATAATAATAATAATAATAATCTCCACCAACTTCCTCTCCTTACTGTTACTCTCAAGGTCCCTTTCTTTCTATTTCTTTTTTTTTTTCCATTTTTTTCATTTATGTCTTCAGCTTACAATTTTTCATTAATGGATTTATTCTTTATTATTATTATTATTATTATTATTATTATTATTATTATTATTATTATTATTATTAATTTAATTTGGATTTTACAGTTTGAAGAGATTGTTTACAAAGTGAAGTTAGAAGGGAAAAGCGGCAGTTGCTGGGGCGGCGGTGGCGGCGGTGGTTCATGGGGAGCCACCAGAGAGAAAACCATTCTCAACGGTCTAAGCGGCGTTGTTTTTCCCGGCGAAATTCTCGCCATGCTCGGTCCTTCCGGCAGTGGAAAAACCACCCTTTTAACCGCTCTCGGTGGCCGTCTCTCCGGCAAACTCTCCGGAAAAATCACATATAACGGCCACCCATTTTCCGGTGCCACCAAGCGCCGGACCGGCTTTGTCGCGCAAGATGACGTTTTATATCCTCATTTAACCGTCGCAGAAACTCTTCTTTTCACCGCCCTCCTCCGCCTCCCTTCCTCCCTAACCGCCGACGAAAAAGCCGAAGCGGTCGAGCGAGTCATCTCCGAGTTGGGTCTAACTCGCTGCCGCAACAGCATGATCGGTGGCCCACTTTTCCGAGGAATCTCCGGCGGAGAGAAAAAAAGAGTGAGCATCGGTCAAGAGATGCTTATCAACCCAAGCTTGCTTTTACTCGACGAACCCACCTCCGGTTTAGACTCAACCACCGCCATGAGAATCCTCACCACCGTAAAACGTCTAGCCGCCGGTGGCAGGACCGTCGTAACGACAATTCATCAGCCGTCAAGCCGCCTTTACCACATGTTTGATAAGGTGGTTTTGCTGTCGGAAGGAAGCCCAATTTATTACGGCTCAGCTTCAACCGCCATGGATTATTTCTCCTCCATTGGATTCTCAACCTCCATTACCATCAATCCAGCTGATCTTCTTCTTGATCTTGCAAATGGTATGTAACGTTTTTTTTTTCTTTTTTCCTTTTTTCTTAATATAGGTATTTTTTTTTAATATAGCAATATGCATAAAGGGAAAGGAGAAAAAAAAAAGTTTATTTTATTTTATATATAAATATATATTTAAAAAACATGAATTTATTTGTCCTTTTGTTTTCTCTTTATAATACTGAATCATGTGTAGGCCATTTATAATCACTTGGCCTACTACTACACATTTTGATGCTTTAAACCTTTTTTTTCCGCCCCTACCTACATTTATTTCTTTAATTTAACAATATATTGCGATCTTTGAAATGATAATTGATGTCTTATTTATTGAGTTAGGCTTAAATCTGACATATTTGATAAAAAGTTGCATAATTATTTAAATAGGATATTGTCTTATATTGGGTGTACAAAATAATTGAAATTTAGTTGATTTATTTATATATAGATTATGATGTGATTGATCACTGAAAATACACCATAAGAGAATTAAGTTGATGAATTTGATTCGTTGGTGGGTTGATATATAGTTAAGAATTTTCTTAAAATTTACTAAAATTACTAATGAAATGGTTTTATTTTTCTTGAAATTAATTAATGATAGGAATTGCCCCTGATTCAAAGTATGCAAACGAGGGAGGAGAGAATATGGAGCAAGAGCAAAAGGGTGTGAAGGAAGCCCTAATTTCAGCTTATGATAAGAACATTTCCTCCACATTGAAGGCTGAGCTTTGTAGTTTGGATGCAAATAACTTCACCAACTTTGCAAAAGATGCATCAAGTAAGTTCAATCTCAAAACCCTATCGTAATTGAAAGTTTGTTTGAAATGACTTACCAACTTTTCAAAACGATATGAATCAATAGATGAAAAAATATTTCATTTCTTAAGGAAGAAAAAGTTTAGAAATAGGAATGGTGGAATTGGATAATGAATATGACACCACCAACACAACACACACAATAACACCACTTTTTCTATTAAAGTGTGAAAAAAAAATGTATAGTATGTCCTTGTAAATTGTGATTATATAATATTATATGAAATGAATAAAAATTTTTTTTAAGGAAAATGATTTGAGAGGAATTAGATTCTAATAATAATAATAATTAATTAACCATTAATAATGTGGGTGTAGAGAGAGAAAGGAGATCAAGAGAAGAGTGGTGCACAAGCTGGTGGTATCAATTCAGAGTTCTGTTGCAAAGAGGGCTAAAGGAGAGAAGGTATGATGCCTTCAATAGGCTAAGGATTTTTCAAGTCATAAGTGTGGCCACTCTTGGTGGACTCCTTTGGTGGCACACTCCAACATCTCACATTGAAGATCGTGTAAGAATCTCCTTCTTTTTTTTTATTTTTTTTAGTTAAAGTATTGATATAATTAAATTTATCTTAATCCTCCATCAACTTAAACTTTTAAGTTAATCAGTAATTTTAACAGTTTTGCTATTTCTATTGACAGATAGCATTGTTGTTCTTCTTCTCTGTCTTTTGGGGCTTTTATCCACTTTACAACGCAGTATTCACCTTCCCGCAAGAACGTACTATGCTAATCAAAGAGCGGTCATCTGGCATGTATCGTCTCTCCTCTTACTTCCTTGCTCGTACGGTCGGTGACTTACCTTTAGAACTCGCACTTCCCACGGCTTTCGTCTTCATTATTTACTTCATGGGTGGTCTCAACCCCCACCCTTCTACTTTCCTCCTCTCTCTCCTCGTCGTCCTCTACAGCGTCCTCGTCTCGCAGAGTCTCGGCTTGGCCTTTGGTGCCATTCTCATGGATGTCAAACAAGCCACGACTCTCGCCTCCGTCACCACCCTCGTCTTCCTCATTGCAGGCGGCTACTACATTCAACAAATCCCTCCTTTCATTGTGTGGCTCAAGTATCTTAGCTATAGCTACTATTGCTACAAGCTTCTATTGGGGGTGCAGTACAAAAACGACGACGTTTATGAATGTGGGAAAGGGGAGTTTTGTCGGGTGGTGGATTTCCCGGCTGTTAAATCGGTCGGGTTGGACCGGCTTTGGGTTGATGTTTGTATAATGGCACTCATGTTGGTGGGCTACCGGCTGATTGCATACTTGGCTCTTCATAGGGTGAGATTGAGATGAACAATTAAGAGGGAGTTTTTTTTTCTTTCTTTTTTTCTTTTTTTGGGGGTATGGTTGTATGTTTTGTAATTTGTTTTTGTTTTAATGTTGTGGGATGGAGATCAGATTTATGGTTTCTCTTTCTCTCTCTATAACTCTTTTGTTGAATGTTGTATCATCGGAAGCCAAAATAAGGGCAAAGTTGGAAGAGTCTTTATTCTCTTCGATCGTCATTAGCTCTCTCTCTCTCTATATATATATAAGAAATGATAGTATCTGATTACGATCGTATAGTTTTACAATGATGGTGATAATCGCATTATATTTGGTTAAATTTATGTAGTTATGGTTTGGATTTGAATTCTACTTTGTTTGTATGATTTAAATAAATGTTGTAGATCATCTTCAATTCTTATTTTCTTTTTTTCAGTTTTTTTAAACATATTTGAAAATCCTATATTTTCTGTTATTCTTTTTCGTAGAGTTCTAAATTTTGATATAATTGGCTTACACAAATGTCAACTCAATTTCATATGGAAATTAAAAGTGTATGTCATGGATTTAATATAGTTATATGGCTTGTATGGATAGATTAGGATATAAAGATGGTCTTCTGTTAGTTGAATTATGCTCATATTGCTCTATCTATATTTAATATCTTACTCTTCAAGATTTTTTTTTTTTTTTTTTAAAGAAAAAGAAGTTTACAAAGATTATATGTACATATTGACATTATTTTTTTTCCTTGCACCAATTTTACAAATACATAGGTTAAAAGCGAAAATTATATTTAAGAAATGGATAATATCATTTTGAATATGTGTGAAAAGTCAAACACAATATATTATTGTTAGTTTTGAAAGAACATTGGTAAAATTGTATGTGTATGTAGATGTGTGTGTGATTTAGCCTAGAAATTAGAAATTAGAAACATGGGCTTCTTTTCAAGCTGGCAAAATGGCCCAAATAACAACAAACTTAGCAACCCAAAAAAAAAAAAAAAAATGCAAAAATAGCAAAACAATTGCATCATTCTCAAACTCAAAAAAGATTATTATTTTTTTTGTTTAAAGAGAACATACAAAACAACACTAAGAAGTACCAATCGTGCTCTACTCAAGCAATTAACCATATGAAAAAAAAAAAAAAAAAAAAAAGAGTCATATTTGTGATTGATTATAATTCACAAATGTGTGGTCTTTATTTTTTTTTTTTCTATTATAATTGATTCACCAATATGTAATTATTTTACTCGACATATTATGTAGGGTTGATTTACTCATTAATTTGAACTAAAAAGAACTCATTAACATATCAGAATATAATTGAAAAAACTGTATATGTAGATGTGTATCAGAGTATTAGAGTACAATTTGTACTAATTATAGATTAAGAAGTACCTCGTTATTTACCTATACTTCACTAAAAATATTTACTCAGAGTGAACATGTGATTTGTTAATACACATGAATAAAAAAAGGTTAGATGTAAGATAAAGAAAAGCAAGGGTACTAAAAGAAGAAAATAATAATAATAATAAGGGTGTACAAATGAAAATATGGTAAATTTTAGAAACCAACTCATAAAAAGAGTACCATGTTTGCTTTTTTTTTTTTTTTTTTCCTTCCACCAAATGAAATTGCAATGAGTTGCAAAAATAATAATAATAATAATAATATAAAGGTATTTGCAAATATAGCAAAAAATTTAAACGTGATTCCAAATTTTTTTATTATTAGGATTTTACCCTCATTTATGTATCAGCTGGTTTATCTGATATACTTTATATTTTGGTATATCAATCAACTGATATACTTTATATCTGGTATATCAATCAATCAATCAATATACTTTATTTAAAAAATATCATTTATTCAACTGATATTTCATGACTTTAATTGTGTCATGGTCGACGTTGTTTGTTCAATTATAGTAAATATTATTTTTATTTTTTGTTTCATTTTTATATATAATTATTTTCATTTGATTAGTTTAAATTTAATGTTGATGGTATATGTTAAGCGCATTAATTTTTTCAAATGATATATCAAATATAAATTATATTAATTAATCTATTTTATTTTCAAATTTTTTACATGATTTTAATGGTATATAAGTTATATTTAATTTGGTATATCAATTGTATAACAAATATTTCATATTCCATATATTAACCGGTTGATATATATGATTTACAGAGAGAAAAGCATAACAATGATATTGTTGATATACCAAATATAAAGTATATTATTTAGAATGATATTTTAAGTATAACATTGACATTTCAATTGTATATTAGTACTAATTCAAAATGAATTGCAAGTAGATCATTAGTGTATCAATAGTATATCCTAATAAGCTCAAAATGCAACACTAAGTATTTAGTGTATTAGTAGTTTATCAACAGTCATCCAAATTTTATTTAAATTGTAACATAAATGTATGCAATAATATATCGTTAGTCATTAAAAATTCGTTTTATGTAAATTTTTAGTGTATAAATATCATATCATTCCTGATCTAAATCCATTTTAGGTATTGTATAGGAGTATCAGTAGTAGATCAATACTCATTCAAAATTCAATTTCATGTATATATATTTTTAGTGCATCAGTAGTTATAATTAAACACTTATTCAAAATTCATTTAAAGTATAAATTAGTTTATCAGGATTGTATCAATGCTCATAAAAAACTAATTTCAAGTATATCATTAGTATATCAGTAGTAATTCAACATTTCTTCTTACAAAAAATTTAAGTATAACATTGATGTAACAGTATTCATCAATATTAACTGAAAATTCATTTCAATTCAGTATAAAACATTGATGTGTCATTAGTATATCAATACTCCTTAAAAATATATTTGTTCAAGTATATCAATAATATATCAACACATGTTCAAAATTCAATTTCAAGTATAACACTGGTCTACCAATAGTTTATCATCATTCATTTAAAATGGTTACTACATAACGAATTGAACCATCATAAGTTGACCTATAATGTATCAAAAAAAAATATTCTATAACAGAGGAATAATAATTGAAATTAAGTCCACTAATAATAGTAAATAAAAAAACACTTATTGACAGATAAATATGATTTATGAATGACACATTTGGTATATCCATTCTATAACTTAAATACTTCATATTTGGTATATCAGTCAAAGTCCACAAATAATAGCAAATGTACAAGCACTTGTTCACTGATAAATATGATATACGAATGGTTATTTTGATACATCAATTGTATAACTTATATACTTTATGTTTGGTATACTATTCAACTAATATACTAAATATAAAATATATAAAATGACTGATATACCAAATATAAAGTATATCAGATATACCATTGATATACATGTTGATACACCAATAGAGTAAATTTAAAATAATAAAAAATGGAAATCTGCATCAATATTTTTGCTATATTTGTAAATTTTAAAAAACTATTGCTAAATTTATAAATTCAACAATATTCTTTTCCGCTATTCTTGCAAGTACCCCATAATTTTACTATTTGTTAGTATTTTCAACAAATTTTTGGGATGGAAGTTTTGAATCATCAACTTAAAAAAAAAATTGTATATGTCAATTAATGTGACATATGTTCCTTTTCTTTTAACTTTTATCTTATGAAACATACCCTTAAATATAATGTCAATTTTTTTTCTTAGTTGAGAGTAGGGGTGATAGTCGGTTCGTTTAGTCGGTTTTGGGATCAACAAAGAATCAAACTAAACCAATCAGTTTTATAAAGAAGAGATTCAAATCGATGTCTAATAAAGAACAAAACCAATAGATTAATGTTTATTTGGTCCAGTTTATTATCGATTTGATTCTCGGTTTTTGACTTTTTCATTTTTTCTTCCAAATTTTAATTTTAATTTCTATTTTTTTAATGGGTCATTTTTGCTAGTTTTAAATTAAGATTGGAACCGTCTGTTCTTTTATAGATTGAAATTGGACATTTTTTGACACTTTCTAAATAAAAAACATACACACTCCACAATAATTTGTTTTTTTTCTAATAGTTAAATTTATATATATGCACCATAATAATTAAAACACCAAAAGATATCTAATGTTAGAGTTTATTTTTAAGGGTATATATGCATGGTTCAGTTTGATTTTAATTGGTTTATCCAATCAAAATCCAATCCGAACCTATACTTTTTTATTTTCTCTAAATACAAACCAATATGTGCAATTTTATACTAAAAAACCAAACTAAACTAGTGGATTAGTTTGAATCTGTTTCGTTTTTCGATTTTCATTTTTCTGTTGCACTCCTAGTTGAGAGATTCGAATCTCTAAGGGTCTGTTTGATAAATAATTCAGATTCACTGTGTTTAGTGAATATGTGTTTGACAGACAACCCAGATTCTGTTTCTAAAAACTATTTACAGATTCTTTGATTCAAACAATGCAAAATATGACAACAACATTTTTATGTTTTCATTGTATCCCGATGTTGAATTTTAAATTTTAAAATGCAGAATTATATTAAATAAAGATAAAAATATTTATAAATACAATATGTGATGTTATAAACTCAATTTATTTTTTTAAAAATAATATGTATTATGTAATATATTATATATTATATAATATTACAAAATAATAATTACATAGATTTTTTAAAAATAAATCTATTGAAGGAGAAATTTTGGACCAATCACAAATTGCCACGTCATTTACCAAATTAATGGCGAAATTATAAAATAATTAAATTTGGGACTAATTAAATGTTACATGTGTCCTAAATTGAAATTGAAGACGAAAATTGGCAAATCCCGATGGTGCCACGTGTTTCCGTCCTCATCGTTGGATCAAATTAATTATTTTTAGTTCAATTAATTATTACTGTTTGGGCTAAAATTTAATTAAGTCCAAAAATAGACTTAATTTGGCCCAAAGAGCCCAAAGACCCAAATCCAATTAGTTGGGTCCAATGGGCCAGACCATGACCAATCAAGCCCAAGCCCACGAAAGCCCACATGAGAATTCTATAAATAGAGAAGTTTTTTTCATTTACAAGGTTCAGAAAATTTACACTCATAGAGCCTAGAGAGAATTCTCCCTACAAAAGACTCCTAATTCTCCCTACAATCAGAAGACTCCTAACTCCGGAAGCTGAACCACACTTGAAGACAGAAGAACCACACTTGAAGACAGAAGACTTCTAAGACTCCTAACTCCTGAAGCTGAACCACACTTGAAGACTGAAGTTCATTGGAATACATACATTTCTCCAAGACTTCAACTTCACGTGCATCCACGCGCTTTGCTTCCATATATCAAGCGTACATATTCAGTTGAGAGAGAATCAGAGAATCAAGTATTAGAGATCGAACCACATCCATATCAAATCTACATAAACACAAGTTCAACTCCACGAAACAAGTTTCTCCGGAAACTTCGTGCGAACAAAATCATTTTCATAAATAAATTAGTAACAAGTTGAGTTAAGTTGAAATTGACATATTTTATTATTCTTTAAAAATTATCAATTTTTTTTTTTCAAAAAAATTATGGTAAGGAGAAAAAATATCAAACTATTTACAAATATAGAAATTTTTTTATCAAACTATTTACAAATATAGAAAAATTTCACTGTCTATCAGTGAGTGATAGACAATAAAATTTGTTTGACTCATTTTTCTATATTTTAAAGAGGAAGTTTTAAAAATAGAAAAATAAGGTAAAATATTTATACAAAATAGCAAAATTTTTAAATAGAAGTCTATCAGGATCTATCATTGATAGAAATGATAGAAGTCTATCACGATGCTGATAGAAGTCTATCAATATCTATTAGTATTTTTTTTTGTTATTTTATGTAAGTAGTTTGACATTTTTTTTTATTTGTGAAAGTTTTCCTATTTTAAACCATTTTTTTTATCATACAAATGTTTTATAATTGATAAAAACAATGATATGATAATTTTTTTTTCATTTTAAACAAATCTTCAAATAAAAAGGGTAATAAAACATATATTATAATATATATATATATATATATATATATATATATATATATATAATATATATATATATATATATTCAAGTATAAGGTTAAGATTACTATACTGTAATTAAGTTTGGAAACATTTAGGGGAAAAATGGATTTAAAAGAAAAAAAAAAAAAAAAAAAAAAAAAAGAGATTTGGTCCGGTTGCACTGGCTGGCAGAGCAGCTTGTAGCTGAAGTTGGATCTGAATCTGATCATCTGATGGGATTGAGACAAGAAAGTGGCGAAGAAGAAGGAGAAACTGTGATTTCTCAATTCTAACTTCCATTTCTTATGTAATTTTATTGCGAATCGCCTCTTTCAGGTCAGTCTTAATCCTTAAACCTAACCTTAATCATACGTACACTCTCTTATTTCTTCTTCTTCTTCTTCCTCCCCATTATTGTATCTCACAATTGAAGATTTTGGTCTCTCCCATTGATCTTCTACACTGCTCTTCTTTCCCATCGTTTCTTTTCATGTATTTTGATCGATCCCTCTAGTCAACTCCCAAACGAACTTCAATTTCAAAATCCCCCCATTCTCTCTTTCTCTCTACTGTGGTCTTGGGAGAAACTGCGAGTTTGGGGATCACTTTGATCTAGAGTTACGAAATTCAGTTCTTATGATGATGGATTTTGGTGGGTTTCTGAGGAATTTTTGAAGTCTTGTCCCGAATCAGAGAAAAATGGTGTTTGGGAAATTTAGGGATATCCTCTCGTCTGTAGCCACTCGTTGGTCGGGCTGCCATTCTTCTACAGATGCGTATAAGTCGTCATCGTCGCCTCCCTTGATCGCTTCTCCTTCTCCTCTTGTTGCCGGATTTGCTAGCCCTGCGCTTAAGAACAATCTAAGGCTTTCATCGTCTCTCCAGGATCTCACTACTTACCGTAGACTTGATCTTGAAGAGGGTAATCGCGGCGTTGAGAATGCTACTCCTGGTTTTTCACCACTCCAGCGAGAGAGTGCCGGCTCTAGTTTCTCAAAGGAGAAGACATTGCCTGGAGGCTCCTTCTGGTGGCTGAGCAGGAAGTGGGTGCGGACCATTGTTCTTTTTCTGTGTCTATTGCTCTTTTGTTTTCTAATTTATACGGTTTCTATGTATATTTATTCATATTGGTCCCAAGGAACACCCAGATACTATGTGGTTCTTGACTGTGGAAGTACTGGAACTCGAGCTTATGTATATCAAGCAAATGTTAATTATAATAAAAATGGAGCCCTTCCCATTGCCATCAGGTCATATACAGGACAAAAGAAGAAATTGAAGTCTCAGAGCGGACGGGCTTACGATCGAATGGAAACAGAACCTGGTCTTGATAAGTTGGTTCGTAATGTAACTGGTTTGAGGAAAGCTATTAAACCTCTGCTTCAGTGGGCTGAGAAGCAGATTCCGAAGCATGCCCACGAAAGCACCTCTCTTTTCCTTTATGCGACTGCCGGAGTTAGAAAGTTACCACCTGCAGATTCAAAATGGCTTCTGGACAATGCCTGGTCTATATTAAAGAGTTCGCGCTTTCTTTGCCAGAGAGAGTGGGTTAAAACCATTTCAGGTACAGAAGAGGCTTACTACGGCTGGATAGCCCTTAACTATCAAAAAGAATTGTTGGGGGCTACACCAAGGGAGCCAACATATGGGGCACTCGACTTGGGTGGCTCTTCTTTGCAAGTAACTTTTGAAAGTAAGGAACAAAATGATTCTAGTTTGAACATTAAAATTGGAAATGTTGATTATCATCTCAATGCATATTCTCTTACTGGCTATGGTTTAAATGATGCATTTGGGAAATCTGTTGTCCACTTATTAAGAAGGATCAAAGAACCTGAAAAGCTGGACCTGTCTAATGGAAAATTTAAACTTAACCACCCTTGCCTGCATTCTGGGTACAATGAGCAGTATACCTGTAACCAGTGTGGAAAATTATTGGGCAGAGGAGGTAATTCTGGAATTTCTCTAAGACTGATTGGTGCTCCAAATTGGGAAGAATGTTCTGCACTTGGTAAAGTTGCTGTAAATTTTTCTGAGTGGTCAAATACAAGCGCTGGAGTTGATTGTGATGTACAACCTTGTGCCATAACTAGTAACTACCCTCCACCATATGGAAATTTTTACGCCATTTCTGGTTTCTTTGTGGTATTTCGATTTTTCAATCTGACTTCAGAGGCTACACTTGATGATGTACTAGAAAAGGGCCACAAATTTTGTGAAAAACCTTGGGAAGTTGCACAGGCTAGTGTTCCTCCACAACCCTTTATTGAGCAATACTGCTTTAGGGCACCATACATTGTCTCACTCCTTAGAGAGGGGTTGCATATTACCGATAAACAAATTACTATTGGTTCTGGAAGTACAACTTGGACACTTGGGGTTTCACTGTTGGAAGCTGGAAAAGCATTTACAGTTACAACCAGGCTAGAGCTCCGTGGTTATGAAATTTTTAAAATGAAGATTGATCCTCTAATTCTAATCGTCATTCTGTTCACATCATTGTTTTTCCTGCTTGCATTATCCTGTGTAGGTAGTGCATTACCTAGATTTTTCCGGAGGCCATATCTCCCAATTTTCAGGCATAATGCTGTCTCCACCACATCTGTTCTAAACATTCCATCTCCTTTTCGGTTACAGCGATGGAGTCCGATGAGTGCTGGTAAGTTTCTAACACGTAGTATCTTTAGTTTTTACATTGCAACAGACTCTGTTCTGATATTTACATACATGAATCTTTCCTGTTGAGCTTGTCTAACATGAAATATCCTCCCTCATGTGCAATGTGAATGTGTTATTTCAATCTTTGATCAGATAGATGTGAAAATTGACTTTTATGGACGAAGATTTCATCAGCTAAAAAGGTTTTTGGCCTGAATGCATATTGGCATAGTTATATGTTATGAGATCAGTAGGCTACTAATGCTTTGTCAACGTTATGGTGATTTTCTGTTAGTACTTTGCCTTCCTAAACGGGGAAGTTTTCCTTGGATCAATATATCTTCATCTGTTAGTGGGAAAAGTTGAAAGATTGTGGTTATTGATTAAGGTGTTAAACTTATCTACAATTATCGTGTTTCACCCTTTTGAATGCACTGTCTGCTTCATTTTGAAATGTTAGTTTTGTACAACAAGTAGAAGATGCACATTTTCTGCCCTACATCAATGATACCATGTCGCTTTTTATGCATCCACATAAGAAATATCATTTTAATCCCGTGCAAGGCTCTCTATGCTAACATGAATATAGCTTAGCGATTAAGGGTTCCTTGTCTTAATGTTTGGGGTTAAAATCTCTATTTTACTGAAACAAAAAATCATGTTCAAGGCTCCAAAAATCTTGATGGTTCTCATTCATTTTGTGTTTTGTTTAATCTGATTTTTATCGAAGTCTTTAGCTGTAATTTTCTTCTCCTAAAATCTGCAAATATTCATATAGCACATAATATGGCCTCTAATCTAGTCTAGTTATCATGGTTTCTTTTTCTGTAAGATTGCTTCTTTATAGCCCTTTTTTGGTATAAACTATGAATACAATGTGAAACCATGGTGCAACAGGTGACGGTAGAGTCAAGATGCCACTGAGTCCAACAGTTAAAGGTTCTCAAGAAAGACCCTTTGGCTTAGTGCATGGCTTTGGCAGCGGCAGTGGCATCCAACTTATGGAGTCGTCATTGCACCGGTCAACAAGTAGTGGGGTTTCGCATAGTTATTCTTCAAATAGCCTTGGCCAAATGCAATTTGACAATGGGAGTGTCGGTTCCTTCTGGACCCCACGCCGAAGTCAGATGCGACTTCAAAGTAGACGATCACAATCTCGAGAGGATCTTTCTTCGACATTGCCCGAAATACACATGGTGAAGGTTTAGAAGAAGCAGACTTCAAAATGTAGAAGATGGCTATTTCAAGAGGACTTTTCTTCCTCTTTGGCTGATGAAACACAAATGGTGAAAGGTAGAAGCAGCAGACTTCAGAAATTTTGGTAGATTCACTAATTTGACCACCCCTCCCTTTACTTTCTGACTCTTGAATAGAAAATATATGGAAGCTTGCATAGAGGTTCATGAATTCAATTTAGGAATTCTTTCTGTATCTGAAGGATCAATTTTACATGAGAAGTAGATATGCATATATTGCCCCCCTCTCTCTCTTCTCGATTCTCTTTTTTAATGGGGTTTTGTTAGGTACTTAAACACCTTGGAGAACCACATCCCAAAAGCTAGCTATTGAGGTGGGAGAGCCAAGCCACTTAAGTACCATATTGGTAATCTCATTCTAACTAATATGGGAAAAAGGTAGCCCATACTACCTTGGTTCCTAACAATACCCCATCCTTGGGAAGCCGAGGACCCGACGGCTATTCCGACGGTATTTCACTAGGCCACACCTGGTCAGAACCTTCTGCCGGTTCCACTCTAGAACGTCAACAACCGGCTCTGATACCATTGTTAGGTACTTAAGCACCTTGGAGAACCACACCCCAAAAGCTAGCTATTGAGGTGGGAGAGCCAAGCCACTTAAGTACCACACTGGTCATCCCATTCTAACATTTGTGGGACAAAGGTAGCCCATACTACCTTGGTTCCTAACAAGTTTTTTTTTTTTTTTCTGGGTGACTGGATCTAATAAGTCCAATATACATAGGATTAATGAAGACAAAAAATTGTTATGACTGTCTTTGGGTGACATGATAAATGGTCTCTGATACTGTCACTATGACATTGATGCTAGGAATGCTACAAATACCGTGTATTTTTAAGATGACAACCTTAAAAAGAGTTAGTGATGTACAAACAAGTGACAAAAAGAAAAAAAAGTTTAAATTTATAGATTTTGTCGATTTTGATTCTGAGTCTCCAATTACAGCAGAATTAAGGACCTGCGTTTGAAAGCAAATCTTAGTTGAAGAAGCTTGAAGGGGTCGGAAACTAGCTTTGAATTCCATAAGAGTCTCCCCTGAAGCTTCCATACACTTTAATTCGCACATTTTCTGCTGATTTAATGGAGAAAAATATAGGTACACTGGTTCTTCGATTAATACATAGTCGAGTTCTTTTCATACACACTTTGTATTTGTATTTTTACATCATGAAGAAGGAGGATGTTTTTGAACGATTTGAGTGAGTTGGGTGAGCTTGTTTTGAAGTTTTTCTCAAGGAGAAGCTATTTCTTTTACTCTAGATACTTTAGTCGTCAAACGCCTGCTTGTTGAAAATTTTATTTTTGAGATCTCTTATTTTTTCCGAAACATGTTTATTGATTTATTAAATCTGTGCTAATTTCAACAACTCTATCGTATTACTCTTTTTTTTTTTTTTATTATTTCATATTGTCTTGTTATTTTTTATAGTTAAAGTTAGGAAAATTTTCATAAACGGAAAAAATATCAAACTATTTATAAAAAAAATAGCAAAAAAAAAATAAAAATACTAATAGACATTGATAGACTCGATAGATTTCAATCAACATCTATTACAACTATATAAAATTTTGCTATTTTATATAAATATATTTTTTTTATTTTTCTATTTTTAAAAATTTTCCTTAAAAGTTATTTGAATTTGAGATTGATTTGATATAATGTAAAAAAGAGAAAAAAGAAAAGAAAGACAGAGATATTGATTTAATATTGGATTTTGAGAATCTTATGTCTTGTTTGATAGGAATCTGAAAAACGTTTGAAACAAGAAATTTAACAAAAACAAAGTTTATTATCTTTTATCATAGTGTTTTCAAATATGAAAAAATGAGTCAAACTATTTATAAATATATAAAAGTTTTCCTGTTGAGATAGACCGTGATAGATTTTTATATTGGTTAAAATATTTTCAAACACCTAGCACAATATTCTAAAGTATATTTAAAATATAAATATGAATTCTTCGGAAGAACGAAGAAGTAGAAACGTGAAAATGGAAAGAAAATCACATTAATTGCAATTGAGAAAAAAATTTCAACTAATTAATAATCTATAATAAATGCATATTTTCTTTCCAACACACTATTTAATATATATTTTGTCAAAATTCTCTCTCTATCATTAAGATTGCTTGGAAAATATAGAACAGTTTTATCTAATAAATAGCAATACATGTGTATCAGCTACCTATGAAAAAGGGTATTTCTGTCCTATTTTTCGCTTAAATCCTTTTATTGAAAATATCCAAAACTTTAGACACTTTTTAAAATAAGTTTCGTAGAGAGTCTACAATTATAATTATCCCATAATAGAATGATCATTCTCCATTCAACTACACAATCACATTCTATCTTTACACAATGATCTTCTTTATTCAATCTACATCATTGTCACAAGGCTACAAAATTTTGTATTCATAAAATTGTATAAAGAGCTACATAAATTTCAGAACATATATACACATAAAGGCTACACAATTTTGATAAAATATTACCAAAAATTTCAATGTCAAGTAATGTTTGTAGAGATTGAATACCCAAGTAAATAGAAGTTATACAACCTACTAAATAGTGCACAAGTGTGGTATTATTTGTTGAAATAACTTCCAAAAGTAAAGAATGGAGGGAGAATATAAAATTTAAACATAAATCCCATCTTTCTCAATTTATACCCTTCATTACATTTCGATTAGATAAACATCGTGTGACACTTATAACTTTATATATTATATCCCTAAACCTTTCATAAACGAATCAATTTATATTCTCAATTAGATTTTTTTTTAGAAATTGCACAAATATCAATTATTATAATCAACCATTTTGTTATTTTGACATTTGAAGAAGTTTACATACGTGTAAGAAAGGTAATTTCAATAAAATGTTTAAATTAAAATGTAATGATGCTGTATAATCAACTACACTTGCCAAAATGAAAATGAGATAACTTCAACGCTTACTAGTTGCTAATCAATACCTACTTCCTCCTTTGAAGTTGGAGACTCAAAGGTTTCATCTCTAATATCGCAATCATGGTACTAAACTATATATCTAGGAGAAAAAAGGGTTGCGTCGCCACTTAGGTATAGGGCCTTAGGCTTCAAGAATTTGACTCCGAGTCTATGAACCATTAGTTCGGGTAAGGGCTTCCTTTATATATTTCGGTATAGTAGTGGGGTGTTAGCATAGGTAAGAAAATGGAAGAAGCAAGTCATTCATTTTACCGAAAAAAGTCAGTCATTCATAATTTTGTATTAAATAAATATGTAACGATTTTTCTTTATATATATATCTAAAATTTGCATGGGTTAACAATATGGAAAGCTTTTTTTAATTTGAATATATACACTATAATGATATCCCACCCAAGGGTGAGCCGCCTATAGCGGTCTGGTCCAAAGTCCGGTTCGGCCTAAAATTACGGTTGTGTTATTAAGATTCCTTCAATTTCATAGCTTAGAGAGGTCACTTTCTTTCACGAACAATCCGTGAAAACCGTAAGGGACCCGTCGCGGCATCTTCACGGTGGCGATAATCTCGAGCTCCGGCGACTTTGCGTCCATGACTATGAACCTCGACTCGCCGGAGTTTTCATCGTGAACGTACGAGACGACATATCCGTCGTCCTCCTCCGCCGCTGTCTCGTCGGAGCTTTCCGTTTCCCTCGGCACGAAAAACGGCTCGCCGCCGAAGCAACCAGGTCCGAAAATCCTACACGCGACGATGCAGTCTCGGCGTTCTTCCTGAGATACGTCGAGCTTCACCACTCCCGAAATCTTCGGCATCGGATCTCCGACACCGGCGTAAACGAACCTGTTCTTCTTCCCGACGTAGGATGGATGTATCACTCCGAAATCTAGGTTTCTGGTCGACAATGGTCGCCGCGTTACTATTCCTGTTTTCAAGTCGATTCTGACTTTCTCCACTAAGGCGTGAACCAAATCCATCCTCTCCATTGTGTGTTCGACGGAGAGAATGTTTGGCGCAATTAAAACTACAGCATCGTCTTCATCCCAAGCGTTAATGGCGTGAATCAGGTTGAATCCAGGTACATCGAACCACTTCATCTTCGATTCGTCATTAGCATATCGAGGAATTAGTCCTACTTTTGAAACTTTCGATGGATCTGATCCGACTGGAGATCGTCCTTCTATTATCATCTGCATAGGATTAAATCCAATCTGAATCTCTGTAAATATAGCGTACTTTTTAGTAATTGCAAAATCGTGCAGGAACGAAGGTCGATTCATTGAAAATATCGGCACATCAGACTGTTTGGCTCCGTTTTTGTCGAATCGAAAGAAGGTTAAAAACGGAGGCAAAGGACCGTACCGAAACGCAAATGCCTCGCCCGTATCGGAATCCACTTTCGGATGAGCAGTCATACTTATAGAAAGCTTTCCGTCGAAGTCATGGCGGTCGAGAGTTTCAATATCGCCGTTCGGAGTCAACCGAATTGGATACGGTAAATCGGACTCACCTAGGGCGTAAAGACGGTCACCAAAGAAAGCCAGACTGGTGTTTGCAAGACCAATGCCGTTAGCCGGATTAAACTGGCCGGTTAACATCCGACCGGCGGCGACGGCGCCACGTGCGGCGGAGGCGGTGAGGCCATTAAAGCCGGAAAATACGTTGGGGAAAACAGGATGGCCAGCGTCACGCTCCAAAGTGTATTTGTAAGTCTTCACATAACGGCTGCACAGAACGGCGCGACCATTGGAAATTCGAAGAGAGTGAAGCATCCCGTCGCCGTCGAACAAATGGTAGGGCCCACGAGGAAGGTACTGAGGATTCGGGCCATTACGGATGTACGCACCGTTGAGAGATAAAGGCAACGAGCCTTGGATGACTTCACACTCCGTCGGTGGAAGCTCGTCCACCGGAGCGAAGTTGTCGGCGAGGACGTACCGTGGATCCACCGACGGACTCACCGGCGGGTTTATGAAGTTGTTAATCAAGTCGTCGAAGGCGTTGAAGAATCTCGCCTGTAAAGATGGCTCGACTCGTCTGGTAGAAGAGACCTTCGCCACTGCCGGAGGGGGAGGAGCTCGTCGGGGCAAAGATGGCGATGGAGAATCGACATCTGGTCGGGGGGCCGTTTTTTTGACGGTTTCTTCGGTGAGAACAGAGTATATGGCGTTTGAAATAGGCGGACGGGAGATGGAAATTGGGGGAGAGAGAAGGAGATTTCCGCCGGAGAGGAAAGTGGAAGAAATGGCGTCCATTGTTGGTGAAAAATGATTCGAAAAGGAGTGAAGATGGTGTCTATGAAGACTCTGTAACCTTTTCAGACTCGCATTGATAAATATTGGTCCCACAATTTCTTTGAAAGGTGATGGGAATTTAAAGGGTGGGAAGGGTAAAATAGGAACTCAAATTTGTTTTTGGTTTTTTATTTTTTCCTTTAAATTATACACACATATTAATGAATGAATGAAATCTATTAATTTTCTGGAAAAAAAAAATGTATTAATTTTATGTTTGTATTTATCAATTTCCATTTGACATTTTTATCTTTTATGAGTTGAAAAATGAAAACCACATAAAGATTTAATTGATAGATTATTTAAAACATGAAAAAGAATACACAAAATCTTTTTTTAAAAAAATAAATTTCACATAATTATAAGATATTGATTGATCTCTTAATTTTATAAAAATGTTGATAAAATAGAACTATCAGTAAAATGTCCATAATGATAGATATTTTTGAAAAATATATAAAAAAAAATCTAAATTAATAAATAAATATTTTATACATTTTTAAGGAAGCAAAAGATTTATTATTTATCTTGTATTAACATCAAGAATTTTACGAAGCATTTACATTTCACCCTCAACCACATTGCTATTAATTATAAAGGTTAATTTTTCATTATTATTATTTTGAGCATAGTTCACCTTGTTTATGTATATATTCCAATCAAAAGTAAAATCTTTAAATCTCTATTCATCTAAAAAAAAAATGATAATTTTTTTAAAAATATCTTCCACATATCTCTATGTAGCCTACTTAAAAATATGTCATGCGGTAAAAAAATTGATTTTTTAAAAATAATTAAATTACTATTTTATTACTCTGTGATAAATGACGGGCTATATGGAGATATTTGTAGTCATGATTATACCTAATTATTACTCAATTTTTTTTATCTTAGACTAAATAATCTAGACATGTGACATCTTTTGTTCTCTTATTGGACATGTACAAATATTGGCCATTGCTTTAATATCCATGACGTGGATGATAAAACCAAATATAGAACATAAATAATCTTTTTCCCCTAGTACGAACACAAATAATCAATTTATATGCAAAAGGTGGTTGCAAAATTGATAGATTTGTTAAACATTTACCTATTAATTATTTTTAAAAAAATTTAAATACTATTAGACGCTTCTTTAAATTTTAGAGATTAAATTGATTTAAACTAGAAAGTTCAACGACTAAATTTGTAATCAATAATTAAAATATCGATGTCGATATTGATATCAAGAGTTCAATTTTACGGATATATTGATATCAACAAATATCTCTATTTATATTTATATTGTTGAATTATAGATGATATATTTATATTTTGTAGTTATTTATATTGCATATTAAAAATACCTATTAAATTTTGATATCAAAGTTGAACTCTTCGGTTTACGGTAGGCAAATATACCAATGTGTCAATGAATATTTTAATCATTTCTTATCATTTAACCATTTTATATATTTAGAAATACATTAACTAATAAATACCCTATCATTTTGAAACGATATACATGTGTTATTATGTAAATACCCATAAAATTTTTCAATAAATGCCCACCATATGTTTAAGTGTTGCACGCATCATCAATGTATTAATTAATTGATTAATTAAAATTAAAGACTAGACTTCTTAATATAAATAATATTTAATAGAACATTAAAAATGGATTTAATAGATTTAATGGTTAATTATTGATATTAATAATTATTATTATTATATAAAAAAAAATATGACAAAATCATATACAATCAAACTTCCATAATAATTATACTCATAGTGGAAAATTTTCATCAAAATCTCGAAATTTCGAGATTTCGAAGGTCTCGAAATCTTGACTGGGAAAATTTTATTTTCCCCCTAATTGCGAGAGAAATTTCGAGATCTCTTGAAATTCGAGAAAATTTCGACATTTCGAAAAAAATTCGATTTTTTTTTCTGATCATCTATATTATCTCAGTTCAAAATTTTCAATTTTATGGTCCTGATTACACACAATTCTATAGTTTTACACGCCAATGTCATTTTCGACTAAGGATTAAGCATTTTTTATGTGCTACTTTTTTAATTTTCAACTTTTCTCAAATTTTAGCTTTATTTTCCACCAAAAATTTTCAATTATAAAGAAATTGAATTTGAAAAAACCAAAAAATAATCTATATTTATTTTTAAGCTCAATCAAACTTCTTTCATTAAATTTTCATATCATTTCACCTTAAAATTGAATTGATGTGAGTTTTTTCTTTTAACATCCAAAACTTTCATAATTTTCACATCATTTTACCTGGTAATATTCATAAACTTTTTATTATTTTGTAATTATTTTTTCATTTCTTTTTTTAAATTTTTGTTATCGTATCAACAACTACTCATACATTTACAATAGACATCTAAATATTGTCTTACTTTATAGAAATTGTGATTAAAAATGGTCAGTTATAGTCTAAGTCACAATCAAAGTTTCATCAATTAATTATAACAATTTTTATCAATTTCCATAATTTTTCTTGAAACTTCAATCGATATCGATATTTCGAACCTTAATTATACCATTATATTAGAATAAACTTAATAAAACCCGTTCATATATATATATATATATATATATATATATATATATATATTCTCAAAAAAAGAAAGTAATACTTGAAAAAAAGTTAACGATTCTCTATATACAATAATATTGTTAAATTCAGAAAAAGTAGAAATTTAAGGTTAGTTTGATAATGTTCCGGTTTCTCATTTTATGTTTCTTGTTTTTCGTTTCTTGTTTCCTACTTTTTAAGAACTAAAAATGAGAATATGTTTGGTAATTATTTCTATTTCCTATTTCTTAAAAAGATACTGTTCCCGTTTCTCATTTTATGTTTCTTGTTTTTTGTTTTTTGTTTTTCGTTTCCTATCTTTTTAAGAACTAAAAATTAGAATATGTTTGGTAATTATTTCTATTTCCTGTTTCTAAAAAAGAAACAAGAACAGAAACTTGTTTGATAACCATTTCTTGTATCTTTTTTCCCTTATATTTTTTCATATTTTGTAGTTTAACTATAATTTAATTATATAAAATAAAAATAATATAACATGTATTAAAATATAAAAATAATTATGAAATATTTATATTATCAAATATATACAAGTCTCCCTATAAAATTAATAACAATAATACAATTGTTTATATCATTCATATATTGCTAAAATTTGATTTGCAGTTTTATATTTCTCATTCAAGTCATTTGTTTGGATGTCATACTCAAATCTAACTCAATTATATTATTATGTAAATATCATGGTTGTAAAAATATTAAAACGAACCTAAATGAATATCTTATTAAACCAAGTTTATATATTGTTTAATTCTAATGTAATAAAATTTTTTATAAAAATGCATATGGCAGAATTTAATATTTAAACTTTAAAAAATATTTATATATACCTATTAAAAATTTGAAATTTAAAAATCAAAATAATATATGAATCTAAATATTCAAATTTAAAATTTAAAATTAAATTAACATATAAATATAATAAATAATAAATAAAAGAAAGAAAGAATTATTAAAAAAATTGAAAAGATGGAAATAAGAAAGAAAGAAAAATAAAACAAAAAAGAACAAAATAAAACAAAAATGTCTTACCTGAGAATGGATTGCAGGATCATGTGGTCTGGACCATGCTTGCTTACCGACTAGCCAAGTCTACATTTTAAAATATTTTAAAAACGCGTTTAAATAACATAGAAAATAAACCAGAAGAATTTCTTGTAGAAACGTTTTTTAAATTTTAGAAACAAAAAATAGAATCGATTATCAAATAGGTAATTTCTTAAAGAATAGAAACATAAAATAAAAAATGAGAACGTTATCAAACGGGCCGTAATTTTCTTCATTCAAAATCATGCTTTAAATAAATTTAGGAAAAGTAGTTTTTCACTTAATAAAAGTAGAAAATTTTCTTTTCCAACACGACTTTAACAATTAGCTCGTTGTCGTTGAGGCACGTCTAAAATTTGTATTTATTTAGTGTAATTTATTTGTTTTATAGCAAAATATTTTAAAATTTATATTTGGAAAAGTTACATTCCAAAGATAAAAGTTTTTTTAGAACAAAGTATAAAGATCCATAAATATATGCATATGGTTAGTAAAAATAAAATACTTTTAAATTTAATAATACGTTTGTTGTTCAATCCAAATTAATTTCAAGTGAATTCATTAACCAATCTAATCTGCACAGTTTTCATTTACAAACTTAATTCAACCAAATAAGTTTATAACAACTCAAACTATATAGGTTTGTGTTGGATTGATAAAAATCTTTGAGTCGGTTATATAATCCAAAAATAAAGATAAATACAAAAACAAAACGTAAACAATGAAAAATCTTTATTTTTGTATAGAAACCTATTAGATACATTTTAAAGCTAATGTACTTAATAAATGACTGCATTATAAAAAAAAAACAAAACAAAATAAAAATTTCCAATTTAAGCAATTTTGATATCCAAATATAAAGTGATAGAAATTGTAAAGTCCTTTTCGTGGCTATAAATATATGATTGTGACCATTAATATAAAGTTGAGATTATATTAATAAATAATGCACTCTTGTGAAATCTAAAGTCAAATGTGACTTAAATACAAGAAAAATATCAAACTACTTACTAATATAGAAAGATTTCACTTTCTATCAACGATATACTGCGATAGAATTCTATCGCTTGAGCGATAAATTTCTATTGCTATCTATCGCTCAAGCGATAGAATTCTATCGCGGTCTATCGCTAATAGATAGTAAAATTTTTCTATATTTGTAAATAGTTTGACTCATTTTTCTATATTTGAAAAGAGCCTAATAATCTACTTATCCTTTTTTCATTATAAAAAAAAAACTTTTTTCCTTTTAATTTTTTTCTTTTGAGAAAATATTTGTCCTAGTTAATACATTCGGCCACATCCACAAAATCATTTGGTCATTTTCTTTGTTTCTTAAATTCTTTTGTTTGGTATGTAAGATTGGTTCAACGTCTTAGTTTTGTGTTTGTTTGTTGAAACTCATATTGTTTCTTTCCAAATTTATAATTATGGATTTCATCTTTGTTATAGAAATATTTGAATTATTAGTCAATTTTTTAAAAATAAAAACAAATTTTTAAAATCTTCATCCTTTTAATTTTCAAAACTTGATTTGATTTTAGAAGACACTAATAGAAAGTGAATAACAAAATATAAAAATTTAAGAACGAAAATAGTATGTTTATAAGCTTAATTTTGATTTTAAATAAGTAAAGACATTCTCCCCTCAAGCTCGATGAAGATTGAGGAGTATTAGGAATAGTAGTTTGTGGCTGTTGTTTGCTTAATTACGTATACTTTTTCCTAATAGTTTTATTAATAAGAAAAAAATCAAAAACATCATTTTAATTTTTATACTTTAGATTTCATTCCATTTTAGTCTTTAATTTTTTAAATATTCAAATATTTTTAATAAATCTTAGAATTAGTTTGTATGGTTAATGTGAAGTTATTTTCAAGCTTAGTAAAAAAATTAATAATTTTCATTGATTATACTTTTGAAATTTATGGAGAGATTGCTATTAAATATATTAAAAAAAAAGTGATTGATAGAAATTAATGTTAAAATTTATTGAACAATATGGAGACCAAAATAGGAGGAGTTCTAAAATACAAAATAATAATAATAATAATTATTATTATTATTTTTCAACATTGATGAACGGCTAAAAAATCATAAGTTCAATTCATGGTAGTAATTTATCTAAGATTTAATATTTTACGAATTTTCTTGACACCCAAATATTGTATAGTCAAACAGATTATTCCATGAAATTAATTGAAGTGCACATAAATATATCCAATCACTCGCGAATATAAAAGAAATAATATCTTCAACATAAAATTAAATAAGGGGTGACAATCAATTATTGTCCCTTATTCTCAAAGTCTCCCAATCTTGACACAATTACAAGTGGCGTGAACGCTCCCCTCTTGTGGGGACAATCATTCTATAAGTTCTATTGATATTTTTTTGGGGTTAAAATAATATTTCGTTTTATTTTTAATTTTTTTTATTTATAATAAATCTTAAATTTAGTGCTTTAAAACTAATTTTTATCGTATTAGGTTAAATAGTAATAATATCGTTCATTAAAAGATACTGAAAATGTATTTTCACAATCTATATAGAACATGCTAATATAGACTTTGTTTTGGGGAAAAACCAACAATAATCGAGTTGCAAGACTAACTTTAAGATTTATTAAAAGTATAGGGACTAAAATTTGACATTTGAAAGTACACAAACTAAAATAAAATAAAACGCAAAGTACGTCACTAAAATTGTGTTATAACCTATTTTTTTTATGAGAAGAAACTAGTATTATTTACGCCATCAAGACATAATTATAACATATGTTCGAATCACCAAGGAAGTATATGATAGAACAATCAACTTGTTTAGCTATCTTATCACCCAAATGCTTAAAAATTCTAAGACATGGGGAAAAATTCTTCAATCTATCATCTAATTTCATTGGGGATGTTTCACTTAAAGAGTTGAAAGGAGTAGAGTTGTTTAACTGCACTTCTTGTTGGTCCAAGGTGTTCTTAAACTCATTATGACCCATGACTAAAAGACATTAATTTTGTGACTTATTAACTCTTTACACAATGGGCACCACAACAACTCTTGAAACTTAACAACTTTCCAAACTAAATAACTTCATTCCTTGCCTCAAACGCCTCCTCAATGTTGAAACAACTTTCCAAACTAAACAATCGGACTTTATAACAAGATTCTATTTGAAAAACGAAAGTTATCTAGCACACAGACAAGCTTGTTAAGAACAATGCCGAAACATTTTGCAAAACAATACAGATAAAAAGCAGAGAACTAAATCACAAATGAAACACAAAAATTGGTAACCCAGTTCGATGAAATACCGCATACGTTTGAGGGCAGAGTTCTCGTGAAAGATAAATCCACTGATGTAAAGTTAAGCAATTACAACATTGTACTTATCTATAAAGACATGGCAAGAACAGTGACAAACGTAAAGCTGCTTGAATTGACACTTAGTTCTCCCTAAATATGAGACTCCCTCTCAAAGCACCTTAGGATTCCCCTAAGTATGAGTACATTAGTAGATGAATACTCAGGCTCCCCCTAAGTTTGAAAATCCCTCTCAACGTTGATGCAAATTTGATCAGTATTATCTCGATGAGAACTGACGAGATACATAACACACTACCTTCCACAAAGAAGGTTACACACATGTGATTCAAATTGAACACACAAGACAATGGCTACAATGATTTTTCTCACGAAAACTACCAGCTCTAACAAATAGAAAGACATCCCTTAAATATGCACATCGGAACACAAAAGGAAACTCTAACAAAATATTATGAGCCTCTCAGACAAAGAAACACAAATGAAGAATAAACTGCCATAAAACTTTTCGATAAGGAAACAATCAAACTGCAAAACCAACATTTTAAAGAGAACAACCGACTATCTGAAGCCACACATGTTAAGACATTTCGAAGACATACATAGAGGCATGCCAACACAACTTAGAGAAAACAAAGGCCAACCTTAAACAAATATTGCCAACTTCAAATCTCTTACACTATTGATATTTAAAATAAATTTTCTGTTAAGTGCAAATAAAGTCCCATATTAATTAGGGAAGGAAAAAATTTATAGTATTTAAGTGAGGACAGTTATCTCCATTGATATAAGACTTTTGGAATGATTTTAAAAGTAAAGCCATAAAACTTTTATGCCCAAAATGGACATAAACTTATGGGTATGGGTACATGTTGTGTTGTCCTTATTGTTTTCTTCTATCTTTCATATTTTGATATTAATAATTTCTGTGTACAAATTGATAATTTATACTTCATTTTATTTTATTGATTATTGATTTATCTAATTGATAGTTGATTTGGATATTAATTAAGATAAAACAATATAATCGTTGATTGACTTATTGAGTTACTTATCCTACCATATTTCTAATTGTTATTTTTGCAACTTAGATAACTTGTGTATTTTATTATTGTTTTCAACACAATATTTCTACCCAATTCAAATATAATTTAGTGAATAAAGTACTGATTATTATTTTAGAGGTGGATAGTTTGGTCCCTATCAAGTTTAAGAGATTGTTGATACCAAAAAATGGATCAACCATAAATTTGTATTTCAGAAAAAAAAAAAATCAAAATACCTACAAAACAAAAGAAGTTGAGCATCAGTGAGGTGTCAAGTCACACACACTCTGATGCTCAAATCAGTCTCAGGTTTGTGAGTAACTTGACAATAGAAAATGGTATACGAGTTTAAACAAACCTTTAACCAATGACTTTGGTCGTTTATATAGGATAGTAATGTGTAACTGACACTTGGGCTCATAACTGCCCCTCATAAATTTTTAGAACCGATGAGCGGTTACACTACTACCACTTGAGGTTGTAACTGATGCTTAAGTGCATCACCCACTAAAATCCTCAACATTTCCTTTATGGACCATCTATTGAGAATCTGGACGATTTCAAACTCAATCACTTTGAGGTCTTCCATGGGCCCCCTAATGTCTTCTATGGTAATGTAGAGGTCACTCGTAGGTTCTCCAAGGTTCTCTATGGGACTGTTAAGTCTTTCATGGGTCCTGTAGAGGTCTTCTATAGGTCCTCCAAGGTCCTTCATGTGACTCCTAAGTCCTTCATGGATACTATTGAGCTCCCCTATGGGTCCTTTAAACTACCTCTAATGACCCTCATAGGTCTTCAAAGCTCACTCTAAGTCCCCTCATATGTTTTTAGAGCTCACTCTAGGTTCCCTCATATGGGTCCTCTAAGCTCCTTCTAGGCTCCCTCATGGGACCTTAGAGCTCACTCTAGGTACCCTCAACGGGTCCTTTGAGCTCCTTTATAGGTCCTTAGAACTCCCTCTAGACCCCCTCATATGGGTCCTTTGAGCTCTTTGTAGATTCCTTCATAGGTCCTCTGAGCTCCTTCTAGGCTCTCTCATAGGTCCCCTGAGCTCTATCTAGACTCCGTCATAGATTTTTTGAGCTACCTTTGGGCTCTCTCATGGATCTTCTAAGCTCATTCTAGACTCCTTCATAGGTCATTTAAGCTACCTTTATTCATGTCTCTTATCTTTGTAGACACTCGATCTCGACCTATTTTAGTAAATCAACCCATGACAGATATTATTAAGAAAATGGAAAAAGAAAATATATGATTAATATGAAAATTCCTATGCCAACGAAAATAAAAGACAAAATACGAAAATTTGAGAGGTGGGGCCAAGTGAGAAACAGGGACAGAAGTAATGGGCCCATGGGCCCACAGGTGGGCCTTTGGGTACAGACACTATTTATTGATTGCATGATGAAATTGACCAAATACAATATCTCACCTTCAAAAATGTTGGAGCCAGAGAAAAAATAATATCAAGGTTATTGATGTTCATGTTTGATTTTTATGAACCACATAGAAGAAAATATAAATTTAAGAACTGACAAACTTTATTTTATTTATACATACATATCAACAATCTTCAATTCAATGATTTTCAAAAACTCACTAACTTATTAGTTATCAATATCTATATTGAATTATATGTGGTAATGTATTTCCAACCATTATTCAAACACATAATAATCATAATATCAAAATGTGATATACAATTAAAATATTGCTTACATAATTATCAACATTATAAAATATTACTAATCTTGAACATAGAAGTATTATATTATCTCTTTCTTTCCCCCACCTTCCCCTTCGTCTTTTTCACCGGTGCCTCATCGTCATCGCCTCCTTCAATCCGTCCTCCGGCGACCACTGTGGGCATCTTCATCTTCTTAAGGTTTAGAAGTCGAAGAGGAGCTTTTTCTACAAGAAAAAATAACTTATTAAGATTTTTATTTTTATTTTTATTTTATTTTATTTTTAAATTAATAATATTCAATGCACCAAAAATAAATTATAATTTTTTTGAATGGCAAAACTGCGGTAAATATTTACAAATTTAACAAAATATCATTGTCTATCAGTGATAGCGGTTATAGACACAGAAAGAAATCTATTGGTGTCTATCACTAATAGAAGTGATAGATGATGATAGTCTTTCAGTGTCTTATCAGTGATAGACACGGATGAACAGTGACATTTTGCTATATTTGTAAAGATTTTAACTCATTTTGCTATACAAAAATATATATATTTTTTAATTTATTATAATAAAATGAATCATGTTTAATTTTAAATTAGAGATAGTAAAACATGTTTTATGAATCTATTTTGTTTGAACCACTATTTTTATTTGTAATATTTGTTTAAGATGTTGCTTTGTTAGTTATATTCCTACCATCTGCAACTTCAAATACCATGCTTACACTATAGATTTGCTTCACACAAAATTGGTCAAAATAATTATATGCAAACTAAAAACGAATTATCAAGTAAAACAACAACGTGAATTAAATTTTTTTAAAAAAAAAAAAGTTATGCAACCCTACTCAACTATACTTTTTAATCATAGGTTTCAAAATTTTCAGGCCCAATTTCAAGTTGGTAGGGTGGACTATTATAATTCACTCCATCTTTAAGCTCCGAATATAATAATTGTATTTACAATTATTTATAGCGGACAGTTGCAAATATAGCAATCAAATTTAAAATATTAGCATATATAGCAATATTTTTAAAAAATTGCAAATATAGCAAAGTCTATCAATGATAGATTTCCATCGCTGATAGACTAAGGGTCTATTGGCAACATAAGCCTATCACTAATAGACTTTGCTATATTTGCAATTTTTTAAAAAAATATTGCTATACACTCGGTTATTATCTTTAAAATTGCTACTCATTATAATTACCCTATTTATAGCCTACAATTAACTACAGTAATACTATTTGAAATACCTCTTTGTTACAATATTTACTATTTCCTACCCATTCTCTCTCCATTTTTGTTACGATGTTTATTATTTCCTACCTAGACTAAAATAGTTTGCACTCCAAACACATATTATTGCAACATATAGACTATAATAACCAATCCAGAACTCCAAATACTCCCATAAAAGTTTTTTTTTGAATTACAGCCAACCAACCCATGAAATTTAGAACTTTAGGATTTCTAATTCCGAACAAGCACACGAAAGAGAAGAGTGTGAAAGTGTTTCCTATTTGAGTAGAATCATTTGATTGATTGAATTAGGAAAGATATATGTTTTGGTAATGATAGGGTGTTTGTTGTTTGTTTGGCCAAATTGAGAGAACTTGATGGCTAAGACATGAGAGAATATTCATTCCTCTCAGTTTATTAAGTGTTATAATCAATGAATAAGAAGGTGTTTGGTTTAACTTTTCAAGTGTTTAATTTTAAAAACAAGTCATTTTTAAAATAAAAAAATTGAAATGTTTTACAATAACTTTTGAAACACTTGCAAGGTGTATTTTAAATCATTTTTATCAAAAGAGTTATATAATAATGACTTTTTTAAAAAACTTTTTTTCTCTAGTCAATCCAAACGAACTCTAAACCAATTGGCATCCATATAACTCTAAATCTTATGCTATTATACTAAGATAGTCCCATGAGATGGGGATGAGAAATAATATTATTATAGAACAGGAAGCACAAGATTGTTAAAAGATTAGATTAAAATAATGACCATCATAGGCAAGGGGATATTGATAATATTAATACTATGCTCTCAAAATATAAATAAATAATGATGTGACAGTAAAGGTACACAAATATATATATATATATATATAGAGAGAGAGAGAGGCAAACAAGGTTACAAAACAACCAAACCACAAATATTATTAGGACAAATGTTTTTTATTTTTTTTTCAATATCTTTCCAAGTATTTTCTAAATCTTGTCTTGGGACTTGCTCAATTTTTTCCTCATACTAACCAAAAATATTAATTGAAGTTAATTTTCGTCTTGGCCAAAAGAAGAAGAAAAAAAAACTATTCGAGAAAGGTACCAATTACTTCAAAAATAGTTACCTCAACTTCAACCACTCAAATTTTAAGGACACATTCTTTTGAAAATCCTACCTCTTCTTAAGAAATCTCATTGCTATTACTCAAAAAAGCATGAAACATTTGCTTGATATTTGTCCATTGATCAAATTAGATATGTAATTATTGGAATAACGGTTGAGACTCAAATGGTGGATATGTAAGCATGATAACTTTTCTATTCTATATCGCCCGAGTCTAGAAATTTTTAATTGCATTGTATCATTTTGTCTACGTACTAGAATTGGATAACCTTTGAGATTATGCAGGAATACACAAAAGATATTTATTATAAATAGTAAAAAAAAAGTGTAAATAAGTAAATTGATCCAGACCTTCCAAGAATTCAAGTGAAATTACATTCAATAACAAACACTGTATATCTTTCTTTCCCAAGCAGTTGAAATCCACTCGTACAACACTCTAAAAGCAGCCATCCATTTCCAACAATTTCATGTATATCCCTGTTTCATTTGAGATTCTAACATATGAATATGGATTGGTAAGAATCTTGAATTGAAGAAGATGCTATACAGTGCAATGATGCAAAGATCTTATTCTTCTCTTCAATGTCAAACTGATATTGAAACCTTGTATATGAGAACTTGAAGAAGCTGCAAAGAAAAAAATAACTAATCTTTTCAATGAGGGATGATAATCTTGCACTTTTACGAGGCATGTGATTCCTTGCTTAGATTTTATAGTTTGGAATTATAAATCCACGTATATATTTGCTATGTAACATTGTTTATCTAACAATAAAGTTTTGCCAACTTTTAGGATTCACAATCTTCTATAAATCATAAACCCAAAGCCAAATAAAGAGTACATAAATCAAGTTTTTATACCTCATTCCTCTACATGATCCAAACATAAGCTACACAAAACCAAGCTACGTTATAACTGAGTCAAATATTTTTTTCATAATCAACATGTCTTTTAATGTATTCTGTCAACTGTCAAGAAAAAATTCCAACAACCTTCAACCCCTTCCTCTCTCCTCCCCCCTTCCACAAAGAAAGGGCAGGCAAGTGACCTGACATGATACGGTCAAAATAACTTTTCAACTGCTTAAAAACACTACTTCTTTTAAGAACTTTATTAAGTCGTCATTCCATATAGGCTAGTTAGTAGTTACGTTAGTGTTCTGTTCCCTCACTCTCCTTTGAATTTTAGACAGATCGTTGAAGTTTATTTCCATAAAGATACTGAAATTTTTCATGCATACTAAGAAAAGTTCAATCCAGCGGTCATGATCATGCAATAAAAAGAAAGAGAACAGACATTAAGCAGAATAAAAGTGAAACCATCAGGAAAGAAAACAACAAAGGAACAGAAATAACAAGACCTAGTTGTGAAGCTTGACTGCATCCAGATTTCTTCTTCCTTCAGGGCCGTTCGAGTACCATGATGATGTATAGTCTCCATAAATAACTTCGCGGTATCTAAGGGGGGAAGACTCACTAACAAGCTCTGCAGCAGGCGATATTTTTACTGCCTTCGGTGGATCGTGAAAAGCAGAAATTGAGAGTCTTGCCCTGCTTGAATTTGTAATCACCCTATGTTCCGCACTCTTGCACTTCCCATTAGTTAGAATCTGCATGCAATAGTGTGCTATTGAAGTCCCTAATTGACTTGATTAGTTGATTATACAAACAAAAGCTTAATAAGTTATAAGAGAAAAGAAGCAACTTCTCACACATGAAACAAGATAGCCAAACACATTAATCAATGAAGCGAAAATGTCAAACACATTAGTGACACCAATAAAAAAAAATGCTGGTGTTGATAAATAGAAGTTATAACATGCGTGAATGATTAAGCTATTTTAAATGGTTTAACAGGCAACTTTCTCTCTCACTTCAGGTCTTTGTTTGTAATGAACTAGAAATTGTGAGTTATCATTCCAGTTTATAAATGTCAAATTTTGAAGATTCCTACTGCCAGCCGTTGAGGACAGACAACATTTGGCATGGTTGATTTAGGAATGATCAAAATATGTTCCTGATCTAATGGGTATTGTAAATCAAGTTTTTAGCTTTCATATATTTTCTTGTTTACAATGGCCATTTTACAGCATATCCTTAGCATGTGTGACAGATCATTTCAAACACTTTCATGGTATGGGAACCTAAAAGGCACATTTAAACTATTGCATTTGTTGTCCTAAAAATTAAACCCAAAAAAGAAAGAAAGAAAGAAAGAAAGAAAGAAAGAAAGAAAGAAAGAAAGAAAACCCTAGCTTCTGCCCTTGAAAAAGCTTATCAACCACATGCTTTCTCCATCTAGGGTCCTTTAAAAAATCCCAAATGTCAGATATGATTGAAACTTCAAAGTTCTAATTCAACTTAAATTAATGTTGACAAAAGTCCTTTTTATTGCAAGGCTGGGAACATGGGGGATTTAAGAACATCTAGGCCAACTATAGAGTAGAAGGGGGAAACTATCTTATGTGGTCTCAGCATGGATTATCAGACCGATTGAGGTAGGCACCAACTACCTTCGTGAAAAACAAACAATAGGTAGGCGCTCAACTTGAAATGTTAAGAACAAACAAAAAGTAGGGGCCTAACTCACAAAATAGTGCCGGGTCCATCATTTGTGCACAATCTCAAATCAACGAAGCTCAGAGAGGACATTTGGATTGAAATTGAGGAAATTTCTAACTCTGTAATTGGTTGAATTGTTCAAGTTCCACACTTCCACTACACTCCCCAACTCAAACTCATAAATAGGAAAATTTTCCAGGTTGTAATTTTGGTAATACAGAATAGGCTCCCTGCAGACTGTTTGTCAACGACAAATAAAATGGATTATCAAGCCCAGCAACTTGGGTTATCTTGCTCCATCATGAGATATGCAACAATCATACATCAACATCATTGTTTTATATGTAGTTAAATGCTTAGCTACCATTGGAACAGGATGGTCCCCGTTAGCCTATTTGACTATTTCTTAGCAAAAAAATGTTCAAGCCATTACAGCAAACAAGTGGTACAAGCCAAATCCTTAACCAAGTGGAGGAGTGCAACCCCCGTACCACAAGCTCAGCTATAGATAGATAGCGAAACACAAACACTATTTTCACAAGACATGTAAGCAGGTGGTTGCTTTTTTTCTTTTTTTAAGAAACAAATTTCATTGATGCATGAAATTTACAAAAGGAGGGCAATAAGCTGAAACCAAAGGAGTTACAAAAGATTTCTCCAATTGGTCAAAAGGGAGGATAGAAAATAAGAGCTATAGAAAGTTGTACATTTGCACCAAGTCATAGCAAGAAAAATAATATGATCATAAAACCTATCAAAAGTATTTTCCTTATCATTGAAGAGGCGGTTGTAATGTTCAGTCCATAAGCTCCATTAGGAGGCCCTAATAAGGTGCATCCACATAGTTCTTTTACCACCGGTGAAAGGGTGGCCAGTGAAGGTATATGTGAGGAGATTAATAATGTCATTAGGAAGGGCAGTCGGCCATCCAAAGGAGAGTAATTTCCTTCCAAAATCTAACAGCAAAATTGCAGTTGATGAACAAATGGCACGGTGTTTCCTAAGCAGCCATACATAAAGAGCAACAATGGGGGGAAAGAGTCTTGTACAGAAAGTGACGTTGAACTTTGTCACAAGTATTAATTGCTCTGTGACTAATTTCCCAGAGGAAAATTTTTACCTTTATGGGATGACTCTAATCATTGGCAGTTAATTGCCCTGTGACAAAGTATTAACTGCCAAGGTGTGCACAGCTTCTCATCCATAGAACTAAACATGGGCTCCTAAACAATCAGCATCATTTTGACTGCCGCTTAATGGCTTTTCAAATACAGGAAGATGATATCAGAAAAGAGAATAAGTACCCAACGACTTCTAGCATGCAAGGATCACATTACAACCTCTAAGAAATCAACTTCTCAGAGAACTTGAGATATCCAAGTTTTTCCCTAGCAGAATATTTCTAAATTTCTGCAAACTCCCCCACCTCCTTGTGCTTGGACGTGAAGAGAAAAAATGACGTTTTAAGATAAAAACACTCCTACACCAAATAACTGAACTGACCTCCACCATAGACTCAAGTGCCCAGAGTTTATAGGACGATTACCCCACCGTCATCTTGCGTAGAGCTATAAGCTATTCTTCTTCCTCATGTATGGATGGTCTATTATTGCCCCCGCAAACATTGATCTTGTTTCAAAGCTTGAAGCTTGAAGCTTGAAATTGATGGTGTTATGGTGTAGGAACCCAATTTATCAAGCAGAAAATTACTAGCAGATTAATAAAGTGAGTGATAGCTTTTCAACGGTTAAGGATCCACATTGAAAAATCAAGAGACTTTCACAATGTTTATAAAATACATGGGCTACTCCTCCAATTGCTAATTAGTTTTGAGATAGAACTCCATGTTATCTCATAACTCATGAAGCCCAAACGGGTATTGAGTCCAAAAACAAAAATTGGGATCCAATCCAAGAATGGTAAACTCAAAGAAGCACCATCCTGAGAGGCATGTTGAGGATCCGACATTGGAAATATTAAGCAACCTCCCAATCTTTATAAGATACATGAACTATTACTCTCCTTGTCAAGCAATTGGTTTTGAGATTGACCAATGTCACCTAATATCAACCAATCCTTTTCTATCGAATATTTTGTCCAAATATTAGCCTCCCCTCCTCATATCTCCAAGTCCTCCTTATTTATAACCCTGTAATCTGACTATCTAAATAACGACAAGCATCAGTCCCAGCCTCCAAGAGTCCTACCGGTATCTTAGACCTTTACTCTCTGTATAAAGTAGTATGAATCGTGTAGTTTGGTCAAAGAGAGGAGAAAAAAATAGAAATGGAGGCATAAACTAACCTCAGTTTGGTCAGCTAAAATGATGACGATGGCATCAGGAGACAGAGGCTCAACCATGACCCAATCACCTTGCCCACTGAGAACCTGAAGGCCGGCGACATCATCTTGTATTAGCAGAGTGATGGCGCCAATGTCGGAATGGGTTTGCAGACCAAGCGTCAAGTCAGGCTGAGGACATGGAGGGTAATAACTGACAGTAATATTCTGATAAAAACCTTCTTCCGCACCCCTACCAGTGATGGCGTCCTCCATCCAAGACGAAGGCAGCCCAATACTTTCAGAGATAAGGGCTAGGAGACGCTGGGCAAGCAAATTCATGCAATCACTGTACTGTGCCATAAGCTCCCTGTAATTGGAAGGAAAATGAGGCCAATTAGAAGGATTGCGGCGTGAAAGCGGCAGCGTATGGTGATCGAAGTAATCTCTCCAGTCAAGCACCGAAGATTGCGAGTCGACTCCTTTATCGAGGAGCATTTGTGTGCCATAACCCTCGGAAGCGAAGGATTTATCGCAAGCGTAGGCGAGCTTATCGGAGATGGGACAATCTCTGAAGAAAGAGAGAGCCGCAGTCCTCATCTGGTTCAGCAATGATATAGGAATTCCATGGTTGATGACTTGAAAAGCTCCCCATTCGCTCGATTCTCGGCCAATGTCGGCTCGAACAGCTTGTCTGTGGGCCGGATCGAATCCAAAAAGATCGATCACTGGAATTCTGAGGTCGGTGGAATTGTTAGTGTCGGAGGGACGGTGATGCGGCGGCTGAATGTACTGGGGCGGAACCTGAGACGGCTGTGTTTCGACTAATTTTTGGACTCTGATTGGTGGTTCTCCGTCGCCTAGGTTTTTGGATGAATGTAGCGCCATGGTCGATGAATTTCAGCTGAAAAATGGAGTTTAATGACTCATATAATACTAATCTATATTCTATAATATAATCCGGTTAATAAGTTTGGATTTAATATGTTAGGTTGGAAAGCCTGTATTTAGGGTATAGAGTTATAAGGTAGAGATTCTCGATAATTGTAAAAAGTAGATTAAGAAGGAAATATAGAGTTACTCTAACAAAGGAAAAAATGAAGTTCTAAAAAATAGAAAAGATTGAAAGATGGAGTTACATAATAAATGTGCAAGCTTCCATGGTATTTTACTATTGAAGTTGAATTGTTTATACCAACTTAAGAAGTTGGTGGACATCATATGGTTGTCAACTAGAGTTAGGTTCTGTATACAGTTCGGCTTGATTCGATTTTGCTCAAAATTGACATATCGTTTTGAAATGTCTTGAACTGCAAAACCCAAAATTTTCCTCAATTTCATTTCAAAAATCGAGCTAGTCAATTTTCGATTTTAAGTAGTTTGGTTCAATTTTAATTTTTTTTTTCTTGCAATCTGAGGCTAAGAACTTGATGTCAAACAGGGAATGAAGAATCTATAAAATCTACCTAACAATGTCAGCAACGGAGAAGACTTTAACTAACATGGCTCCAACAGAAGAGAGGAGATTGGCAAATTTTGACATCGAGAGTTGTAAGATTAAAGTAGTGATAAGAGGAGAGGAAGATGGAATAGAAAGGTGGGGTGAGGGAGGAGAATAGATCAAAAAGAAAAGAGAAGGGTTTTTTGTTTATCGCTTAGGGTGTGTTTGATCCACCAATTTCATAAGTTGGTGTTAAATAACTCAACTCCACAACTTTAATAGTATTCACTATTGAAGTTTGCATGTTTATCGAAGAACTCCATCTATCCCTTTTTTTTTTTTCTCTTTTGCACATTTATCGAGTAACTTCAACTACACAACTTTACACTCCAAACATAAGTTTTCTAATTTCAACATATTAATTCCAGACTTTAAAACTCAACACAACCCGTGTAACCACCTTAAAAAACTCAGAGACTAAGAGGAGAGTGAGATAGAGGAAAGAGATAAATGGTGGCATGGGAAAAGATTAGGGTTTGGGAATGAGATCGTGGGAATTTGCCAATGCCTGAATAGTGAGTTAGGGATATTGGACTATAATATTGAGTTTGGGTTTATAATTTTGGTTGGAGTACAAATTTTAATTCGATTTAAAAAAAAAAAAACTAAACCTTGGACCACATCGAATACAATGGTTTTGTCACTTTTAAAACCCTAACCAATCGATTTGGCTCAATTCGACAGTTTATTCAGTTTCTTACACATTCCTAACTAGAGTATAGTTTCATCAATAAATTTTTAGTACATAATTATGTTATATTATATTTTTTTTACGATTTCAAAAGTTGAAATCTACTTCTTATATTTATTATATTTAAAAAAACAACGAAAGTTAGTATATGCTTGACTTTTGAAACAATAATAAATTTGTTATAGAGTAATAAGCTATATTTGTTTAATTCTATAATTAAAACAAATATTTTCACAATTTTAAACCTAAAATTAGTTTTTTAATTATTAATTTTAGATAATGATAGACTAAATTTGAGAGCTTATATGCTAAAATAAAATTTAACCTAGGTTTGAATTACCTTTTTATTTAAAGTTTTCCAACATAATTAGAGTAATTAAATTATTATATCATTCATTAAAATATCAAAAATTCGACCTTCTACTTTACACTAGATGTTATCCACTAGAAACATAATAAATAATAAAAGGTAAAGTATCTTCCCTTTTAAACAATTCTTAAAATGTTATTATCTTAACATTTTTTTAATACAACAAATAGAGATAGACCAAATTAAAAATGAGAGTGAATTAGACTAATATTAGTATTCTATTGGTAAAAAAGTGTTCGTTTGAAACTAATTTGGATCAAACAAAGCAATTTTTTTCACTCTTATTAGAATGTCTTCCTTTAAGTTATGCATTTGAATTTTTTTAAAAAAATTAAACTATGAAATTTTTTTTTTCTTTGAGATGTGTATCTAACAAAAAAATTTCTAATACTATCATAGTATTATACTCCTTATTTTTAAATACTACATACTGTTATGACACACAATAAATAAAAGGAATATTGAAAAAAAATAGTATAGTATACAAAATTTTCCTTGCATTCCATTTTTTTCTTTTCTTTTTTTTTTTTTTAATTTTTTGTTTTTTTTTTGTCTTGAAATAAATTTCTCTCTCTATTTTCTTTATTCCTCTCTTTCTTTCTTTCTTTTTTTTTTTTTTTTTTTTTTTTTACTATTTAGTGATAGTTTAAAACGATTAATTATTTTAGCTAATCATTTTAGTCTCTTTAAATGGACTAATATATAATATCAACAACTTTATTATATAACATATTCTTTTAGAGTGTATTAATTAAAATCTCAAACTAATTATTGTATCGATTTTGTGCTAAAAAATTATATCAATTTAAATCTTCAAATTTTCTAAACAAATCAAAGTAGACCTTTTATTAGTAATTTTTAGCTATTTTAATTTAATTTAAATTTAGCTCAAAATTACCTAAATAAAAGTATGAAAAAGTAACTTTTTAGTCCTCGAGTTTTTAAAAATAATGTTTTCAAAAAATCCAAATCTAAATTGGTTTTCAGAGCAATGTGGACTTAAAAGTTAATTGTTACTAAGATTATTCTTTTATAAAGGAAAAAAAAAAGATAAAAGTAGGAAGAAAATTATGGTTAAAAATTACTTTTGGTTCCTAAACTTTCGTAAAAGTAACAATTTAGTCCCTGAATTTTGGTTTGTAATAATTTAGTCTTTTATTTTTGTAACAGTTTAGTCCCTTACTTTACAATGTAACAATTTAATCCATGTACTTTAAAAGTTTTAACGATTTAGTCCCTATCGTAGAAATTAAGGTTAAGATTAATGAGATTTCTGGCATAAATAAACCAATAACCTAATTAGAGACTCAATATTTTTATAAAATACAAAGTCTACATCATAAAATAATAAAAATTGACATATAATTTTGATGAATTTTTTTACGTTAGGGACTAAATTGTCACAAATTTGAAAGTACAAAGACTAAATTGTTACATATTAAAGTTCAGGGACTACATTGTTACAAAATAGAAAGTATATGGACTAAATCGTTACAAATCAAAGTTCAAGGACTAAATTGTTACTTTCATGAAATTCTATGGACCAAAAGTGTTTTTTAACCAAAAAGTATCATGTAATTATTTTTAAATAGTTGAAGATAGAGCACATGAAAAACCGCTCTGATTTTATGCATATTACCTATTTGGATCTCATATTTTTCTCTAATTTTATGAAATTGATTCATTTTTTTTTTCTTTATGAAAAATAGATGACTTCACAAGTTTAGAGATAAATTCTTTTTTCTTAAGAATTTTTAGATTGGATTTTCTTAAAAAAAGAGAATGAATGATTATTTATTACTTAAATTTTTTTTTAACACAATTCTTTTGACATTGATGTTTAATACATGATATATATAAAAGATATTATGTAGAGAAATTTTTTGTACCCGATCTACTATTTCATTATAAGTATTCTCACTATTAATTTGAACTTTATTATAAGTATTCTCACTATTAATTTGGTGACAATTTTGTCATTAACAATAAATTATTTTCTATAGTTTATTTGAATTTGTTTTAAAAAATAAATTTCCTATTACTTATTAGGAGTGTTAAAAAAAATTCGATGACCTAAAAAACTCGATCAACCCAATCCAAACCGTATGGATTCAAATAAATGAAACTGTTATGGGTTGGGTTGGTTCATAGGTTCACCTAAAATAATCTAAACCAACCTAAATTTATTATTAATTTTAAAATGTATATTTTTTTTACTTATAATAAAATTATAGATACGTATATTTATTTTCGTTTTATTTAATTTCATATTTTTTGGATATTTTTCTCTCCAACAACTCCTAAAAACAAATTTTTTAGTACTTCGGATAAAAAAAAATTCATAATATAAATTGAAATTGAGTTGTTAATTCTAATTCAATATATGACAATAATAAAATAATTTTTTTACATATTAACATTTTACTTTTTTTTAAAACAAAAATTTTAAAAATGACCCGAGTAACCCTATCCAATTCAATCCAAATGTTTTATAGTTGGGTTGGATTAGATTTATTTTAATAAAGACTTCGACCTATAAACTCTTGAGTCTCCCTCCACCCATTAAAATTCCTCTCTCTCATTAATCATAGCATTATGTTTTAGAAATTAATCTCTAAATGAATTTAAAAGATTAGCATTTCTAAATTATATGATTAGAAAATAAATTAATCTTGTGAAATTAATTTTAACATTTTACATGCACAACAAACAAACAGAGAAAAATTATTTTAAATGACAAAATGCTGAAAATATTTACAAATATAGCAAAATTTTACGTTTATTTGCGATAAACCGCGATAGACTACTATCTGTGTCGCGATAAATTACAGATAGACATCGATAGACTACAAATAGACACAAATAGTAGTCTATCGCAGATAGACACTGAAATTTTGCTATATTTATAAATATTTTAGTTTATTTTCTTATATTTGAAAACAACTCGTGAATAGATTTTTTTATAAAGAAAAAAAAAATACAATTCTACCCAAAAAAGAGCTGAATATTTGAGGAAAATATATACCCACATCTAATGTCTAATATACATATTCTATTGTGAAAGTGCACTGTTAAGTTAAATCATATAGTATACTAAAAAAAAAAAAAAAGTTCTCTGTCATTTATTATATAAGTTCGCTATTCAACTAGTGTGTTGAATAGTTACGTTAGGTTATTAAAGTTTACATGTTCACTCTTTTGTTTATTTTATATATTTGACTAAATAATTTTAAATTTCAATCATGAATATTTTTTAACGGTACGTAGAGTGGAGAATTTGAACTTTTAACTTTAAGGTTTTTAATATAAATCATATAATCTCATTTGGTCACATTAATAATTATTTTAAAACTTTGAAAAATGGTGTGCAACACATGTAATGTTGACTAGTATGTTTAAAAGTGGGGAATGTTTGCTTAAAATTATGATATATATTTTTCTTTTTACACAGTAGAGGACAAATTAACCTAAGAAAAAAGCTATTTGTCTTATTAATTCATTCGAAGAGGTTGTTAATGCTAAATTAGTTAGAATTGAAAATTCACATAACACATAAATATTCATCTAATTCACCCTAAAAAGAGGTATACATATCAATTTGAGCTATTGATATGAACGGAGAAAACTCAATCACACTATATGAACTTGAAGAAAGATGTCAAGAAAAAATCATATATGTTTTCCGAGTTTACAAACTAAAGAAGTTGCATTAAGTGAAATCAAGTGAAATCAAGCTTAATTTAATAAACAAAGACTTCAAGTTCAATTACTTCGAATGCAATTTCATTTACTCCCGGACGGTTGCAAATTCTTGAAATGTTGACGGAAAATATATAAATTCGGATTTATGGACTAGTAAATGTATTTTCAGTTTTAAGTTCTTTTATGTGTATTTTAGGTTACATTCACATAATATTTGATTACGGCCATAAAGATGGAATGTTACAACTCCGAAAATGTCTTATAAAATATCTAGGGTTTTGTTTTGAGGCTATACAATGCCATGTAATTTGTATTGAAAAAGGAAGACTTGAAAATATGTAAGAAAAGAGCATTTGAGCTTTTTTTTTTTTAAGCCTAGAGCTAAGTTCCTTTACAATTCTATGAAGTTTAGGTTGCATGTTTAGAGTCATTCATGCTTGACTTGATCAATCTTACTTGTGGAGTGATTCGAAGATCAAAGGTTGATGGGAGCTACAAGCTGTGTCTGATCCTTGATTTTGTTGATTGTCTAAGTAATTTGTAATCTAGCCTATCTTAGGGGTTGAGATCATCTTGATTTGATATTCTTGAGTATTAGATTTAAAGGTCTTGTTCCTCAACAAGGTTGTTAGATCCAAATTATCAAGAGTTATTTAACAACTATATTCACGTTGGTTATCATGATATAATTTGAAGATTACGGTGAGGATATTTCAAAATGATCATTTCCTATCAATTACACCGAACCACTTTTTGAATAATAACATTGAAGAATTTTTTTTTAAATAATGTTTCAAACCCTAGTTTGATTTTTATTTTTGTTTTTATTTTTGCAAAGATATTAAATTGCTAAAAAGAGAGAGGGACCTCATAGATCGAGGTCAAGACACAAATAAACACCACATCAACAAGAAAACAAAACAAAGACGAAAACCAACCAAATAAAATAAAAAATAGCACCCATGACTCAAGGGAGAAGATCCCAAAGAGAAGTGGCTGCTTGGATCCCCATATGAGAAACCCCAAGCCACTTAAAACAACAAATAAAAACTTCATACCGAATAGTTAGACTAATCACTTGGGGAGGATGCAAATCAGCACCATGAACACGCATATTACACTAGCGGCAAATATGATAAATAATAACACACCAAGCAACTCTCCAGACCTTACGTCTTAATCGATTACCTGCGCTAAAGTGACAATGTAATGACCCCAAATTTCAACCTAAACTAGGGAACATTACCAAAATTACCTTTCAACTAATTCTAGTAACTATGAAACTTTTGAAAAACTTTGGCAGCACAATGACACTGCCACAACAAAACCAAAATTTTACTTTGACACCTATTCAAAGAAACGCACCCCAATAACATTCAACAACAAACTTCTTCTCAACAGAATACCAAAGTTTCCATAAAATTAATACTCAAAATATCTACTTAACCAGATTCAACAGAACTTACTGAAAATAAACAAACATAATAAACCGACTAAAACCTATTACAAGTTCTCAACTGACAGACAACTGAAACCAACTTGAATCTAAAACAAAGTTTCAAAATTCCAAATGTTCAAAATAAAATAAACTCATAAAACAAGGGACAAAAAATGAACTATGCCTAATAGTCAATCTTTCTCAGATTCCTTCCTCAACATCACCAAGGTCGCAATATCATTCAACACCTACAAAATCTGGTGGGGTCAGTACACAATTGTAGTACTCGTAAGCAGCCCACACCTAAAGGGCCACCAAACAACATACAAACAACCATAGCAAAACAAACAACCAAAATAGACCATATTTACGTCATACAAAACTCATGAATTAGCTTATTATATATAAAGCATACTTAGTTTCGAATCAAATTTCTCAAATTCGCTAAACATTCAAGTTAAACTCTCACAAAACTTTCTGAACGAATTACTCGAAACACGTTAACCCTTGACCGTATTCAAGATCTCATCGTCCTTTATGGTGCATATTGCTCAACCCTTAGTCGTACTTAAGGCTTGAACCGCTCGTCGACCCTTAACCATACTCAAGGTCCCGACCAACACTTGGTATCCTACCATTAGCCATACTTGAGGCCTCAAACTGTGCATCGACCCTTAACTATACTCAAGGCCCCGATGTCTTTCTAAATCCAACGGTGACATCACTTCTCATCCAACCTTCCTTTATGAATACAGTCCCCAACCCTCTTTATCACACCATTGCACCAAAATGCATGAATCCTATAACATAAATCTAAATCATGCCATATGCCAAAATTACATAAAACAATATGATACCTCGAACATCGAACATATACATATACAACAATATCTTAGCAACCGGTAAGCTTTTATTCTTAAAACCACATAATAGCACCTCAACATGTTATACATTATAAAATCAATATGGACAATCATCTAAGTGTGCCCAACCATATCAGAAAGCACCACAATTTTCATGACAATGTAAGACATAGTAGAAATGATATAATTAAATCACACAACATGCTAGCACACAAGCAAACAAACCCGACAAGTAGAATTTTACTTATCTAAATGTTTTAAAAGCGATTCTCAATCGACCAAGAGACTCCTAAATGTCAAAATTCAACTTCCAAGGTTATAGCTTAGTTCGAAACCTTATTCGAAATCCCAAATAGTGTTAAGAACGAATAATCTTACATAAAACGACCTTAAGCCTCAATCCGAACACTTCGAAACAAGTCTAAACTACAAACAGAGGATACCTACGAGTTTTACACTAAATTACAACACCTAAATTAAAGTTGAAATTAGGATCTAAATATAGTCATAACGCCTAAACCTCACCAATATAGACTTGGGTGTGTTAGGGACAATGAACTTCCAAATATCTCTACAATAGTATGATATTGTCCACTTTTATAAACTCATGACCATCCCCTTTATCTAGCCAATGTGGGTCTTTGATCACATTTCCCACAATTCTCCCCTCAAACAAAGGACCACTAAGTTTTCCTTCAAATAGTCATCTAATCTCCAAATTATACTTGAACACACCGTAAATTCAACCACAAAGTAGTCATCCATCTGAAATACACTTGAGCACTAAAACTCAGATCATTAAACTATCAAAATGAATCACAAAGAATTATTAAATTAAAAATTAAAAGTTGAATATGATATTAGAAATTTTGTAAGTTACGAGACCATATCACAATACAAATTTAAAAGACTAAATACCTATTAAAAGACATTTCAAATTCATGAGCTAAATACGCATCATTATATTACACACACACACAATTCTACACTTGCTATTTAATCATTTAATATTTTTTAAAAGTTTTAGACTAAAATAGAATAATAATTATTAAACGCAGTAATTAAAATAAATAAATAAATGTCCACCGGTTTCTAGCGTAAACCTCGTCCGGTTGGCTGTTTCTGACGGAAGTTGTTTAAATAAAATACAAATAGTAATAAACAATGGACGATTTACAGTGGGCGACTGCGCGTGGATTACCGTCGCGTCAACTCTCCGTAACGTCCGTTAGTTTTGTCCGTCTGGTTGAGTCCGGAAAGAAATCCTGCTTGATTCACATAAATGGGATGTCATTAACAAATAGTTTCATTAAAAAAAGATACTATAACTCTATTAAAATTATAAATTTAGACTTTTTACAGTATGTTTATATAATTCTCGAAAATGTTGCAATTTCAATATTTTTTTTTATTTTGATTCCAATAATCTAAATGACTGCGTGATGATGATTTGAAATATCTTATTAACGAGTAATACAATATAGCATTGAGTTAGACAAAATAAATGTAGACAATAATTTTTCTTTTAACTCACTTAAGGTCTGTTTGAATTAATTTTCTAAATATTTATAAATATTTTTGTTGCACTTATAAACACTTAGAAAATCAATTCAAACAAACTTTTATTCTCAACCTATCTTATTGGCTTATTTATCCCTTTTGGCCATATTATGTCAAATACCTATTTATTAATAGGGAATTAGAATTAGAAACCTTTTGAGTATGTGAACTCTTAATTCTCAAATATTGAAACTCTTGATTAATTTGATCTCAAGAATTGAGTCATAATTGAATTGTCTTAATTTTAATTTGTTAGAGATTTTATATCAATGTGTCATGTCAAATTTAGATAAGTATTACAATTTTAATTTTAAAATTGATAAAGTATTGCAATTTTAAGAACCAATATTGAGAAAGTATTTTCATATGTTTACAACAAAGTATAAACATATTCTTGATACAAAATTAATTGGATTTCATATTATAAAAACTACATTTGGAACTATTTTTTTTTTTTTTTTTTTTGTTTAAGATTTGTGAGTTTGGTAAAGCTATTCCATAAAACCTATGATTGTCTTACAATGAAGTATAAAAGCATATTACAACTACAAAATTGATAAGATTTGAAATAAAAACTACATTAAAACAAAAATGTTGAAAAATTGTGAGTTCGGGAAAAGTTATTCAATAATTAAAGGGAAATTTTTAAAAATTAAAAAATAAGAGAATTATTTACAGAAAATAACAAAATTTTTAGATAGTTGTGATAGATATTAATAGAAGTCTACTAGGGTCTATCAGTGATAGAAATGATAGAACTCTATCACTAATGGATGCTTATAGAAGTCTATCAATCTTATTTTCTGTAAATAGTTTGACATTTTTTCTGTCCGTGAAAATTTCTCAAATCTTGATATGATTTAAGTTAATAAAGATTTTTATACTATTTGTTGTTAAAATATTAATAAGTGAATTAGTCGAAATACAAATTACAACATTTAACTAAATTTGAGGTGGATTAATTTTATGAAATTAAAAATTTAGCATGAAATTTTTTACAACACGACAAGTTGAAAGTAAAAATAATTTTTTTTAATCTACAAATTACCCAAATAGAAATAAGTTAAGATGTTGAAAATACAAAAAAAAAAAAAAAAAGAAAAAAGAAAAAAAGTCCAAGGTTTGATCCATCTCTAATTGTTGTATTAGAAAAAAAATTTAAATAAACAATAATAAATAATCCTAATTTGTAAATAATTTCCATTTCTAATAATTATGAGTAGAGAAGAAAAGAAAAACGGTAAACGATTAGGTGATGAAGAAGGAAATCTTCATTGGTGGGCTTCCTTATCTTCCTCACTCCAATTCTTCTTCTTCTTCTTCTTCTTCGTTTTCCTTTCTTCTTTCTCTATTTAGAGCTTCAATTCTTCATTCTTCTCTCTTCAATCCCTAAAGCTATGCCTTCCACCGCCATTTTCTCACCTTCCTGTTCATCCTCTTCCCCTTTCACTCCCTTCGCATTTTCAGCCTCTTCCTCTTCTTCTTCTTCGTCTTCTTCTTCCAAGGCGTTTTTAGCTGTTGATCACAACCCATTTGGCTCCCATTCCTCCAATTTCAGACACCATCAAGCCAATTTGAAAAAGAAATCTCTGCTGTTGAGGAAGAATTTCAGAACAGTAGCTGTCCCCACCATGGCTGTTTCAATCGAGAAGGAGACCCCCATCGCTGAACGCCCTGATACGTTCCTTACTGAATACGACGAGGCCACTGGAGGGATCTCTTCGGCCTCCTCGTCTGTTAGGGCTCGCTTCGAGAAGATGATTAGGGATGCTCAGGATAGTGTTTGTGAGGCCATTGAGAAAGCGGATGGAGGGGGTAAGTTTAAAGAGGATGTTTGGTCCAGGCCTGGTGGTGGCGGTGGCATCAGTAGGGTTCTTCAAGATGGTGCTGTGTGGGAGAAGGCTGGCGTTAATGTCTCCGTTGTCTACGGAGTTATGCCCCCTGATGCTTACAGAGCTGCCAAAGCTGCCGCTGGTGATCAGAAGCCAGGTCCCATTCCATTCTTTGCCGCCGGCATTAGCTCAGTTCGTAATTTCTCCTCTTCTTCTTTTCTTTGTTTTGCTTTCAGATATGCAAATTTACTAAAGGAATTATTACTCAACTATGCTTAATCTTTAATTCAGGTTCACTAACGAAATTGATCATAAGAAAGAAACTGTATATTTCTTTAAAAAAAAATTTGTTCCTAATTAATCGGTCGACACCCCAATGGAGGTGCTCAAATTCTATGCTTGCTACCATTAGTTTCTGAGTTTCAAGATAAAGCTAACAGTTGATAAGACGCACACATAAACAGCCAGATTTTGTAACTATGTATTATTAGATCCCTGGTTTTCATCAGAAGCATGTCTTTTCACTGCAAATGTGCACTAATACATTTTATTACCACTGTTGCATAAGCAAGCCTTAAAATGCTGTCTTTTCTGATTCTTTTGCAGGTTTTACATCCTAAGAACCCCTTTGCACCTACTTTGCATTTCAACTACCGATATTTCGAGACTGATGCTCCCAAAGGTACAAATATTTCCTTATGTTATTTTCAGTTATGCAAGCATTCTCACATTTTTCCTCAGCATTGAACTTCTTTAGTGGTGGAGAATTAGATGAAGCTTAATTATCAGAGTGAGGTAGACCCCCTTATGAGTTATTTGCCACCAGCTAGTTGAGCTGGTTTATCTAATCGATTTAACTTGTTCACTTCAGTATCAGTTGAAAGCTAATATGAAAAATACCAAGTTGGAAAGTTTATTCTCCTTGGATAAGAAAGAGTGATAATGGGTCATAGGATGCCATGTTCTACCAGAACAAGTTTTTGAACTTGGAGTAAAAATTCAAATTTTTATCCTTCATTCATGTATATGAATTGAGTTGAACATTGCAGTTTCATTTTTTTTCTGCGGGTCTTCCCATCTTTCTTGTATTGAACGGACTCCATTGGCTTTGTAATTTCATAGTTTTGCAGATTTATGTTCTTGACTTTAGTGGTTAAGGGCATTAAAATGAAGAATATTACATTCCATACCTACAATACTGTACTTTTATTAATGTTTTTATTGGCATTAATTTGGTGTGTTAAACTACCCAAACAATTCGCTATACGAAAGAGTACATTTATTCTTCATTTTCATGATCTGCAGATACTCCTGGTGCACCTAGGCAATGGTGGTTTGGTGGTGGGACGGATTTAACTCCGTCTTACATCTTTGAGGAAGACGTCAAGCATTTCCATTCGGTAAAATTTTTTTGGTTAAAAATCTTATTTGGATGGATTTTTCATTTGCAGAGCTATACATTCTTGTCTCTTATGTAGTTGTGCATTATTATCGTTCCTACACAAGTCGGTATTTGACAGTCTTACTTACAGGCATTTGTGTTGACCTACTTTGATATATGACCCTTTTTGTTGTTATTTCCCTGACCTTTTTTAAAAAGAGAATTAATAATTAGTTGATATTTGCTTAGTTTCCTACTCTGTCTTTCACAATATGGTTCATATATGAGAATTGTGGGTCCGCCAAATCTTGTAAGGAAATGATTCGTTAGAGCTCGTTGTATTCTTCCTGAATTTTTAGTAGGGAATGGATTTTAATCAATTTGAATAGCCATGCTTTTTAGTTTCCAATTTTTTCAACATTCTTTTCTTTCTCGAGTTACGGTTTGGTTTTTTGGTTAAAAAGTTCATTTTCATGGGGTGTTGCTGCTTGAATACTATTTGGCCATTGTGCTTCTGCAAAGTATCGTATAATTATGTTGAATACTATATCACCTCGAGCACATCTCATATTTTGCTATCCATGAACACATTTTGAATTTTGACCAGAGTTCTTTACTGGATGAACGTGCTCTTCAACATCAACTTTATTTTGAGTAACTTCGTTATCTGTTAATCTTATTTGTTCACCCTTTGCAATGACTACTGCTTATTTAGGTACAAAAACGTGCCTGTGACAAATTTGATCCATCCTTCTATCCTCGATTCAAAAAATGGTGCGATGACTACTTCTATATCAAGGTATTTCATCATTCTTATACTTAGTTTTGATCATGTTTACACTACAGCGATGACCCGTAGGATGCAACTCTTTCTATTTTGTCCTTCTGACAAGTTAACTTTTGCAACTTAAATATTATATACCTCATATGGATTTCCATGATAATTGCAAGTATAGTTGCATTTCGACATGTGAAGATCAGTCCTTTGTAAGATGTAATACTACCAGTCATCTTAAGGACAACTTATTTGTGGATTCATCTCTCTTTATTATTTGGCGTATGACCAACTATCAAAGCCTCCACCCATCACTATAATCTTCTTTTTACACACTCTCTAGAATCTCCCTTTTTCGCCCATATCGTTGCTTTCATTTGATTGTCTAGATATTTTATCTATAGTTATGGGGTTGGTATTCTTTTAAGAAAACAAAAGACCAAACCATTTGTAAGTTATGAATTTTATTTATTCGGAGTCCTATTGCAGCACCGAGGCGAAAGACGAGGGCTTGGAGGAATATTCTTCGATGATCTAAATGACTATGATCAGGAGATGCTTCTATCATTTGCCACCGGTAATCCTTCACAATGTGAAATGCTTCCATTCTTACCTAAGTTCTTACTCTCACCCACTCCACTCGAGTTCTACAGTGATATATGCAATTCTGTTGCTTGTATTTCAGAGTGCGCCAGTTCTGTGGTTCCTGCCTACATACCCATCATAGAGAGAAGAAAGGATACCCCGTTTACTGAACAGCACAAAGCATGGCAACAACTTCGCAGAGGCCGCTACGTCGAATTCAACTTGGTATGCATTCTTGGAACAAAGTGTTGGAAGAACATGCTAACAAAATTTTCCTTTTCCTGAAATTTGCCTGCCAAGTTATTGACCAGACATCTGAAAAAACTGTTTGCTCGAACGGCAGGTTTACGATCGTGGTACTACATTTGGACTGAAAACAGGAGGTCGGATTGAAAGTATTTTGGTATCGCTCCCTCTAACAGCAAGATGGGAATATGACCATGTAAGATTTTCTTGGATGACATGAATTACTAGAGGAAAATAGATATATATTCTGAACTCATTGCTTGTAAATGCAGAAACCAGAAGAGGGAAGTGAAGAATGGAAATTACTGGATGCATGCATCAACCCTAAAGAATGGATCTAATATTTCCTTTGGTTTGCTTAAAGTAAGTACTAAAAATAGGTTCAGATGAGCAACATGGGTTCTTGAAGAGGACTCCTAATGCGGCTTCTTTGCAAACTCCCCATTTTTTTCCTGATTTTGCTTGTGTATGTTTGTGTCCCTTTTCTTTTTGTTGGCTGTAGCTTTCAGAATTATGTAATTGAAATGTATCACTTGCAGATTAGCTTGTTCTTCTGTTTGTAATAAATTAAATGTCTGATTGTGTTGTGAAAAAAAAATGTATCATCAGAGTTTTAGAATTCTCAGAAAACAAATTTCTCCATTTTAGATTAAGTCTATGTGTTGGAATAAAAGTAGATTTGATGTAATATTCTAATTGTCATAGGATAATCATATAGCATCAGACCTTTAGTATTGTTCAAAATTGTTTCCTTTACCTTATCCACTTTTACACTTGTTAAAATATCGATGTCGATATCGAGATATCTATATCACTGAATAGTTTTGTAAATAAAGAAATTTAAAAAAGTATGTAAATTAAAAATTAAGTTTTTTTTTACTGTTTAACTCAAGTATTCATATTTAATCTAATGATAATTTTTAAGGTTTATTTATAGAAGGTATCAAGAATATTTATTAATTCTTAATGTTGATATTGAAGAATCGATAGATATTTCAATTCTTGTATTTACACAAGACTTGTACTAGATTAAAATATATATATAATATAATAAAAAAAATATTATAAAATTTTAGCTTAATTTGGGTTTGATACTTAAATTTTAAAATATTATATTTTTACCATTAAATTTAGTTTAATTTTTAATTAGACTTCAAAATGTTATTTTTTTTATTATGACATAAATTTATATCCCTAAATTTTAGGTATTACATCAATTAAAATTATGAACTAATATATGTATTAATTTTAACTCTAAACTTTTGTAATTGATATCCTCCAAATTTCATTCAACTAGTATCATGTAAAACTTATGATTTGAATTAGTTAAATTCCTAAATTTTCATAAGTTAATCAATGTTCATTACGATTATCTTTGAAAATCATCCATGCAAAGAAATTAATAGAAAGCAGTATAAAATAAGCTTTATTTTTAAAAACTAAAAAACAAAATGGTTGATTAAAATTAGGAAAAAAATACATTTTTGGTCATTGAAGTTTGAGATTTATGTCTATTTGGTCCCTGAAATTTTTAAAACGATAACTTTAGTCCCTCACGTTTGGAAAATGTTTCTAAATGATCCCCAATTTAACTTTAAGTTAACGGAATGCTTATTAGACTGTTATTTGCTGACATGGATATTGATTGTATTGATGACATGTTAATTCATTTGATTAGTTGGCAAAAATAAATTAATTACAAATTAATTTTTAAAACTTAAAAATTGTTTAAAAATAGTTGGTCTGCACCTTGCTTTGGCCTAACCAAGTTGCTCACTCAAGGTCTCATCCTTCACCCTAAACCCTTAATTTGATTTTCAAAGTTTTCAGACCATTGAACAATGGGGAAGAAGATGAAACTGCTTCCTTCTCTTTTAGAGAATAGAGAATCGATGGACCTGCAGAAGTTAGAGCCAGTGACCAAGAAATTTTCATGACAATAAACTCCGTGTTCTTAGACCAATTTCGAAACATTTTTCAAACGTGAGAGACTAAAATGACTGTTTTGAAACTTGAGAGACCAAATAGACATGAATCGCAAACTTTAGTAACTAAAAGTGATTTTTTCCTTAAAATATCATCAAATGGAGCTTAAATTAATTTTAAACATGAAAAATTTTTACAGATAGAAAAAATGTCAAATTATTTACAGTAAATAGCAAAAAACAAAAAAAAAAACAAAAAAAAACATTGATAGACATGAATAGACTTCTATATTAACGTCTATCACAACTATCTAAAATTTTTGCTATTTTGGGTAAATAATTTTCCTTATTTTTCTATTTTTAAAAATTCTCCTTTAAATAATTGATAACATTATCTTTCTTTCTTCTTTTTTTTTTTTTTTTAATGATTTTGAACATGAGAGAAAAGGCCAAAAGTCATTTTCAACCAATTTTGAATAAAATTTCCACGAGGGGGGAAGACAGGGAAAAAGATATGCAAAATCAAGGCATTGAAAGACAGATGGGGCACACACAGAATTCATCATTACATTCAAACATACGCATTCATGTAATGATAAGGACCTGCGAGGAAAATGGCAAAAAGAAAAGGGCCAAAAGGCAACAAAAAGTTAAGAACTCCACAAGAACAAAGGTGTAGGCCCAAAAAAGATTATCCACCAGCAAAGTTAACAGTTAGAAACTACTCCAATTTGGTCATTTTTTTGTATCTTGTGAGTCTGGCCAGTTGAGAAATTTGTATCCTTGAAGAGAAGGTGGAAGAAAGCTTTGAGTTGCAGAAGGATTGTCTGGTGTGTAAATATATCCCTTCCCATATCCAATTTCCTTCATCAGCTTTGTTGGAGCATTCCTCAGATGAAGAGGCACACCCTCATTCTGTCCAACTGATTCCCTCACTACCTTCTGTGCAGCTCCCATGGCCTTGTAGACTGCAATCGACTTCGGAGCGAGTGCTAAATACGCGACACATTGAGCAAGAATGACATTGCACTCAGGCATGCCTATGAAATGGCAAGCTTGATAGCAAGAAACAGCCTGATTGAGAGCCAATGGATCAGCTAACCCGATGTCTTCGCTCGCAAACCTTACGAGTCTCCTAGCTATATACAGAGGCTGTTCTCCACCTTCCAACATTCTTGCCAACCAGTAAATTGAAGCATCTGCATCACTTCCTCTCATGGACTTATGAAGTGCACTTATAAGATTGTAGTGTTCTTCCCCTGCTTTATCATAAGCAAGATGCTTACATTGAAGTGCCTCCTTTACATCATCAAGAGTAACAACAGCCCCAGATGATTCGATATCGGCATTCCCATCGGGATCTTCTACGTTGCAATCGTCAATTTGGGCGGAGTTGGATCGGGCTGCAGCAGTGATAGCAGAGATCTCTAAAGCATTCAAAGCAGTCCTGGCATCACCATCACAATTAGCAGCTAAGAAATCAATAGCATCTTCCCCAACCTGAACCCCCATGGAAACAGTACGAGCCAATCCCTTGTCACAATCATCCACAGCTCGTTTCAAAATCAAGGCAACATGGTGGGGTTTTAAGGGGTTAAGAGTAAGAACTCTACACCTAGACAACAATGGAGTGATCAAATGGAAAGAAGGATTCTCTGTAGTGGCACCTAAGAAGATGATGCTTCCATCCTCAATGACGGGCAAAAAGGAATCCTGTTGGGACTTGTTGAACCTGTGAACCTCATCCAAAAACAAAACAGTCCTCTTATTATTCTTGATTCTAATTTTTCTAGCTTCCTCGACAGCATCCCTAACGTCCTTGACGCCGGAAGTAACAGCAGACAAAGACACAAATCGAAAAGACTGAGAGAAAGAAGAAGTAGAACCTACAATAGCTTTGGCAATGGAGGTCTTACCTGTACCAGGTGGACCCCAAAGGACAATCGAAGGCAACCGATTGCAGTCCAGAGCAGAACGAAGGATCGAACTCTTGGCGAGTAGATGATCTTGGCCAACTACATCGTCGATGGTGCGAGGTCGCATCCGCTCTGACAGAGGTTCGTCCGGTGGCGATTGGAATTTGGGACGCTTGGAGGGGGTAGGGTCGTCGTCGATGGAGTCTCGTTTGGGAAGAGATTGGGCGGGGGCGGGGGCGGGGGCGGGGGGCGGCGGGGGGCGGGGCTGGAAGAGGAAGAAGCGGTCGAGTTTAGGCTGAACGTTAGGGTTAGAAATGGGGAGATTGGGTTTGGGGGAAGGAGAAGAGGAAGAGGATTTATGATTGAGAATCCATTCGGTGGCTTTGAGAGTGGACTTGCCGCCGGTGGCTGCTAAGGCTTGAGCCGCCAGTTCGTCGGGAAAACCCATGTTTACGAGTTGCTCCATTTCTTCCCCCATTGAAATGAAATCTCTCTGCTTCTTCTTCTTCTTCTTCTTCTTCGAAGCTCGCAGTAATGGCGATGGAATTGGTGATTCGCTTCACAAGAAAACAAGAGAGAGAATATGAATATCTCTACTGTAAACCTTTATTCCACATTTCTCCCTTACTTCCCTACTTTTCTACCTTTTTTATTTATTTGGTTAAATTATCAATATTATCTTTTATTTTGAAACGTGTGTCTATGCTCTATATAGAAATTCCAAATTTTTTAAAGTTAATTGATTTAATTAAATATAATTATAAATTTATTCTTTCAAAATATATATATATATAAGAGAATAATATTTAGTGTGTATGGATAAAGTTCAAGAATAATCTTGAATGACAAAGCATTGACGTAGTTGGAAAATCGTGTATGGGTACACGATTTCCATATGGCAACCATTTCCACGTGGATTGGTCAATGAGACCAAACTCGTGTACGGGTTACACGATTTCCATCCAATTTTTTTTTTTTTTATTAAATCAACAATGATCTTTCTTATTGTTATTTTATACCATAGTCATATAAATGTGTCTCAAGATAAAAGATAATTTGCATTAGTTCTTTTTATTTAAAGATAGAAGTTTATCATAACCAAAATTTTAAATTACAAGTCAGTCATGTGCCACATGGTGGTCGTTTTCGTTGACGTTGCGAACGATGAGATACAAGCACTTCAAAGTGTTGCTGCGGATGAATTAATTCATCGATATCCTCTTGGGTGACGACAAATGGACGTTCATCATGCCCGTAATACTCTTGTTGATGGTCAAAGCTCGATCCGATGTCTGCTCTAAGAAAAGTTGAAATTGGATCAAAGCTCGATCCAATACTCTTGTTCATCCGTCCAAACTATAACAATAAACTCCAAAAAAACAATCCAACTTTTCAAATTCAAACTCATGCATTACAAAAACAAAGTTTCAAAATCAATCTAACGGTCAAAAAGTACTAAATCTTATACAAAACAAATAAATCTTCAATATTAAATCAACAAACAAGCTTCACACTCTAGATCTAATGAATATTAACCAAAACAAGCTTCAAAACAAGTCTTATGTTTAAAAAAAGAAAAAAAAATACCAAGAAGTTGACGACAGTGGCGGCACGGTGGTGGGGCGGCAGAGGGCCACAGCGGCCGACGACTTCAGATGACGGAGGATGGTGGCTGTCGGCGGTTTGGGAGAAAAGGAAGAGAGAAAGAGTGAAGATGGAAGATGAAATGGGGGGATTATAGGGACCACAAACTCGTGGACCCAGTCCACAAGTATGGAACTCATGTACCCGGTTCACGAGTCAGTCAACAGTCAGCGCTAGGAATCTGCAGGCGTGGCAGGAAGACTGATCAGCGTGAGCAGGCGTGGCAGAGAGGGAGCAGACGTGGAGGGGAACTCGTGGACCGGGTACACGATTCCACCACCCTATTTTTTAGATTTGTTTCCTTTCTACCCTATTTTTGTCAAATATTTTTAAATTAACATTATTTTTAAAAAAAATTCCATATTTGTGTATCTTAATTTCGTCATATATATAAAAAATGAATTAAAATATTTTAAAAAAGTAAGAAGTCATGTAACAAATTAGGATTAAACAATTTGGTAGAATTCCAAAGATAAGTGTAAGTCTAGATGTACCTAAATATTTTCCTTTAATAAAACTCTAAGCCTTTTGTTGTAGGCAATTCAGATTTTGTTTTATATTTTTAGAATTTTTAAGGTAGGTTGTCTGAATTTTGTTTCTGAAAACGGTTTCTAAATTATGTGATCTAAATAGTGCATGTTGGATATTTATAGTGAAAGAAAGTGAGATTTTGGTGAATATTTGAAACATAAAAATTGAATTTAATTGTGTAGATTAAATTCATTGTTGGAAACTTCAAATTGGATTGAAACCATCAAATTAAAATGACGTTTCATGTACAAATTTAACATGTATGAAAGTTAAATTTGTAGTTTCTTCAATTTGAATGAGTTATATGTGATTTTTGTCAAGTAACAACTAAATTAAGTTAAATTTGTCAAATGTTTTAATTTTTTTTATTTATTTGATTTTATTTTGTATTTTGGAGAGTTACTAAGTTGCTAGTCTATAAATAGCAATTTGTTTCTTCATTTGTAGCATCCCACTTCAAATTGAATAATTCTCTCCTAGTCTCCTTTCTTTCTATCTTTCTTTATTTTCATCTTGTGTTAAGTTGAGAGCAAGTATCCAAAAGTTCTACCAGATCCGAGTAGTTCAAAGTTGCAATTCTACTAGAGTTAGTCGTTGTATCTTGCTGAGATGATCTCTGTAGTCTGCTTGCATCCGGTGTAGAGCGAATAATTGTCTTTAGGACAACGCTTATCAAAAGCGTGCCTCGACTACGTTTTGAGTCTACAAAGGTTTTGACGTTCTTTCAAGTCTTTACTTATTATCATATCTTGTTACACCATCTTGTTGAGTGAGTTGAGTTGTAATAACTTTGCTAGTGTATTCAGTTTATATATATAATTTTTTTCCAACAATGCAAAATTTGAAAACAACATTTTTAATTTAACTTTTTTTTTTATTGTTTTTTTTTTAAAGAGAAGGTACCAAAATAATTTTTATTTATTTTTGCGTTAAAAAAAGTACAAATGACATGTATGGTAGGTGGAATGCTTCAACTTGAATGGGATACCTACTATAAATCTATACTATCTTAAAAAGCTACAATCTCCAAAAAATAATAATAATAATAATAATAATAATAATAATAAATAAATGTAAAAACCGTTTTGTCCTTCAAATTTAAGTGAATTTAAAAAATGTCATTTACCTATGACTATCTCACTCTATTTTTTTTCTCTTGTATAAATAAGAAGCATGAAACTAACAATTGTTTTTTAAATAGGTAAGAAGTTGCAGTATTATTCATTGTATTATTGCTTTAATGATCAATAATGTGTTTATTATTATTTTTTTAAATCAATCCGTGAGTATAATGATGATAACAAAAGATAGTTTATGATAAGTCTACGTGTAGAATAAATAAAAGATACTATTATTAAGTTTGTTTTAAATTAATAATTTTTCCTAACTAATTTTTATTTCTCAAAAAAGAATTTAAAGGTAAAAAGTTAGAATCCGAAATTTTTACTTTGTCTATCATACTTATATATAAGGGGACTTTTTAAAAATAAAAAAAAATAAATGAAACTATTTACACAAAATAGCTTTAAAAATAAAAAAAAAATAAATGAAATTATTTACACAAAATAGCAAAATTTTTAGATAGTTGGATAGATGATGATAGAAGTCTATCAGAGTCTATCGGTGATAGAAATGAAACAAGTCTATCACTGATAGATGCTGATAAAAGTCTATCAATGTCTATCACTAATTTGTTTGCTATTTTCTATAAATAGTTTGACATTTTTTTTTTATTTATGAAAATTTTCCTATATATAATTGAATATATATATATATATATATATTTTGGTTTTTTTAATTTTCTAGAAAACATGACCTTGCATTAAAATTATGGAACTGTATAATTAAAATAATAATATTTTTTTTACCAATTCATATGATTCAAACATAGGAATTGAATTTGTTTGTTCTTTTTCCATTTTAAAAAAAGAATTGTTAAAAAGCATACTATTCTTTTCTTAAAAAGAATAAAAAAACAACGAATCGTGCCTGAAATCATATAATATCTACTCAGTGCCATACTTATACATAATTATACAAAAACTTAAAAAAATTTCAAAAAAAAAAAAAAAAAAACAAAAAACAAAAACTTGAAAGCAAGTAAAAAATCACATAAATCTATAATATTTAAATTGATTAAAACTTCCAAATATACCATTTTATTTAGGATCATAGGTTGTCCCTCCTTTTTGTATTCTTAAACTTGCATATTAAATTATAATTAATTTGAGAAACAGATTCTAGAATCATTTAAATTCAATTGTGTGAATTAAATTTATTTGGTAGTAAACAGTTGATTACATTACAATTCAAATTACATAAAATCACACAAATAAAAGGTACAAAAAAGAACTTTCAATTTTTATCTCTATTTATAACTCCCTAAATGAAAGATGTTCTTATGAAAATGAAAGAACCTGTTGTGTTGTGACACAATTAATAATGTAATTGAATATTGTCTATACAAGATCGAAAAGTAGATGAAGAGCAATAAAATCAATACGAGTTACAATCGTTACATAGTAATATTACCTACGGTTATTAATGAAATTCGTCTATTGTAGTTTTTTATGTAGGTCATTTTATCGCAAAGAGTGTGTTCAAGTTAACTTTTCGAGGAATTTTTGATATGTATTATATAAGTTTTTGGTTTTTTGAACCTACTTTGTTAAAGAAAATATTTCTGAAAAATAAATAAATTGATTAAATATAATTTTTTTTTTTAAGAATCACATTTGTGGTAATTTAAAAATAATTAGATCAATTAGATGTAGTAAAACCAAAGAAGCTTAAAAACCAACCAAATACACAATTTTCACTATTAATTTCAATGGTAAGGTATTGTCAAGTTATCCTCAAATTATATGTTAAATTGATAATCAAATTTCAATAGACTAACATGATTAATCAATCAAACCTTAATACATTGGTTCAATTCAACCATTAATTTGGTAATTCTTTTACACTCTTAATGAGCAAATATAATATAAAAAATTACCCCTATATGAAAATGATATAAACAATCAAGTTATATATCAAAATTTCTTCTTAATTTACATAATCGTTCTACCTAATATTGTATAAGAACTCACGTGCAGTACGTAAATATAAATTAAAATCAGTAATTTTATGTACTTTAGAATTATTTGGCCAAAGTTATTTATAAAATAATCAATTATACATACATATACACATTAACCCCTATTAACTTTAATCTCAACGGTGTTAAATTATATAGAACAATTTTTTTAAAAAAAGACGAACCCAAAACTTCGTTAAGGGGATTAAATTAATCTCTTTTTAAAATTTAATAAAAGTTATCTAACAAAATATAAATTCAGGTTGAGTATAGTAAATAAATTGAAATATATTGAGTAAGTAATTAAAAAATAATTAAACAATTTTGTTGTTATAAAAAATGTTATTAATGAATGTTTTAACCAATTGAGTTATGCTATATTATATTTACTTCCTTTCATTAATTTAAATATTTAAATAAAATCAACTACAGTCTTTTTATAAGTATAAATAAACTGGAAGTTTTTGCTGGAAATATGTGGGATGGAGGAATCGAACCTCTAATCTCGAAGTCAATAGTATTTTATCTCAATTAAGTTATACTCATGTTGTCAACTTGCATAAGCATGTACCATCGATCTCGAGTTTAAAGGTTTGATTCTCTCACCCCACATAGGATAAAATAAAAGACTCAGCATGAATTGTTTTATTATTTAATATAAGTTAGCTATAGTAAGCAAACATCTCTTATGTCAACAAATGTTTGATTAACACATAAAGCTAATTAATTGATTTATTTTTCATAGATTAAACTTTATTAATAAAATAAAACAACTTGGGTTGAGTTAAACATGATTTTTCTTTTTTTTTTTTGCTTCGTACAATAAATATAGAAGTGAAAATTTGAACCTTCGAATTTATGTCAAACGTGACGAAAAAACGTGAACGTTCACCCTCACAGTTATATTGTTATATTCTAAAAAAAAGTTGAAAACAATATTTAAGGTAGTTATTCCAAAACAAAACTTATGAAAAATAGATGAAACAAAAATGTTCAACTAGATAAATAAAATAAAATTGTGAGAATATATAAAAATGAATCTTTATTTATTTTAAAATTAATTATACTTCAAATATTTTACTTCTGAAAATATATAAAAATACTTCACCTAACATAACCAATAATAGTATAAAACTAGCACTACCATAATCCTAGACCAGAGAGGGAATGTGTAATTCTGTTTCTTTGGGGAAGAACAAAACACTATGTAAGTAAAACTTCCTAAAACTATGAAACTTTAAGTGAACTAATTAAATAATTCACAGTCAATACTTGACCACATTTAAAAAGGAAGATGATTCATAACTGAAACCTCCCAATCTGATTGCTGCTACCCCTTTTCTTTCTACTTCAAATTTCTTGATTCTTAAGGCGCTGTTCTGCCATTAATGCCAAGTTTCTAAGCTCGGGGTAGGACACATTATTTACGAAGCAAAGTAGTAGCCTAATATCTGCCCTTAAACCATTATCAAACAGGTGAGCCTTCCAAGCTTCATCTGGAATACATTCAGAAACAAGAGAAGACAACCTAATGAATTGTTCATCATACTCAGTTACGGTTCTATCTCCTTGTTCCAAGCTACAGAGTTCACGATACTTCTCATATATCAACCATTGAGGTAAATATCTCTTCTCAAACAATTCCTTAAACTTCTCCCATGTCACTGGAACCCCATCAGCATCCAATTGTCTACGCGACACTATCCACCAAGAAAGTGCAGCATCATTCAATCTTAAACTAGCAAAACTAACCTTCTGCTTATCTGAACAGTCTATCAAATCAAAAAATTTCTCTAACTTCAAAACCCATTGTTTAGCAACTAAGGGGTCAGTATCCTCTCCAAAACAAGGAGGTTCACACACAAAAAAATGATTAATCTTGTTGTTATGTTCTTCATTAGTCTTTTTAGCTGCAATAATCCTCATTTCAGTGAGTAGATTGCACATTTCGTCATAAACATTTCCCATATTCACAGCTGGTTCAGTTGCTACGGGGTGATTGTTATTAGTCTTCACTGTAGAAACAACTTCTTCCGATTGAAGCATTCTTTTTCCTGAAATAAAATCTAAAACACAAAAATCAGCCTCACTTAATCTACTATATATGTTTATCTTAGTTAAAATCAAGCATCAAACACCTAGTACGTACACAGAACAATTCTTCGCCTCTAAACACTAAAAGCAGAGAAACTATAAAACATAAAATAACTTCTCATCATCTGTTTTAATTAACATAACAAACAGTACATAGACAGTATTATCAGAAATAAAAACTTGCCAAAAAGAAAAAACCATTAGAAGAAAACCTATAAAAAGATAAAAATAACTTCTCATTATCTATTTCAATAAAGCTAATAAATAGTACAGAGACAGTATACAATCAGGAAAAGAAAAAGACAATCTCAGAAGGAACTCCAAGTTCAGAACAAAAAAGGAGAACATGACATAAAACCATTAAAAGTAAACCAGGAGCACCAGAGTTCCACAAAATCAAACAATGCGAATAATAATGAACAGTCACGGAAAGATATATACTAGACGATAGAGAGAATGCTAAAATCGAAACCCTAACCGAAGAAGGATAGTAGATAATTCGACGAAGATGAATAAGAATTGAAGAAAAAAAGGAGAAGATTATTGAGAGAGTTTCATACCTGCGGCTGGTTGGGAGTTGGGAGAGGATTTGGGCGTTAAGGTTGGGGAGTGGGTTGTTATTTATTGCCTTATGCCTTAAGCTAAACCCCATTTAAATAGTAAATACAACTCCTCTCAATTTCTTTTCCTTTTCCTTTTTTGGTTTCAACTTTGCGTTTTCAAAAAGGAAAAGGAAAATACTTATAATGAATTTCTTGCTGCATTTATCAACAATTTATGATTTTGATACATGATAAATTATTTTACTTTTTTTTAATATTTTAATTTATACTTTATTTTTATAATATGTATATCTAATCGGTAATTTGTTACTTTCTAACTTTTTAAAAGTATGCTTAGACTTTTAATTATTTTAAATATTTATATATTTTTTTTAATATTTATAATAGTGATTTAAGATAATTGATTATTTTTTTTTTTTTTTAAAAAAAAAAAGGCTTAGATGAAAAATTCAAATCCATCACTGCAAATATTTAGTGGGATGTTATTCCCAATCCTATTTCATGGACATCTCTACTAGTTTGTGTATAATAAGTTTGTGATTTGAAACAAAATTAAAAATTGAGTAACTTGGTAGACACTCAGTAACTTATTACATACTATATTATTGAAAATTTAAAGGCTTGTTAAATATTTTTTTAAAGTTAAAAAATTTATTAGACATACTTTTAAAAATTCATAAACTAATCTTGTAATTTAATTAACTCTTGAAAGATAAGAAATTTGATTTTTACTTTTAACTCAATGCTTTATCTAATCTATATGCATTCTAATCACATTTATATTAACTTACTATTACAAAAAAATTGAAGTCATGTTATTCATTTATATCTTAGTCTCAACACTTTTAAATATCCCAATTTAGAATTAAAAAGTTATGTTTCTCCCTCCCTTGGACTAAGTTATTTTTTACGAAGGATAACAAGACTATTTAAAAAGATTTATAGAAAATATTGGAGCTAAAATATTCGTTGGATCCTAAAATATAATTTTGTTATCCATTGTTTATTTTTTGTTTTGGATATTTTTTTTCCCCATTGTCTCTCTTTTTTTAATCTATAATCTTTAAACTTTGTTTGAATTATAAATTTGTCGTATTCAAAATTATTCTTAAACACGATATTAACAACTTTTAATTAGATTTTTCAATTTTAAACACAATTTTCATATCATAAAAATCAATTTAGATTGATAAAATCATGTTTAGTAATTTTGAATACGACAGAAGTGATTTTAGCCTTTTTTTTTTTTTTTTCCTTTCAAAATCATTTTCAAATATACCCTCACAACATAACATATTAATTAGACTAATATGCAATAAATTAACACCCACATAAAGTAGACCAAACTATATGATAAAATAAATGGTTGTTTTTAAATATAAAAAAAATGAGTAAAACTATTTATAAATATAGAAATTTTTTATTATTTATCAGTGACAGACTGCGATTGAATTCTATCGTTTGAGTGATAGACATCTATATTTTAGAATAGGTGTCTAAAATTGTTGTATATCGCTCAAGCGATTGAATTCTATCGTAGTCTATCACTAATAGACAGTAAAAATTTTTTATATTTATAAATAGTTTGATATTTTTTTTGTTTATAATAATTTTTCTAAAATAAAAGCGACTAGGTAAAAAAAATAGTTTAAAATAATACAAAATTTCTTTAATTATAATATTTACCCAACACTTTCTATATCAAAATAATAATAGTAATAATAATAATAACAAATTTACCTAAGTAATTTTCCTAAACTATAAATACAACGTAATTTTTCGAACGTTTTTCACCTTTTTTTGGGGCAAATTTCTTGTTGCATATATAAAATATAGGCTTTTCTTAGTGCCTATACGTCATTGAGGGAGGAATTAAAAAAATGGAGTAAATATTGAAAAAAAACAAGTAAACAATTAGATTGAGCATGCAGACAATCACACTTTCTTTAAGGAGATTCAAGCCCTTTGCGGTGTGTATTGAATTTTTTTATATCAACCACCGATATAACAGATATTCTCCAACTAATCCCCTCCAAGATACAACAATCCAACTGAAATGTTGTGTAACTCAAATCATTTTGTAATGAAAGGCTGAACTCAAAACTCCACAATTAAAACATCATTCTTTTGGCTAATTGCTCTTAAAAGAGCTAAAGAGAGAAAATAAGAGAAAGTTATATTGAGACTTTGTTGGTAAGTTGTTGTGTTGTGATTTGAGAGAAAGAAAACACTAGGTATTTTTACTAAATTTAGATCAAGAAATTTAATATATAATTAATGAGATTTATTTAACATTTCTTATAAAAAAAACACAACAATACGTTTTCTCTAATTTAATAAAAAAAAATTTGAAGGGAAATTTTTACAAATAAAAAAATGTCAAACTATTTACATAAAATAACAAAAAAAAATACTGATAAACAGTGATAGACTTCTATAATTTTTACTGCTGATAGATCCTGATAGATTTCTATCAGCGTCTATCACAACTATTTAAAAATTTTGTTATTTTGTATAAATAGTTTACCTTATTTTTCTGTTTTTAAAACTTCCTTTTTTTTTAATTAATTTTCTAACTTTCTCATGTATAAATTAAAACTCATAAAAAATTAAAAAATGTAACAACATTCACCATAGTCAAACTTGTTTAGTATGACAAATATTTATAGTCATATGACACGACAACATTTTTCGCTAATGTTTACAAATGACATACAAACTAAGCCATGTTTACCAATTCGTAATAAAAATTGTTGTAATTGTAATGGGATTCCATTGATAGATCAACCATAATGAACCTCAATCACAAACATAATTAGATTAGTTTTGATCACGTTTACTTACCATTATGAATCAACCACATTTACTGTTACTCTTACTATTACCGTTACTGATAGGTTCTAACGATAACAATAACAGTAATAGTAATAGTTACAGTAAATGTGACAAATTCATAATTCTCATATTATAATAGTACCGGTAGTGATAACGGTATTGACTAGTGGGTCCCACGTAAATTTCAAATGCAATTGGATTGATCACCCTCGACTCCTCAATCTAATTACATTCTTTGATTGGAAGTGAGCCCCACAATTCATTACGTCTACAAAAATACAAGTAAACAACAACCAACGTAATCAAACGGGACCCATTTTTTAAATTACCATCGATTTATTAAATTCCTCCTTCATAACACATGGCCTATAGAATCACACCATAATCCAAAAATTACCAAGAGTTAAAACAGTAGTTTTATAAAGTAGGGTAGGCATAAATCAATGTAGAGACCAAATTTAAAATATAATTTGACAATTATTAATTAGATGAGGTGAAAATGAAAAGAATATAAAGTATGAAAAAAAAAAAAAAGAAGAAGAGAATAATTAAGAAGGAGAATAGGGATGTTAATTAGAACAATGAATAAGGTTGGAGCCATTGGTCAGCATCAATGAAAGACAAGTTGAGGAAAGGGGAAACTTGAGTATCATTAAGCCTCTGAACAAAGGGAGCCCTTGAGCTCGTATTGGCTCCTGTTCCACTGCAGTTGTACTCTCCATAGAAGATTGTCCTGCATTTTCACAACACACCAAATCAATCCTTTCAACTATAGTAATACTTATGTTTTATTTAGATAAACCTCCTAGGTTAGACTTGTAATTTTATCAATTAAATCTCTAAACTTACGTAAGCGAATCAATTTACACTCTCAATTAAGATTTATTTGAAACTTGTCCATTCAAATTATAATCGTCAATTTTATTTTGTAGAAGTCTATACACACTTAAATTCTAAAGAAGTATAATAGTGTTTATAAATTTAAGGGAAACTTATAAATATAGCCATCAGATTCAAAGTATTAGCATATATATCAAAATTTTAAAAAATTGCTATATTTTGTTTTTTTAGATGTTGCTATACACCCGGTTATTATCTCTAAAATTGCTATTCATTACAATTATTTTAAATTCAATTTTTTTTTTTTAAATCAAATGTTTATGGAGTGAGAGCTAAATATTGAAATTGAAGTGTATAATTGAAACAAACTTTCCTTGAAAAACAAAAAATGAAACAAACTTAATAATTTAACCTTCTTTCTTTTTTTAAGTTTAAAATTAAGAAAACGTACTGGTCCCTTGCAGGGTCATTAAAGTCATTCCACCCCTCCGGCGCAATAATATCCGTCATGACGGTGTTAGCAAAGACGACGCGAGAGAACGGCCGCCACGCGCGGCCGAGCCACACTCTACCGGTCCCGCCGATGCTGCAATTAACAAAAGCAAATCCAGAGTTCTCGTCAGCGGAGGCTCTGCCGTGCGCCGTCACCGCACCGTTCACAAACTTCGATCCTTGCGGAACCGGATTCGCCATCGAAATCAACTGGCAACTCTACAATACGGCGTCACAAGATTTTCAAAATCGCGATTCTGAAATTCATCGTCAAATCGAAGTCATGGAAAAAGTTAGGGCTCCGATTTACCTCGTAGAAGGATCTTCCGTTTCCGAAGATGAAATCGATGGAGCCTTGAATGTAGCAATCTTTGAAGTAATGGCGGCCACGATCGTCGTGGAGAGTGTCTTGAGCGCCGAAGAATCCACAGCTCCAAAACGCCGCCTGGTCTCCGCCGATTCTAATCGCCACCGCCTGCGCTCCGACGTCGCCCGGCCCAGGAATTGGCGCCACATTCTGCCAAAGCCCCAAAAATATTTGCTCAAAATTAAGTGAGGATAATCTATATTATTGAATTTTGGGTTTTTTTTTAAAAAAAATAAAATTTTATGGGTAGGTGAATTTCTTTCTGGATTTAAAATTATTAGTTCATTTAATAATGTGGAAAATTTAAATAGGATTTTTTAAATAAAATTTTAATTTAGTAACTAAAATTTCAAATTTATTAACTTTCCCAACTTTCAAACTTTTAGATTTGGTTTAATTTTGATAATTGAACATTTAAATCGACTATTTTGATTTTTTTAAAATTTTATTTTTTAACAAATTAATATAACTTTAAATATGTGTACTATGATGTTAGTAGGAGGGTGAATTCAAGCCACATAGATTAGATTTAAGTATTAGAGAAATGAGGAGTAGATAAAAAAAATAATATAATATACCAAAAGTAGTCGTTTTTAAAAGGCTCAGAAACTAAAATAGACATAAGTTTTGGGACTAAAATAAACGTTTTATAAGTTTAAAAATTTTAAAAAATTAAGGACGAAAATGAGATTTAAACCTAATTTTTTTAATGATTTTTAAAATTTTTTTTGTTATTTTTTAACATTTTATATTTCTTTGAATAAAAATTATTATTATTATTATTATTTAACAAATTTTGATAAAGATTAATTTTGAGGGACTAAATTTAAGATTTATTAAAAGTATATAGATTAAAATTGAACATTTAAAAGTACATAACTAAAATCGAACAAATCTCAAAATATAGAAACTAAACTAGTATTTTAATCTTTAAATAAATCATAAGAAACAAAGATCAAAATGGTTAATAAATAATCTCAAAATTAAATTTTATCTAAAATTCCAAGGAAAAAACAGATGTCAAGAAAAACTCAATAAAAATGAAAAAAAAAAACCTAGAAACCAAAAACAAAAATTTAATGCCGTAACAATTTAATTTTTTGTTTTTGAAAATTAAGTTTATTTCTTTTCAATTTTTTACTATGACATGCACATTTCTTAAGTATAAGAGTTGAATTCTTAGCTAAATTTCAAAAACAAAAACAAATATTTAATAACTACTTTTTTCAGTTTTCAAATTTTGACTTAGTTTTTGAAAACATAGATAAAAAAAAAAAAAAGATAATAACACAATAAATTTAGAAGTGAAATGATTGTATATAGGCTTAATTTTAAAAACCAAAAATCAAATTGTTACTCAGCCTAAAGAGTTACCAAATGAAAAATATTGGTAAAATGTAGGTAACAGAACAATAAATTTAGAGGTAAAATAAATGTTTACAGGCTTAATTTTCAAAAACTAAAAAACGAAAGACAAGATATTGTCAAATAGAACTCAAATGATTACCTAAAATTTGTAATATAATCAATAATAATAGGTTAAAAATTACTTTTGGTCCCTAAACTTTTATGAAAGTAACAATTTAGTTCATGAGCTTTAGTTTGTAACGATTTAGTCCCTGTATTTTCATGTTTGTAACAATTTAGTCCCTGAACTATATTATGTAACAATTTAATTCCTATACTTTAAAATTTTTAACGATTTAGTCTCTATTGTCGAAATTAGGGTTAAGATTTAATAAAATTTCTTGCATAAATAAATCGATAACTTAATTAGAGACTCAATATTTTTATAAAATATAAAGTCTACATCATAAAATAATAAAAATTGACATATAATTTTGATGAATTTTTTTTGCGTTATGGACTAAATTGTCACAAATTTGAAAGTACAAAGACTAAATTGCTACCTACTAAAGTTTAAGGATTAAATTGTTACAACATGGAAAGTACAAAGACTAAATTGTTACAAATCAAAGTTCAGAGACTAAATTTCTACTTTCATGAAAGTTTAGGGACTAAAAACATTTTTTAACCATAATAATAAAAGGTGGATAAAGAAAGATAAATATTGATAATTAGAATTTACCATGAAGCTTATATTTTTGGCAATGAAATTGGAAGAGAAGACTTGGACAGAGCCACTATAAAAGGTGCCATGGGAAGAATTGGCAGTGTCATTCCAAACAATGGCGGTTGTTGTATAGCTTTGTCCTTGAAATGTCACGTTCGGTTTAGATTTTGGAACCATCACCTTCTCACTGCAAAATTACTCCAACAAGAACAAACAAAAAAGACCCCTCAAATTTTGTTATTTTTTTTTTAAAAAAAAATTTACAATATTACGCTCATGACTTTTCATAAAGGTTTCAAAGCTATCACTAGAGTAGAAATCCGTTAAAATTTGGGATGAAAATGAGTATCTGAAACAAGTGTGTAGGCGTAAATTTCTTTCATTTCAAGACATTGTCACATTGCTTTAAGTCCCAACTTTCATCCGTGAATTCTACTTCAATGTGAAATATTTATATAAGAGTAAAATTGCAATTTTTAAAATAATATAGATATTTTTTAAATAAGAGAGTAAGTTTAAGACTTTTTTTTTTAAATAAAAAGGTAAAAGAAAAAAAATATTGAGTTTACAAGTAAATTCCAGCGTTGATCCATATTAGGTTTCGTTTGAAGCTCAAGTTTGGCACAGCGTCGACGGCTGCTTGAACCGTTGTGAAGTTGCAACAACCGTTTCGATCGACACAAAAAACAGAAGTGTTGGTAGTTTCTGGTGGGAGGAGAGTGGTCGGAAAAGTGTCACAAATGGAATTTATCATTGTTTGGTCTTCTTCGTCAGCTGGGTTTTTATGATGACGATGATGGTGATGGTGGTGGTGATGGTGATGGTGATGGTGAGGACAGTCGACGAGATCACGGAAGACAAGAAGATTGGAAAGGAAGGGAGGGGTGGGATTGATCATGAAGAGGAAAGCAAGGAGAGGGAGAAGAGAAGATAGAGCAAGATTGGTAAGGACATTGTTATACTTGATAATATTATTCATTGGTACTATGGGTTTGGAGTATATGGAGATGGGGAATACAAGAAGAAAAGTGTATAAATAATAATATGAATGGAAGTTTTGGGTCTAAAATAGGGATGGAAGTTGAAGTAGAGAAGATTGTATAAATAAATATTAGTGGAAATGGGACAAATAGGATGCACTTTAAGTCAAAGGGTTGAGATGCCATGTCTTACAATTCACCCAGTCCAACTGGATCTTATTACTTATCCACCAATCTCTCCCTTTCAAATACCCTTATAATTTATGTTTTTAGTTTCTTTTTTTTAAAAAAAAAATAATGAAAAATATAGAAGAATTTGGGGGCACCGAGTTGGATATGGGATGGGAGATCGAACCTTCAACTTCGAAGAAAGAAAATTATGTCAATTACCATTGAACTAAGCTCACTTTGACAAGGAGCGAGAATAGTTTCAAAACAGTAAACACGATAAACAATAAGGATTTTCAAGTAGTTTTATAGCTAATGTGAGTTATAATAATTGAAAATTTTAACTATGGTAATGGAGACCCAAACATTAAATGGACTATAATAATCCACTCCACTCAAGGCAAGTTGGGCCCAAACGCCCCCTTAGTCGATAATCTTCTTAGTTCATGTAGTTTGTTTTGTGTAGATTTTTTCACAAAAGAAAAACAAAATTGTTTCTATGAATATCTCCATTTATAAAATGTGAAAATATATTTACATAGCGTTTTTCCTTACATGAAAATTATTATTATTGTCGAATCAATTTCTATAAAAAATAATTTTGAAAAACTAAATTTAAGATTTATTAAAAATACAGAGATTAAAATTGAACAATTGAAAGTATAGTGACCAAAATGAAAGAAAATTCAAAGTACAAGAACCAAAATGGTATTTTGACCAATTTTTAAGTCTAATAAGTCTCTGCATTTTAAATTTGTGTAAATTTACAAACTTATTAAATACAAAATTAAAAATTTTGTAGTCCTATTAAATATAAAATTTAATTTTAGATCTTTTAAATCAATCAATCTTTAAAAATTATAAATATGAAAACAACCTATTAACTACAAAATTGAAAGTTTGATAATTTAATAAATATTTTTAAAGTCTAAGAATCAATTAGACAACAAAATGGAAACTTCATAGAATTATTAACATTTTTTAAAGTTTAGAGGCGAGGGCGAAATAGATATATACTTAAAAGTTGAAGGAATAATTTATAATTTAACAAATATTATATTATATTATATGTGTGTGTTTTCCTTGGTTTTTCTTAATTAAAAAAAAATTAAATACTATTCAAGTCTTTGAACTTTTACACTTTTTTTTTTGGCAATGAACAAACACTTATTTTATTATGGCATCGACTACAGTTGTTTTTTTTTTTTTTTTATGGTTTTTGTTAATTATTATAGGTAAAAAATAATTTTTTATGGATTTTACTAATTTAATTTAAATTATTGCATATGATCAACCATGGTAACAAGACAAAGCAGCAGCCTATATGTATGGAAAACACATCCAAGTTGGGCTCACTTTTGGGCCTGAATTTAAGCCCATTTTTAAAAGTTTCAGATGGGATGTCATGTATCCCTATCTTTCAAAGAGGGATTTTTTTTTTTTTTTTTTTTTTTTTTTTTTTTTTTTTTTTTGAGGTATTCAAAGAGGAATTTTAAAACTTAGATTTTGAACTTAAATTTTAAATTTTAACAAGTTCTAAATTTAGTAGTCGGGAACATTACAAATCCCATCCGAAGATTACAAAAGTAATATTATAAATGTAGTTCTTCGTTTTGTTTTAAAAAAAATAATTATGGTGGTACATTTTTACCATATCTCAACTAACATAAAATTTTTACTATCGATTTCGAGGTCAAATGTTTGATTAACCCACCTACATATTGAGTATATGTGTGTGTATATATATTTAAATAATAAATTTAAAATATAAAATAAGCGAACATTTTCATATGAAACAAAAATTTATATGTTACTTTTTTATATAAATTATACATAAACACATAAAAAGATATTTTCTATAACATTAAATAAAATATATATTTTTTTTATAATATGCATAATAATTCACCTCTATTTAAGTATTAATTTACATGTTTTTTTCTAATTATATCTTCATTTTTTTTCACTCTTTCCATTCCATTATTTCTCCTTTTTCAATGCTCCTTTTTTGTCCCCCTTTTTTTTCTTACTAATCCATTCCCAACATTATACCTACTCAATGACTTATCAATTAATCAACTTTACTCTTTAATAAATGTGAAACCAACCAATCAACACAAGATAAAACAATGGCTTTGTGGCAAGACAACAAAAATCATTTAGAGAGTCTCAATTATTTTTTCTAAGAAACATATCTAAATTAAACATTTATTTGATTTTTCCTATAGTAATTTTAATGATCATGTGATACATGTGATGATGAGAGAAAAGAGAGAGAGAAAAAAACCCTTCAAATTCTTTGCATATCCATATATCATATACTTTAGATAGGTGTCGATGATTGATTTGTATATATATTTGAAGTAAAAGTTTAAATAGTCAAATAGTTGATTCAAAGAAGTAAATATTCTTTATAAGATATGATAGAGACACTTCTATGAATGAAACGAAGATATTAACATACAATGTACTCTAAGATAAAATCTATCGCTAAGATAGAGTCTATTAATAAACGATCATTTACTTTAGGCCACGTCTACCCTAGTGAAAACATAATAAATCAATTGTAATATGAAAAGTTAGCTTCATTTAATTATCTTTAGTATTGTTTACTTGTGTTCTGCATCTGTACTAATATACGAGGATCACTTCAAAATCTGTAATAAAAATGCAAACTGATTACCGAACGAAGGATGCTCAATCCAATTACGTCGTCGTATCGTTACCATTACCATTATTGTTACTGTTCCAAAAGAAAAATTATGAATTTTAATACCTTTATTGTTACGGTTACCGTTTGACTTTTAGAGGTAAATGTAATGGTAACGGTAACAGTAAATGTAACAAAATTCATAATTCTATGTAAACATGATATAAAAAAAATTCAATTATATTTGCGATTCAGACTTATTACAATTGATCCATCAATGGAATTATATTACGATTACACTAATTTTCATTACGATTTGGTAAACGTGTGGCATTAGTTCAAACAAAGAGGCTAATCTATAAACAATAAAAGCTAGAGGCATGCTTTATTTATCGTCCAATAGAGATCGTTCTTACCAACATTATAGGCGATAAAACATATCATAAAGAGTTTTTTTTTTTAGTACTTTTCAAGTAATTGCATGGTCTTCTCGGAATAGTTAGGTTTAACACTAATCATAAACAACTTATGTTCGAACAAACCTATCAAAGATATGCATACAAAATTACTAATAGTATAAACTTATAATAAAAAGAATCAAAATGAAATGACTTTCTAAATGACTTTAACAATTCACATAAAATTTCTTAATCAAATTGAACAATAATATTATTCAATATCAAACGAAAAAAAGAAAATTACAAGCAAAAACCTAGAAGGATTTAGTGTTTATTTTGCAAATTCACGTGGTTGACTTTATGAAAATGATAACTTGATAAGTTTGAAAACAAAAGAGGACCAAAATTATGCCATTTCCACAAAAAAAAGCTTAATGAAGATCTTAGTGAATCACAAGGCATTTTTATATAAAGCAAAGGGGCATTAGTGTTGGGGATTTGACTTTGGGTCTTGTATGGGTTTAGTGGGACCTTAATTAATTTGTGGTGTGTGATGAGTGGTGCAATGACCTTGGATTCACCCCCTCTTTCCAATTTCCATCCCATTTTTCAATCAAATTTTTGACAATTTCATGACACATTTTCTTAAGGGCAAAAGAGGATAATAATAATAATTATTATTATTTTAAATAAAAAGTTGTTGAAAATATTTATAAATATAATAAAATTTCACTATCTATCTACGATAGACTGCAATAGATTACTATCAATGTCGTGATAGACTATACATAGTAGTCTATCGTGGTCTATCATAGATAGACAGTCAAATTTTACTATATTTATAAATATTAATATTTTGGTTCATTTTTCTATATTTAAAAACAGCTATAAAATAGTAGTAGTAATAATCCTACAACTTTTTCCCATGAACTTATTCATTTTATCTTTTTAGAGAAAAAATTGGTGAAAATCTCATTTTAGTTGGTTGAATTTTAAAACTTATTTTATTTGGATGAAAAAAAATTAGGATAAAAAACACTTTTTGGATCCCAAAGCCTTATTTGGTAACTATTTCATTTTTTGTTTTTAATTTTTGAAAATTAAGCATATTTTCTCACATTTTCTTACAATGGTTTGCATCTTTCTTGAGTACAAGTGTAGAATTTTTAGTTAAATTTTCAAAAAAAAAAAAAAAAAAGTTTTTAAAAACTTTTTCAAAATTTAGCTTGGTTTTTAAAAATATGGATAAAAAATAGATAATAAAGCAAGACATTTAGGGTTGAGAGAAGTGTTTGTAGGCTTAATTTTCAAAAACTAAAAACAAAAAACCAAATGGTTACCATACGGGGCCTAAATCTGTGTAGAAGTAACAATTTAGTCATTGAACTATAGTTGGTAACGATTTTAGTCAACGTACTTTCAAATTTATAATAATTTAGTCCATAAACTTTAATAAGTAACAATTTAGTCCCTATATTGTGAAATTTGTAATAGTTTAGTCTCTATCCTAAAAAAAATTTTCAAAATTAAGTGTCAACTTTTATAATGTTTTATAGTTTATAAGAAAAATATTGATTCTCGATCAACTTATCAATCTATATATGTAATAAACTTTATAAATCTTAATTATTATGTTTTTCAAAATAAGAATTAAATCGCTATAAATTGTAAAGTACATAAACTAAATTGTTACTTATTAAAGTTTAATGACTAAATTATCACAAGAAAATATATAGACTAAATCGTTACTAACTAAAGCTCAAAAACTAAATTATTACTGTCATAAAAATTTAGAGACTAAAAGTATTTTTTATTTAAATATTCTATTTATGTTGGTCCATGTAACTATAATGTTGTAGAATATCATTTTTTAAGTCTTTATTATAAAATTTTCAGTAGTCTTTTTAATATAAATGTAAATTTATTTTGAAACTTATCATTTAAATTATGTCGTGACTTCAAATACTCATTCATATATACACTCACGAGATAAAGTGGACATAATTTTTTTAATAATTAAAATAACAATTAATGATAGTAAAGATTAAAAAAAAAAGATATTAAGAAATTAAAAGAAAAAAAAGAGTGAACTTTGTGGTTGTTGTTATTATTATTATTATTAAAAAAAAAAAAAAAAGAGTTAAGCTTAAGAAACATGAAGAAAAAAAAAAAAAAAAACAAAATCATGTAAATTTCCAACATCATCAAATAAGGTTTAAATAAACATGGGAAGTATTCTTAGTTTTTAACTATAACAGGTCTTAAAATTTTAAAAACAATAATTAACATAACTTAAGTTTTGTGATATATATAATAGAAATAATATATATGAATTGATTTTAGAAATGTTTAATCAATAATAAATATAATACTAGGTCTCTCACTCCAATTATAAATTTTCATGAAATTAATTAAACTAGCCATAATATTCACATTTATAATTAGAACAAAAAATGTAATAATAAAATTTAATTAAGTTGTTCATTTTAAGCTAACTTATACAATATATATGAATAAGTTGGGTAAGTTTTAATTAAGTCCATAAATTATGAAAAATTTTATTTTAACCATTGAAATTTAATTAAAATTATTGACATCATTTATATTAATAATGTTATAAGTGATGTTATGTATGCTTTATAATATTTATCTTATTAATTTCTACTCATCATTTTAATGAACTTAAATTTTTTTTTAAAGCAATTCAAAATTTAAATATTAAAATGAAAATTTTCAAAATTGAGACCTACCCAATGGATTCAACATTTAGAGGTATTTAGTCTGAACTTTATAATAAATAGTTCTTATTTTTTTATAATTACAATGTGGCCCACCAATAAATGTATTTTAGTGTATTGTTGGCGCGCGTGACCATTAGAAATCATTGTTTTTCTATATTTTATTTGGCTGAATTATTAATTTATTCCATAATTCTTATACACGTCGTAGTATTTTTTTTTTCTCTTAATTTATTTATTTATTTTTTTTAAAAAAAAACTACAATAGACATTAGAAAAAGGGCCGTAGAAGGCCAATGCGTTCTATTCACCAGCATTTGTTTTCAGAACTTTCAACCCTCTTTTGATCGATAGTATACATGTTTAAATTTGTTGGACTATATTGAGAGTATAAAGTAATTTTAGCAATTTAAAAATCATCTTTAAATATGTATAAAAATTGATGAAATCTGTTGAGGGTAATTTTAGACTCGAAAGTAAAAGAGCAAAATAACGAAAGAAGCAATGATGCGACAAGCCAAAAGGCATGCAAAGCCAAGAGGGAAAGAGTAACATAGACTGCCACGAGGCTCGACCTCGATTCCAAATGATTGACCCCTGAATGGGTGTCATTCGAGAGATCCAACCCAAAGAGGAAGATTTGGATAGCTCAAAAACCCTAGAAAGAAAGGAATTGGGTCATGAAAAGCTCTATAAATAGAAAGGCAAGACCCAAAGGGAGGTAAGTCCACTCACCCCTAAATTTCTATACAGTGTACAAATTCTTTTTGTCTTGCAGGTTATTGTTGTTTTGAATTACAAATTCACAATCGTTGCTACAAGAGGATTGTGCACTATTCACCCCATCCAAATTTTGGTATCAACAAAATTAAACTAATGTTACAATATATTCCAGAATTTACAGAATCGCAAGGTGAAGAAATCAAACTTCTAACTTCGAGGTTGATATTACAAACTTCATATCAGTTGAACTACGCTCATTTTTTTGCAACTTTAAGGACATTCAATATGAGGGAAATATTCAAACGTCATGTTCAAAAATAAGGAAAAACAATTTGATGATTATTTAGCTAAAAAGATATTGGTTAAAACATTATTTTGGTCTCTAACTTTAAGGTTCATTTCATTACATACCCTATATTTTTAAATGTCAAAATTTAGTACTTGAATTTAAACAAATCTTAAAATAAGTCATCTGAAGTTAATTTCAAATTAATATTTGTTAAATAATAACAATAATTTTCATGTAAGAAAAGACATAAGGAGTTGTGAGTAATTGTGGACCAAAGGAAAAAATTGTCCTAGAAGATATATAAGCATCAAAGGAAAAATTTGGGCCAAAAACAACATTTGGAGTCTGAGAGAATATCAAAGGAAAAGGGCAGGAATCGGCCAGAGCCCGTTAAGAGCCGCTCGGCCAAGCCGAGGCAGAGCCCAACAAGACTCTACGAGGAAAATCTCATCTGAGCTGTCTGATCCAGTGAAGCCTAAAAAACATCATAAATGGACTCCAAAACTGAATCCAAAAAAGTTTAGGACAATTGGTCCTACAAATATACCATGAGGTCTCTTTAGGAGGTAAGCGAATTCCCTGAGTTAAAGTTTAATACTTCAAGTTTTTACTTGTTTTTTTGATTTCAACGTCAAAGTTGATGTGGCATTCGCCATGTTTGTCAGCAAGGTTGTTCTCTTTTGCATGTTTCTCAGTCTCTTCGTACAAATAAATTTATCATTGTTGTCCTGTCCAGATTTCAACATTAACATAAGGTAATGTGTGTTTTTAAATTTATAAAGAAAATATTAAGAAAGACCATTTTTAAGTTAACAATAAACTAATTAAGAAATATTTTTAAGGTATATTGAAACTTAAATTTGGAAATGTGAAAGTAAATAAACTAGAACAAAATAAGTCCTAAAATACAAGAATTAAAGGGGTATTTTAACCAAAGTCCTTTAAACATTGAGTTAAAAGAAATTAAAAACTCAATATGCCCTTAATCAAGAAAACTAATATGAAGGTACCAATTCATGTAAAACTATTTTCAGCCCACGAATTAATCAATTAAATAAATAATATCAATTTATGTCCTTAACTATATTTATTAAAACTTTAACTAATAATTGTATCAATTTAAATCTCAAACTTTGGTAAGTATATCAATTTGTACCTACCGTTATATACCATTCGGATAAACAACTTGTGAGACTTATAATTTAATCAATTAAACTCTTAAACTTTTGAAAGCAAATCAATTTAGACTCTCAATTAGGTTTTTCTATAAAAATCCTCCATATATCAATTCTAATCATCCATTTTATTAAACCGACGTTTGAAAAAGTCATATGTTTATAAGAATCGATGCATATACGATTTTTAAAGTAGTCTTAATAAAGGGTATAAATTTGATTCAACAAATTAAGATTTTTAATTGATACTATTATAAGTCTCACGTGATATTATCTAAACGATTTTTTCTAAAAATATACCATTAAAATATTTAAAGTTTAAATTAAAACAACACCCAAAGCTTACTGTATATGAATCATCTCCTAAAATAAAATCTCCCCCAGCCTCAGCATGGTATGCTTACTACTGAAATTAAAAAAAAAAAAAAAAAAAAAAAAAAAAAAAAAAAAAAATTGTTTGAATAATATCCCTAATCTTTTTGAAAGATGTACTATCACTTTTGACTTTTCTCATAAACATTTTGATACTATATTTGGAGTAGAAATTTGTTAAATTGTTGAACCGAAATTAAAATGATGCTTCAGACAAAACTACATCCATTTTAAGTTTTAATTAATTTCGATCTAAAATTCTAATAAATTTCTACTCTAATGTTAATTTTAAAATATTCATGAAAAATCAAAAGTAATATTGCAACATCTAAAATACTGGAATACTTTTTAAATAGATGTCAACGTTCAACAGTATTATTTATAATTTAATGAAATAACATGGGTGATTTTTTTTTTCTTTTTTCTGAGCTCAACATGGGTGGAAGATTCACACTTGAGACTTTTATTTGGTCTAAGAATACACATTTTATGACAATTAAGCTATAGTCCTTTTGGCACATGAGTGAAATAAGATTACCCATTGCTAAATTAATTATTAACCAATCTATCTTATATGACAACTCATTATTCAAAATGAATATAGATCAAACTCACATAAAATTTATATTATCGACTTCAAGGTCAAATGTTCGATTTTCACCTCCCATATTGTCAAAAAAAAAAAAATTAAATTCCCCACTATAGTTCCAATCCTTGGCTTAAAAATGTGTTTTTTTGGTACAACAAATTTGAGGTAGAGACTTCAACTTCCAACTTAAAGAAACATAATAGATGTCTAAATTTATATATATATGTTATACGCATCTTGGCAACTCTATTTAACTTTATTATGCAATATTAGCAGCAATTGAACAAATTTGTTGTGTCATGGAAGAATCATTGTCTTGAAAGCAATTTTAATTGTCAACACACTGGCTACTCACCAAAGTTAACCGAACAACCCTCTCAGACGTGTGCACTTGTTAGAGAAAATCAATGGGAAAATAAAAAAGGAAAAAAAAAAAAAGAAAAAGAAGAATATTCAATCCAAAACTACACCCTTACATAAGTTTTATGGAGATTTGATACCATGCCCTTACCCTTATTCTTTTTCAAATCCACTTTTCGTATAAATATACTTCAATCACTTCTAAATCTTTTAATGTGGAATAAAGGTTGTAAAAATTAATTTTTGACAAGTCATTTTCAACATGTATTTTTTCCTTCTTCTTTTTTGAAGTAGAAATTCAATAAGAACTAAAACAAAACCACCAATGACTAGAACACCACATAATTTCCCTTCGAGAATAAAGAAAAATGACATAAACTTGAAAGACAACTTTCTAGACTCGGGAGATCCTAGTAGACAACGCCAAAGTTGATAAATTATGAGCAGCTTTACAAAAATTGATAAAATTTTAATTTAGTCATTAGTAATTTTCAACTCTCATAATAGAAATAGTAGGTTGATAAATGTCATCTTATATTGACTTATGATTGAAGTGGCTTTGCACATTTAACATTTAGGATGGACATATAATATCGTAAATAATTTAGCACATTTAACATTTAGGATGGACATATAATATATTAAAATAATTAAATTATGTCCTACGTTAAGGAAAAAAGATCATGTTAAATTTAATCATAATGACGAAAATTGAACGTTCATACAAAATTTAATGCTAAACTAAAAGATTTGAAAAATATACCAATTAAATGATTGCGAAAGTTGAGAGTTAAAAAGAAAAAGGAAAAAAAAAATTATTTGGTAACCATTTCATTTTTTGTTTTGATTTTTAAAAATTAAGTCTATCTTCTTTCAATTTTTTACAATAATTTGCATCTTTCTTGAGTATTAGAGTTCATTCTTAGTCATATTCCAAAAACAAAAATAAGTTTTTGAAAAACTACTCTTTTTTTTTTTAGTTTTCAAAATTTGACTTAGTTCTTAAAAATATTGGTAAAAAATAGATAAGAAATCAAGAAATTTAGACATGGAAATGGTGTTCATATGCTTAATTATCATAAACAAAAAAACCAACTGGTTACCAAAGAGGCCTAATTTAATCATTGAAAATATTTGGGTGCATTTTGAGTTGCACCATCTTTGTATATTCTACCTAAGTGTCCAATCACAAGTTGTCATGTGTCAAACTTTTTAAAAAAAAATATTTTTTCTCCTAAAGGGGATGCATGGAAATGGGTGGGGCTACACCCAAGTGTTACTCTTTTACCTTAAGGGCATTTGTTTAGCGAGCATCTTAGATTCCCATAGAGTGGTCATCTGGTTTACCACATTTGATTTGTTGTATCGTAAGATGCTTGATATTTTGAGATTCTCATGTATCCTAAGTTGCCTTTACGGAGGGCACCTCAAGAGTTTTGGATGCCCTCCTAAAACATGGGTTTTCAGAATTCTCATGTTAAGGATATCCTCATTTTACTTTTTTGCTCTTCTTTTTTTCTTTTGTATTTTCACTCTTCTTTATTTGTATTATATCATTAAAATAAATATTATTAACCATGCTCATTACTCTTTTACTCTTTTTTTTTTTTTGTTATATTGTGGTTGTTTTTTTTATAACAAGATATTCAAATTCAAATTCAAATTAAATTTATTTTTAAAAAATCTTACAATCTCATAAACTATTTTGTTGAGAAAAGTAACATATAAAAAATAATACAAATTGTATTAATTTAAAAAATCAATTTGATAAAAAAAAATGCTATATAAGTTCAAATTTTATTAAATTAATTATAAACTAATAAATAATCGATCGTAAGCGCATTTTTGGAACATTATGTAAATTTAAGACATTTCTAAATAGAAATCCTACAAAGCAAACTTAAGTATCAAAATATTCTTTTAGGATATTTGCAAAAATATTCCTACAAAACAAACATGGTTATTTAAAGATGACAAATATCTACAATTCTAGACATCTAAAAATTTCGGTTATCTACGTTTTCAAAAAAAAAACTCCCCTAACTATCTATATAATTAGCATTGTACGTTTTGTCTCTAAAGTTTAAAATTTGTGTCAATTAGTTTTTAGGTTTTAAAATTGAATAAAGCTCTTAATATTTAGAAAAATGTTTGATTTTGGTCTCTATTAACGATGTCGATAACTTTGAAAATTTTTAAATAAATAATAATTAGTATAATTAAAAATACAATAATTTTAATAATTGCCTTTTATTTTAAAAATTGCTAGCAAACTTTATTTAACACATTCCATCAAGTATTTTTTAAAAAATTGAGATTTTGTTCAATTTTGAATTCTAAGGACCAGCATTAGAGACCAAAAGTTAAATTTACCCTACATGACACACATTCTCTATATTCACCTTTTTTTTTTTAAGAAATTTTTTATGTATTTATATAATGTAGATAAATGTTTGAACGTCTAACTCAACGACAATAATAGTATTAAATAATTTATGTGATTAAAAACAAATATGAAATTTATACTTATTAATTAAGTACTAAAATACTTTTTATGTTTGTATTATCCTAAAATGATTTTTATGTTTGCACTAAAATGAGCATAATTATCATAGAATTTGTCTTACTGATCTCAGAGTTAAAAGTTGAATTCCTCTACTCAATATATTATTTTTTTAAAAAAATACTTTTATGCATTGTCTTCTTTTGCTTTTCTTTTAAAAGGAATTTTTTTCATTAATTTTGTGTGCGCAAAAGTTAAAAGACTAAATTATATATAAAAAAAAATACTCTTAAACTTAGCATTTTGTGTAAAAAATACCTCTAAACTTTTAAAAGTTTCAAAAATACCTTCAAACTTTCAAAAAGAGTTCAAAAATACTCTTACCATTATTCAATGGAAACCATCAAAGTTTTGTTTAAAAAATATCCCTAAATTTTCAAAATTTTCAAAAATACCCTTAAACTTTTAAAAAAATATAAAAAAATACCTTATATAAACAAAAATCATTAATACTTCGATGAAAAAAAAAACTCAATTTTAAAACAAATTATATAGATACTCTCACTTTTCTCTTATTTTTCTAATTCTCACACCAAGTTTTTTAACAATCAAAATAAAAACCAAAATTGTAAGTTAAAACAAAAAAATTTCACAAAATTTCCAAAATGAAAATCTCTTTTAAAACATACCAAAACGGTAAAAAGTCAAATAAAATGTATTGGACTATTAACACACACAACTACTAACATACTTTTTTTTTATTATTATAGTCAGTCTCTCCAAAACAGGGAATGGGACAGAGACGAGGATTAAAGATTCCCACGGGGCGGGGACAGGGAGTACATCCTCGGCCCTGCCCCGCCCCATTGCTATCCCTAGTCTATATACCTTAGCGATTGTACAATTTTATTTATTAATTTTTTTTTAGATATCAAATGTCAAACATTTAACAAGAAGGGGAGTAGGTGAGTATGGAAGAAGAGGGAGGAGAAAAAAGAGAAAAAATAGAAAAGTAAAATAGTATTAACAATTTTTGTTCATATAATAATAAGGATATTTTTTTTAAAACTTTTTTTAAGTTTAGTAATATTTTTTAAACTTTTAAAAGTCCAATGTATTTTTTACACAAAACACTAACGGTTTTCATCTAAAATTAAAGATAAAGGTATTTTTGAACTCATTTTAAAAGTTTAAAAGATACTTTTTAAAACTTTGAAAGTTCAAGAATGTTTTTTTTATATAAAATACAAAATTTAGAATTTTTGGTTAAAAATGAAAACGAGATGTTTAAATACTAAAAATAAAGCCATCAGGGAAATTCAGCATCAATCTATTTTTTTTATCCCACATAAAGAGAATCAATCTAATCCGTATAGATAATCCTGAAACCAATTATTCATAATTTATACAATATATTCTATATAATCCTTTTTCTCCTGTAAAAAAAAAAAAAAAAAAAAAAAAAATTGAAGAAAAATCAAAACACAAAAGCCAAAACCCTATTTCTTCTAACATTATCTCAATATTCCACCCAATAAAAACTTAAGAAGAAAATTTAAAATATATATTTTGAAAAGAAAAAAAAACAAAAGTATAGTCGTCTTCTTCACTTCACCTTCGCCATCAGCATTGCCAATGAGTGCAGATAATTTGATTCCAAAAAAGCCCCAAAAATTTCTACAGAGCCCAAAAATTATTCAACTCAGTCATCGGCATCGGCGGTGGAGTTCCTTCTCCGTCGTCAGAACAGTAAGCGGCCATTACCGCCATTGCTCTCGTTGGAGGAATCTGCAGAAGCTCCGGCGGGAGGAATTTGAGAAGAAACCACACTTTCCATCAGAAATCCGTCTCCAGAAACTCCGCCATTAGCCGGCCTCGGCGCTGATAGCCTCTGAAGAAAGTCGCCGCCGTGTGCGGCTGTCGGAAACACGAACTGCTGGGGATTGTGATTGTAGAACTGTGGCGGTTGTTGTAATAGGTAACCAGAGGGCGGAGAAATCACGGCGTTCGGCGGAGTGGAGAAATTCGATTGACGAATCCCGCCGAACCCTAGAGAAAAATTGGGGGAAATCGATGAGGCGAAAGGTGGAGTTGGACCGCCAGTGAATTGTTGAACCATCGCTCTGAAATTAGTTGTGTCCGTGTTGAGCAACGTCGTCGGAGTCCGCCGAGATGCCCTGGACCGGCGGCGAACCGGCTTTCCTACGCGACCTTCCGGATTCAATCCAGTCGAACCGCCTGTGTTTCCGGAGGCGGTGGTGTCAGAAACTCGATCGACGAAAATCATTTCGGGGTTGGATTGATCGGAAGGTGGTGGTGGCGCCGCCGTGGAAGAAAGATTTTGATGGTAAAATTGAAGCCAATCGCCAGGGCCGGACATGGTTTAATATATATTTTTTTCTTTTTTCTTTTCCCTATTTTTCTCTGTGTTCTTGTTTTGGTTAGAAGGAAGAAAAAAGCTGAGAGGCAGAAGTCATATTTATGGTTGGAATTACTCTAGTCAAACAAAAGACCAAATTTATGGAACAATAACATATAATTTTTTTTCTTTTCATTTTTTTTCTTTAAAATAATGTTTTTTCCTCCTAATGTGTAGTTTATTCAATTTTATTCCAATTAGTCTAATTTTACTCTACATAATTAAACAAACTCCAAAATATAGATATTTTAACCAATTTTATTATTATTTTTTTGTTAAATAGTAATTTATTACATTATTGTATGTTTTATTCTATTTTAGTCCCATAATACGAGTACTCTCAATACATCTTAAACTCATTTATTGTATTTCCAATAATCTTAAATTAATTTTTTTACTTTCAATAAATTTTAAATTCAGTCTTTCAAAGTTATTTTTTTAATTCAAATTGATTTGAGAAAAATCAATAAAAAACTAACCAATTAAGTTTAAGATTTGTTGAAAGTAATGGACTAAAATTGGTCTGTTGAAAGTATGTTAACTTTTTTTTATGCTTAAAATTTTTACTTTTAAACCAATTCAAGAATACTTGAGTAGATAAGACACGTTTACTGTCCTAAAAACTGTTGACTCAATCTCCACCTTACTACCTTAAAAAAAAATCATTTTATAACTACTTTTTAAAATTTATTATTTGTATATATATATTTTTTCCTTTTAGTTTAATTGCATAAATTTCAACCAATTCAAAATAAGACATAATTTAAACATATTTTAAAGTTGGGTTGATATGAGAGTGTGTACTAAAAGTGAATGTGTTGACTAAAAACAAGCGTTGAAGGGATAAATAGTTTTCATTTTTTTTTAAAAAAAAATAAAGTATTAGTAGGGAATGTATTTCACGGAATAGAAAAATGTGGTCACATAACACGTGAACGTGAAGAAAGAAAAATAAATAATAAATAAATGAAAACAAAATTTATTTAGATATACTTTGGCTCGCTTAAAGGACAAAATTTAGATAAACGACAATAATCAAAATGTTTGACCAGGAGATACGGGATCTTATATTTTTAATTTATTTTCTTAATTTCTATTCACTCTTTAAACTTTAAAAAATGTTGGCAATTATTTTTTCAAAAAAAAAAAAAATTGCTTAACCCAATACTCGATTTTAACCTTTTACTAATCACAGACACAAACAAACTAGAGGTATTCGTGGTAGGGTTGAGTTGAAATACTTTTTAGACTCAATCCAATCTAATCTAATCATTCGGGCTGTAAATTTCTTTAACCCAACTACTTATTAAAAAATGAACCCAACCCAACTCAACCATAAAATATTTGGGTTGGATTGGTTCGGGTTATTCGAATCATTTATTTATATTTTTATTCTAAAAAGAATAAAATGTTAATACGTACAAATTTGATTTAATTATATAGATTAAAAACTCAATTTCAATTTATATAATGAAAATTTTCTTTACAAAGAACTAAAAAAAAAAATTATTTTTAGGAGTTGTTGGGAATAAGTTATCCAACAATTTAATGAAATTAAACAAAACAAAAATAAATATATGTATATATAATTATATCATAAGTAAAAAAATATATATATACATTTTAAAGCTAATAATAAATTCGAGTTGGTTCAAGTTGATTTTGGTAATTTTAGGTGAATCCATAAACCAACTTTAACTCAACCCAAAAAAATTTCATTTATTTGAACCTAACCCAATCCAAACCGCATGGGTTGGATTAGATTGGGTTGATTGGTTTTTTTAGGTTATCGAGATTTTTGAATACCCTTAACACAAACTAAAAGGTTCAGAGACAGAATTTATAATTTAACTATATTATGTGTTATAAATGATCTAATAATAAATCAACATGAGTATAGTTCAATTAACACAAAATTTGTACTATCGACTTTAAAGTCAAAAGTTTGATTTCTCAACATACCGTAAGTACTGAAATGAATGTGGAAGAAAAAGAATAAAGAAAAGGTAAGCAAGAATGCAGTTCCCAAGTTCGACTCTGACCCAAAAAAAAAAAAAAAAAAGAAGAGTGTGTTTGAATCTTGATGGTGAATATTTTGAAATGGTTTGATGTTTTGTGTTTTACTTTTGGAAGGGTTATGAAAGAGGAGTAAGGTAATGGCAATTGAGTTGCAGGGTTTCCTGGAAACACATCAAAAGCACAAATTGCCAAATCACATCATAATCTTCAACTTCAAGAACACACATCAATTGTGATGGGAGTGATGGTGGTGGTAGGTGCCTTTTGGCTTGACTTTAAGATTTCTTTTCCATTTTTAGCCTTTCATTTTTATTTTTCTAATATATATTTCACATCTTCAATTTTTTTTTTTAAAGATGTTATCCAATATTGGTTCAATTGGTCAAGTCACACCACACGAATCTTAGGGAAGGTTTGATGTGTTGAGTTTGTTAGCTATCGTAATTTATAGGTTATAATAGTTTGTGTTACAAGTACAAACTATTTTAATTTGGAAATATAAGATACAAATGAAGAGAGGGGATGCTTACAAAATAGTAAATAATGTAGATAATGAGAGTTTTCAAATGGTTTTATTGTAGCTAAGTGTGAGTTATAATAATTGGGAACTTCAACTATTATAATAGGAGACTTAAACATTTATTAAGCTATAATAGTCCACTCCACCCAAGGCAAGGGGACAAACGCCCCCTTAGGGTGTACCAACATTTATTTATGCTGATGCAACCAAATACTTCGATGTTTTTATTATATGTGACCATTTTTATCTTTCTTTTGACACAAAAGAATATGTGGTAGAAACTTTGGTGGGGAAAGGTTCAGTTAATAGAACGCAACGTTTAATATGTCTGTCGACGCAAAGGGGACTTGAAAATCATGCACTTAGGTTGCATTTTGGGCTTTAAAGTACACTTGAGATTTGGGGGTGGTTAGAGAGTCCAAACCTCGTTTTTGGAGGACATCATACGCTATATGCACCTTTATGACATTTTTATATATTTTGGGATGGGTAGAGCAAAATGAATTTGAAAATGATGCACCTAGGTCTATTTTAAGTTTTACAGTACGTTTGGCACTTTATACGGAGTTTTTGGGTACTTCGTGGGTTTTAGGGCACGAGTAGACAATTCAAAGTTGTAATTTCAACTTTGTTTTGGGAGGATATTCGTTTCAGTATGCACATTTATGACACTTTTATTTGTTTCCAGGTGGGTATAGAGAGCATGGAAACTTGAAAATCATGCGCCTAGGTCCATCTTGAGCTTTAAAGTATACTTGGACTCTTTTTAGAGAGTTTTTGACAACTTTATGAGTCTTGGGACCGGGGTAAAGGCCCCAAACTTGTTTTTAGAGGACATTCACTTCAATATGTACTTGGGCACTTACATAAAGTTTGAGCTCTTTTTAAACTTAGTTCATCTTTCTTACCTTTTTGTATATTTTAACTTCTTCATATATCTTTTCAAGTCTGTATGTTTTGAAGGTTAGCGCAAACGGACAAAGACCAAGACCAAGCCCAAGCCTAAGCCTGAGCATGACAATAAACCTTATAGTGCCATTATGTATATCAATTTAGATTAGAAGGTTTATTTCAAGTTTAAATCTCTACTTTTCTTTGTTTGTTGAACTCGAAAGATTTATTTGACCGCGTTTGTTATCGCAAGGTGAAATGATCATATTATATTTTTTTAAAAAAAAAAGTTGAATTTCAAATTTTAGTGTAATAAAAAAATCTCAATTTGTATACCATTTTGTTCTATAAAAATTTAGAACAAAAGCTCATATATTCAAGTTAGGGTTCGATAAGTTTGAATATAGAATGACATGTCGTCTTCTTCATTTTCATCTCATTAAATTATTGTTTGTTCTACACTGACCTTTTGACTAAAAGATATTGTTCATGAAGGTAAAGGTTTTCTACATGAGGGTTTTTTTTTTTCATATTGTAACAAACATTATTTTACCACCAATCTAAGTATAGTAGTGGATAAGACACAAATTATTATAAAAATAAGTTAATAGGTTGATCACTCATCTCTACAATGTTCGAATTCAATATATCATACTTTATATGTAAATATATATACATCCTTCATAGGAGATAGCAATAGTAGTGGCTTCACCAAAGGGGAGATGAAGGAGGAGGGAGAGAAATAGTTTTGGTTTTATATTATTATAATAATAAATTGTTATTTTTTATTTTATTTTAATAATAATTTTTTTTTATTTTTTTCGAGAATTTTTTTTTATTACTATATGTTAGTTGTTGTTTTAAATGACAAAACTACTGAAAATATTTTTAAACACAACAATATGTCACTATCCATCAATTATAGATAGTAAAAAATCATTGTAAAGCAGTGATATTTTACTATATTTGTAAATAAGTTAGCTCATTTTGAAACATTTGAAAAAAAAACCTTTATTATTAACAATTTTATTAATTAATAAACAAAAATTGGAGATTTGCTAAAAAGATATTGGAAATTTGATGGTTCAACTTTGAAATCTAATAAATTAATTTAATACAAATATCAACTTTAACGACCACAAGTATAATTTACTCTCTGTTATTATTTTTATTTCCTTTGTAAAATATCATTTATTTTCAACGATGAATTAAAATGGGATTGTATCTCTCTATTCTTATATCAATCTCCCAAAGAATAATTTCTATTGTACGGTAAAAAATAAGACCAAGTATTTAGCTAAAAGGGATGGCTCAATGGATCATTCCAAGAGAAGTATTTTATTTGACTAAGTATGATGACCGAACAATAGGCTCAATCATAATAGCTAAAAATATCAATTCCCGTCGTAAGATCAACAAGAACCATGAAAGCCATAGAAGTTAAGAATAAGAAGGCCATAGAGCCAGACTTCATGGATTTCATGAAGACCGACTCTATAAGAGAAAAATAATGCCTAATAATGGAGGCCAGCCCTATGAAGTCAAAATTATGCCGTGTTAAACTACCACATGTGTTTGGGTCCGCAAGTGAAATAATTCATACAATTCCTAACCATTATTAACAATTTCATTAATTTTCTCAAAAGAAAAACAACAATTTGATTAATGGTCCTATAAATTAATTAATAAACAATTGCTACGAAACTATATTTGTGTACAACAAAGAGGGCTTTAAGCTTTCCTTTCCTCTCAGTTTTCTAAATTATTACTGGCTTGATCGTTAGAGTGTTGGTGGCCAAGCATCACAGTGGTGCAAAGTTTTCTCTATTGTGTACGGTAATTGTTTAATTCCTTCTAAATATTACAAATTAACTATTGGAATCAAATTTCGTTATCAACCACTACCCTCTTTTAAAGAAAATAAAGTATGTGTTAAATGACAAAAAAATCTGTAATTTGAACCTCCTTTCTACTTAACGGAAAGAAAAAAAAAAGAAGATAGAAAAGGTTTATATATATATAATATTATTTATTTATTTACTATGTTTTTTAGTTTATCAAGTTCAAGTATACACAAATTCAAACTTTGCCATCCATGTACAATACTCTCGGGTCTCGAGTCTTCTAGTCTTCTAGTCCATTCAATTTGCCAATAAGATTAAAGTGCACTTTGAACTTGACCATCTTTAAATGCAAACAACCCACCTACACCTACCTTCCCAATTATTTTTATTTTAATCTTTTAATTGTACTCTCATTAATCCTACCACCACTAATTTATTATTTACAAAAAAAAAAAAAAAAAAAAAAAAAAAAAAATTATCAATTTTTATCTCACACTTTCATTTTCATTTTATTGCTTTTTCAAACTTTGATAAATAAATCTTCATTTGAAATATTGTCCATGAAAATATTCCTGCATTTAATGAATATTTTTTTAATTAGTATTTAATTACTATAGACCATATATGTGTCTAGTATAAAACCAATGACATTTCAAAGAAAAACCATTCAAATTGAATTTTTTTTTCTAAGTTCAGAAAGGTTTATTCAATCTTAAAATCATTTGGGTTAGAGTTTTGATTGTTGGCCTTATATAATTTTTCCTAAGACAGTAATTATGCGAATATCTCAAATAAAGTCTTAACATCTATTTTGTCATCAGAAGCTTTTCCTGCAGGGTACTTTCCTTATATGAAATTATTCGGTGGTGATGTTTAGCCCGATACTTTCCTTTATTGATTGGCGGCCTTCTTATTCTTTAATGGGATTTGTTTCCTTTCTCGAATTTGTTTTTTAAAGGAATGTTGGCTGACCTTTTAGGGTAAGTCACATAATATTTTTTCTGTACAAGGGATTTACTTTTGAACGGTCGAATAGCTCAAGATTGTGTTCTGGCTCTTTCTATCCTTTTCGCTATGCAAGTTTTTCATCTATTGGAGTGCAACACTTTGAAGTTTCTCGTAGACTTAGGAGAGCCTAAGTCATAGCTACCGGATAAAGGATTCTCAGTCTTAAGGAAAACATTGCGACTCGGCTTTGGAGAACTTTAGCGGGATCCTAAGGTTCATCGGTGAAGGGAGTTTATTGACTTGAGGAAAGATAGATCATGAGAGGAGTCTCATTCACTGTTTGGTACCGAAGTGTTAGAAGCTAATATTAACATACTTAGGGAGAGCCTAAGTTCACTTGAGAGAGAGTCTCCCATCGAGGGGGAGCCTAGGTGATTAGAGAGTTAAGCTCTACGTGAGCCACTATAGTGTTGTGAATTACAGATAAGTACTACGTTGTAAACTGCTTAACTTTTTAATATTAGTGGATTATCTTTCCTGGGCACACTGTCTCTCAGACGTAGGTAGTTTATCACCGAACTAGGTTACTAACTCTTATGTGTCTTTACTTGTTCTTTTGTCATTCACATTTTTGTTGTTACAGTTGTTGTCAGTGTTGTCTGTGTGACATCTATATATCGGTTGAAGACTTATCTTGTCGGTTTTTCAATGTGTACTAGTCAAACTTAATTTTGTTCAATGCTATTTTTTTAAAAAAAAAAAATCAATTTTGAGTGATTTTTATGTTTTCTGAATTTAGTGGTAAAATTTATGGTTATGTTTAGGATTTAATTTGATAAAGGAAAAATTAGATAAAAAATTAATTTTCTTGTCATATGTTTTATTTTTAATTTTACATTTTTGAAGAAAATAATAAGGTGATTATCGTAAGATGTTGGTTCCTATACCTTTTGTGTTTGGTCTATTATTAATGGTTTAGTCAAATTTTATACATCATCCATGTTGAAAAGAAATTAATGCATTTGAATAGGTGGCTCATGTTCCCTTTTATATGGCAACAAAATAATGTTTTTTTAAAATAAAAAAAAAAGATTTGAATTTTGACATTTGATTGTGTCTGGTTTAAGATTGAGTTAAAATTATTTAAAAAATATATAAGTTTGTTAATTTACCGAAGATTTTAGAGACTAAATTAAAAATTTAGTTTTATGCCCTAAAACTCGTAGATAGTAAATGTTGTATTTTGACCGTCATTAATAAATGGTTATTCATTATTATTCAATAAATGTTATTGATTATTTTATCTTATTTTAATAACCTTAAAATTCAATAAACTAACATCCTAGACCGTTTTATGAGTTTTCAACAATATGTAATGACATATAGAGATCAATGTTCAAGTTATAGCCTAAATGGTCTATAGTATAAGGATAGGGTTGGGTACCTTATCCTGGTAACACTATGGATACGACCCACTTTGTATTTGATACAAACGCAATGATCCAACGCGTTCGTGTAGGAGACATGTGAGTGGGGGTATCCTATGCAATGAGTTTGCATAAGACTGATCCACGAAATAGTAACCACTAGATGCAACTCCGTTGACTGGTTAGGTTTCTATTTCAATAGGTTGACCTAGGCAACTTAGTCTTAATCTTGAGTATATTATGAACTCCTGTTCACGAGGGTTTGTTCTTTGATTTGTATGGGTGAGAGTGGCCCGTTTGCTGACTCGATATGCCTACCATTTTGGGGACAAGATTGAGTGGGGAGCTGGGAACATAATTATACAAGATGGATTTCATTCCTTCCCGACTTTAGGGTAAGTAGATAAGTATTCCCTTAAGTGGTGTCTCTGAGACTTGAACAAAGAGCCCTACTCCCTCACTGGCCCGAGAGGGGTTTCTATTTGATGGTTGGACCATAAACAGGTTGTTCATTAGAGGAGCACTGGTACTTAAGGATTTAAAAGTAACCTAGGGGTATAACGGTAAGTTGACCTAGCTGGTGTTACGAACACTTGTGAAAGACTAACTTGCTGTTATTGGTCTACATCCGTGTATTTACAGTGAGAAGAGTGCAGTTGTGGGTCTTTAGTGGAGTGTACCCACAGTTAACAAATATTGATTAATGTGGTTAATGAGTTTAGCCCGTTAATCTCATATCGTTGGAACTTCTGATCTGTAGGTCCATTAGGTCCTCTTCCTAGCTCGTAAAGAGTATTGAGGTAATTTATTCTTGGATGAAATTTGAAAAGTTCAAATTTACTAAGGGAAAAGTATAATGTATATATAATACATTATAATAAAAGTTATTTTACGAATTAAACTTTATAGTATAAATATAATTTTGGATATGATTCAAAGTTAATTTGTAAGAGAATTAAATATTTGAAATTGTTCAAATATTATTTTAATATAAAATAGATGTATATTAAAACTATAGGTTAAAATTAATGCGCATTAGATGTACAAAACTATAGGTTATGATAGAAACGTATTTGAATTTGATTCAAATGCAGGTTAAAATTAAATATTTGATATTTAATTAATTAATTGGATAATTAATTAGCTATTTAATTTAATCTAATTTAATTAAATTTGATTTAATTAAATTAATTGAATTAAGGTTATGTGAGAGATGTTCATTTAAATATGATTTAAATGAATTGGTTAATTAAATTAGATTTAATTAATTATTAATTATTAATTTAATTAATATTAAATTAGTTTTAATATTGTTGTAACTCCCACGTAGGGGAGTTACTTAATACGTGCGATAACACGCACGTTTCCCATTTTTCTCTTTTTTCTATAGTGTTTAACAGAAACAGATTGGATCTAACACTCATTCTCTCTAAAAATTCTCTCAGAAGAGTTCTCGTTTTTTTCCTTACCAAAAAGGTTCCCACAAACCTTTCCTCAAGGTTCAAAGAAAATGAAGGACTCCAAATGGTGGTGATCCAACGTAAATTTTTTTCTCTGATATTTGTTTTAATTTTTTTTCCAATATGCTTAACCTAGATTTTTAGATTTATTTTACCAATATAGAAGTATATCAAAAAATTTTAAATTAATTTTGAGTTAAGATTCTGATATGTTTTCGTTGTGCTAGGGTTTTAATCCTAAGTATGATATAGAGGACCAGATTTGAATGTGTTGCGATAAATGACCAACTGATAAATTAATATTTGATAATAGTAACCTTTCTCTTAAATCAAATAAAACAAAGTATTTTAGTTTTTATACTTTAGAATTTGTTCAATTTTATTTGATATATATTTTCAAATGTTCAATTTTAGTTTTTCTATTTAATAATTCTTAAATTTAATTTTTTAAAGTTAATTTTTTTCTCGAAAGTAATATGTAAATATATTTTCAAAATTTCTAATGAAAAAACTAATATATAACAAAAAGGTTTTGAAAAAAAATAATAAATAAGTATAGAGATTAAATTTAAGATTCATTTAAAATACAATGACTAAAATTAGATATTTAAAAGTACTGTAACTAAAATTTAACAAACTTTAAAGTACATGGACGAAAATATACTTTAACAAAAAAAAAAAAAATATTAAAAGTAGGATTTGAAAATCAAATTGAATTAAAATAATATATAAAATCTGCTTCGTAAAATAAGATAATTAAAACTCATTTATAGTTGAGAGTAAATGCTTGAAATAAACTTGAAAATAGTTTTAAAAATCAAGAAAATTTAATGCTGAATACTCAAATTTCAACATTAAGGCATGTAAATACTTATACTCGAAAATGAGCTTAAGTCTTGGATTCTTTTATATATATATATATATAAATATTGTTATTTTTTAAACTTAATAAGAAAATATATTGTTTTAAAACTTATTATTCAGACCCTTGTTTTATATGCTAATCTTTTTAAGAGACAAAGATCAATAAATTTATTAAAAAATAAAATTAAAACGGCACATTCCTCTATTGGGAATGATTTGGGCTTTTGACCCATGACAAAAAGAAAAAAAAAAAAGATTTTGTGAGAAAATGGATAAAAGTTGTTTTACATTATAAGATTAAGAATTGACAAGTGGGTATATATACAAATGCTTGCAAGAACACTTTCACCATGTATGCGCTGCTGCTGCCATTCGTCCGGTCGGATGGGCGGGTCGGGTTCGGGCAACCGGCCTTAGAATTAATTCTAGATTTAAAACGTTTTTCTATCTTCTTCAAAAGGTGTTTTGTGTATCTTCTGAAAAACACACAGAAAAATTCTAGTCGCTTTCTATTCCTCCATTCTTCTTTGCGGTTACAGAGCTATATTTTTCGATTGATTCCAATTCGTTCTCTGGAGAGTGCACGTCAGAGTCTGAGTGTTGTGTGAACCTTGAGAAGCAACCAACTTCTTGCAATATAGCACTAAGGTCGCTTTGTTTTTACTTTCAGAATAGTGAACTTATCCACGACACAACAATTTTCATCCAAATTTACATCCTCATCTCTAAAAAAAAATGAGGATGCAAAATATATACTAAAAATAATACGGCAAGAGTTCTTTATTTTGTTTTTCAGTTTTGTTAGTTGTTCTATTTTTTTGTTTTCTTCTTTTGTTTATTTTTTACATTTTCAAACAGCATAAGTGTTTTTATTTTTAAGCTAATTGAATGTTATAATGTTTTTTTTAAAAAGATATATATTATTATATTTCAATTTATTGTATTTTAAGCCATTTAAATTTAATTAAATATTAATTATTGTTAAATTACATATTTATTCCTTCATCATTTAAGTTGGTCTCTATTTAACATTTAGTTATTGCATATTTAGTCCCTCATCATTACAGGTTTGTCTAAATTTTTATTTGCTCCACCATCTCATCAAAGACTTTATTTTCTTCACAAAAGATAAGATTATGTTCTCTTAACATTTTCACTTTCAATTACTATAAGTGTTTTCCTTCTCTTAACACTCACTTGCACTTGAAGATGAAGAAGGTGAAGGAAGGAAAGCAATGGCAAGCAAGGAGAATTAATGGAAAAAAAATTGAACATTTGAGTCATTTAATGTCAAAATATTATAATGGAGTCATATGAACAAATCAAACAATTGAACTACTTTTAATTCTCTCAATATTGAGAATTAAGTTTCTTCCTTCCCTTGCAAATATTGCTTATGTAAGTTGTTTTTCTTATATAAGTTGTTTGATAAAGAACTAATAGGAGGTGGGTTCAATCCATAATAGTTACTTACCTCAGATGTAATATCTTATAAGTTTCTTTGACACCAAAATGTTTTAGAGTCTGACAAGTGGTCTTGTAAGATTAGTTTGAAGTATGCTTAAGTTGACTTGAACACTCACAAATATGAAAAGAAAAATTAAAGGCCTAACCACTATTTCATCTAAAAGTCGAAAGATATTTTAACTAAATTTAGACCATGGATCTTTTTGTATGAGGTGAAAAGTAATATAATTTATTGCATACTGTAAATATAAAATATATTTTTAGGAGATTTTCATGAAAATAGAAAATTTAGATTCATATATTTTATTTGTATTTCCTTTTTTGTAGTTAACATAATCTTGGATAATCTTGGTTAAACTTGTATTTAAACCCCTTCTTTGTATTATTCAATGATCAAGAAAATATACAAGGTAAAATATTTGATATGGTATCAGAGACATGGGTTTTAACCTAACTTTTCATTCTGCCGGCACCATCGTTGCGAACGACCGCCGCTGTCTCGCTCATCTCGCCCAGATCTCGCGTCCGACGGCTCCGATCTCGCCCATCTCACCCAGATCTCGCGTCCGACGGCTCCGATTTCACATCCAGCGTCCCAGATCTCGCATCCGACGGCTTCAATCTCGCGTCCAAACGTTCTGCTTCGCGTTCGACGGCTCCGATCTGCTCCACGAACGACCGCTGCCGTGCACGATCTCCGCGTCCGACTGCTCTAGCTCCGGATCCGACTGTTCACATCCAAGCTACACGAACAGTCCAATTTTCAAATCTGCTCCACAAATCAGCTGCAATTTTCCAACTTTGTTAGTAGGACAGAGATCAATTTTTCAGTTTAATGGAAAAAGACCACATTTTTGTCCCATTAGTACTATTCTTGATAGGACCAATTATCTTACTCGGGCCCATCAAATGAAAAGTTTTCTAATTGGAAGAAAATTGTGGCGCATTGTCACTGGTAACATCTCTACACCAGTTAAATTAGCCTCTAAAGATGACATCAAGTTTAATGAGCGACTCGAGGATTGGGACAGTAAGAATCATGAGATTTTCACTTGGCTTTTAACCATCTATTCCTGCAATTCATGTTCAGTTTGATGCCTTTGATAATGCTAGGAAATTGTGGGATTTTTTGTCTACTCGTTTTCAATCTATTGGATTGGCTCACTATTATCAGTTGCACAATACACTTGTCAGTCTTAATCAGGATTCACGACAATCAGTCAATGAATATCTTGCCGTTCTCCAGCCTATATGGACTCAGTTAGATCAAGCTAAAATTAGCCCAGATCATATTCGCCTAATTAAAGTACTTATGAGGCTCCGCCCAGAATATGAATCTGTCCGTGCTACATTACTACATCGCAGTCCTTTGCCTTCATTGGACACAACAATCCAAGAAATTCTATTTGAAGAAAAACGACTTGGCATCATCCCCTCCAAGCAATCAGAAGTTGTCCTCGCCAGCACTCATTCACACAGTTCCTCTAGAGCTCCCTTCTGCAAAAATTGTAAGCTCACTGGCCATGAATTTGTTGACTGCCCCAAAATAGAGTGCAGGTATTGTCATAAGCGTGAAATATTCTAGACAACTGTCCCACGAGACCACCAAGACCACCAGGTTATTCAACAAAGTCAAAGCACTTTACTAAACCGAGTTCTTCATCTGCTGTTGTTGCTACCACCCCTTCTGATGATCCATCGCCTCTGAATCCTCAGATAAGTGATATTCAAGACTTACTAAAATAGTTAATTTCGTCTACCTCTTCTGCTCTTGCTGTCTCGCCAGGTAACCGATTGCTTCTTGATTCTGCTTGTTGTAATCATATGACATCTGACTATTCTCTTATGACTGCATCTACTCTTGCAAAATCTCTTCCTCCAATTTATGCTGCCGATGGTAATTGTATGACAATCTCCCATATTGGCACAATTGACACTCCCACAATGACCCTTCCCAATACTTATCATGTTCCAAATCTAACCTTTAACCTTGCTTCAGTGGGTCAATTATGTGATCTTGGCTTAACTGTTTCCTTTTCTTCTCATGGTTGTCAGATTCAGGATCCACAGACTGGATAGACGATTGGTACGGGTCGTAAAGTGGGAAGATTGTTTGAGCTCATATCACTTCGACTCCCTACTTCTTCCATCTCTGCTCCTGTCACTGACTCTGCTATATATCAGTGGCACCTTCGCCTTGGTCATGCTTCTTCTGAAAAATTTCGTCATTTAATTTATACTAGAAACTTAAATAATGTTAGTAAGTTTTTTCCATTTGATTGCTTGCATTGCAAACTTGCAAAACAACTTGCGTTCTCTTTTTCTCAGTCAAATTCTATGTGTAATCAACCTTTTGATTTAATTCATTCTGATATTTGGGGTCCTGCCCCCACTACTACTGTCAATGGTTATCGCTATTTTGTGTTATTCATTGATGATTTTTCTCGCTTTACATGATATATTTCCTCCTCAAATCGTTCTGTCTTACCCCAAATTTATATTGACTTTGCTCTATGATTCAGACTCAATTCTCCCGCACCATTAAAATTCTTCGAACTGATAATGCCATGGAGTATAAGGACTCCAATCTTCTTACTTTTCTAAACCAACCGGGCACTCTCATTCAGCACTCTTGTCCTCATACATCTCAACAAAATGGGCGAGCAGAATAGAAACATGGACACATTCTGGATTCTGTTCGTGCTCAACTCCTGTCTGCTTCTTGCCTTGAGAAATTTTAGGGTGAAGCTGCACTAACCTCTGTTTATACCATCAATCGACTTCCTTCCTCTATTCTTCAGAACATCTCAACATTTGAACGATTATATAGTACTTCTCCTGCCTACCCTAATCTTAAAGTCTTTGGTTGTGCCTGTTTTGTTCTTCTTCCTCCACATGAACATACCAAATTAGAACCTCGTGCCCGCCTTTGTTATTTTCTTGGCTACGGAACCGAGCATAAAGGTTTTCGATGTTGGGATCCCCTCTCTAATAGGCTACGCATCTCCCGCCATGTCACTTTTGGGAAACATACCATGTTTTCTAGTTTCTCGTCTTTCCATACCTCTCTCTCGAATACCCCATCCTTCTTTACTGATGCTTCCATTGACCTCTTCCCTTCGTCTGAGTCTATTCTTGATATTGAGCTTGACCAATCTATACCAATATCTGCAGACTCGGATCAGTCTTCTGTCTCCACTGAGGAACCTGCACCTGTACATGAACCAGTTCCCATTGTTCGTCGCTCCACTCGGGTAAGGGAAACTCCCGCGTATCTTCAAGAATATCATTGTTTTTCCACTATAGCTTCCTTAATTGAACTTACCTCTTATCACGAGGCAAGTACTAATCCTTTATATACAGCATGAATGAGGAACTCCAGGCTTTAGAAAAGACACACACGTGGGACTATGTTGATCTACCCCCTGGTAAAAGACCCACTGTTTGCAAATGGATCTATAAAATAAAGACACACTCTGATGGGTTCATTGAACGATATAAAGCACGGCTCGTAGCGAAAGGTTATTCACAAGAATATGACATTGATTATGAAGAGACTTTTGCTCATGTAGCTCGGATGACATCTGTTCGAAGTCTCTTAGCAGTTGCAGCTGCCAAACAGTGGCCCCTTCTTCAGATGGATGTCAAGAATGCTTTTCTAAATGGGACTTTATTTGAGGAAGTCTATATGAAACCACCTCCAGATACTTCTCCTCCACCATAGAAAGTATGTCTTCTTCACCGTGCATTATATGGTCTGAAACAGGCTCCACGAGCTTGGTTTGCAACTTTTAGCTCCACCATTACTCAACTGGGATTTAATTCAAGCCCTCATGACACAACACTCTTTACGCGTCAGACACCTCATGGTATTGTTCTTCTTATGCTATATGTTGACGATATGATTATCACTGGTAATGATCTTCGGGCTATATCAGACCTGCAACATTATCTTGGAGAACACTTTGAGATGAAAGATCTCAGATCACTCAATTACTTTCTTGGTCTTGAGGTGCCAATGCATTCTGATGGTTACTTATTATCTCAAGCCAAATATGCCTCTGATCTGTTGGCTCGCTCGGGTACCACTGACTCTGCCACTGCTCCCACACCACTTGATTCCAATGTTCATTTGACTCCGTTTGAAGGTGTTCTCCTTAAAGATGCAAGTCTGTATCGCCAACTTGTTGGCAGTCTTATTTATCTAACAGTGACACGTCCAGACATTGCATATGTTGTGCATATTGTTAGTCAATTCATGGCTGCCCCAAGAACCATTCATTTCACTGTTGTTCTTCGTATCCTTCGCTATGTCAATGGTACCTTGGGGCATGGATTTCAGTTCTCTTCTCAGTCCTCACTTGTGTTATCTGGATATTCCGATGCTGATTTGGCTGGTGATCCCACTGATCGGCGCTCTACCACAGGCTACTGCTTCTACCTAGGTGATTCTCTCATTTCTTGGCAGAATAAGAAACAAAGTGTTGTCTCTCGTTCTAGCACTGAATCTGAATATCGTGCTCTTGCTGATGCTACTTCAGAATTATTATGGCTCGCTGGCTTCTTGCCGACATGGGTGTACCACAACAGTATGCTACTATACTTCATTGTGATAATCGCAGTGTCATCCAGATTGCTCACAATGATGTTTTTCATGAGCGCACTAAGCATATTGAGAATGATTGTCACTTTGTCCGTCATCACCTACTGAGCAACACTCTCACCTTACAATCCATTCCCACTACAGAACAACCAGCTGATATATTCACCAAAGTCTTGCCATCTGGTCGCTTCAATCAGTTGTTTACCAAACTCAAGATAGTTGCTACTTTACCACCTTGAGTTTGAGGGAGGGTGTAAATGTAAAATATATCTTTAGGAGATTTTCATGGAGATTTTCATGAAAATAGAAAATCTAGATTCATATATTTTATTTGTATTTCCTTTTTTGTAGTTAACATAATCTTGGATAATCTTGGTTAAACTTGTATTTAAACCTCTTCTTTATATTATTCAATGATCAAGAAAATATACAAGGTAAAATATTTGATACATACAATTTCGAGAAGTAAAATGATAACTTCTAGATAAGGAATTATAGTTTAATTTTTTTCCCCACCTTTTTTTACTTATAACATCCACAATTTTGCCTTGCTTATACGTCAAGGTATTCATATATATTATAATTTATAACTAAGTACTAATTTTGTCACTTATTTTTATTATCATGTCTCTATGCTTTTTCGTGACCATAACAAAATTGATGATGTTGACTCAACTTCTCCGTCATTATAAACAATATATTGAGTTCGATTATTAATTTGTTCGAAATAATTTAAATACAAATAAATAGAACTTCTTATTTTGTGTTGTTTTGAATATAGAAAAAATAGCCAAACTATTTACAAATATAGAAAAATGTTCGAGGTGAGTTTTTCTAGTTGGTGTTGTGTTTTTAGCAAAATATTAAAAGTGCAGTTGTCCCACATCGGTTAAATTGAAGAATGAGAATGGACTCCAAGCCTATAAAAGGAGTCTATGCTTCTAGTTTCAAGATGTCCCAGTTAGAAACACTTTTAAGTTTAGTATGCTAACTCTAATTATATTCCTTTTGTATTATAGTGAGAAAAAAGGTGTGAGTAGTCAAAAGTTTTGAGAGAATGCTACTGTAATGGTAACAATTTTTCACATAGTTGATTTCTTTCTAGTAGGTTGTAGTTTTTCCACGTTAATTTTTGTGTTTTCAGTTTATATTGCTCTCTTTTAATTTCTCTAGTAGTTGTCAACACAAAAAAAGAAGAAAATAACTAACGTCAAAGGGTGATTCTGGTATTCTGGTATTGTGTATTGTTGTTGTTTATAATTTATTTATCTTAAATTTTTAGCTTCTTTTTCTCCTTTGAATGAAAAATGAAAAAGAAAGTTGCATTTGAATGGAAAATGACAAAAAGAAAAAAAAAAAAAAAAAAAAAAAAAAAAAAAAGAAGAGAAGACGGGATTCAAAGTGAAGATAAGAGGAGAGAGAAAGTGTATAAATTTCCGAGTGCCTATCTTGGACGTTAGTACCTGCCTCCCTTTACGAGGTTATGTATTTTAATGATTTTATTAGTCAGAGGAATCATTTAAATCTATTCTTCAAAATTTAGAAACTAAAATAGTCAATTTAAAGCATTAGGAACTAAATGCACTCATTCTTGAAAATTTAGAGAAAAAAAAATATTTTTTAAATATTATTTTAACCATTTCTAAATTTCTACTATCATTTTAGAAAGCAATTAGCAATGAATTAGAAAAGAAAAATTCCAATAAATTAAAGTGATTTGTGATTAATCCCCTCATAACTAATTGTATTTAAAACATAAACCAAAAGGTCCTCAAAAGTTTAATTTATTTTCTGTAAATAGTTTGACATTTTTTATATCTGTTAAATTTTTTTCCTATTATTATTGTTATTATTATTTGTCTAGGTGTTAGAAAGTTGGCTAAAATTCAATTGATTTCTTGAAAAAAGATGCAAATCATTGTAAAGAAAAAATTATTAGAAAAAAAACATAATTTTTAAAAACAAAAATTTTTAATAGTTATCAAATGGGATTTAATGATTGAATCAAAGTGGAACCTTTAAAAAATGTTAAATTGCAAGTTTAGTCTCTATACTTTTAAAATTATGTCTTTAAATCATTCAACTTTAAATGTTTTTTTTTAATCCCAACAAATGGGGCACGTAGGAGATTTGAACATCTGACCGTAAATGAAGTAATAAATGGCAATTAACATTGAGTTGTGCTCACTCTAGTCTAAATGTGTCTAATAAGTCTCTAAACTTAATTTTTAACTAAATGTGTCTAATAAGTCTCTAAACTTAATTTTTAAAATTTATGTGATGTTAAATACAAAAATTGAAAGATTATAGTCTTATCAAACAAAATATTGAAATGTGGTAGTCTTGTAAAAGCAAAACACAAATTTGAAAGCTATTGGCACAAACACAAAATTAAATTATGTGTCTCGTAGGTTAGTAAATTTAATAATAATAATTAAAAAAAATTAAATGAGTTAGGGGACTTAATTACAAATTTTATAGAGACTTATCAAACACATTTTATATTTAATAGGCTCAATAAGCTTTCAATAATATCTTAAGGATTCAATATAATTGAAAGGTTTATTGAACAATGAGATTTTTTTTTTTTTTTTTTTAAGATTCAATGACCAAATTAAACACCATACCTCCCAAGTTGAAATGATTAAGTTTGTAATTTAATATAAAAAAAAAAAGACAAATTTACTTTAGAAATAGAAAAATTAAAAGAGAAAATTTTAATAGATAGAAAAAATGTCACATTATTTACAAAAATAATAGCAAAAAAAAGTACTGATAGATATTGATAAACTTCTATCAGCGATAGACTTCTATCATTTCTATCATTGATAGACCTTAATAGACTTCTATCAGGGTCTATCACAATTATCTAAAAATTTTGCTATTTTGTGTAAATAGTTTCACTTATTTTTTTATTTTTAAAAATTTTCCAAATTAAAATGCAAACTAATAGCTTAGTTTGGACGTGCTTTATGTATATGAAATACAAAAACAAATGTTTTATAAATTTCAATTAAGGTTAAAAAAATTCACTAAAATGCAACTTCCTTTTTTAGTTCAATTTTTCTAGAACTTAAATAACATGTTTTATTTAAGTTAAAAAAAAGGTAAATAGTTTAGTTAAAAAAAGGTAAATAGTTTAGTTTGAACGTTGAAAAATATTGACAATGAGCAAACATGCAAAGAATTTTAAAATTAAAGTTTGGTTTAACATCAAGCAGGGGAGAGAGAGAATAATAATAGTAAGAAATATGAACAAATATGAAAAGGTTATAATGGTAAGTACAAATTTTTGACAATTAGTTTGCACGTTTTATTGACCAATTCCCATAGTAAAAAACTAAAAATTGAAAAAAGATTTAAAAAAAAAAAAACTAATTATATATATAGAAAAAAAAAAGTGGGAAATACAAAAGTATGGAGTGCACTTTTTTCTATATGTGTAATTAGTTTTGTTTTTTTTTATACACACAACAATTTTCCAAAGATTAAACCTATATTATAAATAAATAAATTTAAAAAAAAAATGGATAATATCTTGTTAACCTCTCTTTAGCCAAACAAATAGAAATTTGAACTTCCGACTTCAGTAGAAGAATTAAATGTTCATAACTTATGCTTGCTTGTATCGAACTTTATGGTATTAATAATCTTTTGTATGGGTATATATTTAAATTTCCATTCTATTTATTTGAATAGTAATATTTAAAAGAGAATTAGAAATAAAATTAATTTTACATTCATATGGTAATCTAAACGAACTTCCAAATTTTGTCTTTAAAACAATAGGTTGGAAGAGCTTAAGATAATTGGATTAAGGTTAATTGGTTGTTTTATTTTAAGTGAAGTGTTTTTTCTACTAATGTTTAATTATTTTCTTTCCCCTCCAATCCTTTTTCTTCTTCTCTTCTCCTTTCCTCTTCTCTCTTTTCTTTTATTTTCTTTTTAAACCCCTTCATTCAATTCATTGTTTTAAATAAACTATAAATTAAATTAAGGAAAAATTTTAAAAATGGAAAAATAAGGAAAACTATTTACACAAAATAGCAAAAGTTTTATATAGTTGTGATAGATGCTGATAGAAGTCTATCAGGGTTTATCAATGATAGAAATGATAGAAGTCTATCGCTGATAGATGCTGATAGAAGCCTATTAATGCCTATCAGTATTTTTTTTTGCTATTTTCTGTAATTAGTTTGATATTTTTTCTATATGTGAAAATTTTGAGAGAAGAAAAAAAAGAAAAGAAAAGAGGGAGAGGGAGAGGGGAGAGAGAAAAGAAAAAAAATTGAATTTATGGCCACAATGGGAATTAAACCTAGAGCCTCGAAAATGGTTAGGTCAAGCATCTACCAACCATCCCACACCTCTTTGTCTTTGACATGATCTATATATAATTCCTATTATAATAATAATAATAATAAATCTCCAATATATCGCTGATACGAGAGAAACAAAAATATTCTTCCTCATATGTGAAAATATTTTTAAGGAGATTTTGAAGTCTGAGAATCACAAATGTTTATATTTAGAGTCCGAGATTTGGGAGCATGAATTTTTAAACCTTGTGTTTGAAGTGTTACTTATGTTTCAATTTGAGTAATCTGATTTTTTTAACTGTTTTTTAGTGGTTATTTTATAAATTGTATTATCTCGAGTGTATCATGGGTCAATTTTTATGTGAATGAAAACGTTAATCTATTCATTTTAAAATGAAATTTATATTAGTTATGTCTTTGGATTGTTTACAAATATAGAAAATGAGTCAAACTATTTACAAGTATGGAAAATTTTTACAGTCTATCAGTGATAGACCGTGATAGAATTCTATCGCTTTTTATCGCTCAAGCGATAGAATTTATTTGCTTGAGCGATAGAAAGTGATAGAATTCTATCGCGGTCTATCACTGATCGACAAGTGAAATTTTTCTATATTTGTAAATAGTTTGATATTTTTTCTGTTTATAGTAATTTCCCTGTGTCTTTTTTGTACTCCTAAATTAATTCCTTTGTTCTATTAATTTCTATGGCAATAATGTAAGAATGAGAATATTTTAGTTATTTTTATATAAAAAATGTTAAAATATCATTTTGGTCCTTGTACTTTCAGTAAACTTAAAATTAGTCTCTAGTATTAAATTAGAATAAAAAAAATTGAGGTGAGTTAGGCAAAAAAACAATTTAACAAAAAAGTGAAATATGATCAAACAAAAAAACAAAAAAAAAAATTCAAAGTAAAAAATTTGGGTGAAAAATCAATTATTATTACTTTTCAATTCCTCTCTCTTTCCCTTTCTATCCTCTCTTTCTTCTCCATCATCATCTTCTCCACCAAGCTTTCTCTCTTCCCCTTCTTTCTCTATTTCTTCTGGTTTCTTAAACACCATTATTCAAAAAGCAATTTATCTGGGCAGGTAAAGAATAGAAGGAATGGTCTTGGGGGAATGTAATACAAAAGAGTTAGGAATTGTTTTTGGGGTAAATGAAACACAAGATTTGAGATGTGGGTTTCTTAGACCTGTTTCATAATGTTCTCCTTTTTTTTTTTTTGTTTCTTTTTTTTCTATTTCTTATTTTTTAAGAACTAACAGAAACTATTTAGGTTTCTTATACTTTTTTCTTAAGCTTCTTTTATTTTATAGTTTAAAGGAAAATTTTTACAGATAGAAAAAATGTCAAACTATTTACAGAAAACAGCAAAAGAAAAACACTGATAGACATTGATAGGTTTCTATCAGCGTCTATCAGTGATAGACTTCTATCATTTCTATCATTGATAAACCTTGATAGATTTCTATCAGCGTCTATCACAACTATCTACAAATTATTTTTCTATTTTGTGTAAATAGTTTTCCTTATTTTTCTATTTTTAAAAATTCTCCTAGTTTAAATATAATTTAATTATGTAAAAATATATATATATATATATTATATATATATAATATATATATATATATATATATAATATATATAAGCACTCATAAATTAAATATAAAAAATAATTATAAAACATTTACATTATTAAATACACATAAATTTCGAGGCAAAATTAATAACTATAATTCAATTGTTTCTATCATTTCATATGTTACTAAAATTTAATTTGCAATATTGTTTCTCACTCAAGTTAGTTGTCTTAAATGATGTTGGTTCAAATTTAACTTAATTATATTATTATATAAATGTCGTGGTTAAAATATTAAAACGAACCTAAATGAATGTCTTAGTAAACAAAATTTATATATTGTAAAATTTTAATCAGTTTCAAATATACTAAAAATAATAATTTGAAATTTAAAATAATATATAAACATGCCTATTTTAAAATTTAAAATTCATAATTCAAAAAATATTTAAATATACCAAATTTGAAATTTGAAAATAAAAAAAATAAAATTAAATATTAAAAATTAAAAATTTTAAAATTGAAAATTAAATTAACATATAAATATAAGAAAGTATACAAGAAAAAAAGAAAAATAAAACAAATATAGCAAAATGAAAAAAATTTAAAAAATATATATGTCTTACTCGGGAATTGAACCCAAAAAATGAAGCCCAAAAATAACCTAAGACACGCCATACCTACCAATGAGCCGACCCAAGTTTTATTTCTTAAAAGAATAAAACTATACTAAAGAAGAAAAAAAGAGAAAAAACATTTCTCAAATATTAGAAACAAAAAAGAGTAACAATTATCCAAAAAAGAGTAACAATTATCCAAACAAGTCAGTTTCTTAACATATGAGAAACATAAATAAAAAACAAGAAATTGAAACATTAACCCTTAATAAACACCATTTGGATTTGGGTTCGAAATAAACTTACCTTTGCGGACTTGTCCGGTGGTACAACGTAGAAGTTGTCAATTGAGTGGAAGATGGAGGGGTGGTGGTCGGAGATTTTGGCAGTGGCCATTAGAGAGAAGATGAATTTTAGGAGATAATAAAATTGAGAATAGACTTTGTTTAATTAGGTGGTTTGTTGAAATGGTGTTTAAGAAACTTGAAGAAATAGAGAAAGAAGGGGAAGAGAGAAAACTTGATGGAGAAGAAAAAGAGAGGAATTGATAAAGTATTAATAATTAATTTTTCACTATTTTTTTTAAAATCATATTGTGTGTGTTGACGATGGAAAAGAAAGAGAGGATGGGAGGGGAAAGAGAGCAGAAAGAGAGAGGAATTGAAAAGTAATAATAGTTGATTTTTTACCCAAATTTTTACTTTGAATTATTATTATTATTATTATTATTTTGTTGCATGTGTGTGCGCTAATTTATCTCTTTTTTTTTTTAACAAATTTATTTTTTTTAATAACAAAGCAGTAAACTTTGAAATTTAGAAATGACGTCAATCCAAAAGAAAATATTAGAATTGGATTACTTTTTGATCGAAGACCAAGAGATAAGGAGAACTAGTTCTTTATTCCAAGTTCGAATACTCTACAAGTAAGATGATCAAACTTATCTCAATGTTCTTGACATGTAACCCTTATTCAAAAATTGCAAAAGTGGCAGGTGATGATAGAGAATTCTCATTCAAGAAAACTCTAAAGTCTCAACATGAAAAACTGTTTTTCCAACCGGCAAGACTTTAAATAGCCTCCCAATGAAATCCTAATGGCTTATCATAATTCATAGTAAATTGTCTAAAATAACTCTACTTAAAATGTCATTAACAAGAATAAATTTAGAAATTATTAAATTACATCAAAATTATTAAATAATAATTTAATACCTTAGACAGTTGATATCACCGATACTCGGCCTCAGGGGAGGAATGAGAGACAGTTGATTGAAAAGAGACGACCCATAAAGCAACAAATGTAGAACCAAAACCATGAGTAAAAAGAGCATAGTTAGCCTTTGATTGGAGAAAACCATGAGGTAGCTAAACATGAGTAGAGAAGTACTTGGTAAACCATTGTTATACCTCAGGCTAAATCACCCACTGCGAAGTTCTGTGGCAATTTTTTTCTGTCTTTATTGCATATTTGGAAGTAATTATAAAATTGTCAAAATTATTTTTATCAGGTTTAAAATCACAATTCAAAATTAATTTAATATTAAATTTTACATGTTTATATGCAATTTTCATATAATCAAAATTAGTTTGTGAAGAATTCAAAACATGTTTCATAATAGTTTTGAAAATGACAAAAGTGATGGGGTTGCTCGAATCTCATCTACCAAAAACTAATTTTGAAAGCATACGTAACAAACACAACTCTAGTTATCCACACGTCATAGATACATGTTTTTGGATATACTCTTCTGTTGTATCAAGTTCATTTTTTGTATTCAAACAAACTAATATCAAAATTGTTACAACATTGTGGTTGGCTAATTTTATTACAGGCAAAACTTGAGCAACATATCTTGCGACATGTCAAGAACATTGTCATAAACATTGTTACATGTCTAGCAGCAGATTCTGCAGAATATCTTTTTCATATCTGTCAGCGTGATTTGCAAATTTCCCTATCTGCCTTTCTTATTTTCCTACTGAGAATATTTATTCACTCCAAAAAGATCTTCTCAATGCTACCCATATTTATATTGTACTCTTATTCAATTTTAGGGTTAGTCGCCTTATGAGAAAAGTGTGTAGAGTTTTGAGCTTAGGATTTATCTAAGCCTCAACTTCCATGCATTGTGATTGAACATCTTTGTATTTTTTGTTGAGATTTTTGGTTCGGCAGCCATTGTAGAACTTGAGAGGAGTTTTATTTTGATATTGTATTTAGAGGGGGCTTAAGTACGTTAAAGGTGAGTGTAACTCACACTTAGGGGGTGCCTAAGTTCATCATATTGAGGGGATCTCATAAAAAGCTTAGAGAAGTTTTATTGTGGAAGTGAGGGGAGCTCAAACTTAGGGGGAGTCTAAGTTGAAACTGAAGAAGAAGTTATATGTGAGTCACTGAAGAAGGAATCTTTCAAATAAGTACTTTTCGTTGTAATTGCTAAACTCTTTATATAGTAAAGTTTCGTTTTACTGGGCATACTGTCCCCCAGACGTAGGTGATTTTGCACTAAACTGGGTTACCAATCTCTGTGTGTTCATATTTACGTTCGATTCTTTGTTGTCCACTTGTCATACATATTATTTGTGACATCGTGCCCGACATTTGTATTATGTATTAGATCTACCTGTTTTTCAAAAATTTATTAGTGTATATGAACTAATTAGTTCATAATATCAATATATATCTAAGTATGCCTATGAAAAACTATATATATATATTTTTTAATTTCATACTATCAAATATAGTTTCTTAAAAAAGTTTTCATCGATGCCATTATTACAAATGATATAGCAATTGTCATTAGAACAATGTTCACTTTAGCTTAAAATATATATATCTAAGTGCATTTATACAAACTTTTGTCCTGATGTAAATTTATGAATCAGCCTAGCTATATTGCCTACTTGTATTAACTCGAGTGGCCCTATGATGACTGATTCCATAACTTTTATTTGAGACCACATGAAGAACCCTTCTCTGCACTTCGCAACCATCAAATCCTAATTTCTAGATAGGATAAGTAAAAATTTCAAAATTGCGAGATTTCTCCACTTTTTCATGTGAGATATTTTCATATTTCAAGAGACTAATAAGGTGTAATTTGAGGAGTTAGAGTTGAATTGTTAAGTTTAAAGTTATTTAATTCAGATAGTTAATTACTTTATCGAGGTACGTAAATGATCTATGTTTGGGTTCAGATTTCTTTAACTTAGAGTTTTGAAGCGTGTCCAGATTTTTTTAGAGTAATTTTCTATTTACTATACAATTAGAGTTATATTTGTTGATTTCAAATTTTTCTACATTATTTTGTATCTCTTAATTTTCAATTGCACTCAAATTATGAATGTAACAAAATTTCTTAATATAAAGATCAACTTTAGTTGGTTTGAATTTTACATTTTACATTTTTTGAAAAAAAAGAAGTGAAAAAGTTTAAAATATGTTCAAATTTAGTATGAAGGTTAGGTTCTATATTTCTATCTAAAATTTGATTTATATTTGGAATAGAGTTCTAGCACAAACTTTGTGAAATTTGATTTGAGATGAAAATTTGATTATGTCCAAATAATGATTCAAATTCGAAATTTAATTTAAATTTGGGGAAATTACTATAAACAGAAAAAACATCAAATTATTTACGAATATAAAAAAAATTTATTGTCTATTTGCGAACGATAGAATTCTATAACTATAAATAGTTTGACTCATTTTTGTATATTGGACTATAATTTGATAAAAAGTGTAACTAAATAAACAAGTTTGTTTGAAATAAAGTTTTTATTAAATATGTGTGGTAAATAAGAAGTTGTTATTTGAAAGCTATATTAAGTTTGGTTATTTGAAAATAAATGTGCAAGGAAGAGAGTGGAGGGGGGCCGTTGAGATTGTCCCTTTCGAATTTTTTCAAAAGGCATTGATGATGAAAGGGAAAGATAAGGGAGTAGGCAAACCTTTCGTAATCATATTTAATTTAAAAGATGACCTTTTTTTTCTTTCATTTTTTTCATTGGTTGTCTTTCAAGTTTTGTATCCGAATCTTTAATGGATATAATTGGATGGATAATATATAGATTTGGTTTTACTTCATATGTCTTTAGTTGTCACGTCAATTACTGTTAAAAGAATATTTATGAAATTAAAATTACTAGAGTACTAAAAAAAATTTCGATGTGTTTGTGTCTCACTTCATCAATCACCATGCAACTTCGATTTGAAAAAATTTTCAATACCATGATAGTATAAAAATTTTCTAGTAATATATATATTGGATCGGAAAACTCATATGGGAGCCTTGAGCGCTCCTCCGACTCACTCCTCTAGTCTGACACGTTTGCTAGAGTTGATTTGCGTGAAAGCACTCACACTAATATGGTGTCGAGTTGAGTACATTCTGATGCTTAAGTTAGTATATAGAGTATTTAGTTCATCTAAGCATAGCATAGAGATAGTTAGAGCTCCTCACTGATAGTCACTTATCTCTTGAGGTTGTTGATATGAGTCTATTTATAAGACTCTCCCTTTGACACCCGTTTGGGGTTACATGTAGTGTTAATTAGCAGTGTCAAAATAGATGTGACCCTCGAGGTTTAGGGTGCTAGCGATGAATTAAACTCCATCATTTTCCTTTTAGTGAAACTCCACCAACTTGATTGGTCAACCAAAAATTCAACAATTTAATTTTTCCTTTTGTGTGTACAAACTACTGTACAGACTTCTATTTTTCTTGGACTTGAACCCACCTGTGGGTAACCTTAGATATACTATGTCTACCTTCATTCAATATTTGCTATATATATATATATATATATATTTAAAAATGGTGTAAGATCAATAATATAAAATAGTGTATCATTTTACTTCATGTTAAATACTGAATGGTTTAAATATTATTTTGGTCCATATAATTTTAAACTATTCGTTTTGGTCCTTATACTTTAAACTTTTGTTTATTTTGATATTTATATTTTTAATTTTGGTTTATTTTGTCCTTAAATTTTTAAAAAAATGACTATTTTGATTCCTTAGAAATGAAAAAAAGGGACTAAAATAAAAAATAAATGAAAGTAAAAGAGTATGTTTAGTATTCTAGCCAAGTTGTTATGAATAAGGGTCTTTATCAAAGTGGAATTAGACAGTCTGGTGACGTGGCAAATGAAGGACCAAGATGAAGAGGTCCCATAGGTGGATGAATCTAGGCCACTTATTTTGGTGGTCATAAACCTTTGCTAACTGGTGAATGGGCCATTGTCTGCTGGCACTCATATCCATTCTTCTTTTCTTTATATCAAAAACTCAATTCTTTCTTCATTCTATCCGGCCACATTCTCCTTACTCCTTCCTCCCACGCCACTCACTCTCCGGCGCCGCCGCAACTTCCTCCCACATTCACCCACGAATCTACTTAGCCATAACTCCTAAGCTTCAGATCTGCAAGTTCGGATGCTTTCCAACACCAACTAGCAAAAGATCGACCCCTTTTTTGAAAAGATTCAGTGAGTATCCCCTACTCTAATTTTCTAATTTTCCTTTCGAATTCAACTACGTGTTTGACTTATTTTCTAAACTCTTTTGGGTCTCTTTTTTTAGTTCCTTATTTTATATATATGCATCTTACTTTACAACTTTTTTAATTTGATTAAAGTAGTGATCTTTTAACACGTGGAAGCTTTCTATTTGTAAATTTTTTACTAAATCCAAAGTGATTGATTGGAATTTATGGTCAATTTTTTAGAAAGAATATCCCCTCTAAACAATCTCTTTGCTTCTAACCTTTAAACATTGTTCTTATTGTTTAGGTTTTTTTTGAGCAAAATTTAGATCATCGTCATATAATTCTAAGTCTTTATTACTATTTGAAATTATCTAAAGGATCTTTGTTCTAATTAGTAGTTTTGAAATGTTTATGCAAATTTTGGAGTAATATTGCAATTTTTAAAAATATGTGCGTATTTTTGAAGCACAAAACTCAAACGTATTTGTTATAATTTAACCAATATAGTTTGATTTTGAGTATGTGACAAATGTTTGAAAGTAAGTATGTTTTAAATGATAATGGATTGAGATTATTGATTTTCATATGTTTTTAATGGTTTTGTTGAATGATGATATGTGATTGTTTTAAATGATTTTTTAAAGTGATTTGATTCATTTTAAGTTGAGAGTGATTCTATATCTTGGTTTTGTTAATTCTGAATATTATTGTAATGTTTATATTTATCAATTTGATAAAAAAAAAAATTAAAAATAGAAAAATAAGAGAAACTATTTATACAAAAAAGAAAAAAATTTAGATAGTTGTAATAGACGCTGATAGAAGTCTATTAGGGTTTATTAGTGATAGAAATGATAGAAGTCTATCACTGATAGATGCTAATAGAAGTCTATCGATGTCTATTAGTGTTTTTTTTTGTTATTTTCTGTAAATAGTTTGACATTTTTTCTATATGTGAAAATTTTCCTAAAAAAATGGAAGTTATAGTATAGTATAATTTTGATCGATACGATCGGGTTATATGCCAGTTTTTATTTTGGGATTGTATATTTCTTATGAACTCGCCAAATTTGAAATTGATGGTCTAACTGAAACTTATTTGTAGGTAGACACATTATTGATGGTCTAACTCGCCAAATTATGCCAGTCCTTTGGAATGAAAATTTATATTCGTTACATTCATATGACTTCACACATAAATAAATGTATCGAATGTTCTAGTTTTTTATTTGGTAATTTATCTTAGAAATCATTTGTAATGAATTGCTTCTATTCTAAGGAATAGTATAAGTTGTTATAGTTTTTAATTATTATGTTTTCTTTAATATAATAGTTGTATTAGAAAATACGAGGCAATCGAGTGAAGCATGAGTTCTTCAATGAAGGGAAACAATAGGCTATCCGTTGCAATGGAGAGAACAGGACAATGGTATGTGTTGATGATATGTTCCATAGGAAGTGGTGGTTGTTCTAAATTTTAGTTATTTGCTCATTTTTTGCATCTTTTTCTTTTAGGATTTTCTCTCAAGACATTCCAACTGATGTCGTGGTTGCTGTCGGTGAAGCACATTTTCCTCTTCATAAGGTAATTTTGATCTAAGTAACACCAATTTAACGGTTGTATTTTATAATTGGTAACGATTTACTCGTACAATATTATTAAAATTTAAGAAAAATTAGTCAACAGATTCGAAGGATATGTGTGTTTTGGTCATTGAATTTTCAAAATGTATTTTATTAATACTCGAATTTTTAAGAATGGATGTATTTAGTCTTTGCATTTTCAAAATGTAATTTTTAGATTTAGAAATTTTAAGAATAGCTTTAAGTTGTCCATGAAGTACTTTCTTTAATTTTAAGGGAAATTTTTAAAAATAGAAAAATAAGGGAAACTATTTACACACAATAGCAAAATTTTTAGATAGTTGTGTAGACACTGATAGAAGTCTATCAGGGTCTATCAGTAATAGAAACGATAGAAGTCTATTAATGTCTATGAGTATTTTTTTTCTATTTTCTGTAAATAATTTGACATTTTTCTATTGATGAAAATTTTCTTAATTTTAAACTAGAAAAATAATTTTAGAAAATTGATGAGGGTGTTGATGGTTGTAGGCATTCGGCCATTTCTGTTTGTTGATCAATCAAGTTCTTTTGGCAAAATAATAGTAAGAGTCGGTATCAATAAAAGTTGACACTTGATTTAAGTTGGTTGAGATTGAGTGATACTCATTATGACCTACTCATTAATATTAATTTCATGATTTATTAACTCTTTATAATATGGTTCTTAAGATAAAAGAACTTCTTTGATTAAATAATTTCACTATTTGTCTGGGCGCCTCTTAAATTTTATAAATTTAAAAATGTAAGGGTTAAATTAATTCATGAACTAAATTGTCTTAAAGGTTTCTAATTTCGTCTGAGTTGGATGGATGTTGTAATGTCTTAAATCTATCAACGGACATTTCAAACAACCAATTATGAGGGTCTCGCTGAAACCTAAGTTGAATTCGTATTTGGCATATTTATATTATTTACGGTTTATTTACGATCATGATCTTGAGGTTTAGAGAAATACACTATATAAACTCTCCAACCCTAAAGACGTCACTATTCTGTATTAATTGTTCTCTCTATCCATGGACGTAGCTAAAACACTAATTGTAAACCACATAAATCTGTGTGTCGATCTATTTTCCTTTATGTTTTCAGTTTATTTTTTATTGTCGATTTCATAACAGTGGGTATGTGCAGTTCATGTTGGTAGCGAAGAGCAACTACATACGAAAATTGATAATGGAATCGACGGAGGCAGATCTAACAAGGATCGATTTGACAGACATTCCCGGCGGCGTTGAAATTTTCGAGAAGGCAGCCAAGTTCTGCTATGGTGTGAACTTCGAGATCACGGTGCACAATGTGGCGGCGCTCCGATGTGCTGCAGAGTACCTGCAAATGACGGACAAGTACTGCGACAACAACCTCATCGGTCGGACCGAAGATTTCCTCTCACAGGTGGCTCTCTCCAGCCTTTCTGGAGCCATTGTTGTTCTTAAATCTTGCCACCATCTTCTTCCCATGGCTGAAGACCTTTATATTGTCCATAGATGTGTGGATGTTATCAGTTCAAAGGTATGCTACTCCTTAACCATTTCTCATTTTAGAATTCATCCTTTCTGACACAGAATTGAGAGTTTAAGAAATTTATTAGACAGTTTGAAAGTTTAGGCTTTGTTTAATAATGAATTTATTTTTAATTTTCTGTTTTTAAGTTTTCTGTTTGTTTTTTCCTAATTTTTCTATTATAGTTTTCACCGGTTGTAAAAAAACAATACTTGAACTATTAGTCAAATTTTAAAAACAAAAAACAAGTTTTTTGGGCTCGGTTTGATAATCATTTGATTTTTAATTTTTTATTTTTGAAAAATTAAGCTTAGAACTACTTACCTTCGTTGATTTCTTTGTTTTGTTGTCTACTTTTTAAGAATGTTTTAAAAAACTAAGTCAAATTTTGAAAATTAAAAAAAAATAAATTAAAAAACTTGTTTTTGTTTTTAAAATTTAGCTAAGAATTCAAGTGTTTAATTAGAAAAGAATAAACATTTGGTACATAAGTTGTAAGAATAATAAGCTTAATTTTCAAATATCAAAATAAAGAAATCAAATGGTTAGGTCTTAGTTTTCAAAACTTGGCTCAGATTATTTAAACATTAGTTGAAAGTCGATAAGATAATATAGAAACTACTTATCAGTAAAATAGAAGTAGTGTTTTGGTTTTTGGTTTTTGAAAATTAACCTTGTAAACATTGTTTTTGCCTCTAAGTTGTTAGATTTTGTTATCCACTTTTTACTAATGTTTTCAAAAACCACCTATAAGTTGTTATATTTTGTTATCTACTTTTTACCCCATCTTCAAAAATCAAGCTAAATTTTCAAAATTAAAAAAAAAAAAAAAAGTTTTTAAAACTTATTTTTATTTTTAGAATTTGTCTAAGAATTCAATTCTTACACTTAAAAGATGCAAATCATTATAAGAAATTGTGAAACTTATTTTTATTTTTAGAATTTGTCTAAGAATTCAATTCTTACACTTAAAAGATGCAAATCATTATAAGAAATTGTGATTTTCAAAAACAAAATATTAGAAACGAAATAGTTACCAAACGGAGTCTTAGAATTTTAGATCAAATTATCAATTAATTTTTTTAAGAAAAATGAATATATCAATTTAGAGATTTGTTAGACACATAATTTAAAGTTTAAGTCATGTTTCATACTGATTTCATTTATATATATATATATATATATTCCAAATGTCATTTATTAGTTTTCATTAAACACTAGAATTTCTAGTTAAATTTTAAAAATGAAAACGAGTTTCTTTTTAAAAAACATAATATACTCTATTTACTTTTTAGAACTTAATTCGGGTTTTGAAAACATGAGTTGAACGTAGATAATAAGCCAAGAATCGAAATAATATTTTGGTTTTTTAATTATTAAAAATTAAGTTCAATAGCACAACTTCTACTTTTACATATTTCTTCATCTTTACAAAAATGAAGGCAAATTTTGAAAACTGAAGCCTTCTAAAGAATAAGTAGTTATTGAGTGAATATGGTGATGTAATGTGATGGTGTGAAAAATGGTTGTAGGCTTGCAACGAAGCAAATTTCCCAAGTCGATCACCTCCAAATTGGTGGACAGAGGAGTTAACTATAATCGACATTGAATTCTTCGCCAAAATCATAACTGCAATGAAATCTCGTGGCGCCAAATCCTCCATTCTCTCCGCTGCATTAATCACATACGCCGAGAGATCTCTCCGCGATCTAGTCCGCGACCACTCCGGCACCGCCCTCAGATCCTCAGCCCCCACTTATTCCATTTCCATGGACGATGCCGATACCAGATCCAAACAACGAGATCTCCTAGAATCAATAGTTTCTCTATTACCCTCCGACAAAGCCGCTTTCCAATTCCACTTCCTGTGTTGCCTTCTACGATCTGCGATTTACCTGAAAACCACCACCGCCTGCAAGAACGAGGTGGAGAAGAGGATTTCGATGGTGCTTGAACATTTGAGTGTGGATGATTTGCTGGTGCTGTCTTTCACATACGACGGGGAGAGGCTGGTGGAGTTGGAAAGTATAAGGAGGATAATATTGGGATTTGTGGAAAAGGAGAAGAGTGTGGCGGTGTTTAATGCCGGAGATTTGAAAGAGATTTGCTCTGTTTCGTTGCAGAAAGTGGCGAAGACGGTGGATGCGTATTTGGGGGAAATTGCTACGTATACTGAACTCACTATATCCAAATTTAATGGGATTGCTAATATCATACCCAAATTTGCTCGCAAGGTTGATGATGATCTTTATAGAGCTATTGATATTTATCTCAAGGTTTGCCTTTCTTTCTTTCTCTCTCTCTCTACTCTTTAGCTTTTATTTTCAGGAAATTACTATAAACAAAAAAAAAAAAAAAAAAAAAAAAAAAAAATCAAATTAATTATTAATATAGAAAAGTTTAATATATATAGCGATAATCACAATAGACTTCGACATCACTATAGACTTCTATCGCTTGAGCGAGTGATCGAATTTTATCGCGACAGTGAAATATTTATATATTTGTAAATAATTTAGCTCATTTTTCTCCTTTCTTTTTTGACAATTATTTAAAATGGTAAAATTGTTGGAAATATTTTCAAATATAGTAAAATGTCATGGTCTATGAGTGATAAGCAAATTTATCAAGATAGTGACATTTTGCTATATTTGTAAATAAGTTGGTTCATTTTGCTATATTTGAAAACAATCATTTATATTTCTTAAATAAAATTGCTTTTGATGAAATTGTGAAAGAATAGTCTTTATGATATATAATTAGAATTCAATCTAGGGACTATTTATGAGGTTTTATCAAATTATAGGAACTAAATTTTAACTTTTACAACCATATGGATTATATTCTAACTTCTTCCAAATCATAGAGTCTAAATTTGCAGTTTGACCTATTTTTTTAAAAAATTAGGTCAAGTTTTGAAAAGTAGGCTGTAACCGTTCGGTTTTTTGTTTTTGAATATTACGCTTATAAACACTCCATTCCACCTCTAAATTTGGTTGCTTTGTTATTTACTTTTTATTAATGATTTAAAAAACCAAACCAAATTTTTAAAACTTAAAAAAGTAGTTTTTAAAAACTTGTTTTTATTTTGAATTTTGTAAGAATTAAGCTCTTGTATTAATTATAAGAAATTGAGAGGAAGCAGGCTTAATTTCTTAAAAATAAATAAATCAAAATAGTTACCGAACGGGCATAAAAAATTGTTTCTGAGAAGTTTTTTTTTTTTTTTGGAATTTAACTAAGAATTTTAATGTTTTTGTTATCAAATAGAGTTTAAGTAATTAAGGTTAAATTATAAGTATAATGCATAAATTTTTAGGTTTGTGTTTATCCCGTTATTAAACTCTTAGAAATGTGATAGGTTCTTTAACTTTGAATTTTGTGTTTAATAGGGTTTTAAAATTCCAATTTTGTATCTAAGTTTCCATGTTTGATGAAGACCCTATTTGGTAATCATTTGATTTCCTAAAACTATGATGGTTTTCTCTTAATTTCTTATCGTGGTTTTCATCTTTCCTACGTAAAAGAGTTTAATTCTTAACTAAATTTCAAAATAAAATCAAGTTTTTTAAAAACTATTCTTTTTATTTTAAAATCTTGACTTGATTTTTTAAAATATTGCCAGAAAGTTATGATACCACTTCATTATTTACTTTTTATCAATACTTTTGAAAACTAGGTCAAGTTTTGAAAACAAAAAATAGTAGTTTTTAACATTTGTCTTTGTTTTTTAAGAAAGTTGAAAATTATCGTAGGAAATTGGAAAAAGTAGATTTAGGATCCATTTGGATTGATTTCCTAAGTGTTTAAAAAGTAAAAAAAATAAAATGTTTATAAACACTTAGAAAGTCAATCCAAACGGACAATTAATTTTCAAAAACCAAACTGAAAAATTAGTTTTTAATATTAGATTTTTTATTTTAAAATTTAAGGTAAGTTTTTAAAAATATAAAAATAAGGGAAACTATTTACACAAAATAGCAAAATTTTTAGATAGTTGTGATAGACGCTGATAGAAGTCTATCAGGGTCTATCAGTAATAGAAATGATAGAACTCTATCACTGATACTGATAGAAGTCTATCAATGTCTATAGTGTCTTTTTTGCTATTTTATGTAAATAGTTTGATATTTTTTCTATATGTGAAAATTTCTCAAAATTTAAATGTATAGTTAAGACCTAGAAATACCATAGTAAGAAAGTTGTGAGTAAACTAGCACAATTTTACAAAATGAAAAATTAAAAACTAAATAGTTATTAAACATGACTTAAATAACCTGAAAGTTTATGGACTAAACTTGTAATTTAATTCTCAGGCACACCCAAATCTTGATGAAATCGAACGGGAGAAAGTATAAATAGTCCTTCATGCGCTCTACTACGATCAGTTGAAGCTAAGAAGTGGCACGGTGGATGACCGGAGTGCCCAAGACGCGGCCACGACAAGGAATCAAGCTCAGGCAGATGTGTCATTAGTGAAAGAGAATGAGGCATTGAGGTCTGAATTAATGAAGATGAAGCTTTACATATCTGACATGCAGAAGAATTCTCAAGGAACATCTTCCATTAAAGCACCAACCTCTAGAAGCAAGCCCACCTTCTTCTCCTCCGTCTCTCAAACACTTGGGAAATTAAATCCCTTCCGTCACGGTTCTAAAGACACTTCAAATATCGATGATGGTGTCGATATTACGAAGCCCAGGAGGAGAAGGTTCTCTATATCCTAAGTAATATTTGAGTGTATTCTGGATCGTTCTTAAAACACAATTTCGTTGCGCTTATTTGTGAGATTGATGTTGTTCTTTCATTCCGCTCTCTGTTTGTTTTGTACAAAGTCATGATTTGTTCTTTGCTTCTTTTAAGTTTATGATTTGATGATTGTTGAGTGTATGTTGTGAACTATACATTTTATAGCAATTAAGCAGAGGTATATGATTCATTGTTTTTTTCAGTAATTATTTCTTCTCTCAATATATAGTTGTAGATTGATAAGGTTGATCTATGTTTACCATCTCTAAATTAGAAAATGGGCAACAAATTAAGTTAATAAACATTATTTTCAACTTGAGTTTCTTTGTTTTATTCTCTACTTTTTTTTAGAATAAGTCAAGTGTTAAAATTTGAAAATAAAAATAAGATCCAAACACACTTTTAAGAGATGTTTAGAGCACGTTTGGTAGGCAATTCAAATTTTGTTTTATGCTTTCAGATTTACTGAGTTCATGTGTCTGGTAGGTAGCTTGGAATCTGTTTTCGAAAACAGTAAAACAACATTTTTAGGGCATATGTTTGGTAGAGAGTTTGAAAACAGAAATCTAAAAACAAATGATTCAATGAAAACAAAGTTGTATTTTATGTTTTCATATATGTGTTTGATAGCAGATTTAGAAATTGGATTTTAGTTTAAACAGTTGTTTTAAATGTGTTTGATACTATATATATTTATAAATCATAAAACTAGTTGTAGTTACCTACTAATATTCAATTGACAATAAATTATTATTAATTTATTTATGAATATGATTTATGTTTAAAAAATTGTATTAATTATTCTTTTGTAATGTTATATAATTTATAATATATTACATATTACATATTACATTTTTTAAAAAATGAATTGAGTTTATAACATGAAATATTATATTTCTAAATGTTTTTGTCTTTATTTAATCTAATTATGTATTTTAAAATTTAAAATTCAAAATCTGGATACAAATGTTGTTTTCAGAAACAAAATTTGAGTTGTCGGCCAAACACATATTTGTTGAATTCAATTAATCTAAAAACATAAAACAGAATCTAGATTCTCTACTAACGAGACCCTTAATGTTTTGTGTATCTAGATTTTGAATTCAAAATTTTAAAATTCATAATTATATTAAAAAAGATAAAAACAATAACAAATATAGTATTTCATGTTATAAACTCAATTATTTTTATAAAATTAAAATATTATTATATAATATAGGGCTCTTTTCAAATATAGAAAAATGAGCCAAACTATTTACAAATATAGAAAAATTTTACCGTCTATCAGTGATAGATCGCGATAGAATTCTATCGCTTTCTATCACTCAGGCGATATTTTTAGCTAAAACAAGTTCAAAAATTAATTAGTGATACTTTATATTTAGCTTAATATTTAGTGAGTAATTATATTTAATTTTATAGTTTATAAATATATTATCAAACACATTTTGGAAAATTGTTTAAATTGGAATTTAATCTATGAATTTGCCACCAAACACGTATTTGGAATTTAATCAAAAAATTGGAATTTAATCTATGAATTTGCCACCAAACACGTATTTGGAATTTAATCAAAAACTTTTAAAATGTTATTTTGACAAATTAGAAACAAATAACATGATTCCTACTAAAATAAACTTAGCATACACACTTGAAGTCATAGTTTCATAGTTTCGATTCTTCATTTTCGCCCTCACAAATAATACAATTCCTAAAGCAAACAAACATACAAATGTCACACATTCAAGTGTATTAAAGACAAACATTCCTAAAATCTTGAGGTAGTGGACAGCTTTACGCATCACTTGGCACTAAATTTCAGTTCTCATCTTACCAACCCAAAATATCATTCATCAGATAAGCATTTTCCCAGAAAGTGCTAGTGGGGTTGCAACAATCGCCGGAAAGAAGGCGCCATTTGCCCCAATTTTTGGATGCGCTTTACTAGTGTGCTTTATTCGGTTAGGCAATACAAATCCTTGGTGGGTTTTCGTACTAAAGATTAGTGATAACAGACGGAGGAAAAAAGTTAATTTCTTTTTGAAGAAATAAAAAAGTCTCTCCCAATCCCACCCGGACGGTTCATTTCATATCTTCAATGAATTCTGTAGTATTTTTCAATTTCCTTCCCCCCCTTTTGTGCATTCAGTGATTTATTACTTATTAAGCGTCACTGGTCAGTTTGTTTATTCAAGATTGGTGTGTCTCTTGGGATTGGCAATGGCGGCCACTTCCCTTTCGAACCTGCCTTCTGCTCTCTTCCATGGAAATCTGCAGAGAAATGAATTTGGGTTTGTGGGTATGCCGAGAACCACCCCAAGTATCTCAAATCCAATCATAGAGCTCCGGTTGTGAGGTAATCGTTTCTATTTTTCTTCTTTGTAGATTTCCACTGCTCTTTCAGTTGGTTTCATGAGTTTAACTGGGTGGAAGTTTGCGTTGATTCTCTGCTAGATAACATATGTAAGCTTGTGTTCTATGTTCTTTTCACTAATTTTGGAAACCAATCATGGGTTTGGGATTTCTGCTGCCTTTTCATCTCTGTTCGGAGCTTTAGCTTTTGAGTCTCTTTGCGGATGTTTCTTTGTTCAAATGATGTGCAATAGAGATAATTGTTGGTCTGAACTCGAAATTCTTATAGCATATATTATCTTCACTTTCTCTTGAATTTAGCTCTGGGTAATAGTTTTCACTTGTTATTCTTTTGTAGTGGTTTCTTTCTAAATGGTGTTGCAACAAATATGATTATCTATTTGAACTTTCAATCTTCTTCCATCAGTGTAGTTGGTGAATGTGATTGAAGGAAGTACGAATCTTGTACTTTCTCTCTACTCACAGGTTTCTTGTTAACTCAAGGAGACAGAAATTGGTCTGTTATGTTGTGGAACTTGTTGTTTATGGGGCAATCGTGTGAAATGTTTGTATAGATGTCAATCAACTGAAGTTGATGGACCGAAAACAAAAAGAAATCTACTCGACAATGCCAGCAATCTTCTTACCAATTTGTTAAGTGGTGGAAATTTGGGATCTATGCCAATAGCTGAAGGTGCAGTCTCTGATTTGTTTAGCCGCCCACTCTTCTTTGCACTGTATGATTGGTTCTTAGAGGTATTGTCAATCTTTCATAAATTTCTCTCAACTGGAATATTAGTTCCCTATGAGGACACGCACTCACTCCCTCTTATAATGTTAATGTGATGTGCAAAATCATTTTTCAAGAATTTCTGTGCACCTTTTCATTTTGTCTGCTCATGAGATCTAAACATCCATTTTTTTCTATTCATTTTTTTCCTTCATTTGCAGCATGGATCTGTTTATAAACTTGCCTTTGGACCAAAAGCCTTTGTGGTTGTATCAGATCCTATTGTGGCAAGATATATTCTTCGTGAAAATGCATTTGGTTATGACAAGGTAATATATTGAAACCACTTCTCTCTTTCTGTTTGATAGGCAGTGTAATACTCTGCTAGACTTCAGAGGACATGAACCATCTAGATTCTTTTTTCTTATCTTCTATAAGAGTATTTCCTTTACCATCATGATGTTGTTGCTTCTTTTTGTGAAAGGAAAATGTAAAAATGTAAAATAGAATGTCTGGTTAATTGGTAAATTATCAAATATCAAGCACATGAAAGATTCGCTAAATGATAGTGCTGTGATTATTGGTTGGAGTGAATTTGGTCATTTCTCAGTACAATAGAGGGCATGTTAGTTTTTATGAAGAGTTGTTGTCGAATTCCTGCATGTTTTTTTCGGATTAACAGCACTATTTGTGTAATATTTCCATATTAATCAAATATGGTTTGCACTTGTGTTGTCATAACGTCTTATTGCTACTATAAATATACTCAACTAGGGAGTGCTTGCTGATATTCTAGAACCAATAATGGGTAAAGGACTAATACCAGCTGATCTTGACACTTGGAAGCAGAGGAGACGAGGTTAGCAAAATAGAAAATGGAACTTCTTTTTGGGTGATTTGATCAATGTCTTCATTTCAGCTTTACAAACCTGTTAGAGATGTTGATTTATTTCATTTTGAATTACAGTTATAGCTCCTGGATTCCATGCCTTATACTTGGAAGCTATGACCAAAGTGTTCACTGATTGTTCAGAACGATCAATACTGAAATTGGAGAAGCTTCTTGGAGAAGGTGAACTTCAGGAGGATAAAACCATTGAGTGGATAGGGGAGCAGAGTTTTCGAGTTTGGCTCTTGATATCATTGGACTTGGTGTTTTCAACTATGATTTTGGTTCTGTAACCAAAGAATCCCCAGTGATTAAGGTCTGAAGAAAGGAAAACGATCTGCATTATAATCCCACACACTGAAACACTACTCTTTGTTTCACTAACGAAATTTAGGTTACCTCTAAGATGAATATTTTTTTTGTTATAAGTTGAAAACGTGATTTCAAATTGCTAGCCTGTTTTCCCTATTCATAAACGTCTATATCTCTATCTTTATTCAATTCTTAGGGAGAAAATGGTATTGTTCTAAAATCTGCATTACCAGTTGTTCTGTAGTGGGATAATGATAACTTAACGAGTATCTTGGTTGAATGATGACAGTTATAACAAGGAAACCTAACTTTTATTAAGACAAATGAAAGTATCTTAAATGATACTTTTACCTTAAATAATTGTTTTCTAGGCATGTTAACCTTACACATGGTGCCAAGCCCTGATTGACGATGCAAGTTATCAGACTAGGATTTGGAACATCTTTATTACAGGATCCAAGTTGTCTGGTGTCCAGTTATATTTATTTTTCATCATAGACAAGAATTTATGATGGTGATTTTTGTCATTTTAATTTTATGTCTGTTGCATACCTAAAACATGACCATCAAGCTTTCTTATTCAGCACTTTGACAAATATCTTACAGGCTGTGTATGGAACCCTTTTTGAAGCAGAGCATAGATCAACTTTCTATATCCCATACTGGAAAGTACCTTTGGCAAGGTGGATAGTCCCAAGGCAGCGTAAATTCCATAGTGACCTTAAGGTTATTAATGACTGTCTTGATGGACTAATACGAAATGCAAGAGAAACCCGAGAGGTGAGCTGAGGCTTAACACTTAAGTTGCAAATTGTCATTTGGCTTTTAGTTTCTTATTGATAGTAACTTTTAGCATGAAATTTTTTTGCATTCTTTATAAGTTGACTGCTCCATGTTCAGACTGAAATTAAATTTATTGGTCTAACTCTACTCTGGATGACATCTTTGTGTGAAAAGTATCGGGAACTAGTGGCCACAAAGTGAACTCCATTCCAAATACACTCAATAATCCTAGACTTGAAGAGTTATTTTATTCCCCTTCTTCCAAATCAAAACCTTAACTAGAATGCATAAAGTGCTGTACCATAAGACTATGGAAATGTTTTCCATGCAAGTTTGTAGGAATTAAGCTAAATTTCGATCATGTTTGTAAAGGATTCTCAAAGATTGTTTATTTCTTACACCAAAAAAAAATTATAATAATAATAATTAATAAATAAATAAATAAAAATCCTGAACTGCCTAATAGTCTTCAACATCTCTCTACCCACGGCTGTGCTGTGCTTATATCTTGTTGAAAATAACACATTGCTTGAGAAACATATATAATTAGTTCATTGTTGGTTATTGATTAGGACTTACAAGATTCATGAACGATTCTTCTTCCATTTTTCTATAATTCTTTTTCACGGAAAGTAACTAACAAGCTAGTTTTAGAATGTACTCTTTTTTCTCTGAACGTTTTGACCAGTTTTTCCCTTTTTTTTCCTTCCATGTTTGAAGCAAGGCATAGATATGTACTTTGTTTTCCATGTCACAGGTGCCTTTAAGTAGTACACACCTTAGTTACTCATTGTGTAGGCTTGTCAGAACAAATTTGTTTGAAGCAACAGCCTGGACTTGACTTTGGTTGCATCTCCTAACAGGAAGCCGATGTTGAGAAATTGCAGCAGAGGGACTATTTAAATCTCAAGGTGTCTCTTCTATCTTCTGAGAAAATTAATGACTCTAAAGTTTACTTTTCCAGGTATTGGTGTTTTACTTTAGTAGATGTTTCTGAAAAATCATAAACAGCTCATTTTTTATGTCATACTTTTCAGGATGCCTAATAGTCTAAGTGTATACACATATGAGAGTAAGAGGAATAGCTTAGTGAAATGTAAGGCGAGGGATCCAATGTAGGTAGGTGGTTAGGGAGAATTTAAGAGTTAGATTACAATAGAGGGACACTTTTTGGGAAGGAGACTGAAAATTGTTTGTTAGGCAGATATGAAATGACCAGAATGTGTTTTCCTGAATCCACTTTCACATCCATATGTGTAATATTAACAGCTTAGGGACGATCTGATGACAATGCTTATTGCCGGGCACGAAACAACTGCTGCCGTGCTTACATGGGCTGTTTTTTTGCTTGCACAAGTGAGCATTTAGATCTGCCTTGTTGTCATAATTTATAAAATGATATGCATCCAAGTTCTATGATGGCCTCTTTTGTTTAAGATAAGGCCTCAATGTTGGTTTTACAGAACCCTTCAAAAATGAAAAAAGCTCAGGCAGAGATCGATTTGGTTCTTGGCAAGGGAAGGCCAACTTTTGAATTACTTAAAGGATTGAAGTAAGTCATCTGTTTACAATTATTCTAATTAATACTGATTTACCTTTTTTTCAAAGCTTAAGAGATAAAATGGAGACAAATAAATTCAGTTAGTCTGATTTACATAGATTTCTGAGCATTTTTAGTTTCATTGTCTCCATGCTATGATGCCATTGAATCATAGCATTATGTTAATAATTTGCAAGAGGCTAATACATTATCAGGCTGCTGCAATTAGTGTTAGTAATGTCCATGCTGTAATGGCGTTGAATCTTTCCTCATGCAAAGTCTACTTGTTAACATCTGGTTTTGACTGTCATTCACCAAGCTGTTCTACAAATAACGTGCACTTTATACACATTGTTTCTGGTACATCCACAGGATTTAGATTCCATTATGATAGTACATGTGTGAAGCAATAACACTGTACCCAGATAAGAAATTCATTCTTCTTGACAGTGTTTGTTCTCAAATTTATGTTGTTCTTAAATGATAGGAACAAGGTAATGAAATAATCCGAATTAAGGACCGGTTTAGATTGACTTTCTAAATGCTTGATTTTAAGCACTTTTAAAATCAATTCAACACATCCAAAAAAAAAAAAATGAAATCAATTCAAACACAAGTCATCTTCTCTTGAGCCAAGTTTCGAGTCCACGAGAGAGAAAAAATTCCTTTGCCTGCCTCACCACCCTCTTTTTCCAAAAAAGAAAATTTCAACATAAAAAATTTCTTGCTTGAGTGAAGTTTGGAACTTATGGATCTCTGACACGTTGTCAGGTACATCAGACTTATCCTTGCAGAGACTCTTCGTTTGTTTCCCCAGCCACCATTGCTAATAAGACGAGCACTCAAACCGGATACATTGCCAGGTACTAATTGAAAATAATGTTTACATGTAAGTGATGAAAAAGAAAATTAAAGGGAAAATTGCTGTTTAAATCACCATGTCCTGAATATGTTATGAGGAGCTAGATCTAGGCTGTTCGACTTAAGGTTTTGATGATTGATGAAGCATTTTGAATTGAAGAGAAATTCACAGGATATGTAATGTAGTGAAGACGTGTTTTCATGATTATACCATCATTTTTAAATATACTTAAACAAAACCTGTTCCCAGTATTTGCTTATTAAAATATGATAAACCACATAAAATTATAATTATAATTATAGAAGTAAATAAAATAAATAAATAAGTAAAAGGAAATGCTGTAGTGTGAAATATGGATGTTATACAATTTGATAAGCATACAAAACATTTAGTCAAATGATTCTCTCCCCTGCTTTCTCGACCTTAAAGCTATGAGTTCCCGATACGGTTATTATACACTTAAGTGATGTATCCAATGGTAATTATGCAGGAGGATACAATGGTGACAAAAATGGGTATGCAATAGCTGCAGGAACTGACATCTTCATCTCTGTAAGTGAAAGATTGCACTGGAAGTGCTTAGTTCTGAGTGTTTTTAATTGTAATGACAACTGCATTGGTTCTGTATTTTGCAAAGCTGAAAGTATTTTTTACTCTAGAGTGCTACTTTCACACTCTTCCTTTGGCTTTGGACTTCTTGCTCTGAATGTCTTCTACTTCCCTTTCATGTATCTATTCTGTAACCTCTGCAAATCTGTTGCTATAGGTTTACAACCTCCACAGATCTCCATACTTCTGGGAAAACCCTCAAGAATTTGAACCAGAGAGATTTCAAGTAAAGAGGGCAAGCGAGGGAATTGAAGGATGGGACGGTTACGACCCATCAAGAAGCCCTGGAGCTCTATACCCAAACGAGGTAACTAGCCAACCATTGATCCTGATCTAAAACAGTTGCATAACAATTAATATGAGTTGATGATGGAACCATTTCAACGACCATCTCAGATTGTATCAGACTTTTCCTTCTTACCATTTGGTGGAGGACCTAGAAAATGTGTGGGGGATCAATTTGCTCTAATGGAGTCAACTATAGCACTGGCCATGTTACTGCAGAAGTTTGATGTGGAACTAAGAGGAAGTCCAGAATCTGTGGAACTTGTCACTGGGGCAACTATACATACCAAAAGTGGGTTGTGGTGCAAACTGAGAAGAAGATCACAAGTAAATTGATATATAACATTCTTGTTACCCCAAGAATATTTTACACTTATTTGGGAAATAGTTTCTTTCTTCTCATAAAAAGAGAATTTATTCATTAATAATGATGTGTTATAATATGATAACAATAACCAAAATGTGTTGAATCGTTTTGGGTCTGGGATTTCGATTCCAGGACCAACAACTACAAGATTCTCAGAATCGCTTGCAAATTTTCATGGTAGGAAGAGAGCCTTAAGCAGAAATATACTTGTTAAGGACTCTTGGCAGGGCTTGGGATTATAACACCAACTTCTCTAACATAAAAGGAATGTGTTATCCGTCAAATTTGTGGTTTAGAGAGGTAAAAAGTTACCTAAGAAATATGGGTATAGATGTGAGATACGAGTATGACACAAATACAGCAACATGTCAATTTCTAAAAAGTATGGATAGATACATGGAGACATTTTTTTCTTAATAGAATACATGTGTATATATTGATGTATTTAAATTTAACATAAAAAAATATTCTTCACAAAAAAAAAAAAGAAAAAAAAAACTAAACTAATTAACGATATTTAAAAACTAAAAAGATAAAGAGGTATTTAGTTTGGTTTTTTCAAGTTGGGGTTTTTTTGGCCTGTGTATAATTGTGCTCCAAGCTGTATCCGAAATAAATAAATAAACAATATATATCCGACATGTGTTCTTGCTTCCTACTTGAATATAATTTGATCCATGGGAAATTTGTATGGATGACCCAAAAATTTGACGAAAAATGTCAAATGACCTGAATTTTCGAAAAAATGTCAAACGACCCTTTGCTGATGTCAAGATCGGATGAAATTAACAAAATAAATGAAAGCCCATCTCGCTCTCGCTCTCCCCCTCTCTCGTTCTCTCCCTCTCTCTCTCCCTCCCCCTCTCGCTCCCTCCCTCTCCCTTCCTCTCTTTCTCTCCTCTTCCTCTCTCTCGCTCTCTCTTTCTCACTCTCTCTCTATTTTCTCACTCACCGTCACTCTCATTTTTCTCGCTCTCGCTTACTTTCACCACCGTTGCTCTCGCTCACTCTCGGTCATTCTGCTCTCGCCCACCATTACTGTCGCTTTCGCTCTCGCTCTTTTTCACTCTCTCTCACCGGAGTGACTCGTCGTGTCAGAGAAGAAGAAGTTGCCGAAGAAGGAGAAGACGAAGAAGAGGGAGAAAGAGGATTTTGGGAAGAAGAGGAAAAAGGAGAAAAAAAAGTCAAAACGACACTGGAGAAAGGAGGGAAGAAAGGAAAAAAAGAAGGGCAATGGTGTAATTTTACGTGGTCATGACATAATCAAAGGGTCATTTGGCATTTTTTTCAAAAATTAGGTTATTTACCATTTTGGGCCTTTAAAATGGACTTTTTATGCAATTTTCCCTTGATCCATTGCATCCGTCCTCGTTTTGTCATCATCATAGGGAAGGGGGAATGTTTGCTGCTTTTGGATGATGAATGGGAGTTTCTGGACAATGCAGAAAAGGTGAGACGATGAAATTTGTGGGTGATTGAGAAGAACTAGTTGAAATTCAAGGATTCGCGGCCTTTCTGGAGACGGTAAAACAATTACCACCAACAAATTTCATGAAACTGAAATCAGCTTCTGATGAGAAACTCGACATTCTATAGCTGTATTGTGACTGTGAGTTCATTAATCTAATCCACGCTGTGCTAGAATATGTTTTAGCAAATTTGTAAAAAAGTTGGTTGGTACCTTATTCAAGCCTTGGAGGAGCATACTGATAAGCACTTTACATAGTCAAGTGTATAGGAGTAAGAGAGTGAGGGGGGGAAACTAGCATTGACATGAAAAAATAAAAGCGTAGGACTCAAACTTTAGTTAGTCAGAGAGAGCATGGCTAGGTTCTAAAAATTATATAGGAACTCAGCCTAGCAAAAACAGCAGGGTCTTTTTCAAAACAAAATCACTTTTGTGAGACTAGTATCAATATTGCTTTAACAAGTAAAATGTAATCATATACACGAGAAGAATTTGGCTTCTTACAAGTTGCAACAGATTTCTGCTTCTTACAAGTTACAACAGATTTCTGCTACAACTATATAGCCCAAATTGTTGCCCTTCCCCTTTCATGGGGACTGTTTTCTGGACAGCCTAAATAACAAAGTAGCTAACTTATAAATATGCATAACTTCTTTCTCTATATCCGATCTATATAAAGGAAAGAAGCTCAGGTATGAAACTACGTGGCACGTAAAAACTAGAGCCTGTATACACTTTTTGTACAACTCAACTAACCATGTAAAGCAGTCTGTTTCTTCATCAAGTATGTCTTGAAGTACCGCCATGAAGCTGTGCGTGTGCAGATCTCAAATGTTGCTCCTCCTGCAATTATTTTGACAGGTCAAGAATAGTTAACCACCAACAAAAGACTGCAGCACACTTCTATTCAGAAACCAGAAAGATCTTTCTCAAATACATGGAAGTGTTAAATAAACCTGTAAACTATAACTATAACTTGTCGCTGGCCGATAATCCACCTGTATGTAAACACAAGAAAAAAAAATCTTTCAGATATTGGTTAGAGAAAATGTCCACCAAGCATATTCATAGGAATAATGTCAAATACCAGTGTATGAATGCTATTATGCTGCACCCCGAAAAATCCATCATGATTGCCTGCAATTGTATTTAACTGTCCCTGCAAAAGGAAAAAATTGAATTTGAATCAGAAGGAATTAAACAATCTTAATAATCATTGAATAAGCTACAAAACCATAGCAGACTAACCAGCCCTTGAATGCTTTGTTGACTGACATAGTATGATGCATCATGGGGAGGCTCCATCAAGTTCAACTGTACCTGCAATCAGTAGTAGCTTAACAATAGCATCTATGAAGTCACGAGTAACAATGCCAATTAATCTCTTATCCACTCATAAGCTAATAAAATATCCTACCAATCCTTGAACATTCTGTTGGGTTCCATAATATCCGCTCAGGGTCATACTATCTGAGGTTAAACCATCCTGCAAGTAGAAAGTCCAAATAAGAATAAAATCCTTAACCATGATGATAAATGCAAATTGCTATCGAAGTACATAGTAGGGAGATTCAACCATTTGCTGCAAGCTGTCCTGTGCTTCAACAAGTATCATATCTGTTTCTGTTTGTACCTGCAAAGGAATTCTTGAATCAAAAGCGTTTCTTCAGAAAGCTTTTGCGAACAAAAAACGAGACTGCCATGTTTGACTTGCTCACAACATAATTGTAAAAGCTTAACAAATGCTGACTGGAAACCAACCTTTCGTTTTCTGTTTGTACTCTTCTTCTTGTTCGCTTTAGCAGTTATGCTTCCTTGATTCTCCTCTTCCTCGCGTAGACCATGGGCATGAACGCTAGATTCTTCTGGAGCACTCTTTGAGTTGTTAATATTAACACAGTTCTTCAGAGCTTCTACTAATGTACGAATGGCAATATTATAACACTCCTCAGAATGTGATCCTTCTTCACTCAATTCAATTGCCTTCTTACATAAATCATTGTAACGTTGCACTCTGTTCTGTCTAAATTCTGTTCCTTCAGTAATTGGTTCTCTACTCTTTGCATCTTTTGTCCACCTCTTTAAAATATATTGAGATGGGATGCTCCGAAAATCAAGCATTTGTAACACAATCAATGCATGTCTACAAAGAAAACCTTTATATTCAAACAAACGGCAGAAACAAGAAACTTCAGAGTTCAATTTATGCCACCTTACTAAAAAATGCTCATCTTTCTCACAGTCCTGGACTCTGAATGTAGTAATGGTACTATCTTCAATTTCTTTTCTCATACGACACCCAACTACTCCCAAAACTTCAACTTGGAATTTCTTAAATATTGTGTGTGTGTAAATTGCAGACATTTGTTTCTCCCAGGGAGAAGGAGATTTTAAGGCTGGCTGTTTATGCAATGTATCAAAATCTGCTATTGCTTCCTCTTCATACCTATTTTGGAGAATGATTCCATACTGTCTCAAAAACTCTTTCAGCGTAATTTTCTTGTGAATGTATTTGTCAAAGAAAGCATTCATACTATCAGAACGTTGAGCAGTTGACATTCCAGCCAAGAAGATATCCTCCATATAAGTTGGTACCCATTTTTTGCGATCATCATACAGTGACTGAATCCATTCATCATCTTGAAGTTCAAATCTAGTAACCATCTTCCACCATCTCATATCAAACTGCTCATCTGACCACGACTTAAAAATGCACTTATTAAATTTTGCCAAGAAGTTTTCGTGTCGTTTGATTACATGAGAAAGAGTGTCAGGAATCTTTTCCAATATATGCCAAAGAGCAAAGCAATGGCGGGTATTTGGGAACACTTCTTCAATCGCTAATTTCAAGGCTTTGTCTTGATCAGTAATAATAACTTTGGGAGCTTTCCCACCCATTGCTCTAAGCCATGTCTTCATCAACCAGGTAAATGTTGGTTTAGTCCAATCTGCAGCCAGTGCACAACCAAGCACCATTGACTGCGCATGATGGTTCGCCCCAATGAAAGGAGCAAAGGGAAGCTTATCGTTGGTTTTAATGTATGAGATATCAAAAGAAACAACATCAGTGAAACTAACATAGTCGTTTCTACTTTTGGCATCAACCCAAAACAAGTTTCTCAGACGCTGCTCTTCATTTAAGTCTATAGCATAGAAAAAGTAGGGATTCTCCTTTTGGATACGTTTAAAGTATTCGAGCAATATTTGGGCATCCCCCTCATCAAGAGCTAAATACCGGCCTTTGTCAAACTGAAAAGTCGTGTCAATCTGTGGGAAACTGAAATTTCTATACCCACCACATTTTTTTGACATCTCAACATACATCCTCCGTGTTCTTTCACTAACAGCATGCAAAATGTCGATGTTATTCTTCTCTGCCAGCTTTACATTCCTATGGATACGAAAATGATATGCAAGAGCAGGTAAAAGCTCATGATTATGATCTTTTATGAATTCATGAATAATCCATCTTCCATCTGGCCTTCTCTTCACATGCATGCTGGCTTTACAGTCAGTCTTTTTCACACTCGGCCTTCGGCTATTTCCACTATCAGATTCAGGAGTGACTCCATATCTTGAACATGCAAATTTTGCATCAATAAATTCTTTTGATTTCTTTGAGCGTCGACTATTCTTAATTGATGTGGTGAATCCCATTGATTTGGCATATTCTTGATAAAATGTGTATGCGGCTTCATGGGATTCAAATTCAATTCCACTGTGTGGCTCAAAATCTATATCCCCTTCAAACGGGATGTCCTTCTTAGGTAAACTAACAATTCGACCATCTGTATCTTGCATTTCAGCCACAACGTCAACCATTTTTTCAGCAGAAAGAAGTAGAGTCTTCACATTTCACCTAGATGCTGCCACATAATTCATTCCTTTTCATCATAGCATAATTTAAGATCTGTTGCTTTGACTGAATTTCCCTGTTGGTAATTTTCATAATCCTGAAATGATAGAAGGATCACATTTACTTCACCTGACATAAACCTCAATGCATAATACAATAGACTTTCAAATCCATTATTCAAATCCACTCCTATGAAGATTACCAATATACGTTTGTTTACAGCTTGCATTTTTAAAATCATGGATAATAATTAAATGCCAACATTCACATGATCGAATACTTCAAAAACAGTTGGCCCAGTAAACAAACCTGATGGAAACTTTTCAAGTAACTCAACTCAATCACAAACAAATACGAGGCATCTGATATATAAAAATATACAGCTAGATAAGTTGCATTGCACATACGCTACATCACGGCTGATATTAAAAGCTGTAAAAAACTGCAATTTTCTGTTTCTTAGAAATCCTTTGTTGAAAGGAACTCGTTTTTCTTTTAACCTTAATGAGTTTAAAGGTTCCCACTTTACACAAGTAAAGCGTCAACTCTCACACCGACTACAAGCACCAGAGACATGGTAGCAACTAAGAGACAAAACTCTAGAAGTGATTATCGACAGAATCCCAATTCAAGAAGTCAAGAGTATTATAACGACCCAATCTCCCAACACTGATTGAGAAACCAAACATACAGAAAAAGAAAACAAAAACCCCCACATATCGAATTAACTAAAATCAGAGGGATGGGGAGAAGAAGCAACAATAGAATGGGACATTTCCCAAATACTATCAAGTACACTAGACATAGAGAAACAATTCTACATCGACACTGCCAAAGCAACCAAACAGGCATATAAAATTGGAAACCCCAAGAGAAAACACTATCAAGACAGCATCAGAATCGCGGAAAAGTGACACAGAAACCCAGCAGTGAAGACTAAAACAAAGAGCAAAGAAGAAATTGAGATGAGAAGTTGAGAGAGAGACCTGAAGAAGAATGTTTTTCATGGGAATCCGGGAAGGGAAGAAGGTGTAGAAGGTGAGCAGCGAGTGGAAGAATTGCGCGAGTGGGGAAGTGGGGATTCTTCGATTGGGAAATTAGGGTTTGAAACTCACTCGCCGATTGAGAATTGTGGGGAAGAGCTCGGGAGAATTGGGTCAATTTGGATTCCAATTTCAACTTCACTCGCTTTTTGGTAATTCTTGTCACGCTCTGCTCCGTCGCCGCAAAATTCACGAACAAACAACAAACCTTCTTTACCTCGAAGAAAAAATAACACTCAATTCAATTATACTCTCCGACTTCTAATATTTTTATTAAAAAATTATTATAAACAAAAAATATATATATATATATATCATGCCATTAATAGTGCTATAAATTGTAAAAATATATTAGTGTCATGGAATGAAAATTATAATTATTATTTAATCAATTTCGATAAATTTTAATTTCGAAACCTAATTTTAAAATTTATTAAGAGTACAATTAATATTAAAAATTCTAATTACTATTAACCAATTTCGATAAATTTTAATTTTAGAAACCTAATTTTAAAATTTATTAAGAGTGCAATTAAGATTAAGTAACTGGAAGTAGTACAAGAGCTAAATGATATTTTAACCATATTTTTATTATACGTCAAGATTTTTACTGTTTCAAAAGTTTCATTTGTTATCCTTTTAAGGACCCGTTTGGATTGACTTGAGAAAAAAATGATTTTCAAAAAACTCATTTTTATTTAAACTCTTTTGATAAAAAGCTATTTAAAATACACTTCAAAATCTATTTTGAGTGATTGTCAAATACGCTAATTTTTTTTTCAAAATGACTTATTTTTTAAATTAAACACTTGAAAATGTATTTCAAATACATCTAACTCTTTCTGCCACCATCATTCTAACAACGTGAGGTGGGTGAGTTGCACTAAAAATTGAAATGTTTGTGAAAGAATGTGTGTGAATGTGAGAGAAGAGTTGTAGAAGATTGGAGTTCATGGAAGTTAGAAGGATTAGGAGAAAAAAAAATGATTGACTAGCATATGAATATAACTTATTCATACCAACCGAACAACAAAGCCAACAACCAAATCATCCCCTTCAGAGATAAAGGGAATAACAAAATTTGAAAAGAAGTCAAAGAAGCTAAGATATAGACTCAAACATATACTTTCATCTTAAATGGTATGAAATTTATCGAGTAATCATTGTCTTCGTTTGATTATCTTGCGTTTCTTTATTTATTAATTTATTGTAGTTGATCATAAGAGTGAACCTTCAAATTTGGTAGGTACATAATTTGATACTATTTTTTTTCCAAAATGACGTCGTTGTGAACGTAATTAATTTTAAGGTTAAGGTTAGAAGTTAAATTTTAAAATACAACTATTTGAAAAAAAATATATATATAATTTGAAATTTATTCAAAAGTTCAACAAATAATTGAAACTACATATGAACACATTTACCTCTTTTTTTAAAAAAAATATATAAAAACACACCACGATATCACATTTACATTTTTTTTTCAGCTAGAAAGTTAACAGAATGGTTGTTATGAAAGTATTTTAAAGGTTGCAGGTAAAATTAAAACTTTTTAAAACAACCTAAAACTTCTGAGAATATTATGTAATTTACCATATTGTTTTAAAAATATATATTTTTTCTATCTCTAAAATTTCAAACTTATTTTGTTCATAAACTTAGTTTAGTTAATATATAAACCAATGGAGTTGTAGATTCAACCTTTAACCACTCAATCAAAAGACAAATGTCAAACATGTGGAGTGAAGAAATTGAATGATCTAACATCTTCATTGAATATATATATATATATACACTAGTTGGAGTAGACTAAGGTGCATTTGGATTGACTTTCTAAGTATTTATGAATGCAAAAAAAAAAAAAAATGTTTATAAACACTTAGAAAGCGTCCTAAATTGCAATTTAATTAATATTTGAATTAAAATTTGGGATTTTTTTCATAAATAATAAAATAATAAAACTATTTACAAACATAACAAAATGACAAAAAGTTTACTCATCTCAAAGTGTGCTTTTTGCTATATTTAAAAATAGTTTCATTATTTTATCATTTAAAATAATTTTCCTTAAAATTTTATAAATTCTCCAATTTTAGAACAGGAACATGAATAATCATTATCCATCCCTGATTTTTATACTCTGAATTTTGAAAATGTTTAGCCGTTAAAAGAATCTATTATATAAAGTTCAAAATTTAAAGATGGATTAGGCATTATTAAACATTAAAAATCCATTAGACTCAACTAGCCAGCATATAGCATGTGTTAATGATCGAGCGACTTGTGGTTCAAATTTCCTAACCCTATTGTACTTTTAAAAAAAAAACAATTAAAAATAATAATTAAGAAAATATATAAGACAGTTTAAAATTTAAGAACCTGAATAATTAATAACTTGTAATTTGATCCACAATTATTTAACTATTTTTGGTGTTTAGAGTTTTTAAGTATTTTTATTTTAAGAGAGAATAAATAAACACACGTATGTAAAGTTGTTTTTTGAGACCCAGATGTTATAACTATAATCAATAAATTGAATTAATAGTGGGGGGTGGAAAGACCAATGTTAAATTCGAAGTAGAACTCTACACAAGCAACGAACCTATTTTGCTCTCTTCTGCAAGTAGATTACTCATGTGACTGTTTAAAGTTTGGCATGAGCTTCAGGACATTTCCTGGATAGCAACATAAGCATCTCTCCTGTAAAAAATGAACAAAAATGTATTTTTATGAATAAAATGAAATAGAAGAAAACTATATTGATGAACTTCACATGCTCAATTTAAATGTGATAGAGATTGAAAGAGACCATGGCTTGACTTACCAAACAAAAACTCAGTTCTAAGTCAGATCCTGCTCCTATCCAAAGTGATGCTGAGTTGTTCCGCAGGGACAAGCGATGTCACTTGAACCCAACAATGTAGGACAATGCATATCCTGTTAAACAAAATTGTTCCTTTTTTTCCTAATAAGAAACAGAGCTTTTCATTTCTCATATGAAAAACATGTGAAAAAAAGAACAAAACTCGAGCACTCTCCACGTATTAATGACAAGTTGTAAAAAATTACAAAGGGTAAAGGGAAAAAGGGGTGCACACCAAGTTGAGACCTAAAAACTTAAGACATCGCCCGAATTTCCTCCCACTTCCTATTTCTTCCTGAAAAAGAACTCTGTTAGTCTGCTCTGGCCAACATTTCCATAACAAGGCTTTGATGGCAGTGAACCAAAAAACAAAAGAAAAACTTCAGCTTCTTGGAACTGTCTACCGAGCAAGTGTTCTAAGTTCTCTTCCATCTTACTCGACGGAATTATTGAACCAGAAACCTTTTATTCCAGCTCTGCGTACTCTAGTTACACCTTAAACAAGAAACTAACACTGCATAACAATTTGTATTCAAATAAGTCTTGTTTCCAACTAATACTGTTTGGGTCAAGGAATCAAACATATAGGCTAAATTGGTATTACGTTATCATCTTTCAATAAGAACCATGTAAATAAAATAAATGACAATGATGAGGTACAGCATATTTCTTTTATGATACAATCACTTACGAGGACCAACATTTAGTATATCTCCAGCCACTAACTTGGAAAGTACATTCTATTTTTACAGACTAGAAGAATGTGTTGTTTCCTGCACCTGCAAAATGATCGTTATAACCGACTCTTCATGTGCAAAGTTCATTTTATGGCTAAATACAAATAGATACATTTATTTCCACTGTGAAGCACCTTCGCTATGATTAGGGTTAATCAGGCATGTCTTGATGCATCATCATGCAACTGAGTTGTTCGTACATTGGGATCGTCCTGCCACAAGGAAATGTATTGAATGTGGATGACATATAAATTGCATGACCCAGTGGAAGATATCCATTGTGTTCAGTAAACTAACCCGAATGCCATAGGTGAAACCAGCTGGTGTTCGGAAAAAATCCATTTGTCCCTGCAGGAACAAACCGCTTTTGTAAAATGTGGTGACTAGAACACAAATAGGCTGACTAACACGCGTCTCAAAATGTAACATACCAGTCCATGAATACTCTGTTGAGCAGCGTAATAACCATCATGGCTAGGTGCTATTGAGTTTAATTGACCCTATAAATAAAAGAACCCAGCATTTCCAATAATTACCAACAGATGAGAATGGGATATAGAGATCATATATTTTATTCTAAGTTTGAACCGACACATATACATTTTTGTGTAACCATAAAGCTTACCAGCCCCTGGATGGCCTGTTGATTTCCATAATAATTATCACGGGTAGGTGCCATTAAGTTAAGTTGTACCTGAGGAGATAAGAGTGCATGGAACTGAAAACTTTTCCAGTTTACTAATTAAGATGCCAAAGAGAGAATCATACCATTCCTTGCACACTTGGCTGTGCACCAAAATAGCCATCAAGGGTTACTGCTCTTGAGCTTAATTTGTCCTGAGAAAGAGAGGGGAAAGAATCATCTATATATTGACAATCGTTTGTAGTTTACTTTACCTTTATGTAGAACAATTTTTAAAAAAGCATTTAATCAGTTATAATGCCCCGGCTAAAGGGGTTTAAAAGCACACACCGCAATCCGTAGAAAGATATTTCGCTTGAGCTCCCCTCTCTTTCTCATTTGGTCCGTTGTATTGTGGTGGATGGTAAGGATAAATATTTTTGGGAAGATCTGTGGGTGGGGGATAGCGCCCTCTGCTCCGCGTTTCCTCATCTCTATCACTTGCCATCCTTTAAAAATTGTCCGATTCTGATTTTTTGGTCTGGTCAGGGAGCTTTGTGTCTTTTTCTTTCGGGTTCTGTCGTAATTTATCCAATAGGGAGATGACAGAGGTTGCCTCTCTTCTTTCTTTATTGGAAGAGTGCAATTTTAGGGTGGGGAGAAGGGATGTTCGTGTCTGGAGTCCTAATCCTATTGAAGGCTTTTCGTGTAAATCTTTCTTTAGGTTGTTATTGGATCCCTCTCCTGTTAGTTAGTCAGTCTTTGATGTGATTTGGAGGATGATGATACCAAAGAAAATCAAGTTCTTTACCTAGCAAGTTTTGTCAGGCCATGTGAATACTTTGGATAGGCTTGTTAGGAAGATGACTTCGTTAATGGGTCCTTTTTGTTGTATTCTTTGTCGGTTTGCGAGTGTAATGTGGATTTGTTTCTGGCGGGAGTTTGATGTTCAGGTTGTTGGACAATGGAATATTTGTGTGGTGATCGGGCTCCTCCATCCGCGTTTTAGAGAGAGAGGCCATTTTTTGTGGGTTGCTGGGGTGTGCGCTTTATTGTGGGATATTTGGGGGAGAGAGGAACAATAGAGTATTCAGAGGTTTGGACATGGACCCGAGTGAGGTTTAGTCCCCAGTGAGGTTTCATGTTTCGCTTTGGGTTTCGATTTCAAAGCTTTTTTGTAATTATTCCCTAGGTAATATCTTACTTAGTTGGAAGCCCTTCCTGTAGAAGGGGTGCTTTTGTGGGTTGTTTTTTGTAATTATTCTCAATGAAAATTGTTGATTCTATTAAAAAAAAAAAAAAAATTATAATGCCGCAAGTCCTTTTTATTTCCAAAGATAAATTTGAACATTGACAAAGTTCCAAACGAGACACTACCACAAGAAATAGAACTAAATAAGTGAACCCTGAAAGATTGCTGGAATTTGGAAGTTGGAAAGAATTTCCTAAAAACAGAAGTGGAAGGTCAAATCAACTTCAATAAAAAATTTGAGCAGGTGGTCATCTTAAATTCTTTAGCAGGATTTCTGTGATCGAAGGTTTTGGGAACAATCTTTCCGCAAAATCTGACTTTGCACCTCATGAATACAGAGAAAAAGCTTCAAAGGAACTTTCCAACACAGTTTTGGAAAGAAAAAACTGTCTAGGAAAAACGTTATCCCATTTGTCCTTGGTTCTCAAAAGTATCAACGTTGGAAATCAAGGGCTGTCCCTCTCCTTCCAGATGTTTTCAACCAGAAATGAGGTGGAGGAAACAATTAATCACCTTTTCTCCCTTTTGCTAGTTTTTGCTCGCAGGACCAATCTCCTAAACTGTTTATCTCTCCCACTGTCTCCAGTGTAATCACTGAAGTTATTCGTGTTTGGTGGTTTGGAACTGGAAAAGCAAAATCTTACGATGAAATAAGATTAAATCAACTCCCCACCCCATACACACAACTCTTGTGGAATTACTTTTCCATTGAATGATGTTTTATTCTTCATTTCTACTTTTGAAAAGAAAAAAAATCGCAGTACTTCATTTCAATATCTCACATAGGTTGCTCCAAGATATATTGAATTAGCCTTAGTTTATTAACTCACTCCAATAGTCACCTTTGGGGTTCATTATAATTCCCTACAGACCTAAGAATTCAGAAAATGATAATCCTGTATAATGTATCCCAAATGAACAGGATCAATATAAGCAAAAGTTAAAAACTGACGTGAGTTATTTTATAAGAATAATAACGATGGTGAAAGACTGATAGACAAACCATCTGCTGCAAGCTATCTTGAGCTCCAACAGTCATGACATCTGGCTCGCAATTCACCTGAAATTCAAAAGTGTCATTTTCAACAGTCAACACAGTCCTTGAAACATAAAAACCCAAACTGCTAACAACTAACCTTCCTTTTCTTAGTTGGATTCTTTTTTTTGTTTGTCTTGCCCATGTTTCTAATCTGACTATCTTCTTCAATGCAGAGCAGACCATGAGCTGCTGATGTACCAGCTTCTAAAAAAGTTCTATTAGAATTATTAACACTAACACAATTTCCAAGAGTTTCATCGAGTGCATGTACTGCAATATTGTAACTCTCTTGGGACAAAGATCCCTCTTCAATCAATCTCAATGCTCGCTGGCATAGATCGTTGTATCGTTGCACCCGAGATTGTACTGGCTCAGGTTCTTCTCCCATTAATTGTCGGCTCTTAGCATCTTTTGTCCACCGCTTTAAAATATATTGAGCTGGAATAGTAGAAAGTTCACACTTCTGAAGAACAACCATAGCATGTCTACAAAGGTAACCTTTATATTCATACAACCGGCAAAGACAAGAAACTTCCGATTTCAATCCATTCCATACAACAATGAAGTCTAGATTCTTTTCCAAGTCTTGAACTTGATAGGTAATGCTTTTCTCATCTTCCTTTACCTTCCTAGGAAAGCAAGCAACAGCACCTAAGACCTCAACTTGAAACTTTTTAAATACCGCATGTGTGTACAGTCCCGAAACACTCTTCTCAAATGGTGAAGGAGATCTTAAAGTGGGTTGTTTGTTCCATGTATCAGAATCAGCTTTTGCTTCCTCTTCATACCTATCCTGTAAAATTGTTTCATACTGTTTCACAAATTCTTGCACAGTGGTCTTCTTGTGCAAATACTTATCAAGGAAGGAGTTTACACTTTCAGATCGTTGTGGCATGGACATTCCAGCCAAAAAGACATCTTTCATATATGTCGGTGCCCAGTGTCTTCGATCTTCACATAAGGACTGAGCCAATTCATCTTCTTTGAGTTCAAATCTATCAACCAGTTTCAACCACCTTTTCTCAAACTCTTCATTTGTCCATGACTTGTAGATGCATTTTTCAAATTTTGCCATGAAATTCTCATGTCGTTTAATTACATTACCAAGGTTTTCAGAAAATTTTCCTAATACGTGCCACAAAGTGAAGTGATGATACACATTTGGAAGCACCTCTTGAACGGCTGATTTCAGTACTTTATCATGGTCGGTGATAATAACTTTTGGAGCTTGTCCACCAATTGCTTTCAACCATATGTGCAATAGCCAAGCATACGTTGCTGGAGTTTCATCTGATAGCAAAGCACATCCAAGCAACATATATTGATAATGTTGATTCACTCCAACAAAGAAAGCAAGGGGCAACTTATATTTGTTTCTGATGTAGGTAGTATCAAGAGAGACTACATCATTAAAATAAATATAGTCGTGCCTACTTTTTGCATCAATCCAAAATAAATTCCTTAACCGGTGATCTTCACCAATATCAACAGCATAAAAGAAGTTAGAGTTCAAATTCTGCATCTGAGTAAGAAAGTCAAGTAAAATCCTTGCATCTCCAGCATCAAAAGCCAAATTGCGAACTTTGTCAAATGGATTCTTGGAGTCACTCTTGAGTCCTACTACATTTTTGTATTCAGCAAATTGCCTAGCCATTGCAGCATACATCTTTCTTGTTTGTTCACTGACAGCTTGAGCTGGTAAAAGCTCATGGTTATGCTCCTTAACAAAACTATGTATAACCCATTTACCATCTGCCCTCCTCTTCACGTGCATGCTAGCTTTGCAGTCTGTCTTTGCACATGCTCTTCGACCAGTTGAATTTTCACTTTCTTGCTTAGTTTGCCTTACACGTGGACGATTGAAGGATTTATCATACTCTCTCTTCATGCCATAACGGGAACAAGCAAATTTTGCATCAATAAATTCTCTTGATGTCTTTGAACGGCGGCTATTTTGTATTGCCGTGTTGAATCCCATAGAGCGAGCATATTCCTGATAGAAGGAATATGCTTCACCGTGTGATTCAAATTCCATGCCAGGAAGTGGCTCCAAATTTGTGTCCTCTTTAAACATTACCATGTCTAACATGGGGGAATTTAAATCTCCACCATCTTCAACATGCATCCCATCTGTAGCATCAACCATATTTCCACTCTCTATAACTCCATTATGGAGTTTTTCTTCCACATCCAACATATTATTCATTCCATTTGGTTCTTCATCTTTGTCGTGCTCACCAGAAGGTAGCCTAAGATCTATATCCATGGTGAGAAGAGTCAATGGCTAATGAATTTCGGAGATACCTGAAATGGACATTAAATAGTGAACATCTTAAAGACTAAAATTTGACTTTGACTTTTATACACATAAACAGAATCATCTAAACTGGAAAAAAGAAAATCACAGCCTCTAAGTTATAAGGTCTATACCTACTATGCCCATAACCATTGGAGCAGGTTATTGCTGCTTGCTTGCCTATGGTGAACTCTACAACATCATTTCACAAAATCAAAGGCTGTTTTGCATGTAGATGAACTAAAATTTAATATCTTGAGATAACAACAGTAGATTTCCATTCTTATATTTTTATCTCAACAATAATATTTTGAACTCTCTGTCATTGAGATTTCAAACTTTCACAATGAACCAGAAAGACCTGCAGAAAATTGCTAATCATCTATGTATTGAAACCCAATAAGACATACAACATAATTCTTCCAATGACGCTGAATGGAATGTTACATGAAGTCTTATTCTCCTCATAATGGTAGATTTACAAAATAATAATTGGAAACGAAAATAGAACAATTTGTAATTTACAAAGTTAGCAATGGAAAGAGGGAAATATAACTACACGCTTAATCATCTATCCAATATCATAGGAAGGACATTTACTGGTCCGCTCCCTACAACAAAAAGAAGAAGTAGAAACAAACAAATAAAACGACGGAGTATCTGTAAATTGCTTTATATAACTAATTAATTAATTAATATTTTTTTAAAAAAAAAAAACCACCATTAAACGCAAAGAAGCAAATTTTTTTAATGTCATTGTATCTTCAAAACTTCATTCCAATTTCTACTGGTACTTTAGATCCATATTTCCTGAAGTGATATCATAAGGATCAGATCATTGAATATTTGAGTATTCTACTGGACAATGAAAATGACACAATGCCAAATTAGTTCAATTTTCAACTTCACATCATACTGGTCACTAGACACTAAAGTAGTATCACCGGCTCATTCATGCCGGAACACTTGGCAAACTGTCGGCACCTCAATTGGTCGTAATACCGCCTAGCTATAAGACAAAAACTAAAAGAAAGGTTGTTGAGCTGGGCTTTGGGCTGGCACGTAGCTTGAAGATTTACATCAGAAGTGGCCAAATACAAGTTAAATTTATGTCTGATACTGACGAACTGATCAAGCTCGGTATAATTTTGGGCATCTTAAACCGTTGAAGTAGAAAGTTGAAGGAGCATTCATCGAGACCAGAACTACACCGATATAGGTTGCCCTCGAATTAAATCTGAAGCCACAGTAATGTCGTAATATTCCTCTCGGTGTTGAAGTTCATCACTCAGATGAAGTTCGCCGGTGGAGATTTATCGCAATAAGGCAGGAAGCAGAACTTGAATTGTCAAAAAACCGGCAAGTTGGAAACACATGCACTTCCATCCAGCAGCTAAAAATTTCCACAACATCGACAATACACAACACTTTCAATCCTCAAAACTTCAACATTCATTTTCGTAAACTTCCCATCATCGCAATCCCTCCCTTTTTTTAATTTTCCTACTTCCCCAACAACAAAAATACCCCCCCCCCCCTCAAACCCTGCACTTTCTTGAGAAACAAAGAACATGATTGTTACGAACAATAATTCCACCCCATACAAATGCAAGCATAATACACCAAACCCAACAAGGTTCAACATGGGAAAATCTCAAGCAAATCAGAGTCAACAAAAGAAGAAAAAAAACTGAAAGAAAGAAAGAGAGCATCAAATAAACAGTTCGTAATGGGGTTTGAAGAGGGAGTGAGGGGGAAAAGAGAGAAAAAAAGAAGAATGAAGAAGAAGTTGGACCTGAAGTGCAGGGCATATAGAGAATCTCTGGGGGAGTGAAGAAGCTGGAACAAAGAGGCGAGCGAGTGGGGGATGTCGCCGCGAGTGGGGCAAAGAGTTGAGAAATTTTGGGAAATTAGGGTTTGTAAACCACTCGCCGCTGGCAGAAGGGGATGTTTGTTTTCTTCACGATGGATAATTCGTCACTCGCTTTTCTCTCACTCGCTTTCAACTTCGTTTTTCTTTTTTTTTTTCTTTTTTTTTTTTTCTTTTTTTCCCTTTTCTTTTTCTTTGACGCTTTTACCCCTTTTGGCGCGTTGGCCATTTTCGATTTATTATTTATTTTGCCGGCGTTGTGTATATACCCATTAGTTTGTTGATTAAAAAACATAAACTTTTAATGAATATACTTTTAATTAAATTTAAATAGTAAATATTGACATAAAATTTTGGGAAATTGTTGTGTATAGAGAAAAAAGTGCACCCCACGCTTTTGTATTTCTCACTTTTTTTTCTATATGTGTAATTACTTTTGTTTTTTTCTATTTGTGAAAAGATTCCTAAAATTTAAAAGTAAACAAAATAGATAATATATTTTATTTGATTAAATATAAAATATATCGGTGCAGTTGAAAATCTTTGAAATATAATTTTTTTAACATTATGCATACATTTAGAATTTTCATGAACATGTTTAGACAAAAATTTTAATTTTTCATGCATAAATCTAGGTTTTTCATGCTTAGGCACAAATTTATATTTAACATTAGGCAAAATTTCTTTAAACATACATGAGGTGGCTTTAACAAAAGTAGTACTCTTACTAGTAGATGAACAATTTTCATTCACGTAGCCTAATTCCCTCTTGTTATTACAAGGTTTACTCATGTCAATAATTTCATCCAACTTTTGAGCGCCAATAGTCAATTTTTTATGGACTCTTTTGCAATTTCAAGTTCTTTATTAGCAAGCAATTCTTTTTCTTTAAGCAAATGCAAAAGATCATTTTTCTCATGACTATCACATTCAAGAAATTTAATCTTATCAACAAAAGAAACTTTCTTTTTTTCTAATGCTATATTGCTAGTTTCCAAATCAATAATTCTATTTTTCAAACTAACAATTTCATATTTTAGTTCTAAAGAACAAGATTTAAATTTCTCATTTTTATCCCTCGAATCATCCAATTCAACATTCATTTCACGAGATAAAGATTTGAGTTCATCGTTTTCAATTTCAATAAACTTAATTCTATCATTTAATGCATTTTTCTCAACACAATCATCAACCACATTAAGCAACAAAATATCATTAGCTCCATTTTTCAAACATGCATTTTCATCCATCAAAGATTTATTCTCAATAGATAATGTCTTAAACTTCTTTGATAATTTCAAATATTTAGAACTAACTTTTTCTAAATCATGTTGCATACTTTCAAAAACTTCATATAACTCATCATAAGATAAAGATTTGTGATTTATCTCATCTTCATTGGTCTCATCACTGGAGTTATTATCCGAATGGGCCATCAAGTACAAAGAGGACTTATCACATTTTTCGTTTTTCACTTTATGGAACTTTTTATCATTATAAAAATTATAATTCTCCTTCACATCAAATAAATCATTAGTAGTATAAGGAGAATTTTCTACACTATACATATTATCAAGAAAATTCCAACTATCATATGCATATTCAAAATGTAAGATTTTTTCACATACTTTTCTATCTAATGCACAATATATGATGTTTACAGCTTTAGCATTAAAAGTAAAGCAACTCATTACTCAATTTCAATTTAGATAAATCATGCTCACAAACATACATAATGTTAAAATCAATAGCAAGCAAAATTGTTTTCATTTTCTTTTTCCAAACATCAAAATTTTTACCATTATAGAAAGGAGGTGTATCAACACATTGACCTTCTAAAGTTGTCATAACTCTAGCAATTAAGCTTTCAAATAATTTTTCAAAATATTAATGAGATACTTTATATATCAAAATAATATTTGAAAAATGATTTATGTAGAAGAGTTACCAGCTCTAATACCAATTGTAGGATCGACAACCCTAGAGGGGGTTAATAGGGTTTATTTAAAATAATTAAAAAAAATTCCTAAAGTGGACCCAATTAAACAAATTAATATACCTTTTACTAGCAAGTAATTTAAATAAGGATTATATGCAAATAAATTCAATGCAAAATAACCAATAAATTAAAACTAACACCTTTAAACTCCTATTTAATAATAATAATAAGATTGGTAAAACATATGCAAATTTAAGAACTACCAATCAAAGTAAACAAATACGACAAATTAATTTCAATGAATAAATTTTGCAATTAATTTCATGCAATAAAATATAATAAAAATTAATTGCAAAAATAAATAGGAGGGGCTAGAGAAATTGACATCGGGCACAATCGACCTACATCTACTTCTGAAGCTCCTCTTAGGTATGTAACTACGAACTTGACTCTTTCCACGGCTTACAGTCGAATCGTTATAACGTTCCTTTTTCGGGCGCAAGAACAAACCCGATCCTTTTCACGGTTGAGGATCAAACCCTTACAATTGTTTTGGGTTCAAGAGTAACCCTTTACAATAGATTTGAAATGAAGAACAAGATGAAAAACTCTCTTCAAGTGTGGAATTACAAATTTAAACACTCAACAAATAAATCCTCACAATACAATATTTCTCTCAAGAATAAGAAGAAAAGAAAAAAATAATGAGAGCTTTGAGAGAATAAGAATGGTGGCTTTGAGGATTGTAAAAATATGTAATGGTTGTAAAAATTTGGAGAAGACGAAGTGTTAAAAAAGAGAGAAAAGTTGTTGGAAACCATATTAAATTTGGACCATTGGATGATGTTAAAAGAAAATTGAATAGTGGAGATTTAAACTCAATTAGCCGTTAGACACAAACATAAAATAATATTAAATTTATTTTCTTTTAAAGACAACTAGCCGTTAGACACAAACATATATAATAATATTAAATTCATTTTCTTTTTAAAACCAACAAAAACTCAAAAGCTCACTCTGTGTCATTTATCTATTTCTCCACTTGTCATCCTCTAGTAGGTCTACTTTGATGATTTGGCCGCCACGTCATCACCTCAAATATTTTTCCGTTAAGCTTGTTTTGGCTATATATTTTTCGTTTGAACTCCGATTTGAGTGATTCAAATTGCGTTGGAATCGTTGTTCCAAGCTCTACACAATAAACACTTCAAAACACTCAAATTTTTATTAAATAAAAGCAAAATTTTTATCATCAAAATATTAATTAATTAATTAATTTGAGATTAAGGGCCAAAAAGCCAACAACTCTCATGGGGTAGGGAGGTCCTAAGCCTAATAACACCAGAGGAACTCTCGTTCTTTGAGGTATTGGGATGTTGAGTGGAAAAATCTCTTGGAGTGGTTTGAATTTCGGGTGAAAAAAGATTGATTGTTGAAAAGGAGGCTTCAATCCCTTTTATAGGCTTCAAAATGAGTTAGGTAGGGCCAAAATCCACGTTCCCACGGCTCTCCAATCAAATCGGCACTGAAAAACGGCTGAAGACCAAGTATATCGCAACTGTGGGCGACTGGTTCATCATTTCTGAAATTAGGATTTTGATGCGGGCGCATCGAAAGCAATTTCTGCAAATTAGCCAAAAATCAATGTAAAAAACCTCTAAACAACCTCAAATTGGTAAAAATACACTTCTAGCACTCAAAGACCCTACTGTTCGTCATTTTGCCCATTTGGGACATATTTTTTGGATTTTAACATGCAAAAGACCGTTTTAGCTCAGAAAAACTACTAAAATAAAGCTTTAAAACATACATTCCATGACATGTATCAATCTACTATTGATATACTAATGTTATACTTGAAATGGATTTGTAATGAGTGTGGATATACTATTGATGCACCAATGATATACTTGAAATGAATTTTTAATGACTACTAATATATTATTCATACACCAATGTTAAATTTTAAATGAATTTGGAATAAGTGTCGATAAACTACTGATACACCAATGTAATACTTAGTATTCAATTTTGAACAAATGATGATATACTATTGATACACTAATTTATACTATATATAAATGGGGCAAAAGGGAGAGAATTTTTATATATCCTTTTTGCCCTCGCATTTTTTTGTAATGACCATTTTGTCCTTATACCCCTACATTTCAAATCCTCTTTTAGAAGACGCCTCAACGGTAAATAGTTGTATCATAGATTAAAACCTTTTTTTTGGCAAAGAATGAGACTTAAAGTTTAATATAGTGAAAAGGATCCATTTTTTGCCCGATAAAGACAAGGATGAGCTAATTCTCCAAAGTAAAGAAGAAAATGAGGCTAGCAGTGTTGAAAAAGAGACATCGTGGCACCCAAAACTCACTACAAGAATTTGCCCTTTTGCCGGCGCCACAAATCGCCGGCATAGGTCAAAAAATGCGTCGGCATAACCTATACCAATGCTAAACCTCCGTCGGCAAATTTCGTCGGCTTAAGTCCGTCAGCAGATCCTTGGCCGGCGCGTAAAAAAGAGGCGTCGCTGTATGATGGAACTGCCGACGGTCCTCGTCAAGTCCGACCGATGCCGACGCTAGCAAAATGCATTGGCAAAAGGTATATATGCCGACGCAAAAATATGGCGTCGGCAGTTATTAAATGCCGACGGTTCGAAAAGTACCGTCGGCATATCCTCGCAATGTCGACGACATACACTTGGCGTCGGTAGTTCTTCTAAGCTGACGATTACCGTTGTCGTCGGCATATCCTTGAAATGCTGACGCCTGATAATACTTTGTTGCGTCGGCATAGGCGTATTTTTATTCCAATAATCTGTTTTATAATTGTATTATTTTTTTAATGTAATCCTTTGTTGATTACTTTATTTTGTACCTAAAAGTGAACAAATTATATAACAAAACTGCAATTCAACATTTTCATAAAAGTCTTACAAGTGTTTTACATAAACACATAAATAAACTTACATCACAAAAACAATAATTAATTTAGTCTTACAAGTAGTTTGGTCTCTAAACACATTACAAAATAAAGTTCAAACTCTGGCTTCTAGTTAAGTTGCTAACAAAAGTGATCTTGAATGAAAGTTGGTCCTGAAACACAATTAACAAAAACAAAAGTCAAAAACACATTTAACAAACTAATAAATCACAAAAAGCAACTTTAACATCATAAACATCTAGCTAGATAACATTTATAGTAACACTCCAACTTTAACACTAATAACAACTCAACCCCTCATAGAAACAACAAAGATAAACATTCAAAGTCATCCAAACCCACATTTATAATATGTGAAGACAAAATAACAACATAACGATCTAAACCATAAAACATCTCATCCCAACTTTCACCCTATATTCAACATAAATCTACCTCTATAAACAATCAATATCTCACATCATATTTAATATATATAACATCTCGATTGCTACCATAACTGCAGGATAGCAACAAACCTCAAACAATCATGTACATAAGCAATCTACATATACAATCTTTAAGTCAAGTAAAAGATCTCAACTCACATTTATCACCCCACATTGAAGACAAAATAACGATCTAAACTTATAAAATAAACCATAAAACATCTCATCCCACTTTTACCCTATATTCAACATAGATCTACATGTATAAACAATCAATATCTCACATCATACAAATAACATCTCAATTGCTACCATAACTGCATGATAGCAACAAATCTCAAACAACCATGTATGTAAGCACTCCTTAAACTATTCATGTACTACAGTTGCTACCATAATTGTAGGATAGCAACAATTTTCATACGTAAGCACTCCCTATAAGATTAACAAATATACAAAAAGAAAAAAAATTTAGATGGTTCATACCTATTTTGAAGTTCCTCCTTGTGAGTCCATAAATTGTTTCATTAGATCTTTCAAAACGTCTACCTCTGCCTTTGTTGCCATAAATTCTGCCCTTGTTGCATCCCTTGCTTCCCTCTCTTCTTGAATCTCTGCCTTTGTTGCCATAAGTTATGCCATCGTTGCATTCCTTGCTTCTCTTTCTTCTCGAATCTCTGCCTTTTGTTCGTTGAATCCAATCTCTATTCATTTTTCAATGATATTCTTTCCAACTAAACTCTTGATTCCTATAGTCTTAAAGTCTTAAACCTATAGGAATTACATGAAAGATGAAGTTAGTTTTAACTAATATATAAAGTTAAAAAACATTATTGAGAGGCTTCAAGCTCTTAAACATCTAAACTTACATTATTTTTCCTTTTCATTCTTTTATTTATTTGTTTGTTATTTATTATTATTTTTTTTTTTTTTTGCTCAACTTCAAAGTTGGCTGCTTTTGGTGAGAAATAGAGGGAAGAAATGAAAATTTTCATTTTCTCTTCCTAATTAATATACAAATTAACAAAAAATCAACTCCAACATACACCACAATAATATTTAACCACAAACCAATAATAAAATCATAATCATAATTATAAACAACCAACAAAATATTCATAAATATTTATACGAATTAGAATCAAAACTTAAATAAAAAATCATACTTAAATTATATCTCCAAATCTTTTACAAAAAAAAAAACAATAATAATAAAGAATAATGCATGACCAGCAAGACATCAATTAGTCTAAATACCTAAGCCAAACATGTAAATCACACTCATAAATGTAAATCTCAACAATCATATTAAGTTTTTCTAAATAATTTAACAACAAAAAATTTAAATCACACCAACATGAAGGAAAAACAACAACAACAAATAAAAATTGATGTCCGTTTAGCCGCAGAGTGGAGTTGGGTTTGAAACTGAAAGCCATCAAATATGAATATATTGAGGAAGACTTAAAGAATAAGAGCCATTTGCTTTTGAAATACAATCCAATTTACAAGAAGGCCCCTGTTTTCATTCACAATAATGGAAACCCAATTTCAGAGTTAATTATCATCCTTCAATACATTGATGAAACCTGGAATTCAGTTTATCCCTTCTTCCCTCAAGATTTCTATCAAAAAGCTCAAGCAAGGTTTTGGGCTAAGTTTATCGATGACAAGGTATTTTATTCATTAAGCTTTTAAGTTAAGTAGCTTATTGTTGGGATTGTAGTAGCCTATTGGGTTTCTGCCATTGAAGAAGCTCTTGATTTCAGTTGTTGACAAATAAAAATAAGTTTCCAAATTTAAGCAAATGGAGTAAAGAGATTGTGACCACAACCTGGTCAAACAGGTTCTGTCTCCTAAATCTAAGCTTGTGCCTTATTTGCAAGTTGTTTTAACAACCAACTAAAACATAATTGCTTTCCTTTTTGTTTCTTAAACATACTTTGATTATGAATAAAATAAACTTTTCACCTTTTCGTTCAGAATATTGTATGCTAGCTTAATAAATTTTATTGGTACTTTCATGGGATTATGCTTAATAAATTTTCTTGGTATTTAGGTGGGATCTTTTGAGAAGAATGGTCTTAGTTAGTTCTAAATGAAATCAATGGAAAATAATTCTAAATATTTTATGGAAGACTTACAGAGAAATAGGGAGAAAATGACGGCGAATCCGACGTGGGTGGTGGTTGGCCGGCGAGCTGGTGGGAATGAGAAAGATGGGGTGACGGGGTGCGGCGACCGGCGAGCTGGTGGGAAGGGAAAATCGAGCAGGCGTCGGGCGTCCAACGAATCGAGCGGTCGTCGGGCGACTGGCGGATGGCGGCGAGCGGGAGAGGGAAGAAATTTTTTTGTAGCAAAAGGGAGAGGGAGGGGCGGCGGAGATCGTCTTGCAAGAGAGGGCAGAATTGTTTTGAGAATACGAGGGAGAGGGAAAATAAAATTAGGGATTTGTATGTAGTTTTGCCGACGCCATAAGTGATGCGTCGGTATAGCCCACCATATGCCGACGTCGATTAATATGCTGTCGGCATTGATCCATTTTTTACCGATGACAATAATCAACCGACGGCAAAGGACCATTTATGCCGACGCTAATTAAACTGTCGTCGGCATAAGCTCCTCTCTACCGACGCCTACATTTCTACTGTCGGCAGAGCCGTTTTTAGCCGACGGAGCTTCAAACCGTCGGTAGAGCCACTCTTTGCCAACGCTATTTTCAGGCGTTGACATGATTTTCGTCGGCATAGGTAAATTTTCTTGTAGTGACTAAAAGTGAAGTTTTGGGCAGTGTCGCAGTGCTGCGATTCCAAGATGCCTGAAGATGTGGGCAACACTGCCTAGCACCATGATAATTTTGGAAAAAATTTCTTTTTATGCTAGGGGTTTTCAGTTGTCCTTAACATTGATTTTTGGAGACATATAGAATGTTTTAGCTGCTGAAAAGAGGTTAGAAAGTGAGGAGAGTGTTTGAAGGTCATTCGTTCATCTCGATGTACGAACCAACGAGTTGTTAATATTCTTCAAGGACAATGATTCACTTCGATAGTAGTTTTTCTTCATTATTTTCACTTCTTCTTTGTATGGTTGTTAAAGTACTGCATGCAAGTATGTTTTTGACAACAACGAGTGACACAACTTATTTGCTTTAGGGCGTTGGTAGACTTGTTCATGGATTTAAGTTAATGTTTAGAGCTTTTATCGATATTATGGATTTGATTGTTTTTCAATGTTATTGTACTTTCTTTTATGTTGATTGACCACATCAATGCATGCTAAGTTAAATATTCAATTTGATAGATTGTATGTTTAACTACACCTATAACATTGGACCATTTATTAATCTCTCATAAAAATAGTTAAGTTAATAATGGAAATCATTTATGATTTTGCTTAATGTCATGCTTCTTAACTTGGTTTTAAGAGATTAGGAATCAATTAGGAATGTATGGGAAAAATATTATTTTTGAAAGACAATAATCCAGAATATAGTTTCTAAATTTAACCAAATCAATGTCGCAAGATTCCATAAAACCTATATATAACTTAATGAGTTTAACAATGAAATTAACACCTTGGAACGCTTTTATCTTTGAGATTCGATATTTGTTTATTTTTAGGTTTTCATTAGTTTGCAATCATCACCCTTCCTGTTTTCAATTATTAAATAAAGTCGACACAATTCTAGAATAGCAAAATTAATATGGGCATTTGATCTCTTAAGAACGATATTTGGTCTCTTCACCATTACTATAACTTGACGCCCGCACTTATACATATCAACTATCTACTAATAATTGTATCAATTTAAATTATAAACTTTTGTAAGTGTATCAATTAACACCATTCTCTAAATTTTGTTTGAGCAATATCCTTTGAAACTTAGGGGGTGTTTGGCTCGCCAACATGAGTTGGTTTGAATTGATAAAAATTACCAACTCAATATTTGGCCCACCAACTTTAAAGGTTGGTAGAGTTGAGTTGGTTATTTTAACCAACTCACCCTAACTGATCGCCCTCCCTTCAATATTTTTAATGACTCTACTCGTTGGCCACCCACAGTCATTGCCATACTCCGACGATTAAATCTAAACTTCAGCAACTACCTCTGATGATAACTCGGTTGCGAAGACCACCTTTGATGGGCAACCCTGCTGACAACCACATTTGATGACCAATATTGACGTTCACCTTAGGTAACCAACTCTGGTGAAGACCGCCTCTAATGATTAACTCCAACGACTACAACCTCAGGCGGCCAACTTCAACAATCACCTGAGGCGACTAGCTCTAACCACCAACTCCGTTGTTCATTTCCAACAACTAACTCTAACGACCTACTCAACCATTATATACTAAAAGAAAAAACAAAAACACCGGTGAAAAGTGTTTTTAAATATAATTTTAAAATTATTAGTTTATAGTGTCTAATTTTCATATTTTCTAGTAATTTGACATTGAGGGATTGTTTGAGGATGATCAGGTTATCCTTATAGACCTACCTGTCAAAAATATCTAGAAGACTGACTGTTTATTAACAATCTCACCATAGTCTAGGAAGAGATATTATATGCGTCTACTTGGTAATACTAACCATAAATAATAGTATTATGTTTGTATCAAGTGTAACAATTACATGTAGGAAATTGTAAAATAAATCTTTATTTATTGAATTCACATCTCAAATGAGTGTTAAAAAATTTGGAAAAGCATGTGTGTAGTTGAATGGTAGAACAAAAAGTTAAGGAAAAAAAAACATAAACATATATTTTTTAGGTGACAACACAACCCAATTCAACTCTACACCCTAAACACAAGCTTCCTAAACCAATTCAACTCAACTTTGCACCACAATTATTACCAACTCAACTCAACTCCGCACCCAACACACACATATAAAATTATTACCCACATGCAATTATTACCAATTCAACTCAACTCCAAATGCACACATATAATTTCAGTCAATTAAACTCCTAAAAATTCACAAGTCAATCAATTTAGATAATACATTACAATTATCTTAGAAAACCATCAATGCATTAATTCTCAAAAGTGTAAACTTCTTCAAGTACCAGTTTAACAAAATAGACGATTTTCAAAAGAATTTTTTTAACAATAGTTTAAATTGAGAAAATGTAGAGTTTTGATACCATCAGTCTCACATAAGATTTTTTTTAATAAAATAGAAGGTTTAAATTGACACAACCCTTAAAATTTAAAAAAATAAATAGATATTTTTCGTATATTTTTTAATGTGATGAGATTCAATGGGTGTGTATTTTCTCTCTGTCTCTATTAAAAAAACAGATAGAAATAGGCAAAGGAGTGAGATTGTTTTCTGTGGGACCCACAAAAACGGCAACCATTAAATAACGCCTCTTCCTTCCCATCAAAAGTATCATCTCATTCTCTTACCTAACACTCCCAACTCACAGCTTCACAATTTTAAATTAATTATATTTTGTATTTTCTTTTTTTGAGAAAGAATGATATATTGTATTTATAAGTTTAGTTTAGTTTTTAAATTTGTATGTTTGTCTCTACTCACTTTTTAGTTTTGCCAAATTTTTAATAAATTTAAATTTGAGAAATTACTATGAACAGAAAAAATATCAAATTATTTACAAATATAGAAAAATTTCATTGTCTATCAGTGATAGACTACGATAGAATTTTATCGCTTTCTATCGTTCAATAAAATTTTTCTATATTTGTAAATAGTTTACCTTATTTTTCTATATTTAAAAACAACTCTTTAAAATTTATGTTTTGGTATTGAGTAGATTCATGAAATTTTAAAAATAACAAAATTTAATACACTAATACAATCAATTGAGTTATCGCTTTGACCAATAATGTAACTATTTAACTTTTAACCATAAAATTAAAAATCCAATTGTCTGTGACTAATTAAAAATTTAATCAAATGAAATAAGGATTTAATTAATTTTTTTTAATTAGAGATTTAATTAATTGTTTGTGACTAATTAATAATTTAATCAAATGAAATAAGGATTTAATTAATTTTTTTTAATTAGAGATTTAATTATTAAACCTCGCACTCCTATTCCTGATATTCTTTGTCAACGCTCGCCTTGACGCCCTTCTCTTCCATCTGCCGTTCTTTTTCACTACTTCGCCGCTTCCACTTTGATCTTCTCTTTCGGGGACTCGCTTTCAGCTGCTACAGAGACTAACTCTCTCTTTATCTCTCTCTCGATTTCGGTTTCTCTCTCTTCTGCTCGCCGGCCGGCCGACGGGAGTGTGAAAGTGGGTTTGTTCTTACTTAGGTAGTGTCTCTGGTGTTTCGATTCTGGAGTTATGGTGAGGAAACATGGATGGCAACTGCCTGCTCATACTTTTCAGGTACTCTTCCATGCGATCGTCTTCAGTTTGTTTCTTCTTGCTCTTGTGGGTTTTTTGCTTTCACAGTTTTAGGGTTTTGTTCTGTCAATGTGTGCTCTCTCTCTTGGGAAATGGCTGAGTTGCGGTGGGTTGTTTGTTTGAAATTTGATTTTCTTATTGTTTGCAGCTTTACTCTCAGTCTCTTCCGAGTGACGATGTGGAGATTATTATTATTATTTTCCCACAGTGTCTCGTTGAGTAGTTAAGACTGGGATTTGGTCTGATCGGCTACACAGAGAAGCGAGAAGAAATATTGTAGTGATTTTGTAGCTTTCAAGACCATTTAGTCTAAAATACTTCATTTCTCGAGTTCTGTGTCATACTGCAGCTTGTGATATCACGATGGAATTTTCGTTTGCGGTTTATTTTTCTCCCCATTTTTGCCATTGGAGAATTGGCCAAGGGATAGGGCATTTGATAATTGGTAGCAAGCTTTCTTGGGCATTTGAAAAGGGATAGGACATTTAATAATAACAAACCAATGACATGGATGGAGCTTGCGGGCGGTGTTTTTAAATGCCCAAGGCGCACTAAGGCGCAATGGCCTCTGGAGTCTGGATGCAAGGCACACAAAAAGGCGCGGACTTTTTTTTGTGAGGCGCACTATATATAAAAATATTACATTAAAAAGAGAAAGCATAGTTGAATTGGAAATATGGAAAAAAAGACCCCAAACACAAGAAAGTTTGCATTTAGGCGTGGTAAACTTGATTTTTTTAGTTAATAAAGAAGAAAAACCCTTAAAACACTGCTTGCGAGAGGGAAATATGAGGGGTTTTGTGCTTGTTATTTCTATTCTCAATCTCAACTTAGGCAAAGTGAGAGTATGACGTTTGAACATCAACATTCAGTTTTATATTATGTGGAGCACTAGTTCAAGTGTTGAAATACGTACCCGAACCCGTGTCAATGGTTTGTAGGGTTGAAGCTAGGAATGTAGTTCAGAAACTTGAAGTCTTTTTTATTTTTGCTTTGTTTGGTTTTTACCTATTATGGAGCTATTATCATTTGTGGTTTTCATTTAAAAAAAGAATTGTCACTTTGTTTCCCTTCCCTTCTAAAAAAACTATCAAGTTACTGTCACAAACAATCTCTTCTCAGTATTATGCCTGCTTTGAGTTTCTTTCTAATAGTTTTTTGCTTAAAATATAGGTTGTTGCAATCACGGTGTTTTGCTTACTAGTGGTGGCGTTTTATGCTTTCTTTGCTCCATTCCTTGGAGGCCATGTCTGGGAGTACATATTGGTCGGCGTCTATTCACCAGTGGTATGCAATATTATTTACACTCTTCGTGGAGAATAATTTCCAGCTTGTAGATCCTGAAAGTTTGATCCATTTGAGTTTTCTTCCTAGCTCGATTTCTGGGCATTTCACCTTTTACATTGGCTTTTCCTCCAAGAACTGTTCACTTATAGCACTCACTAATTTTTGGATAAGAAAATTTACTTTATTAACTATCAGTTTTGTGGTAACACAAGCACCTTTTGTGTATTATTATAAATAAAAATAACTATCAATTTTTGGACGGTGGTAGCTTTGGAATATTGAGGAGTGGATTAGTGATCCCTATAAACCAGACCCTTCTTTAGATTGACTGTGCTTGGACAGTTGTACTTGTAACATGGAATATGTTTGAAACCATACTATCATCAGAGCATTTTGTGTTCCACTTAAATTGTGGGAAATCACTTTCTTTCATTCTCTCAATCTTTGCATGGTATTGCAGGCACTCCTTGTATTCATTCTTTACGTGAGATGCACTGCTATTAATCCAGCCGACCCTGGTATTATGTCTAAATTTGATAATCGGGTAACAGCCCCCAACAATAATCAAGGTTTATCATCGAAGGGTCTACCACATAATTTAGATGAAATTGTCAATGGTAGACACTCTTCTGCATCATCAGCTTCCAGAAGTTCCATATCAGGAGCTAATATGAGTAAGAAAGGTTCTGTAGGAGAAATTGGTGGAGTAGACAATCCAGTGGAACAACCAACAGCTCGTACCGCTGATAACATTGGACTAATTTGTTGCGCACTATTTGTACATGAAGATTGTCGAAAAAGGGATGGAGCGGCGGACCCTCTAAGTGCTGCTGAGGATGCTTTATTTTGCACATTGTGCAATGCTGAGGTATTTGGTTTGGATGCGCTATCGTAGTTCTCAAGTAAAATAAGTATAGTATTGTAGTCCATCAGAACAATAAATGTCAATATTTTGCTTTACTTATACTTCTTTGCCGTCATGTATCTAGAATCAGTTTTATATAATCATGGAACATTGTGAAGGCAAAACTTGTCCAACTTATTTTTAGAAGATAATCACAATCAGAAAGAAATTTTAAGATTCCCATATTCCCATATTCACATTTATGCATTGTTGGTATTTTTCTCCTTATCAAGATTGTTCTTAATTTTTATGGAATGCAGAGAACAGTACTTTTCCTGGAAACTTATATTTTAAAGAAAAACCAGGTTTCCTCGAAATCTGTGATCATGTAGAGAACATTGTCAATGTCAAGTATCAGCCTAAGGCACCATTAAAGCTTCTGGTCCTCAGATTCTTCTTCTCCTCCTCCTTTAATAGATAGGTTACTTGATATGGTACTGTTTTATCCAAGCTTTACAAGGATACTCGTTCATCTGTCAAATCAATGTTAAATGAATTTAAAGGAGGGAGTATAGGTACAGAGCTTGTAAAGAGGACAATAATATCATTCTACATTTGTTGCATGGACTTGTGATTGGTTTGCATGGCAATTAATTTTGGTATTCTTTAAGCATTAGCAAGTTCAATGGAGAATTTACCTCTTTGACTGAAGCTTATTTGCTCGGTCATATTTACTTTTCCATTTACTAGGTTTGGCAGTATCATTTAGCAACAGATTTTTGCAAAATGCATTTTTGGGGTGACTTACCTTCCCCTTCCCCCCAAGATTTACTTGGATACTTATTTTAAAATTGGCCGCATGCATCGATGATCACAAAACTTTATTTCGATTTTATGACCTATGAATACTTGTGTTGCAGGTGCGCAAGTTCAGCAAACATTGTAGAAGTTGTGATAAATGTGTTGATGGTTTTGATCATCATTGCCGGGTATATCTTTTGTTTTTTTAGAAAAATTATTTAGTTTGTTTTCGATTTTCATTTTCTTAAGATTTTTACTTGGAGATTGGCTATCTTTCCATCGTGGTTGCAGTGGCTCAATAACTGTGTGGGGCAGAAAAATTATATCACATTTATTTCTCTTATGGCAGTAAGCCTTGCTTGGGTAAGTGCTAAAAACTGGATAGTATTCTATGAAAGCATAGTATACTCTCTCTTTTTGCTACTAATTACTCTTTACCTTTATGGTTCAGCTCGTTGTTGAAGCTGGAGTTGGTATAGCTGTTTTAGTGCGTTGTTTTGTTAATAAAAGAGGCATGGAAACTGAAATTATTGATCGACTTGGAAATGGCTTTTCTCGTGCCCCTTTCGCGACAGTTGTGGTAAGGAAAAATTAATTTTGCCTGGTAACAAAAGCAAAACTTTTGTAGCTTTCCATGTTACTTTGTCTAAAAAATAAAGTCAAGTGCTAATTGCTAATCTGAATTTTGTTTTATCCAGGCTATATGTACAGCAGTTTCCATGCTAGCTTGTATCCCTTTGGGTGAACTTTTCTTCTTCCACATGATATTAATTAAAAAGGTCAGTGGTGAGATCTTAAATTGCTTTTAGATTCTCCATCTTTGCTCCTTCTTGGGGAAATAGTGTTACGGGTTACCAGTCCAATAAATAGTGCTACATTTAAAATCAAAATAGTCTACCGATTATCTTTGATCAATTTTGAAAACTAATGGATCATGGATTAGACAGTTTACTTGGTGCTTGGATTTCCTCATCAATAAATTTACTACGTTTGTTGAATTAGGGTATTACAACCTATGAATATGTTGTTGCAATGAGGGCTACAAGTGAGGCCCCTGCTGGAGCTTCTGTTGACGAGGAATTGCCAAACATAATGTACTCTCCATCTGGATCTGCTACCACTGGTTTGAGTGGTGGAAGTTCTCTTGGTTTACAGTATAAAGGGGCATGGTGTACACCTCCAAGAGTTTTTGTTGATTATCAGGTATCGACATAAGTCATTTTATTCTTCTATAAGGAAACCTACCTTTTTCCTTACACTTTTTTGGTTATTTGTTTTCAGTTTTTTTATAGGTAAAAATATTTTCTTTATGTAACCTGACAGCTGATAATTTTATTTTTTTGGTTCTTAAGTGTAGGTTGATAGTCATTTTTCACTTGCTCCTGTTTGATTATGTCTAAATTCAAAAAGGGAAAAATTGAAATACGGCTTTGGTAAATTACTAAAATTAGAGCATAATGAACCAGTGTGACTTAATTTGAAGAAGATTTCAATTTAAAAAATGGAACAATAAAATTTTAATACTTTTTATGCTATAATGTACTAGTGTGAAGCCATAGAACTATAACAAAGTCTAGCTCAAGGTCTTTCATTATTTATGTTTCTACCCTGCGTGTGGAAATGAACACATTACACTGAGGTTGGCATTTTTGTTTTGATGCGATCATATTTCTATTTTATCCACGGGGAAATTATGCATGCTTTACCCAGTTCACAAGCTTCTTCCTACTTTCATCAAAAAACAGCTTCTCACTACTAACCAAGCCCACTTAAATGCATTAGGATGAAGTGGTGCCTCACCTAGAGCCAGGAATGGTACCATCTACTGTTGACCCAGATGCAGCCGGAGCTTCAGAAAGGGGTCCAAAAGCACCGAAAAGAGCCGTTCGTCTTAGTGCTTGGAAGCTTGCAAAACTGGACTCTAATGAGGCCATGAAGGCAGCAGCCAAGGCTAGAGCATCATCATCTGTTCTGAAGCCTCTTGATAACCGCCGTTTCCCAGATACTGAATTGAGCTCCAGCGGCAATGCAAGCGTTAGAAGTAGCGTGAGCACTGACACTGGTGTAAATAAAGAGATTAAGAATGACCTTAGATTCTCTCCCATAAGAAATTCTTTGGCTCCGAGTCAAGCCAGTCGGGATGATTATGAAACTGGAACACAGAGCGTGAGTAGCTTCAGTAGTCCAAGCCATGTGCATGAAACAGTCACCCTCAGTCCTCTCCCACATGGTAATGGTTTAGGTCGTTTTAGTGCTGCTTCATCGCTTCCCAGCCTTGTTCCTGAACGTCCGTATCCTTCCAAGGGATCCTACCCTATCGTCACTGACCCAAGATCACATACTTCTGGGTTTGATGATAAGGTTGCTCAGAGGGGAAGCACTACTGATCCATTACTGCTTTCAGCTCCGGCTACTTCTCTTCTCAGAGATGTCAGAAAGACATCTGTTGTCTGGGACCAAGACGCCGGGAGGTATGTCTCAGTTCCTGTATCAGCTTCAGAAACTCGTCCTCCTCGATCGTTTGTGCAGATAGGTTTGCCGAATTTAAATGCTGAAACAAGCAACAACACTAGAAAGCCAGTTGCTCCATTGCAACCTACATCATCTTCAAACACAAAAACTCCACTGCAGCAAGCAGAGAAGTTAATGTACACGGGAGATTCCATTTTCTTTGGTGGTCCTCTACTGAATGTCCCTTCTCGAGATAGTCTGAGAAATGAAAGGGTCTCGACTTCGAGAGAGAGCCAAGACAGAATGGTGATGAATCTATCCCGCGAGTCGAGATTCAAAAGGGACTCAGCTTCAAACCAACTTCCTGTTTTTGTCCCTGGTGGTTATGAGCAGAGCCGTCCATCTGGTTCTCGTTTAAGGTAGGTAGGTAGGTAGGTCGGTCGATCTCCCGTCAGCAATTAGAAAACATATTATGATTTGGCTGCCCGAAAGGTGTAATTAGAGAACATTCTCCCGTCAGCAAGTTGGAAATGAAAGCCAAAAGGATGGAATCTGTTATTGGCCCTGAAATCTTGCAACCTGACATTGTTTGCAAAGTCAATTGGTCGGTACATGTGAAGCAGTTTCCTCAAGAATGCATTTTGATTAACACGGTTTTAGGTGTAATTTGTAATTGAGGTGGGAATCACTCCTTTTCTCCATCTCAAAATTGTAGCCAAAAGGATATTTCTAGTTTTTAATTCTTAGCCTCTGAACTTCATTGAGGCGATCCACGGAATTATTATTCAGTTCATGCCCCCAATATTTTTTCTAATCATTAATTGACACCCATCATTTTCCAGTCTCCCCCTTTGATTATAATACTGATAAATCTTCTTCTGGGAACCCTTTTTTCCTCTCAACCTCACAGGTTATGGTTTTTTTTTCTTTTTTTTCTTCTCTCTTTCTTTTTTATTTTATTTTATTATTATTTTTTAATATTTATAATTATGATTATAAAATTTTACAATTAGAGTGAGAATAAAATGTGAATAAATATTGATACCAAAAACAAGAAAAACACGTTTACTTGGCAATCAGGGATGAGAACAAATATTGTTACCAAAATTAAGAATGCGAATAAAACATGGGACTCGTCAATTCTTAATGCTCCTCAAAATGGTGATCAATCACATTCTCATTTCTCATTTGTGGGACTCACACCATGTTCTTCTTACACTTTACAATATTATCTTTTTGAAAGATGCCTTTACAAAATTTACAAAATTTCATCCATGTCTATATTTTTTTACACTTTACAAAATTTCAACTCTTTTTCATCCACATCTATATATATATATATATATTTTTTTTTTATAGAAGAATAAGATTTAGTAATATCTAAAGTTATGTACCAGCTATGTCACATTCAGTCTTTGGTTCAAGAAAAATGATGGGAGTTGTGTCAATTAATTAAGGTTGGATAGACGAATATTTGATAAGTTATGTATTATCTTTAAGATTAAAGGGAAACTAAGAGGGACAACAAATATGTGCATAGAAGAAATTGTCTTTTTTTTTTCTTCATATTTTAGGACACCATGAAAAATATAGAGTTATGAGTTTCACATTTAAAAGATCCAGACCGACCATTAGTAAATGCTTTTATCCATGTCTAAAGGTTATGATATTATGCCTACTCCCAAGCCATTGATATGGAGCGTCCTTTTACTGAATAGGATGTCTATAATGGCTATCTAGTTTTGATGATTTTACAGTTGAATTTTTCAAGTTCTTCTGGTCTATCATTAAATTTGACATGATGGGACTGATGCAGGATTTTTATACTTTTGAAGTTATTAATGTTAAGCTTAATGAGACATATATATATCTGTTTGATTCCTAAGAAAGTGGATTCTAAATCGGTTTTAGATTATCAATCAATTAGTCTCATTCCTTGTGCCTATAAGATTGTTGCTCGTATTCTATTAAATCGTCTTAAGAAGCTTCTCCCTTTTACTATTGCAGACAATCAACTTGCTTTCGTGACCAATAGGTAGATTCTTGATGCTTCTTTGATGGCTAATGAGCTCATAGATGATTGGTCCTCATCAAAGAAGCTGGGGGTAGTTCTTAAACTGGACTTGGAGAAGGCTTTTGATACGGTTGATTGAGAGTTCTGGACTCTATACTTATGGTCGAAGGTTTTGGTTGTCTCTAATATACTTGGATAAGAGGTTGCATCACTAGTGCTAATTACTCTATCATTATTAATGGTCGTCCTCATGGGAAGATCATTCCAACCCGAGTTATCATACAAGTAGATCATCTTTTCCCCTTCTTATTTATTTTAGTTGTTGGACTGCCTGAGTCATCTTCTTGATCATAGCTCTTCTTTGGGTCTAACTGTTGCACATCCTATTGAAAATTTGACTTTTTTTTTGAATCACTTGGAGTTTGTTGATGATACTCTATTGTTCCCCATTGCTGAGCGTCGTACTTGATAAAACTTATTTGATGTTATTTGTATACTTGAATCTACTTATGGGTTTAAAATTAACTTTACTAAGAGTGAGCTTCTTGGGATACATGTTCCTAGTTCTAACTTTGAAGGGTTGTTGAGTTCTTCTGGCTTCTAAAAGGGTTGCTGACCTGCTACTTATCTTGGGCTTCCTTTGGATGGTAACTCCAATTTTGTTAGTTTTTTACCGTCGCTGGTGGAGAAATTTTAGCATAAACTTCATAATTGGAAGTATGCTCATATTTCAAAAGGTGGCAGATACACGCTCATCTAGGCTACTCTTTTTAATCTCTCTATGTATTATTTATCTCTATTCAGGGCTCCCTCCTTTGTCATTAATTGTCTTGACAAGATGGTTCGTGATTTCTTTTGGGAGAGTTCTCGTGGTGATGGTGTAATGCATAATGTAAATTGAGAGATATCTCAGCGTCCCCAACGTTTAGGTGCTTGGTATTAGAAAGTGGGAGAACATGTTGGGTATAGGGTGTGCCCTAGGATACATGTCTCACTAACTTAGGTGGGAGATTGTTGGGATTTGTGCCCTAAAGCCTCGTAATTTATTAGTTGATTAATTTAATTATTAATTATGCAATATTAATTTATCCATTAATGAGAAAAATCCAAAGTTATTGCATGAAGTCTTGAACATGTATGTAGTTGACATACAAGTGGATCATGTCCAAGAAATAATCTAAAGGTTTATAGTATATAGATAAGGTTGGGTGCCTTATCCTAGATTCCTAGTAACACTATGGATACGACCCACTTTGTAATAGTTACAAATGGTTTTATCCAAACCATTCATGTGAAGACATGTGAGTGGGGGTATCCTATACAAAGAGTTTGTATAAGATTGGACTGTAAAATATCTAATTGCTCTTTGTAAACCCGTTAATTTATGATCAGATTAATATTTCATAGGATGATCATGTATGACTCGATCTTAATCTTGAGTGATTTATGAACTCCTGTCTGTGAGGTCAGTCATTTGATTTGCATAGGTGGGAGTGATCCGAGTTGCTGACTCAATAAGCCTACCATCTTGGGGACTTGACTAAACGGAGAGCTGGGAACATAACTTCACAAGATGAAATTCACTCCCCCTGTATAGAGTAAGTAGATGAGTAGTTCCCTAAAATGTTGATTTTAGGTCTTGAAAAAGGAATCTCACCCTCTCACTGACCTGAGAGGGACTTAGTTTATGGTTGGACCATAATACAAATTGTTCATGAGAGGAATCAATGTTACTTAAGAAAAAGAGGTAATTACAGGAGTAAAACGGACATTTGACCAAACTGTATTTATGAACAACTCGTGACAGATCGACTTGCTTATATGATTATATCCATGGACACAACTTGTCCTACAGTGCATAAGAAGAGTTCAACTATGGGTTTATAGTGGTTTGCCCTGCAGTTAATGAATGAGGGTTAATTTAATTAAAGAGTTTAATTAATTAATCTTGGATTATTGAAACTTATAATCTATAAGTCCATAAGGTCCCTTTGCTAGCTCACCATGGACCAACAAGGGTCAATTAATGATCGAAAGAAAATTTGAAGTGCTCAAATTTTTTATGAAAAATATTAATTGTATTGGATAGAATTAATTACATGATTTATTATAAAATTTATTTGAATGAGATTCAAATTATAACTTTATAATATGGAGAATTAATTTATTTGAATGTGATTCAAATAGTTAATTATTTATTTGGATGAGATCCATATAAATAAATAAATTATTTAATTTAAATAAAATTCGAATTAAATAGATGATGGGAGAATTAATTTATTTGAATATGATTCAAATAAATAAATAATTAATTAATTAGAATGAGATTCAAATTAAAGAGAATCTGTAGAATAAATATTTAAATATGATTTAAATATTTTTAAACCTTTTAATATGAGGTATTAAATTGGATGATATTTTTTTTATTAGATATTATTGAATATTTAATTAAAATATATGGAGATGGATTCTCTTAATAGGATTTGGAGTGACCTAGTAGAGATCTATAAATATGGTCCTATGGAACCCTCATGGAATATACTCCACATTCTTTCCACAAGAATAATCTCTACGATTACTCTAAAAATCTCCATCTAGAAATTCTCCCAATTTTCTGAGAAAATTCTTTTTCCCATTCCCTCTATTCTTTCAAGAAACGGATCCTATAGAAAAGGAAGACTACAAGGAGAAGACTACCAGTTCGGAGAGAAGTTTTTGTTGCATTTGTGGTTTGGCAAAGGTATGGTACTTAACCTTCTCTTTATTTTTGTATTTTTAATTCTTTTATGGTGCTTAACCTTCTCTTTATTTTTGTATTTTTAATTCTTTCAAGAAATCAAAGAACGCGATCACACGCTTCCGTCAGAATTCAATTCCCTTCAGTTTATACATTACAAACTACGAGATTTAGGACATAAATCTTAACACCAAGGTTATAAACTCACACCCCATAGACAACACCAACTATTGATGGCAATATGGACAGAAGTCCCACTAACCTTCATGTGCCCTCAACAGTAAATTTGTAATTTGGGAAGAAAAACAACTTGTAGAACAAAGAAGAAAACATCGGTGTGGTGCCTGCCACATAACCTCTAATGCTTAAGTCAATAATCAAAAAAGGGTCAGAGCAAGTAAGAAGTCGGAATAATTGCTTACCTTAGGTGATGCCTATTGAAGGGATCGAATCCCCAGCGAAAGCGTTTAGTCGTCCTTTTGCTTTGATTTTCTTTTAGATTAAAAATACAGAGAAAGAAAAACAGAATTACAGAAATTAAATATGTTGTGAATTCAGGAAGGTCAAACATAGAATTAAAGAAAGAAAAGTTAATTACCTTCGTTGAAACATTTTCAGGAAATATTTTTCTTTAGCAAGTTGAAGGTCTTCCTACCTTGTGAAAATGCCTTCAAAAGGTCTTCCTTGCTGTATCTCTAGGTAAGACACCGATTTGTGGGAGTCTTTCTTGAGAGAGATGAGAATTGAGGGGGAGATCAAGAATAAAAAGCTCAGAGAGTTTTTTCTATTCTTCTGTGTGTGAGAGTAGAGAGCAAGAAGAGCTTCTGAAAAAAAATATATTCATTTTTTCCATAATATCTACCCTTTTGGTATTTAGTACGGGGGAGTCTCAACTCCCCACCTCCCCACTTCCCCTTCACTGAGGGAAAGCTAATTAATTATTAAATAATAGTTAACTTAATTAAATATTAAATAAATATTTGAATCATACTTAAATGCATATATCACTCCTAACTTATAGTTTTAATAGGAATCACATTTATGAAGATTGGTCCTCAAACTATCCGAGGTGGATACAAAAACATCTTTTAAAAGATGGGTGTTCAAATCATACCCTTGAGGCAAGCTGTTTCTAATAAAGCAAGTACTTTTCAAAAAAAAAAAAAAAAATAGGAATCTCATTTATAATAATTTAAAATTTATAGTTTTAATATGAATCTCATTCATATTAATTTAATGTTTGAATCACATTCAAATACATCAATTCTCTCATATTATATACTTTAAATTTGAATCATATTCATAATTAACTATATAATAATGTATCTACATACATTACATTTTATATTAATTATATACGATGCAATAAATATATTCTTTCTTAAATTAATTTGAACATTTCAAATTACTCTTTCAATACCTTGGTTCTTGTTGATCCGTTGTAAGCTAGCAATGAGACCTTATAGACCTACAAATTATAAGCTTCAATGATTCGAGATTAATTAATTAACCATCATTCATTAACTAAGGGGCAAACCAACATAGACCAATAGTTGCACTCTTATGCACGGTAGGACAAGTTGCTTCCACGAATATAATCACTACATGTAAGTCGATTCTTCACTAGTTATTCGTAATTACAACTGGGTCAAATGTTCATTTTATTCCTGTAGTTACCTCTATATCCTTAAGTACCATTAATCCTCCAATGAACAATTTGTTTATGGTCCATCCATAAACCAAATCTCTTTCGGGCCAATGAGAGGGTGAGTCCCCATTGTTCAAGTCCCAGAGTCAGCACTTAAGGGAACTACTCATCTACTTATCTTATACGGGAAAGAGTGAATTTCATCATGTGAACTTATGTTTCTAGCTCTCTATTCAGTCAAGTCTCCAAAATGGTAGGCTTATTAAGTCGACAGCTCGGGCCACTCTCACCCATGCAAATCAAAGGACAAATCTTCACAGGCAGGAGTTTATAACTCATTCAGGATTAAGATCGAGCTACTTGTGATCATCTTGTGAAATATTAAACTCTTCAATTAATGGATTTACAAAGAGAGATTAATTATTTCGCGGTCTAGTCTTATACAAACTCTTTGTATAGGATACCCCACTTATATATCTCCACATGAACGATTGGATTAAATTATTTGTGACATTTACAAAGTGGGCCATATCATAGTGTCACTAGAATGTCACTAGGATAAGGCACCCAACCTTATCCATATACTATAGATTCTTTATGTTATTACTTGAACATGATTCACCTGTATATCAACTATATACTATTCAAGTTTTCATAAAATAACCTTGGATTTTTATTTATTAGATTAAGTTATGCAACATTAAACAACAAATAAAATAATCATTTATTTTAATAATAAGAAAAAAATAGTTTATTTACAAACCACAAGTATAGGGCATAAAACCCAACACCTATGACAATTTATTTATAGAGGGGTGGACCTAGGGTTTTGGTCGGCGAAATTTGTCCCCTAATTTCGAACAAAATAATTTTAACCGTTTCTACCAAGTTTTGTAGTAGTGGTAGCACGGGTCAAACACAGAGAACTAAAGAAATAAATTGCAAGAAAAATAAATAGAGATTGAATTCGAGTAATTAAAATATCTAGCTTAGACTTTCAAATTGTTTCCCAATTTTACAACTTTATCACATGTCTATCAGATAATTCTTATATCATCTAATCTTAGCCAACTCACTTAGAAAAGCTAGGTGAGAGCCCTAATCATCTAATTAACCAATTTAATTAGATGAAACACATCATAACTAATTGGCTAACCGAATTAAGATCGAGAAAACCCACCGAATTGAATGTCCAATTGAAAATGTCAAATCAAACATTCAATATAATTCTTCCCTAGGTTAATTAGACAATATTCGTTGAGGTAAATTTACAACTTACAAACTAATTTAACCTATTGCTACATTGGATTAATATGCAATTGAATGCTACGTATTGTAAATTAAAACATAGTAATTGATATATGTCGTAAAGCAGAAATACGATCAAATATCATTCATAATCTGAGAAGAATTGAGAGACAGTACAAGAACTTGATAATAAGCGAACTAGACCTCACAAGAGTGCAAAAACATAGAAACCTGCTGCTTAAACTAGAAAACATTACCTTAGCCCATAATCGACATATCTGACATCATTTGACTTGATTATAGATAGAAGATGGAAATAACTCTAAAATCTAATGTTGTAGATGGATAAAGGAAGAACAAACGAAGAAAACAAGCGGTCATTCGTCCAAAACGATCATCTGAATTAAAAGATATGACCTAAAAACCCCGCAACAAATTTTATATCGGCGTGCAGCACCGCGACGCTACAGGACAATGCCACGTGCTGTCAAAATGTGCTGCTTCAGTGGCAATTTTATAATTTTTGCTTCTTTTGACCTAATTGTTTCGTTAGGACTCAAAATTGGTTCGTTTTAGCTCTATTTTCTTTCTAACACTTGATTCTACCTCAAAATTGTTCGATACCTACAAAATAACATATTTAATCACATCAAATATCATCAACGGGTAAGATTACATGCATTAAGATAGCACATTTTAGGTGCTATCAGGTTCTGAATCCAAAAGAGATTAGGGAATGCTAATTTAGGCTGACCATTGGGGGTGAGATCATGGCCCACAAGAAGTGGGCCTTCATGGAAAAAAAAAGAAGGCTCGCTGAGGCTGAGGCGGGGAAGTTGGGTCGTTGGACCCAATTTCTTTCTTTTTCCTGATCTCTTCCTCCCTCATCCCATTGGCCCATTTCTTACACTCTGGGCCTCACATGACGATTGTTATTTTGGTCTTACCCTTAACAGTCTCTGCTCTTAAAGCTCATGATTCTTGGTTAAAAAACAACTCAATAACATATATGATTTTAACTTTAATATCATTAAAAATGTAGTTGTAAACGTTTTAAATTTCAATAATATTACAATCTTTTAATTCAATAAACTGAGTGAAAATTGAAGAAATGTGAGAATTATAATAACAACTTAAAATGTGGTCCTAATGAATAGTTTGTATGAAAATTTAGAGTTTATCTTTACTTTGTTTTGATAAAGTAGAAAGATGACCAAAAAAATCTTCATCCATTTCCTTTAGAGAGACTTTACTTAAAATTTAGTCAAAATATGTTTTTAAAGCTGACAATATTCTTTTTCTAAATATTCTTTGTGAAATTTGTCTCGAATATTACCATTGCAATTGTGATTCAGAATTAAAGATCATTATTTATTCAACAATCTCGATTTTTTATTTATTTTTAACCTAAAAGGTTTTCATCTTTCAAAACCAACATCTTTTTTAAAAACTATTTTCTAATTTCTTTCTTACTTTTTCAGATTTTTAGAATAAAAATATCATTTGTCCGTCATTTAAATGCGTTCGATTTTATTTTTAGTTTTATGTTTTATTTGTCTCCATATTTTGGTAAGTTTCAACCATTATTTTGGTCGATTGCGGTTATTTTTAAGGAAAAAATTGAAAAAAGAAAAAAAAGTTTCGGAGAGAGCAATTGTTTTTATTTTTATTTTTTAATTTTCTTACCAATTTTTTTTTTATCGAGATTTCAACTAATTTTTTTCCAAAATTTTACTGTAAAAGTTACCTTTCTGAAATCCTTACCAGAAATCTTGGTAAAAGTTCTAACTTCTAGTAAGATTGATTGGTAAAAATTTGAAAATGAAAAAAAATTGAAAAAGTTTCAACAAACAAATCTCGAAAGAATCGAAAATTTTCTAGTTAATTTTTTTTATATATATGAAAATTTTCGTATAAAATAAAAAATTTTAAAATTTTCCATCAATTCCAATTTTGATGGGAAATCCTTAATTCTTTTTTGAAAACTCAAAACTAAGAATGGTAAATAAAAAAAATATTTAGAAAATCTTAAACTACCTAAATTCCCACAAGTTTAAGTTTTAAAAAAAAACTAACTTAAATTTATGAGAAAAAACTAAATCTTACTGAAATTGGAATTGGTTATTTTAAACTAACCCCTTAAGTTTAAGTTAAAAAAAAAAAAATGAATTGGTTTTAATTTTTTAAAAAAAGGGTTTTCTTTACGCGAAATTCTTGAATTTCCTATAAAGAATCAACTCAAGTTTAATTTAAAAAACTCAAATTGCTTCTTCACAGGAATTTCCCTTGAGCTTTAGTTGAAATTTTTTAACCAATTTCAATTTTTTTTTCTCTCTCGTAAACTTACATGAATTCCAATAAGAATGGGGATAGTTTAAGTTTCTTTTAATTTTATTTTAATCTTTTATTTACCACTTTTAATTTTGAGTTTAAAAAATGACCAATTTTCCGTAAGAAGTGGAATTGACAAAACTTTTCTCAATTTTCTAATTGTTACGGGAAATTTCATGTAAGAATTTTTATATGGGCAAATTTTCAATTCCTATAGAAATTGTTTGTTGAAACTTTTTTCAATTTTTTCATCTCTCCAAATTCTTGCTAGTCAACCTTACTGAAAATTAGTAAAATACTACAAGAAAATGGTTAAAAACAACCTCTCCCTTCCTCCCAGTAAAACTTTTTTTTTTTTCAATTTTTTTTTTCTTAAAAATAACAACAAACGTGTCACAAAGTTTAGTTGAAACTTGTCAAAAACATGAAGACAAATAAAATAAAATAAAGATAAAATTGAACACATTTAAATGAGAGACAAAATGACATACATTTTATTATATAGGGCCCTTCACTTAAAATCTGAAAAAGTAAAAAAGATGTTAGAAGAAAATAGTTTTAAAAAAAGATGTTAATTTTAAAAAGTAGTTTATAAGTATTTTCAAAATTTAGGTCAAGTTTTAAAAAATATATATTATTTTTTAAAAAAAAGTTATTCAAATGTTTACTTGGAAAAAAAAAAAAGATGAAAACCAAACAATGAGAAAACAAACATATTTTTTCAAAAATCAAGTGATTATTAAACAAGGTCTAAACTTTTAGTCAAAGTGAGTTTAGTTCAATAGTAATTGACAGGATCTTTCTCCCTTAAGGTCAAAGGTTTGATCCCTTGACCTATATTGTACTAAAAAAGATCTAAAATAATAGGGTTGTGTCAATATATAGTCCATAAACTTTCATTTTGTTTATAATAATATTGTGAAAGATAAAGAAGTGTATAAAGGTCCTTAAATTTTCAATATTGTGTTTAATATATCCTTACCGTTTCAATTTTACGTTTAATAAACCCTTAACATATTCAATCTTTTTAAAATTCACATATCAAATAGAGACGAAACTAAAAGTTAGAGTCAAATTATATAATAAAACATAAAATTTATGTATAATAGAATATTTACTTTTCTTACAATTTTCGAACACGTTATAGTGATCTATTAGATACATATTAGAAAGCTAGGAAATGGACACAAACTTAAAATATTAGGTCCCGTTTAGTAACCATTTCGTTTTTTTATTTTTCGTTTTTAAAAATTAAGGCTATTTTCTGTTCAATTTCTTACAATAATTTGTACCTTTCTTAACTACAAGAGTTGAATTCTTAACCAAATTTTAAAAACAAAAACTATTTTTTTTTTTTTTAGTTTTCAAAATTTAGTTTGGTTTTTTAAAATATTGGTAAAAACTAAAAAGTAAACAATGCAAGAAATTTGAGGTGGAAACTGGAAAGAGTGTCTATAGGCTTAATTTTTAAAAACTAAAAACCAAAAATTAACGCCTTGTTTTGTAACTATTTCGTTTTTTGTTTTTTAAAATTAAGCCTATAGACACTACTTCCACCTTTAAATTTATTCATTTGTTATCTACTTTTTATCAATTTTTTAAAAAATCAAGCCAAAATTTGAAAACTAAAAAAAGTAACTTTTAAAAACTTGTTTTTGTTTTTGAGATTTGGCAAAAAAAATCAACTATTGTACTTAAGAGATATGCAAATGAAAGTAAGAATTGAGGAGAAAATAGACTTGATTTTCAAAAAAAAAAAAAAAAAAATGAAATGTTTACCCAACGAGGCCTAAATAGTTACCAAACAGGGTCTTAGAAACTAAACTTGCAATCTAACAATTTGTCTCTCTCACTTTTAATATAGTAACAATTTGTATGGCTAAATTATACAAAATACTCCTAAACTTTGTATTTTGTGTCAAAAATATCCTTAAACTTAAAAAAAAAAAAAAAAAAATTAAAACATCTTTACTGTTAATTTTGGGTGGAAATTGGTAGTGTTTTATTTCAAAAATACCCTTAAACTTTTAAAAAACTTAAAAAGTATTTAGTATATGGACACAAACGGTTAACATGAGTTTAAAAAATATTCTTAAACTTTCAAAAAATTGTATTAATACTCTTAGCCTTATAAAAAAAATGAAAAATGAAAAATGCTCATACTGCTAGTATAGTGACTAATTTGTTTGAAGCTTTCTTGAGTAAAGCACCAATTTTAAAAAATATTATATAGATATCTTTTTTTCTTTTCCATATAGATACTCTCATTTTTCTCTTATTTGTCTAATTCATCCACCAATTTTCTCACAACAATACCAAAAATTCAAGTTAAAGCATAAAATCCCACAAAATCTCACAAAGTTTCAAAATCAAGATCTCCCCTTAAAATTTAAATAACCAAATACAAAAAAGAACGTATTTGGCTATCAACAAACACTCACCTACTAACATTTGTTAAAACATTTAAGTCCTAAGGTCCCCTTTTGATGTTTCCATTATTCTTTTTCTTTTCGTTATAATCTATATACCTTAACTAAAAAGGGTCGTTTTTTTAATGAGATAAACAAATGTCAAACAATTAACAAAATGGAGAGTAGGAAGGGAGAAAAAATAGAGAAAATAGAGAAGTGTTGGTCATTTATTGAAGTACGAGAGAGAGAGAATGGAAGAAGGAGATGATGAGTAGTAGATAAACGATAAGGGCATTTTAAACGTTTTTTGAAAGGGTAATGATGCAACATTTGAAAGTTTAGACACATTTTGCAACAAGGTATTAACGATTTTTTTTCATATATTAACAATAAGGATTTTTTTTAACTTTTCTTTAAGTTTAAGGGTATTTTTAAAACTTTTAAAGGTTCAAAAATATTTTTGAAACAAAACACTAACTGTTTCCATCCAAAATTAACCGTAAGAATATTTTTGAACTCTTTTTGAAAGTTTAAGAATATCTTTTGAAACTTTTGAAAGTTCATAACATTTTTAACACATTGTATACAATTCAAGGGTATCTTTAATAATTTAGCCTTTTTTTTTTTGGATGGGTTCAAATCTCATATTGATTCGTTTGTAAGTCAGTGGTTAAATTTGAGTGAGGCAGCACCTTTCTCATTCATATTCCTTTTTCTCTTCGTGTTTTTGGGTAATTTGAAGAGAAGAATCATAAAATAAAATGCCAATCCTCAATCAACTTCTTCGTTCCAGTCTCAGGTCTCAGGTAATTAACAAATCAAAACCCCCCATTCTTCTTCTTTCAATTAGCCTATTATAATATATAATTAATTTTTTTCATTCAACATATATTTTTAGATTTTTTTAATTAAATGTTATTACACAATTTATCAAATTTATATCTCTTATTTTAAATCTGTCTTGTTCCAAACTAATAAAAAAAAAATTCAAAACTATCATATCTAAGTTTTTCTTAGTTTTCTTTGTTGTCCTCTGTTTTAATAACTACTTTGCTTTTTCCCCTTATTTTTATAATATTATCTACCATTTCATATAAGCCATGCCAATTAAGAACCTTTCTTGGTAATAATTTCAAAAGTTTTACCAACTTATTGATGGTTCTTTGTCTTTCATAACTTTTTTTTTTTTTCTCTTCATTTTTGCAGTTTGGTTCCTTAACAAAAGTGATTACTTCTACTAGAAGAGCTTCACCAGACCATGGCATGCTGGCTCCTTTCTCGTCTCGCTTACACAGTACAGAGGCTTCAGCACAAAAGGAGAATTCTAAGTACATTCACTAGGCTTTCTGTTATTTGTTTCATTCTATGCACAATAGGGGTGCAACAGAAAATCGGAAAAAAAACACTTAAACCGACCAAAACCATCATCGACTCGGTTTAGCAGGTTTGGTTTGCATATGAGAAAAAAAATTGGTCTAGTTCAGGTTTTGACTAGATAGGATGGAATATAACCGAGCTGACCAAGATATATATATTTCAGATGATTCTGTTCCAGTTTAACTGTCAAACCGAGTCGAACGAAACCATTTACACCACTAGTGTATAATGTGGTTCTTCTAGTGCAAAACTAAAATTCAATTGAATGGTTTAATTACAGGTTCAAGGGGCATGATATGATGGCACCTTTTACCGCAGGATGGGAGATCAATAATGTTAATCCACTAATTATAGAAAGATCTGAGGTATCCTTCATTGTGTTTATCAGCATAATGATTTCTAGCAATTGAATGGATGATAAAAGAGAAGATATGTTCATTGTGATGTAGGGTTCATATGTATATGACATTGATGGAAGGAAGTACCTTGATTCTCTTGCTGGTCTATGGTCCACATCCTTAGGTACCCCCCAAAACAATTTCACTATCATTCTTTTAGGTTTATCCAAATAGTTGCAGTTGTGTCGATTCGATACGGTAACAAAAATCTACGATTCTAATTGTCTTTTCTTTGGTGTGATATGCAACAAATATAGAATGTGCCTACTGACATAAACTCTAATTCTAGATATTAAAATCTAATTTTGTAGGGGGAAATGAACCACGACTTGTGGCAGCTGCAATGGCACAATTAAATACTTTACCATTTTACCACTCCTTTTGGAATCGTACTACAAAGCCTTCTTTGGTATGGATATGTACTGTAATCTTTAACTTCTTTTGCTTTCTTTATTGGAATCATACTATTAGACCTTATTTGGCATCTTTTATAGTCATGACTTTTCATTAGTTTCACTCTCTTGTTCTCCTATATGACAGGCTGTGGCAAAGGAACTGCTTGAAATGTTTACAGCTAGAAAAATGGGGAAAGTTTTTTTTACAAATAGTGGTTCAGAAGCCAATGATACTCAGGTTCCTTTTACTTCAAACAAGAACTTTAAAGGAAGAAAAAACCTATTAAACATAACAAAATGCAACCAATTAATTCATTTTGTGCTTAAAAACATGTAACAGGTCAAGCTGGTATGGTACTATAACAATGCACTTGGAAGACCTAAAAAGAAAAAAATCATCGCTCGCTCAAAAGCGTAAGCTTAACTCACTTGGTTGAAATTGATTTTTTACCATTCCTTTGTTGTTCTGTTCAAATAATTCTCTTCTTCATACACCCTTTTATCCAACAGGTTTCATGGTTCAACATTAACAGCAGCTAGTCTCACTGGGTAAGTTAAATGAAAAGAAAATGTACCTTATAGCTCTTGTTAAAAGAAATAGTTACTCCAATCTTTTTCTTTCCACAGCCTTCCAACTTCGCACAAGAAATTTGACATTCCAGCTCCATTTGTTCTGCACACGGATTGTCCACATTACTGGCGTTACCATCTTCCAGGTTCTGATCTTATGTTTGGATGTACATTTAATTCACATTCTTTGATTATTTTTCCTACCATTAACTTGAGAACATACTTATGTCAGGTGAGACAGAGGAAGAGTTCTCGACCAGATTAGCAAAAAACTTGGAAGACCTTATACTCAAGGAGGGACCAGAGACAGTAAAAACTTGAATACTCTATTTTGAATTAGAATATGATCACATGATACCATAATTGACTCTTTATTCTCATGTGTTTGGTTTTCCACTTCAGATTGCTGCCTTCATTGCTGAACCTGCCATGGGAGCTGGTGGTGCGATTCTTCCACCTGCAACTTATTTTGAAAAGGTAAGATCTTTGAATCATGAGATGCTTAAATTACTAAAAGTATGCAGCAGTAAGACTTCTCTTGTTTAGCTGTCTATTAGTATGTCATATTTCTGTTTCATCTTTCTCCTTCTATATTTAGTTGCTTCAATTTTGTGTTCTATTCAAGACGATTACATAATATTGCAGGAGCATAAGTGGGATCAGAAAGAAAAAAAACTTTAACTGCAAAGATATTAAAGAAAAAGTCAATTCATTAACGCTAACATTAACCTAAACAATGACTTATTGACACGATTAGATGAATAAACTCCATCAATCTCACTATCTTATCAGGTACGCTCATAACAACAGCTGGTTTTTTTAAATTGGTTGTTTTCTCAAACATACTGTTAATACATATTTTGCATCTTCGATCATAAGCATGTTGACGAGATTAGTAGAATTTAAACCAAAAGCTTGAAAGACAACAATAGCCGGATGCTCCTGATATGAGCAAATAATAATAAAAAAAATAATCAAATTGATCAAGAAACACAACTTTATTGTGGAACTCCATAAGAGGTTTCTTTGTTTTTGAAACAGATTGAAATGGTGAAACAAAGATCAAACTATTTATGATAGACATTCCATCTTTGCTTTCTTGTTTCTTGGCCTCAGCTCCACCAATCATGGCTGCTGTGTTCAAACCCTTAGATTCTCTCAATGATGTCTCTTTGATCATTTCTTTTTTATGTTGCAGGTCCAAGTTGTGCTAAAGAAGTATGATATACTTTTTATTGCTGATGAGGTACATTGGTAATGGCAATTTTTGTCTTCATCATTTCACTTTGTTTACAAGAATGATTTGAGTATAAATAGGGAGTTGTCTTCAATACTTCTTTTTTTCTATAGGTAATATGTGCCTTTGGAAGACTAGGGACAATGTTTGGATGCGATAAATACAATATTAAACCAGACCTTGTATCCATTGCAAAGGTGAAGTTCGAATGCATTCAGCTTTAACAGATATCTTGCTTAGTTTAGGCTTTTCATTGTTTTTATTGAGCCTAATAGTGTACTGCACTCTGTAGGCACTGTCATCGGCATACATTCCTATTGGAGCTGTTATGATCAGCCCTGAAATATCTGATGTGATATACTCCCAAAGCAATGAGCTAGGTAGATTGCTTATACAGTAAACTAATTAATCACGGTTAATAATCTTCAAGTCGAGTAACTCACCTATTCTCTTTGTCCAATAATATTACTTCCAGGTTCCTTTTCTCATGGATTTACTTATTCTGGACACCCGGTCGCATGTGCTGTTGCACTTGAAACACTCAAGATCTACCAGTACGTTCCTACACTTGTGCTTTTGGACGTCTACTTTTTATTGTTTAGAATGACAGAGAGACCTTCAAAGTGGACAAACATTTCAAAGATCCATTAATTTTTTTTCGTACAATAAAACTGCTACAGTTCATCAAGGTGGATTGGACCCACTTTCTACTTGATTCAATCGATGTTCTTGTTTGAGGATGTAATCATGATCTGAAGTATAACAAGAATATATGTAATTGTTATGATACGAACCCACATATGGAACACACAATACATATGTTTAAAATTACCATATTATTGGTAAGTTTATTCCATTTCATTGTAGGGAAAGGAATATTGTGGAGCAAGTAAATCGCATCTCCCCAAGGTTTCAAGATGGCATAAAAGCTTTCTCTGATAGCCCTATCATTGGAGAGGTAAGGAGAGTTGCTCACATAATTAAGTTTGACTTATGAATCTGAAGCATCTTCAGTTCTTCAGCAACTAAGATTTTGCAGATACGAGGGACTGGCTTGATGTCTGGCGTAGATTTTGTAGACAATAAATCACCAAATGATCCATTCCCTCCTGAATGGGGTATGTTTTATGTAATTCCCATCGTTATTGATACATCTTAACGGCTTATATCTAGAAAACAGCTTGGTCTCAAGGCCAAGCCTGAATGTCTTGGAGTATATGATTTGAATCAAATAATTCTAGCCTGAAAAAAAGGCATAGGAGCTTATGAATCTTGATAATTCTGGACCAGCGTAACCTCAAAATAACAAATCTCTAGGAATGTGGTGGATCTTGATTTACCAGGGTCATACTTATGCTTATAGCTTGTTATGTGTTTGATGTAAACAGGAATTGGTAAATATTTTGGAGCTGAATGTCGAAAAAATGGTTTGTTAATACGACGTGGAGGGGATACTATAACGATGGCTCCATCATTTATGATCTCTCCCCAAGAAGTTGATGAGGTATCCAAAAAACAAAAAAAAAAAAAAACTAATAATATCATGATTGAGTACCAATTCCACATGTTCTTGTTAGAATTTGATCCGCTGTTTTTGTTTCCAGTTAATCAGCAAATATGGAAAAGCACTGAAGGCCACTGAAGAGAGAGTGAAGGAATTGAAGGCTAAGAAAAAGTAGCTGCAAATAGTTACAATGAAATGAACGGCTTGAAGGAACCGGATCATGTCTATTCTCAAGGAACAAATAAATCCTTCAACATATTGGATGTTGTTAAGAAATGGCAACTCAACTACTAGATTCTTAAGAAATGTTTGATATAGATTTCAAAGCAGAGTAGCTCTTTTTTTCTTGAAATAAAAGTTCCTCATCGAACCCTTAACAGACATGGCAAACTAAGAAATGAAAGGCTTGTAAAAGAGGAAAATTATCTCACAGAAAATCCGAGAGGAAATGATCATCTTTTAGCTTCCTTTTCAGCCTTCCTTCTTGCTCGCCTTTCTCTTGAACTTGAAGTCATCCGAAACCCTCCTTTCTGATCCTCCGATTCATCCAAATCTTTGAATGATTTCTTCACATTCCCCCAATTTAAGAACCCATTAAATTGGTTTTATAATTTTCAAGTCTAAAAAGAATGAAACATGGAAAGAAGGAAGACAGAAAGGTACCTCTCGAAGCTCTGAAAAGCTTACGACGTAGAAGGTGATGGCTGCAGCTGCAACAATGCCCAGCATTGGAACCCCCATTTCCTGCAATCCATCCATTTTCCCCTTCCTTCTTCTTTCTCAAGAAATCTGTATTGGAAAGTCGATGCTTCAGTGGTTTGAAGCTAAGTTTTTGTGGAATTTCCTTTTTAAAGAGTGGATAAGATATTATACTGGATAACGTTTTTTTCCATCAAGTTTCTGTTTAGGTTTCAACGGTTTGATTCTATGTTTTATGTTTTGGGAAATTTGTACGGATGGTCCATTTGGGTGGGCCCAAATAAAATTTGGCCTCTCCCAAAAAATCTAATGATATTTGACCTTCTGCTGGCGCCAGCATAACGTGAAATGACCACAACGCCCCCATAAACGAGATACAGACCCAATCCGCGCCTCACCCTCTCGACTATCGCTCTCGCCTCTCGCACCCCAATCTCGTCTCTCTATCTCAGCTCTCGATTTCTGTCCACGTCAACCACTTCCATCTCGGCATATTAGATCTCGATGCTCGACTCTCGACTCTCGACTCTCGCATCTCGCTCTCGGACCTTGTAAGCTGGCAATGAACCGCAATTAATGAGCGCCGCACGTCAATCAATCTGACAGTCTACAACTGCTTTCAAATCAATTTTACTATAGATTAAGTGAATTGTTTATCAAGTTTCATGCTTTAGGCGTAATTTGTGCACTTACCCTCCCAAAAAAACCAACAAAGCAAAGTAATTTGGTTGCCTTCCCTTCACCAACATCACGGTTTTGCGAGAAACCTATACAACCAAAACTGAAAATTTTCATTTCCAAGGGGCTGCAAACGCGTGAATCCAAGTTTTAGTTAATCAACTTCAAACTCCAAGTAAGTAGACAATGAACTTCACAAATTTTTTTCTTATTTTGAAGATAGTATTTTCATGAAAATGGTTGGCGTGAGATTGCATGATACCAAGCGAGATAACAAACGAGTGTGATATAGAATGATTAACGACTTAGTGCGAGAGACGAGAGCAAGACTCGTGGTCAGGGGGAGAGACAAACGTCGAGAGAGATGATGACCGAGAGCGCATATCGAGAGTAACGAGAGCCGAGAGCGAGAACCGAGATTTACATGTCGAGGGTTTTGATATATCGAGAAGCGAGAGTTTATCTAGTAGCAAGAGCGAGAGTCGATAGCGAGAGCCACTAACGAGATTTTAACAGAATGCAATTTTTTGTGACTGTCTGTTCTTGTTTACTTTTTTGAAGGATGAATGGGAAACAATTGTTTATTTGACATGGTGGGACATGGGATGACATCAAACAGAGCTATGATGGAGGTGTTATAAAAGGTATCATTGTGCCGATCACGTTGACCTACCAAGAATTGAGAGACCGGATATACAGAATTGTGAAGGTTGATTCATCAGAATTCAACATTGTAATGAGGTTCAGTATAAGATGGACTCGGATGGACCTGCGGTATGTCTAATCGATGACGATGACATCAGTTTTCTATTGGTTGAGTTGGATCGCAATAGACCTCAAATTTTTGTGAGTGTTGAGAGTAATGGTCAAGTCTCCACTGAAACCCAGGCAGAAATTGAAAGATAAATGAGCATGCAGCGGAATTTAATTTGACCAAATTTCACTCTAAGATGCTTAATTTTGAGGATTAAACATGCAATTAAAAAAGAAAAACCAAGTTTCAAGAACACTTACCCTTGAAGCTCCAAATTCTCCTTCAATTTTTAATGGAAATCAACACCACTTGGTTGTAGACCACCACAAGAGTCTTCTCTACTATTCTCTAGGCTTAGATTGGATGGTGGGATCCAATATTTGTGGTGAATTTGAGAAGGAATGAAGGTTGGGGAAGAAAAGAGTTATGGAGGATATTTTGCAAAATTAACCATTAGTTTCACAAAATTCTTAACCCCAATTAAGCCAAAATAATCTCTATTTATTGAAGAACAACATGCAATCCAATTGCATCAAAATTTGACAACTCAAATTCTCAAATTGTTGGCTTAATGTGAAGTAAACAACTAAGCAACTTGCTTAGTTAGTGGGAAAATCCAATTTTCAAAAATCAATTTTAAACTCTATTTTTAATTAATTTCCAAAAATGAATTTAAAATGAATTTTAGTTTGATTTTTAAAAATAAAAAATAATTAATTAAATAAAAACAATTTAATATTTAATTAATTAAATATAATATTATTTTAATATTAAATAATAAAATAATATTATTTTTCCCACTTTTCTCGATTTTTCCAAAAAAATCGATATGAATCCCTATTCATATAATTAATATTTAAATCATATTTAAATATTATAAATAACTCTATTTGTCCGTTTAATTCATAATTAAACGTCGATATATCGTATATATTCGACTTTCATTCCTTAAGTCAAGATTGAACTATTCAAACTTACTCACCACAACATCTAAGATTTTAGTCCATTTATGAGCTAGTAGAGGGACCTAATGGACCTACAGATCATGAGCTCCAACGATCCGAGATTAACCGGTCAAACTCTTTAACCTAGTTAACCAACATTCGTTAACTAACGGGACACTCCACTAAAGCTCGTAGCTGCACTCTCCTCACTGTAGATATATTTCTATCCACTTGATATAACCATAATAAGTAAGTCGATCCTTCACAGGTTGTTCGTAATCACAGCTAGGTCAAAATTACCGTTTTACCCCTGTGATTACATCTTGTTCCTTAAGTCCCACTGATCCTCTAATGAACAATTGGTTTGTGATCCTATCACTAAACTGAGTCCCTCTCGGGCCAATGAGAGGGTGGGGCCCCTTGTTCAAGACCCGAAATCAGTACTTAAGGGGACAACCTATCTACTAACCCTAAATCGGGTAGGAGTGAATTCCTTCTCGCAAAACTATGTCCCCAGCTATCTACTCGGTCTTACCCCTGAAATGGGAGGCTTATTGAGTCGGCGCACCTGGGCCACTTTCACCCATGCAGATCTAAGGATAATCCCGAATAAATAGGAGTTCATAGTTAGCTCAAGATTAAGATCGAGTTACCTAGGTCATCTAGTTGAAATAGTTAGTATTTGACAGTAAACGGCATTATAAAGTAATAGTGACTATTTCGTGGTCCGGTCTTATGCAAACTCATTGCATAGAATGCCCCCACTCACATGTCTCCACATGAATAATTTAGGATCACATCATTTGTATCAAATACAAAGTAGGCCACATTCAATAGTGTCTCCAAGATAAGGTACCCAACCTTATCCTTATACTATAGATCGTTTTGGCTATTTACTTGATCTTGATCCATTTTTATGTCATTACATAAAGTTCAAGTTTTCATACTAAAGCCATGGGTTCTTAGTTTATTGGATTTAGAATTATATTAACAACAATTCACTTTATTCAATAACAAGTTTACTGAATAACATCGATAACAACTTTATTGATAAATAGAACACACGTTAATGTTTACAAACTACGAGTTTTAGGACATAAAACCCAACAAACTCCCACTTGGACTAAAACTCCTCGTGGGGTATATACATAATGCTGAGTTTACAGAGAGAATAGAAATACAATAAACTAGGGCATTAGATACCCATGTATTTCTCCCACTTGCCCTAGATTATACAACTCGAAGTCCTAGACTTACTAGATGACCCTCAAACACTTTGGCCGTGAGAGCCTTTGTAAACGGATCAGCAATGTTATCTTCTGACGGTATCTGTTTGACGATAACGTCTCCTCTTTGTACAATCTCTCTAATGAGATGGTACTTGCGCTCAATGTGTTTGCCGCGTTTATGGCTTCTAGGTTCTTTTGAATTTGCAACTGCGCCACTGTTATCACAATACAGAGTGACCGGCAGATGCATATTTGGAACTACTTCCAAATCGGTCAAGAACTTTCTAAGCCATACTGCTTCTTTGGCTGCTTCGCATGCAGCAACATATTCAGCTTCCATGGTGGAGTCAGCAATACAGCCTTGCTTGATACTCCTCCAAACTATGGCTCCTCCATTTAGAGTAAACACTGATCCCGATGTAGATTTCCTAGAATCTATATCGGTCTGAAAATCAGAGTCTGTGTATCCTGTAAGAATCAGATTCTTATTTCCATACACGAGCACATAGTCCCTCGTTCTCCTAAGATACTTGAGGATATTTTTAACGGCAGTCCAATGATCATATCCAGGATTGGACTGAAACCTACTGACAATTCCTACTGCATAGCATATGTCAGGTCGTGTACACAACATAGCATACATCAAACTCCCAACAGCTGAAGCATAGGGAATGCGTCTCATATCCTCAACCTTTGAGGCGTCTTAGGACATTGTTCCTTAGACAAATGAATTCCATGTCTGAATGGTAACAGACCTCTTTTGGAATTCTGCATCTTATATTTTGACAACATTTTGTCAATATATGATGCTTGAGACATGGCTAACGTTTTGTTCTTGCGATTCCGAACTATTTGGATTCCAAGAACAAACTGAGCCTCTCCCAAATCTTTCATTTGGAATTGGGTCGATAGCCATTGTTTTATGTCAGTTAGGAATCCTACCTCATTCCCAATGAGAAGGATATCATCTACATATAATACTAAGAAAGCTACAGTAGAGTTGATTACCTTTTTGCATACACAAGGTTCATCAACGTTTTGTTCAAAACCATAAGATTTAACTGCAGCATCAAATCTCAGATTCCAGGAGCGAGATGCTTGTTTCAACCCATAAATGGATCGTTTAAGCTTGCAAACTTTTTGCTCTTGACCCTGTTCTATAAACCCCTCTGGTTGAGTCATATAGATACTCTCCTCAAGATAGCCATTCAAAAAAGCTGTCTTGACATCCATTTGCCAAATTTCATAATCATAAAACGTGGCAATGGACAAAAGTATTCTAATCGACTTTATCATAGCAACAGGAGAGAAGGTTTCTTCATAGTCCACCCCCTCAACCTGGGTATAACCCTTTGCCACAAGTCGAGCCTTAAAAGTTTGTACTTTACCGGCATGATCTCTTTTCCTTTTGTAGATCCATTTACAACCAATAGGTCTTACCTCACTTGGTTGATCTACAAGTTCCCAGACCAAATTGTAGTACATTGACTCCATTTCGAGGTCCATGGCTTTGATCCACTGATCACGATCTACATCAACCATTGCCTGCTTATAGCTCAATGGATCCTCTAGCCCATCATCAGGTATGACGAGTTGAGTTTCAGTTAAACCCATGTAACGGTCAGGTTGTTGAACAACCCTCCCACTACGTCGAGGCTCTCTCAACTCTTGAGAAGGATGAGATTGACCAGATGAGCTAATTCTATCAACAACTCTTGTTGAAGGACCAGCTTGATCAACAACTCTTATTGATTTATTTGTAGTTTCTTCGGAAATCTCTTTTAATACTAGTTTGCTGCGTGGTTGATGATCTCTTATGTGGTCTTCCTCTAGAAAAGTAGCATTTGTCGATACAAGTACTTTATCATCTTGAGGATCATAAAACAAACCACCTTTCGTTTCTTTGGGATATCCTACAAAAAAGCACAATTTTGAACGGCGTTCCAATTTCTTAGGATTCTGCACCAACACGTGTGCTGGGCATCCCCAAATTCTGAAGTGACGTAAACTACTTTTACGCCCTCTCCATAACTCATAAGGTGTTTCTGAAACACTTTTAGAAGGAACGTTGTTCAAAATGTATATAGCAGTCTCTACTGCATATCCCCAAAAACGAACTAGGCAACTGAGCATAGCTCATCATCGATCGAACCATATCTAATAGGGTTCTGTTTCTCCTTTCAGATACACCGTTCTGCTGAGGCGTACCAGGTGCAGAGAGTTGCGATTGAATTCCATGTTCTATCATATAGTCCTGGAATTTCATATCCATATACTCTCCACCTCGATCTGATCGAAGTGTCTTAATGGTTTTACCTAAGAGGTTCTCAACCTCAGTTTTATACTCTTTGAATTTTTCAAGAGCTTCAGACTTGTGATGTATTAGATAAATGTGACCATACCTTGAATAATCATCAACAAAACTAATGAAATATTCATACCCTCCACGTGCCTTGACATTCATTGGACCACAGAGATCCGAGTGCACGAGTTCTAAGGGTTCTTTGGCTCTAAGACCTTTTTCAGAAAAAGATCTTTTGGTCATCTTCCCCTCAAGACATGATTCACAAGATGGTAAAGAGTTGTCTTCTAACTGACTTAGGAGTCCACTTTTAACCAATCTCCCAATCCTATTGAGATTTATGTGACCAAGTCTTAAGTGCCAAAGATAGGTACTTTGAGAAATACGTTGCCTTTTATTTTGAGTTTCGGCTATTTTGAACATTTCAGTATTGTAAACATCTTTAACTTTGGTTGGTTTTAACTTGTATAAGTTGTTTTCTAAGTTTGCTGTACATATTGGAATACCTCTTTTACTAATGAACGCTTTATTAATATCAAAAGTAACTTTGTACATATGTTCCAGCAAACAAGAGATAGATATTAAGTTCCTATTACAATTAGGAACATAAAGTATATTTTCTAACAAAACAAATCTATCTCTAAAAAACAACTTCATATTTCCCACTGCTTCGTCCTTGGAGAACTTCACCGTCTTTCCATTGAGGTCGAAGTACATAGCCTCAGTATCGTTGTTCTCCACATGCACCTCCCTCAGTAGAATATAGTGGACCAGTGGACTGTTGAATACTATGTCCATGTCCACAAACCTCCCGAAAACAGTCTGCCTAAACATCGCGAGCTGCCTATCAGTAAGCTTCTCCTTTATCAACCGATTCACAACCCAAATATGTGATGACAGGCTGGTAGCTTGGGCAGGAAAACGGTCTTCAGCAGCAATCTTGAAATTAGCCATCTACAAGTACAAGTAACAAATAATTAAGATAGGAAAAACAAAACAGACATCAAAATTAGTAATCTGTAAAAATCTCGATGATTACTCTCGCTCTCGACTCTCGACCTTAGCAATCTCGCTCTCGACTCTCGGTCCTTATTCTCGGGTTTGCATATTGACTCTTTATCTCGAATCTCGGTCCTCGAATCTCTACTCTCAGTCCTCGAATCTCGACTCTCGACTCTCGATCCTCGACTATCGGCTCTCGGACCTCGAATCTCGATTTTATTAGACCTAGATCTCGATAAGCCAGTATAGTACACTCCCATCTCTTACAGTCTCGATCTTCCTCTCGCATACCACTCTCGATCTCCTACCCTACTCTCGTGTCTCATTCCTCTCCTAAACCCCAATCTATTTTACAGTGCACTTATCTAACCTATCATACAGCAGACAGAACCCAAAAAAAATTCAAAACGCATGCCCAATCGTACGACATTGTGTACTGTTGAAAACTAATGTAGTCGAAAATAAAAGTTCATACCTTAACGAGCGTGGAGATTCTGAACTTGTGGGGGAGAAGCGACGACGGGAAGAGGCGGTCGGAGGGAGAGGAAACGGCGGGAAGACACGGTTCGGGTTGGTGTTTGGTAATACGAGAGTGAGGGATGTTGGAATCGAGAGCGTGAGGGAATATGACTTCTTAGGTCGGTGCATATATATGAAAGGACTTTTCAAATATCGACTGACGGTTCATTGCCAGCTTACGAGGTCTGAGAGCGAGATGCGAGAGTCGAGAGTCGAGCATCGAGATCTAATATGCCGAGATGGAAGTGGTTGACGTGGACAGAGATCGAGAGCCGAGATAGAGAGACGAGATTGGGGTGCGAGAGGCGAGAGCGATAGTCGAGAGGGTGAGGCGCGGATTGGGTCTGTATCTCGTTCATGGGGGCGTTGTGGTCATTTCACGTTACGCCGATGCCAGCAGAAGGCCAAATGTCATTAGATTTTTGGGGAGAGGCCAAATTTCATTTGGGCCCACCCAAATGGGTCATACGTACAAATTTCCCTTATGTTTTTTTTAATAAATATGTGTTTGGTATACGACCTGAATTCTATTTCTAAAAATTATTTTCGGATTCTGTAATTCAAAATAGTGTAAATTCTAAAAACTAACATTTTTATATTTTAAAATTTGAAATTTAAAATTTACTATGTAGAATTATATTAAATAAAGATAAAAATATTTAGAAATATAATATGTCATGTTATAAACTCAATTTAATTTTTTTAATTAAAATATATATTATAGAATTATTATAAATTAGGTTAAATTTCAAATTTGGTCCTTGTAATTTGGATAAAGTTATAAGTTAGTTGATATGGTTTTAAAATTTAGAATTTAGTTCCTATAGTTTGATACAACTTTTCTTATGTTGTGTTAAATCCTCTTAAATAATCAGTGTCATAAGGATTATTTATGAAGCTTTTATCAAACCATAGAGTTAACTTCTTCTAAATTATAGGACAAAAATTTTAATTTCACATAAATTATATAATATTACAAAATAATAATTATACAATTTTTTAACATAAAACCATATTTATAAATAAATTAATAATAATTTATTGCCAACTTATATTTAGTGGGTAACTACAACTAGTTTGCAATTGTTTAAATTATAATCTAATTTCTGAATTATGCAACCAAACACATATCTGAAAATATGAAATACAACTCTGTTTTCATTTAGTAATTTCATAGGTTTCCAATGTTATAATTTTTTCCATTGAAATTTAAGTTTAATTTAATTTGGTTACAGATTTCAAGATTTACATTTTTAACTTCGATTTTTTACTAAATAATCATTTTTCTCTATTTTGTGTTAATGTCTAATAATTAATTTAAAGTAGTTATAACTAATTAAATTCACTTTTAATATCACTATAAAAATTTCATTTCATAATTAGTTTAGATTAATTAATAGACATTAATGTCAAAGACTAAAAGTAGGTATTTAGTGAAAGATTTAGATTAAAAATGTAAATCTTAAAATTTAGAAACCAAATTGAAAGAAAAGTCAATTCTCAAGACTAAATTTGTAACATTTTGAAACATAGGAATTTAAAATCAAACTCAAAATCTAAATATTAAAAAAGTAATATTTGGAAACCTAGAGACCATAAATGTATTTTTATTTTCTTTTATACTATATGTCAAAAATACTTCTGAACTTTTAAAAGTTTAAAAAAATACTCTTAAACTTTTATTGAGAGTTAAAAACACCCTTACCAATAGTTTGGCAACGAAGGGAGAATTTTTTCCCTTCCACTTTTGTCTTTGAATTTTTTTATATATAATTTATATTTTATTGGAATATATAACAAAATGAACAAATTTATTTATAAATATAGCAAAATATCATTGTCTAATAATAAACGGTGATAGACACTAATAGACATCTATCATATGTCAATGTAATGATAGACATTGACATTCTGCTATATTTAAAAATATTTCTAGCAGTTTTACTATTTAAAACAATTACTCTATTTTATCTTTATATCTTTTCGTTAAAATCTTCTCGACACATAGTTTATCAATTGAAACCTTTCATAAAAATACCCCTCAATTTCAGCCTTTCTACGACTTCTTTCATTTTCCTCATTTAGGTTTGTGAAGAATTTTCTTTTCGTCAGGCATTATTTATAAGCAACAATTTCTAAATTATCTTGGATATATCATCTCACCACGTGTCAAATTTTCACTATACTAAAACTTTGGTAGAGATTTATAATTTCTTTCCCTTTCTTCTCCTCTCCTACTTGAAAATGATTATGGCAGATTTATGTTTGGAATTGGTATGATTCAAGGGATTTTTTTTTCCCCAAAGATTGAAGTTGGGGAAAGAAGAGAAAAGGAATATTACTTCTTCATTGTGGGCAGCAACAAAAATTAATATTAATTAAACATAGCGTCTAATATGAGAATACTACGAATTGGTCAATTAAAGTGGCACAAACTTATCTTTTATTTGGACCTTTTTATGATGAAAGTGATGTCAGCTAACAACAATTTGGATGTAAAATTATATTTATACCCTCCTCGCTCATTAAATACAATAGAAATTAATATTCATAATTTTTTTTAAAAAAAAAAAAATCAACACGTGAGTGAGTCATGCAGTTGTGTTAACACCTCACATTGGAGAAAGAAACAAATTCTAACTTATGAACGATAGCTTTAGATTCAACAATGAATACATAGGCTTAGAGCATCTATATATTTAAACGGGCTTAGGGAGAAACGGCCAAAGAGGATTTTAGTAGTTAAAAAGTCAATGTCCGAAAATTTTCAAAGTATTACGTAATGCATACTTCTTTTGTTTTTAATTTGACACGTTATTAAATAATATATTATTTTATTATTAACTTACTTTTATAAATTTTATATTGATATCTATATCTATATCTATATCTATATCTATATTTATATCTATACTATATTAAAATGGATAATAAAGAAAATTTTTGTTGAAATAAATGGTAGGTAACTCTTGCATATTTTTAAAATCCATAAGTTGTGTTCCTTTATGAATGATTTCATTGTTTCATTATTAACCAAATTGAAGAAAGGACACAACTATTCAAATGGCCATGAACTAGTCTATAAATATGGCCTTACTTCAATTTGTTTTTTTTACATAAGATTTTTTTCATCAGCAAGTTTCTTCTTTAAAAAAAATTCTCTCCATTTCAAAATTGTAAAGTTTGGTATATCTAGAAAGTCAAGTTCGTTGATCTTATGGACGGAGTGCTACCTTCAGAAGAAAGGTAATCTGTTCTATCGTGGGAGGCAATTACTCACGAAACTCAGGCATTAAAGTAAATAAAATTGTCTTAAAGAGATAACGTGAATTTATTGGGCTCAAATATAGTTCTTATATATTCTTTTTATCATTGTATATGTTTTGGTGTAGATAACCGTTTTTACATTTTCTCTTTGTCCTTATATCTTTAAATAATGACTATTTTACCCTTTCATGATAATTTTAATTGTTCTTATTTTGTACTTACTTTGGTGGTTGTACATATGTCTCCGTATTCCTTCCGGGTGATGTTTGTATTTTTATTTTTTTATTTTTTTATTTGATGGAATTTCCAACCAACTTAATGAAAAAAAGACACCTATTAAGTGACAATTTAGATTCTTTTAAAAAATCTTTGTAAAAATAGAATAGTCTACAAACTATTTGCAAAAATAAAGTTCTTTTTTTGTCGTATTCATATCAAATTTTAAAAGTAAGAAAAATGGCTCAATCCATGGTACAAAATTGAATTTTTTTTTCTTTATTTCCAATTTTCTTGTTTTCTTTTAACTAATTAAGGGTTATATATATATATATATATATATATATATATATATATATATATATATATATATATATATATATATATATCTTTTAAATCTTAATTTGAGATTTTGATTTTTCAATTAAGGGCAGGTTTCAAATAGAAAATATTGTAGTTTTAAAGTAAAGACAATAGATGATATTATTTCATTTTTTTTTTTAAATTTTGATTGTTTGGTAAAAGATTCATTTTGAATCAAAATACATCCAAATTTTCGAATTTATAATTATATCAAAAATTTAAAATTATACTAGAAAAATTTTATATAATTTTTTATGAGTTGGAGTTGCATAATTATACTATTCTTTTATAACTTAATTTGAGAGTTTTTTTTTCCTTAATATGGAAAATTTTAAAATTTATTGTTAATGTATTTAGTTTAAAAAATATTTTAAAAATATTATAGTTTAAAAGTAACCGTCTTTGAAGGGACGATATTCTTCCAATTAATTTTTTTTAGAGTTTTTTTATTAAAAAATTAGTATATTCATTTTAAACTAAAATATATCCAAATTTTAGAAATTATAATCGTATCAAATTTAAAATTATACTAAATATATAAAAAATTATTATAAATAGAAAAAAATATCAAACTATTTCTAAATATAGAAAAATTTCACTATCGCGCTCTATCACTAATAGAAAATTTTTCTATATTTGAACATAGTTTAATATTTTTTTCTATTTTTTAAAATAGCCAAAAATTTTATATAATTTTTATGAGTTTGAGTTGGATAATTACACTTCTTTATTAGTACACAAATTAACACTTCTAATAGTAAACCTATTAAAAAAAATTGCAAACTCCAACTCATAAAAATTATATAAAACTTTTCTAATATAATTTTTAAATTTTGGTAGAATTATAAGTTATATATTTCGGATGTATTTTGGTTTAAAATGAAAAGAAAAAAATGAAGGGAAAAAAAAGCTCATACACAAAATTTTGTTTGGGGAGTGGGTAGAGTTAGTCTTTTATAAAGACTAAATTAAAAAAAAAAAAAAAAAAAAAAAAAAAAAGAATCAATCACACATGGAGTTTGTCTTTGATAAAAACCGAATTCTTTAAGTTGAGGCTCCACAGAAAACTAAAAACTAATAAAGACAAACAATCAATACTATTTTTACAAATAGTTTTGACAATATATGTTTTTTGCAAATATTTTTTTAAAGGACCCTTAGTTGTTGACAATGGGGGCCTCTTGTAAACATTCTTCCCAATTTAAATTTTGGGATATTGAAAAAGAAAAACAAAACTCCCCAATTAAGGTTTAAAAGATTAAAAAAAATTATGTAATATATATATATATATATATATATATATTTTGTTGGATATTTATAATGAAAGAAAAAGTTAGATATTGATGAATATTTGAAACATAAAAAATGGGATTTAATTGTGTAAATTAAATTTATTGTCGGAAACTTTAAATTGGTTTAAAACCATCAAACTAAGATGAAGTTTCATGTACAAATTTAACATGTATGAAAGTTAAATTTGTAGTTTCTTCAATTTGAATGAGTTATATGTGATTTTTTGTCAAGTAACAACTAAAATGAGTTAAACTTGACAAATGTTTCAATTTTTGTATTTATTTGATTTTATTTTGTATTTTGAAAAGTTACTAAGTTGCTAGCCTATAAATAACAACTTGTTTCTTCATTTGTAGCATCCCACTTCAAATTGAAGAATTCTCTTCTTTCCCTCTTTCTTTCTTTTCATCTTGTGTTTAGTTGAGAGCAAATATCCAAGGGTTCTGCCAGATCCGAGTAGTTCGAGGTTGCAGTTCTACCGGAGTGAGTCATTGTATCCTGCTGAGACAATCCCTATAGTCCGCTTGCATCCAGTGCATAGCGAATAATTGTCTTCAGGACCGCGCTTATTAGAAGCATGCCTCGACTATATTTTGAGTCTCCAAAGGTTTTGAGATTCTTTCAAGTTTTTAGTTATTATTATATCTAAGCCTTGTTATACCATCTTGTTAAGTATATTGTTTCTAGTTGAGTTATAATAAGTTTGCTAGTGTATTCAGTTCATATATACTATTTTCCACTTATATATATAAATTATGAAAAGAAAAACCCTTAATTAGTTAAAAGAAAACAAGAAAACTAGAAAGAAAAAAGAACAAAAACTCTAATTCAATCTTTTGAAAAGACTGAATTGAAGTTAAAAAAAATAACAAAAATCAATTTTGTATCGTGGATTGAGTCATTTCCTTTACTTTTAAAAATTGATATGTATAAGACAAAAAAAAAAAAAAAACCTTATTTTTACAAATAGTTTGTAGACTACTTTATTTTTATAAATATTTTTTAAAATGAGTCTAAAAAGATAATCTGTCTTATTACGTGACTCTAAAAAAGGCACTTAATCTATCATTTGACTATTAAGACACATCTATTCACACAATAAGTACAATTTATTAAAGATATTTCATATAATAACTACAACTTTTTATAGTTAATTAGAAAAAAAAATGTAATTTAAAAAAAAAATTAGGTAAAACGGATGGTTTTTAAAAAAATTAGGAAAGTATGATAATTTTTTTGTCCTCATTTGAATGTGTCTCTTCACGTGGTGGTGAGACGCATTCATGTGAAGAGACACATTCAACTAGTGGTGGTGGTCTCACTCCATGCTGTTAGATCCATCATCACGTGTGAACTTACAAGTGACCCCCTCTTTTTAACTCTTTTCCACTTTTTCATCTTCTATTTTCTTTAATCTAAAACTAATATTGCTTTATTTTGAGATAGATACAATGAAATAATGATTTTCATTCCCATAATTCAAGAGAATAAACGTGAAATTTAGATTTTATTTACAAGTTTTTGTAATTTTTTAAAAATAAAATAGATTGATTAATATTGTTTTAATGTATTTTAAAATAAATCTTAACTTTTTTTACCTACATTTAAAACTAAACTTGTTAATAACGGTTTTGGCCAAAACTTGACACGAACAAATACTCTATTCAAATTAGAATCTATAATGATAGAAGGCGAATTATTCTTATATGGAGATTGGGTTATTGCTCCTCTTAGCTATTGTAAAAATTTTGGCAATTTTATTTAAGGAATTCAATTTCATGCCAGGATTCCTAAAATTAGTCTAAGAAAATAATTACAACGAATGTCAGTTGATATAAAATTTCATATTGACTTGATTAATGGATGAAAAAGTGATTAATCGATCAAAGAGGTCCAAATTACTATCCATTTCATGACATAAAAATCTAAATTTCATGTTTTTCCTCTTGAGCTCAACACTTTCTCACACCAAGCATTCAATTCAAATCTCTTTGTTGACATTATGCACTTTCATCTAAGGGTGACCTCGATTCGATTGCATCATTATATGAAACCGATCCAAACCGTTTTATTTAGTTCAATTTGGTTGGTTTTAATGAACACCCCTATTTTTATCATCAAAATAAAACAATTTAGTTTTAAATATTACTTATATATAAAAACTCATTAACAATTTTTTTTATAATGAATTATACATTTGTTTTTTAAAAATAACCATAGTAAAGTAATGGTAGTTTTTATATAAAATATTTATTTAAAGTAGTTTTTTTAAATGTTAATAATTGTTATTGAGTTTTTAATTAAAAATTGTTAATAAAGTTTGTTTATAAGATAAAATTTAAAATTAAAACTGTTATTGATTTTTTAAAAGAATAAAATTCATACCCTTAAAACAAAATTGATTAATGTATTTTTATTTTTTAAAAACAAAATCTTATAAATGAATTTGTTTTACTTAAAAAATAAAAAAATAAAAAGTGGGAGGAAGAAAGAGAGGGATGCACACAAAGTCTAATCAATTAAAAAATAATAAAAATAAAGTTGATTCAAATAAGGAAAAAAAATGCCCCGTTTTCCTATGGTTTCAAAACTACCATTTTCTTTTGAATTTTTATTTTTAAAACAACCTTTCCCATCCAATAAACCCATAATTTTTGGAGAATAAATACAATTATTTCAATTTTCTTTTGCTTTGACTCAACCTCTATTTTGGTAGTGTAAGATGATAAAAAGAGTTAGATATTAAAATTTCAAATCTTTACTATATATTAAAATGGGTGACAAGGGAAGAATTTTTACATTCACTCTTTGTTCTTCACTTTTTAGATAATGACTATTTTGCCTTCACATTCCTTTCATGATAATTTCAATTATTCCTGTTTTGTCCTTATTTTTTAGTATTTATACGATTGTCTTCACATCGATATCCCTTCGTCATGATGTTTGTACTTTTTAGTTTTTTTTCTTTTAAGTTTTTTATTTCATGAAATTTTCAAACAAACTTTTTTGAGAAAATTCATCTTTTTACATGATAAGATATGTCATTTAACTATTAAGACACATCTCTTCACAAAATAACTAAATTCCATTAAAGATACGTTGTTTCATATTATAACAACAATTCTTTAGAAACTAAATACAAATATTTATATTTTGATTTGACCCAACCTCAATATAATGTAAGATGATAAAAATAGTTTTACTTTTATATGAGATTTAAAAGCCATTTAAATATAATGAAAATTAAAACTTTTCATCCTACATCAAGCAATGATGCATGTAACTTATTTTTGTCGATGAAAATCTATATCAAGCGAGGTTTTATCATTTTTATTTATATACTTTTCTGTTTCAATTTTGAACCGTTTTTAGACTTCAATATATATTACTCTCTTCCACAAACTACTCAATAATGACATGTGAGGTAATTAACAATCTTACTGTATCACTTCTATATAAATTGTATTCCAATTACGTCATATGTATTTTAATTCCATTCGTTCGTGTGTTTTTTTAACCTCTGTTGTCACTTTTAAATTCCATATAAAATATTTACCATTGATACTCAATTGAACAACATATTCATTCATAATTTATATGCCACCTGAATATTAAAGTTCAAAAATTTCTGAACCTCGTGCAACACAATTTATTTCATATTTATTATCAAATAACATAAAGTATACAGTTTTATGCACTTTCTCTTTCTTTATTTTTAAAAATTTTAATGTTAGATATTTATTATTTGACTCATTAAAATTTAAATACATTCATTATTTTAATTTTACTACAAAAATGTATATTCTAAAAACTTTTAACCACGTGCGATGCATGTGCCTCTTAATTAGTAGAATAAAAAGTAAAAATTTTCATTCCATATAAGGTAAAAATGCATGAAACTTATATTCGTCGATTGTAGAGGTAACATTGAATTGTCATCAAATCTTGAAAAGTTTGATAGACAAATATTATTTTGGGAAACGATTATAAACAGAAAAAATATCAAATTATTTACAAATAATAGAAAATTTTCACTACCTATCCATAGAAAGTAATAGAATTGTAATATTTTTCTATATTCATAAATAGTTTAACTCATTTTTCTATATTTGAAAATCGCATAAATTATTATTATTATTTTTTCAATAGAAACTTAGCATTTTAAAATTTATTTATTTAAAATTCTAAAAGTAGCATTCGAAAACCGATTAAAAAAAGAAAAAAAAGTCAAACACAGATTCCTAATCGAATTCGAAAACAATTAAAAAAAAAAAAAACAAATGTAGATGGGATAAGGATACCTATGATGAACAGTTGATTGATTCGTTTCCAAATTTGTTGTTAAATTTCACATTTCACATTAAATTTCCCAGTTCTCTCGTCCGATCCTCTGCACCCATTTGAGCTCCATTCTTCTTCTCTCCCATTCATCTCACAATGGCCATTAATCACCTCCTTCGTTCCACTCTCAGGTCTCAGGTACGCAAATCAAACCCCCAATTCTTCTCTCTTTTTCATTCACTTATTCCTCTTTCATTTCATACTTTGTTTGGGCTTTGTTTTCTTTCTTCCCTTTCTTTGCTCATGATTTCTTTTTTATTTATTCACTACCCTTTTTGTTTCTTGCTTTTTCGTGCTGATGCTTTACTTTTCCTTCTCTGATCGAATCATCACCATCATCATTGTCATCGTTGTTATTATTTTCTGTGTGCTTCATTGAGGGAAAACGCATCATAAAACGTGATTGAAAAGGGGTTTTCGATATTTTTTGGGTTTTTTTTTCCCCAAATCGATGGGGGTTCTGCTTCTACTGCCCCTTTTCTTTCTTGGGCAGGTTTTTTTTTGAGTTTCAGATTACCGAGTTCTTATGAGGAATCGAGATCAAATGCCTCTTTGAACAGTAATGTCGGAACCAATATTTTTTCCCTTGATTATTTTTTTGATTGTGAAGTTGGTTGTTTGAGTGACGTGCGTTGACTTACAACTAAAATTTTCAGCCCCCAAATCTTATCAATTGATATTGCGTCTTGAGTTCAATGGAAACCTTGTTTCCTTGATTTATAAAGTGATCAAACTGAACTGTTGACATTAATTCATTCTTTATTGTTGCCCCTTTATTATACAAACTTCATAAATTTTCTTTTCCCCAAAAAGGTGAAACTACTTTGCTTTTCCCCCATATTTTTATATATTATATTATCTATCATCTGATATAAGCCATGCCTATTAAGAACCTACTTCTTCCAAATGGTCCAAAAGTTTTTCAATTTATGACGGTTCTTTTTTTTCTTTTAATTATAAAACATATACCTTTTTTTTTTTTTCCCTTTTTTCCCCCTTTTTTTTGGCAGTTTGGTACCTTTGCAAAAGCCGTCACTTCTTCTAGAAGAGCTTCACAGGAACATGCCATCTTGGCTCCTTTCTTGTCCCGCTTACACAGTACAGAGGCTTCAGCACAAAAAGAGGATTCAAGGTAAATTGGGTTAAACTTTTAACTTTTTAGGCCTTCCATTATTTATTCTGTCTTTGTGTCCTCAAGCATGATTTGTGATAACAATGCTTCCTTGGATTGCACTTCGTCTACAATAGAACTAAAATGCAGTTGAGTTTCTCATTGACCACAAACATGCTTTAATTACAGGTTCAAGGGGCATGATATGCTTGCGCCTTTTACTGCAGGATGGCAGACCACCGATGCTAATCCACTAATTATAGAAAGATCTGAGGTATCCTTCATGTGTGTTATAACTTATGAGCATAATGATTTCTTACAACCCAATAGATAATAAAGGAGAAGATATGTTCATTTTCTTTTGTTTAATTAAAAGAACCTTATTTTTTTTTTAAAAAATATAATTTTAATATTCTACTTTGAATTCCATGGTCATACAGGGTTCATATATATATGACATTGATGGAAGGAAGTACCTTGATTCTCTTGCGGGTCTGTGGTGCACATCTTTAGGTATCACAAAACAGTTTCACTATCATTGTTTTATCCTAATGGCTGTATGTGCTGATTCTTTAAGAAAATATTTGATTTTAATTGTTTTTCTTTGGCGAGGTACAATAAATTTAGTATGTGCCTACTAATAGAAGTCATGTTCTAGATATATTAAAGTTGAGTTTCGATATAGTTCCCCATCATACATTTTATTATGTTGGGAGTCTAGAAGATAAACACTATACTGATATGTAGTATTCAGGACTCCTAGTATAATTTGGAGTGTTTTGGAACTCTTCGGGGTAAACAAATAATTATAATAATAGAAGGATGAAAATTGAGTACATTAGTCTGACGACCAAGTTTCTTTACTTTCTAATTCTCCAAATGATAGTCTGCAGTTTAAATTGGGCAAATGTAAAAGGATTGGGGGATTTCTATTTTCTAGGCATAAAATGAAATGAAATTTTAGTATGATCCAACTTCCCCCCCCCCCCTTGAATTCTTTGATTTTCTGTTAGTTAAGCAATGTTGGAATTTGTAGGGGGAAATGAACCACGACTTGTGGCAGCTGCAACAACACAATTAAATATCTTGCCATTTTACCACTCCTTTTGGAATCGTACTACGAGGCCTTCTTTGGTATTCTACGTAACCTTAACTTCTTTTGCTTTCTTTTTAGGATAAGAAAATTGACTTCACCATTGACTTTACCACTCTATTAGAATCATGCTACTAGATCCCCTTTGGTGTCTTTTACAGTCATAAGCTTTCTTGCCTTTTGTTGTCAATACAAAAGCTCAGCTTTTCGATAGTTTGATTCTCTTGTTGTTCATATATGACAGGTTCTGGCAAAGGAATTGCTCGAAATGTTTACAGCTAGAAAAATGGGGAAAGTATTTTTTGTAAACAGCGGTTCAGAAGCCAATGATACTCAGGTTCTTTCTACTCCAAACAAGAACTCTATATTATGTATGGTTGTCGTGTCACAATATCTATGTGAGAACTGAGAGTCTTAAAAAAAATATAACTTTGAAAACAGAGTAATATATTGAGGAGCTCAAATTACAAAGACGAGTTAAATTATGTACTCTAAATTCCCAGTATATTTAGAAAAAAACCTTCATCATCTTCTTTTACTCCCTAACTTTTTCTCATGATCCAATTTTTTATTTCCTAAGGGAATAAATACAGCAAATAAAGGGAAGAAAAAACTATTAAACTAACGTGACTATCAAGGTTTATTAGCTGTTAAAGCCTTCCTGAAAGCTCTGAAACAGAGGCAACCAATTAATTCATTTTGTGCTTAAATACATGTAATAGGTCAAGCTGGTATGGTACTATAACAATGCACTTGGAAGACCAAATAAGAAAAAGTTCATTGCTCGCTCAAAGGCGTAAGCTCCAATCGCTGGGCTAATGTCGATTTGTTTCATTTCCTTTGTTCTGTTCAATTAATTTTCTTTTCATTGCACTCTTCTATTCAACAGGTATCATGGTTCAACATTAATATCAGCTAGTCTTACTGGGTAAGTTAAATGAAAAGGAAATATACCTTATATCTCTTGTCAAAAGAAACAGTTACTCAAATATATTTTCCCACAGCCTTCCAGCTTTGCACCAGAAGTTTGACATTCCAGCTCCATTCGTTCTGCACACTGATTGTCCACATTACTGGCGTTACCATCTTCCAGGTTATGATCTATGCTTGGGCATACATTTAGTTCACTTTCTTTGATTCTTTTTTCCAGCCATTAACTTGAGAACGTCCTTATGTCAGGTGAGACAGAGGAAGAGTTCTCAACCAGATTAGCCAAAAACTTAGAAGACCTTATAATCAAGGAGGGACCAGAGACGGTAAAACTTGAAAACTGTACTTCGAATTAGAATATGGCATGATACCATAATTGACCCTTTCTCTCCTGTGTCTGGTTTTCCACTTCAGATTGCTGCGTTCATAGCTGAACCTGTCATGGGGGCCGGTGGTGTGATTCCTCCACCAGCTACTTATTTTGAAAAGGTAAGCTCTTTGTATCATGAAATTCTTAAAGTAAAAGTATGCAACAGTAAGACTTTCCTTGTTTAGCTGCCTATTTTTTATTTCTTTTTCTAATTATGTTCTCCCTCTCTCTCTCTCTCTTCTTCTTCTTCTTCTTCTTCTTTTGTTTTTTTTGTTTTTTTGTCTCTTTATATTTAGTTTGCTGTAGTTGTTTGCTTTCATTTTCCTTCTAGATAAGATGATTACATAATATTGAAGGAGCATAAGTGACATCAAAATTAGAATAGTTTAAATTTGTTCTTTGACTAATAATGAAAAAGGAACAAAAAAGAAAGAAGAAAGAATAAAAATTTCAACTGCGAAGATATTTAGGAAAAAGTTAATTTATTAACACTTGCATTAACCTAAACTTGAGTATTGGATTATTGAGGCGATTATATGAATGAACTCCATCAACCTCACTATATTATCGTGTACGCTCATAACTAGTGGCTGGTTTTGAAAATTTAGGCAGTTGGTCCATCAGAGTTGGTTGTTTTCTCCAACATACTGTTAATACATAATCTACATTTTCGGTCATGAGCTTGTTGATGAGATTAGAGGAATTAAATTCAAAAGCTTAGGAAAAAAAATGATGAAAATAGAGATTCAAATAGATCAGGAAACACAATTTCATTGTAGAACTCTACTATAGGTCTCTTTGTTGTTTCTAGAACAAACTCATCTTTAGGGTACAACTTGAAATGGAGAAACAGATCCAACTATTTATCATTGACATCAGTCATCACTGTGAAGTGTGAAATGGATCCAACTGTTTGTCACAGACATCCCATCTTTGCTCTCTTGCCCCCAGCTCCTCCAATCTTCTGGTGTTGTCTCTTGGGCACTTGGCTGCTGTTCAAGCTCTTAGATTCTCCCATTGATGCCACAGTGATCACTTCTTATAGGGATGCCCACATCTTAACCTAATTTGACAGAGGTAGTATCAGTATATTCCATGCTGCCGCTTGGATATTTGGTGCTGCAGTACATAGCTATCTGTTTAGGCCATCTGTTATATGCAGGTGTTGTGGCATGAAGTGATGGTTGTGCCATGGTGCTGGAGGCTTATGCACTGCTTATTTTCCGGTGTTATGATGCTAAACCTTCACAATGGCTGTGCAAGTCAGTTTTTGTGATACCTGCAAAGAAAACTGAAAGGCATCAAAGTAGCCAAAAGTCACTGAAGACTAGCACTAAAGACGGACTTATGGATGAATTAACATTGTCTACATATAAATTTTGATTCATTTTTTTCCTTTGTTATTAATGTTCTAATTATTGATATAAATTCTTCCTAATAATACTAATAAGGAAAATATGAAAGGAAGATTGAAGTATTTCTTATTTATGTTGCAGATCCAAGCTGTGGTCAAGAAGTATGATATACTTTTTATTGCCGATGAGGTACTTGCTAATTGCAATTTTTTGTCTTCACCATCTCATTTTGTTTAGTTTATGGTAATGATTTCAATATAAACTAGGATCTGCCTTCAAAAATTTTTATAGGTAATATGTGCCTTTGGAAGACTAGGTACAATGTTTGGATGCGATAAATACAATATTAAACCAGATCTTGTATCTCTTGCAAAGGTAAAGTTCAAACATATTCAACTTTAGCAGATATTTTGTATAGTCTAGGCTTTTCATTGTTTTTCTTGAGCTTGATAGTGGATTGGATTTTGTAGGCACTTTCCTCGGGTTACATGCCTATTGGAGCTGTTATTGTGAGCCCCGAAATATCTGATGTGATTCACTCTCAAAGCAACAAGCTAGGTATATTGCTTATACAAGAAACTAGTTAATTATTGTTAATAATCTTCCAGTCCAGTAACATACCTATTGTTTTTACTTATTATTACTTCTAGGTTCCTTTTCTCATGGATTTACTTATTCTGGACACCCTGTCTCATGTGCTGTTGCAATTGAAACACTCAAGATTTACAAGTACGTTCCTACTCTTGGGCTTTTTGAGTTTTACTTTTTATTGATTGAGAATGACTGAGAAACCTTAAAAGTGGACAATATTTCAAAGATCTATCATTTTTTGATACAAGAAAACTACAAGTTCTTCAAGGTGGTTTTACTTTCTATTTGATTTAATTGGTGTTCTTGTTCGAGGATGAAATCATGATTTAAAATAGAGAATATATTCAACTGTTTATGATACAAACTGACGTGTAGGATGCAATGCATATATTTAAAATTACCATATTTTTGCTGAGTTAATCTCCTTTCGTTGTAGGGAAAGGAATATTGTGGATAAAGTAAATAGCATCTCCTCAAGATTTCAAGATGGCCTAAAAGCTTTCTCTGATAGCCCTATTGTTGGAGAGGTAAAGAGAGTTGCTCGAGTAATTAATTTTGACTTGTGAATTTGAGGCATCTTTAGTTCCTCAACAACTATTACTTTGCAGATACGGGGGACCGGCTTGATCTTAGGCACAGAGTTTGTAGACAATAAATCACCAAATGATCCATTCCCTCCTGAATGGGGTATGTTTTATATAATTCCAATTGTTAGTGATGCATGTTAATGACTTATGTGTGGAAAACAACTTCCTCAGAGGCAAACTTGAATGTCTTGAAAACAAAAAGTATCTTGATAATTTTGGATCAGCTTAACCCCAAAATCACAAGCTCAGGAATTTGGTGGATCTTGATATTGATCTGGCAGGGTCATACACACTTATACTTACGGCTTGTTATGTGCCATGATATAAACAGGAGTTGGTGCATATTTTGGAGCCGAATGTCAGAAAAATGGTATGCTAGTACGTGTTGCAGGGGATACTATAATGATGTCTCCACCATTTATCATCTCTCCCCAAGAAGTTGATGAGGTATCCCTGAAAGCTAATAATATCATGATTGAGGAGTTTCAATCCACATCTTTTGTTGGAATTTGATCCACTGTTTTTCTTTTTGTTTCCAGTTAATCAGCATTTATGGGAAGGCACTGAAGGCTACTGAAGAGAGAGTGAAGGAATTGAAGGCTCAGAGGTAGCTCCAGATATTTACAACGAGTGGCCTGAAAGGAATCTACTCTCAAGGAACAGAGAACAAGTCCTTGTCCATGATGGCCCAATGCTTGATGGTGGCGAAAAGTTGATCAGCTTGTGTCTGAGACATGAGTGGTATGTCTGCAATCCCCTTCCCCCACACCCCCCCCCCCCCCCCCCCCCCAAAAAAAAAAAAAAAAAAAGAAAACAGAAAAACAAAAGTATATTTGAGTTACAGAAAGCCTTGGATGTTGTTCTTGATTTTTTAGATAGTCTTGAATAAATTATAAAAGCAGCTTGATATGGATTTCAATGTAAAATTGTTCTTTTCCGATACATTTCTTATAATACAAGGTCTTTTGAGTTATTGAATCCTGATCAGACATGATGAAATCCACATGAGCAAGTGTTTTTTTTCCTGATGTCTAATAAGTCGTGAAGTGTGTGTATGGGGAAAGCACTACACTAGTGTAGTGCAGATCTTTCTATTTTGCAAGATTAATTGACCAAAACTTTCACTTCTTTTTTCTTTCTATTTCTATTCAATCCTGGCTATTATCTTGACCAAGATTACATTGGGATTATATGTTTCTTTATTATATGCTTTAAGTTAAATAATAAATTATAATTTGATTTTATATGCAATGATGTCATTCCATCTTTATAGCAAAGATCTCTCGTCGACTCCAATATAATAGGGTTTATTAAATGTTATACGTTTTTTCTAATTTTTTTATACTAAAAAGGATTAAGATTTTGCCTTCGATCCACTTGACGAATAATGATATTTTAAGTTCAAATAGTATTAAAAATAAACCAAAAGCAAATTACAAAATTGAGTCTTATTTGTATTATAAGCCGTCACAATTCACTCAATTGTCCAACTATAGTTTGTTATGGAGATGAAGATGACCATTTCCTGTGAGATAATTTACCTCTTTATTTCTTATTTTGCCATGTCTGTTAAAGATTCAATAAAGATTGCTTTTATTCATATCAAGCTCTGCTTTTATTCTTTACCATACATTACCATCATCATCTTAAGAATTTAGTAGTGTTGTATGAGTGACATTTCTTAACAACATACATCCAAGGCTTTTTTGCTTGTAAACTATTGGCAGCTTACTTCCGAGCCTTCAATTCCTTCGCTCTCTCTTCTGTAGCCTTCAATGCTTTCCCATATATCCTGATTATCTGCAAATTACAAAAAAAAAAAAAAAAAAAAAATGATGAATATCAAATCCCAACAATCCATGTGGAATGATACTCTTTATAATCACTATATTCTTAGCTTTCAGGATACCTCATCAACTTCTTCAGGAGATATTGTAAGTGGTGGAGCCATGCTTATATTATCCCCTCCAGCTCGTACTATCAAACCATTTCTTCGACATTCAGCTCCAAAATATTTACCAAGTCCTGTTTATATCAAACACATAACAACCTATGATCATAATTATGACTCTGCTAAATCAACATATTTCTACTATGTTCCTAGATTTGTGATTTTGAGGTTCAGCTGATACGAAATTATCAGGATTTATAAGCTACGGTGCTTGTCGAGGATTCCACATTGGAAAAATCGATTATTTGACCCAAATTATCAGATATATACATAAAACATACCCCATTCAGGAGGGAAGGGTTCATTTGCTGATTTATTGTTTGCAAAATCTGTGCTCGACACCAAGCCAATCCCACGTATCTGCAAAATCAAAGTTGCTGAAGAACTGAAGATGGCTCAGATTCATAAGTCAAACTTAATTACTTGAGCAACACTCTGTCTACCTCTCCAATTATAGGACTATCAGAGAAAGCTTTTATGCCATTTTGAAATCTTGGAGAGATTCTATTTACTTGCTCCACAATATTCCTTTCCCTACAATGAAATGAAATTATGAACTTATTCGCATCGGAATAATTGCGTATTATACTTCAAATCATGATTACATCCTCTTAAATCACCGATTGACCCAAAAGCTTAAGCTGATAGGTGAAGGCAAATTTAATATAATATCTAACACTCCCTCTCACTTGCGGGCTTGAAATATGAAGAAGAGCCAAACAAGTGGAAATAGATATTAATTAGGTGGAAATAACAATTGTAGGGGCTTGAACCTAGGACATATTGAAGCAACCTGCTCTGATACCATCTTAAAAGGTGATAGGTGAAGGCAAATTTAGTATAATATCTAACACCCTCCCTCACTTGCAGGTTTGAAATATGAAGAAGAGCCAAACAAGTGGAAATGGATATTAATTGGGGGGAACAACAATTGCAGGAGCTTGAACCCAAGACATCCTAAAGCAACCTGTTCTGATACCATCTTAAATCATCGATTCGCCCAAAAACTTAAGCTGATAGGTGAAGATATATCTAACACATCCTCAAACAAGGACACCAAAGGAAATCAAATAGATCTTTGAAATGTTTGTCCTAAGGTTTCTCCTGTCAATCTGAACAATGAAAAGTACAAGTCCAAAAAGCACAGATGTAGGAACATACTGGTAGATCTTGAGTGTTTCAAGTGCAACAGCGCAGGCGACCGGGTGTCCCGAATAAGTAAATCCATGAGAAAAGGAACCTGGAAGTAATATTATTGAAGAAAAAGAATAGGTAAGTTACTAGACTTGAAGATTATTAACTGAGGTTATTGTATAAGTAGTGTACCAACCTAGCTTGCTGCTTTCAGAGTGAATCACATCAGCGATTTCAGGGCTGACCATAACAGCTCCAATAGGCATGTATGCTGAGGAAAGTGCCTGAAGAGTGTTCATACACTATCAGCCTCAATGAAAACAATGAAAAGCTTAAACTTGTTAAAGCTGAATATGTTAGAACTTTCACCTTAGCAAGAGATACAAGGTCTGGTTTAATATTGAATTTATCACATCCAAACATTGCCCCTACTCTTCCAAAGTTACATATTACCTATAGGAAAAAACAAGAACATATTGAAGACAACACAACTCTTTATTATATTGCAATCATTCCAAATATATTGCAATTACCAAAGTACCTCATCAGCAATAAAAAGTATATCATACTTCTTGAGCACAGCTTGGATCTGCAATATGAATAAGAAATACTTAGAAAGAATTTGAATCAATAATTAGAATACTAACAAAGAAACCTTTTGAAGTTGTATCATAGAGACGAGAGAAAATATGGGATGTCTATAATAAAGCATAGACAGGTAAATTTAAGCAGTTTATGATACAAAGAGCTTACCTTTTCAAAATAAGTAGCAGGTGGAATAATTGCACCACCAGCCCCCATGAGAGGTTCAGCAATGAATGCAGCAATCTGAAATGGAAGAGAGAAAGGGTCAATTCTCAAATATGTTATCATATCATGCCATTCTTATATATATAATTCAAAGAATAGTATTCAAGTTTTTACTGTCTCTGGTCCCTCCTTGAGTATAAGGTCTTCTAAGTTTTTGGCTAATCTGGTTGAGAATTCTTCCTCTGTCTCACCTGATATAGGATGTTCTCAAGTTAATGACTGGACAATAAAATCAATGAATCTATAAATGTATAACCTGGAAGATGATAACGCCAGTAATGTGGACAATCAGTGTGTAGAACGAATGGAGCTGGAATGTCAAAGTTCTGATGCATAGTTGGAATGCTGTGGTAAAACAAAAAAGAAATTAGAGCAACTATTTCTTTTAACAATAGATGTCAGCCTCATCAATCGGCTCGTGGCTCGTACGTCAGTTCAAGTGCAGCCCTGACTCGACCATATTTGGATCAGCCCGTCGAACCGGTATATATTTTCTTTGAAATGAACTTACCCTGAAAGACTGGCTGATATGAATGTTGTGCCATGATACCTGTTGTGTAATGAAAAGAAAAATAATTGAAGAGAACAAAGGAAATGGTACAAAATATAAATTAACTTCAGCCAAGTGAGTTGAGGTTACCCTTTTGAGCGAGAAATGAATTTTTTCTTATTTGGTCTTCCAAGTGCATTGTTATAATACCAAACCAGCTTGACCTATTACATTGTTTTTAAGCAGAAAATGAATTAATTTGATTGCAGTCTGCAGAGGTTTTAAAGCTTGATGTTGTTTGATTAGTTTTTGTTTCTTTATTTGCTCTATTGATTCCTATAGGAATGAAAATTGGACAGATGAGTTTGGAGTAGAAAGAACCTGAGTATCATTGGCTTCTGAACCACTATTTGTAAAAAAAACTTTCCCCATTTTTCTAGCTGTGAACATTTCAAGTAGTTTCTTTGCTAGATCCTATCATTTGTGAGAACAGAAAGAGAGTTAAACTAATCAAAAAGTGAGTTTTTTTTTTTTTTTAATTAAATTAAAGGAAAGTTAAGGTTACAATATAGCATTACCAAAGAAGGCAGGGTAGAATGATTCCAAAAGGAGTGGTAAAATGGCAAGGTTTTTAGTTGTGCAGTTGCAGCTGCCACAAGTCTTGGTTCACTTCCCCCTACAAATACCAACATGTTTTTAACTAAACTATAAATCAAAGAATCATATAACACAAACTTGGATCATACTAAATTATTATAAATGAAAAAAATATCAAACTATTTACAAATATAGAAATTTTTTACTGTCTATTAGCAATAGAAAGCGATAGAAGTCTATCGCACATGTTATAGACTAGTAATAATAAAGGATGAAAATTTTGTAAATAGTTTGACTCATTTTTTTCTATATTTGAAAACAACCATTTTCAATACCTATTATACCTTCACCATCTTTGAGATTTTCAAAACGAACATACTCAATTATCATAATTTATTATTACTAGTCCATAACATGTGCGATGCACATGAAATTTATAGTTTATTTTAGTACATAAAGAAAAAAAAAAAGTTTTCTTACATTGGTTTTCTTTTAGTACAATAGGGGATAAGGATATTTAAACTACAAACATCTTGGTCGCTAATACATCTGTATGCCAGTTGGTCAATGTTCAGTTTGACATTTTTTTTAGATAAAAAATTGTTTGGCATGAATATCTATAATTATTTGAAGAGAAAAGACAAAATAAAAATTTATGAAAATTTAAAAGTCAAGTAGTTGCCTATTCAAACATATCTCCACCATTAGATATTGATGTTTCATATCTATCATCTAAATCACACATATACATGAGATATACTACTTCGACTTGAATAGTTATAATGTGGCTAAGGATTGTAACTATTTGTTCAACCATATCTCTAATAATTGTTAGATCATGATTTTTCATATCTATGGTCTACATCACACCCATACATGGGAAGATATACCACTTCAACTCAAATAATTGTAATTGAGAAATTACGTGACTGTCCATTCAAATATTGTTTCTATTGTTAGATCGTGATATTACATATTTATAGTCTAGATCACACGCCTATACATAAAAAAAATAATACATCACTTTTCACGTATAACCACCTCGATCTAAATAGTTGCGATGAAGGACAAAATAGGAATTATAAAAAACTATAAGGGCAAAATAAGGAGTAAAAAATCTTCCCTTGTAGCCCCCCATATTAGTATAGTGTTTAATTATCTTTTGAACTCCAACATGTTAAATAAATATATGATGGTGATATGAACTATATCCCAAATTAAAAGAATGATAGTGAAATTATATTGTATTTGTTGGGTTACCTAAGGATGTGCACCATAGACCAGCAAGAGAATCAAGGTACTTCCTTCCATCAATGTCATATACATATGAACCCTACATTACCATGAAATTCAAACTAGAATTAAAAAAAATAATAAAAAACAAATATCTTCAACTGGGCTGTTTTCAAATACAGAAAAATGAGCCAAACTATTTACAAATATAGAAAAATTTTACTGTCTATCAGCAATAGACTGCGATAAAATTCTATCGCGGTAGACAGTAAAATTTTTTCTTTATTTGTAAATAGTTTGATATTTTTTCTGTTTATAGTAATTTCCTATCTTTTTTTTTTCTCTTCAAAAAAATCATTACGGTGATAAACACAGATAAGAGAATACCTCAGATCTTGTAATAATGAATGGATTAACATTGGTAATCTCCCATCCAGTAGTAAAAGGTGCAATCATATCATGCCCCTTGAAGCTGTAATTAAACCATTTTTGAGGTTAGGCCTGTAATTAAACCTGTAATTAAAAGTTTTAAGTGATGAATAATGTACTTAGAATCCTCTTTTCGTGCTAAGGCCTCTGTACTTTGTAAGCGGGACAAGAAGGGAGCCAGGATGCCATGTTCCTCTGAAGCTCTTTTACAAGATTTCACCACTTTTGTAACTGTATTACACTGCAAAAACGACAAAAGCCACAAAAATATTGGTAGAACCATCAGCACCCTTTCGGATGCATGTGAAATTTATAGTTTTATTTTAGTATATAGAAATTTTTTTTACAAAATATGAATTTGTGAATACCCGTTCGAACATATCTCTATTCTTAAATTGTGATGCTTCATATCTATAGTTTAAATTACACCTATATAAGAAAGGATATACTATTTCATCATGTAATTACTTCGGACTTAAATAACTTTAATGGAGCAAATGACGTGATTGTCTTTTCAAATATCTCCCTCCTTTTAGATTATGATATTTCATGTTTATAGTTTAGATCGCACCTATGCACGAAATAGTATATTGTGTAACAACTTCGACCCAAATAGTTGTATTGGGACAAAGGATGTGAGTGTCTATTCAAATATATTTCCATCGTTAAATCTTGATGTTTCATATCTATGGTTTAGATCACACTTGTACACGAAAAAAATACACCACTTCACATGTAACGCTCCCATCCGAATAGTTATGATGAAGGATAATATTGAAATGATCAAAAGATATAAAGGCAAAATAGGAATATAAAGATTATTCTCTTATAGTTCTTTCTATATAGAGTATACATCTGGAAAAATAGAGTCATCTTTTGAAGAACTTTTTTTCTTTATTGGATTGTTGTCTCTTAAAAAAAATGCAACAAATACACAACACGGTAAACGACGAATGCCACTTAGGTTACGTCCGAGATTCTGAGAATTTTTCTAGTACTACGGTAGTACCATACTCCCTATATTCATATTATAAATCTTGTCTCTATAAATATTAATGGATCCTACATTAAATCAAAATTATTTTTTTTGATATGAAAATTATGAATACGAAAAAAAATTGAAAAGAATAAAAAAAAGTAATTAGTTTAGGTATAAATATATGTTTTTTTTTGGGGGGGGGGGGGGGGGGGGGGGGAGAATAGTTTTTAAAATTTAGATTAGAATGCATGTATGTTTTTATTAAGAAAATATATATAAATGAATTTTCTTTAACCATGTCAAATTAAATAAAAAAATTGAAAAAAAAGGTTATTATACTCATCCAATCTACCAAATTTCATCCACTTGAATTTATTGAGATTTTCAATTTAATATTCTATTTTCTTTTTAGTATTTTTTTTAAAAAAGAAAAAGAACCTTAACATATTATTAAATAAACAAATAAATAACCCAATTTTTTTTTAAAGACAATAAATTATTAAAATCCTAAATCTGGGAGATTGCATACAACATAGATACACACAATTACTACAAAATTAAATTAAGTTTCCATGAATTCAAGTTGATGAAATTTTGTAATTTATATAAATATATAATAGAGTTGTTTTCAAATATAGAAAAATGAGTCAAATTATTTATAAATATAGAAAAAATTTCACTATTTATAATCGCTTGAACGATAGATTTGGATAGACTTTTGTAATATATCGTTATAGATAGTGAAATTTTTCTATATTTGTAAATAATTTGATATTTTTTATAATAATTTTCCTATATAATACTTTTCTTTTATTTCTTTTCAAGATTTTTTTTATTCAATTTGATATGGTAAAAAAACTTTCATTTATATCTAATTTGTTTTTATTGAAATAATTCTAAAGAAATTTATTTATTTTCCAAATTTGTTGAAAATAAATATTGATTTATAACTATAAGAGAGAGCCCAACAAAAAAAAAATCTTAACAAATTTACACCTCGAAAAAAAGGAAGAACCATCATGGTCACTATAACCAAGAAGCACCTTCTTAACTAAAAAAGAGAAGGAAAAAAAAAAAAAGCACAATCATTGGCATGGCTTAATAAATGATAGATATAATATATAGGAATGATGGAAGAATAAAAGCAAAGTAGTTTCATATTTTTTTATGAAGATAATATATAAAATATAAAATATGGAGAAAAAGCAAAGTAGTTTTCACTTTATTTATTTATTTTTGAAGATAATATATAAAAATGAAGAGAAAAAACAAACTAAGTTTCACTTCACCAAGAAGATAATGTCCATTTTTTTTCTTGGGACGAGACTCATAGGACCCGCCCCTAGTAGGACATGAATTCCTCGATTGGGGGAATTTTTCGAAGGCAAGACGGTGATGGAGACAGAGATAGAGAATACATTCCTGTTCTCGCTCCGCTCTATTTTCCATTGTTGCTCCGTAAAACTCATTATTTATTGAAAAATTACTATAAATAGAAAAAATATCAAATTATTTACAAATATAGAAATTTTTTACTGTCTATCAGTAATAAACCACGATAGAATTCTATCGCTATCTGTCGCTCAAGCAAATAAATTCTATTGCTTGAGCGATAGAAAGCGATAGAATTCTATCACGGTCTATCACTAACAGACTGTAAAATTTTTCTGTATTTGTAAATAGTTTGACACATTTTTTTATATTTAAAAAAGACTCTTATTTATTTATTATAATAATTTAACGTAGGTTATTATTAATGTTATATTTAAATTTCAAATTTATTATTTAATGCTTAAAATGATAAATATGTTTAAATTGAACATTTAAATTTATATTAATTATTTATATGAATAATTTGATTAGTAACTATTTTCTTTTACTAGAAAATTAAAATAATTTCTCTTTAAATTTAAATGAACTATGTGAAACTAATTATATTAAAATATTTAGTTAAAGCTTTTCCAAAGTGTAGTGATTTAAGTTAATTGATTTTTTTTATAAAAAAATCAAGGAAAATTTTCTATGAGAAACCCGATTCCCGTAAAAAATTGTGTAGGAAAAAGGAATGATATGAGAAACGAAAAAGCCTTATATCTATACCTCTAATTAATTAATTAATAGTGTGATTCACATTTCACTTTGAATTATGGAATTTGGAAATATTAAATTTGGGAGTGCAACTATGACCTTGTGGCTTGTCAAAAGTGTACTCCACTAGTATTATTCATTTATTTTATTATCCGTCAAACACCAACACTCATTTTATTTTAGTAGTATAGTACAATTTAGTAATGTCATATTTAGAAAATGAACTAAAATAGAAGAGAGTGTGAGAAAAAAAATACTTCCCATAAGCTAAATCTTCTCGTTTCTCTTCGTGGACATCTACTTATTTTTTTTAATAATAATAATAATAATAATCTATTCGTCTTAAAAAGAAGATAGTTTAACTAACCATAATGCTTGTTCTATAGATCTTGAGATCAGAAGTTCAATTATCTAATCCCACATATTGTAAAAAAAAAAAAAGTTATCAACTCGTCTTATTGTCAAGATCCGGAACTACGATTTCTTCTTTAGCTTTTCCAACGAGACTATAATCACAAACCATGATTACAAAAGAATCGAATATGAAAGAAAAGTAGGAAACATCAATGGCTAATCGATCGGTTCGGTCCTAAACAACACACGTATATGACGAATGGAAGCTAAACCGCTTAGCTTAATTTAGTTTCACACATGTAGACAAGCCAAAACCGGCTTCCACGACCAAACCACAACCAAACCCACCGTGCGATTTCGAGCTTAGAAATAGAGAATGTGGAAGCAAATGAAAGAAAGGAAAGAAGAGAGCAAAAGTGAATAAAGAAGAAGAAGATTTGCTAAAAGTATTACCTGAGACTTGAGAGTGGAACGAAGAAGTTGATTGAGGATTGGCATTCTAATTTGTGGGATATTATATGCTCTCTCCCTAACAATACTCTTTAGCTATTCTTCTCTTCAAATACCCAAACAAGATGCGTCACTTAAATACAAACCATTAACTTACAAACGGAACGAATCAATCTCTGTACACATTTTTTCGGAGTGTTTGAAACGTTGGGTTGGTTATTATAGTTAATGGATGATTATATTTAAACAAATTAAAAAAACTCATATTACACAATAATGTCATATATGTCCATCTATTTACTAATCAATAACTTAAGCTACATATTTATTATACAATTTTATAGATATGTTTTTTTTTCTACTTATCTTTTTCTATCTAATTAAGATATACTATTAATCTAATTAAGATATATCATTAATTACAAATCAACAATTGAAGTTTTATAATCAATAATTTAAGTTAATTATTACTCTGTTTAAGACCATTGAACATTTTTTCAACATATATATATTTTAATTAGAATTGTAAATAGTTTGATATATATTTTTTTAAATTTTCTTATTAAAATTATATTAATTGATAATGAATAATTTTATGACTTGAACGGCCAAATAACTTTAGATGATAAAATAATTAAAATTAGCTTGGTGATTTAATAAAATCCATAAAATTATAATTGATATAATTTTAAATTAAATTAAAGCATATTTAAATTCTCTCATAATAGTTAAATAATGTAAAGAGTTAGAAAAGTTTTAGTTTCATATTTTATTACGATTTCAAGGTAACCTCATTACAATTAGTGGTATCGAATTTCAAAAAGTGAGGAAATTCTTCAATTTCATACCACTAAAAATATAAATTTTTATCCTTCATTGTTTTAAATATTAAAAATAATTAAAATCAACTTGATATTATTAAATATCTTATAATTGTAATAAAAAATTATAATTGATTGAAAATCAGATTTAGTTAAATGATAACTTAAATGCACCAATAATTGTTCATGAATGAAAAGAACGTAGAAAAGTGGAATATTTAAAAAATTTTGAATTCATTTATAAAATTTATAAAATTTCTTAGAGAATTTAAGATGAAATTTTGAAATATGAAGTTTTACTACTCATCCATTTCATACCCTTATAGAAAATGATTTTCTTAAGATACATTTAAAGATTTGGTGAACATAACTATATGAAAAGTCTAAGATTATATAATATAAAAAACTCACATTTGCATTATATCATCTAATAAAGTCACATTTTAACTTATCATTAAAATTACATTTTAAAATTTATAAAATACATGTAATGCACATAATTTTAAATATTATTTTTAAATATTTAAAAATGAGTAAAATTATTTATAAATAAATGTTTTTTTTACTCTTTATCCATCTGTCCCTATGAATGAAAAATAATTGTGTTTTGTGTTTGGTAAACCACTGGAGAAATTATTTAAAGAGATCGTCACTGGCTGTTTTTTTTTTTTTTTTTTTTTTAAGTAATTATTAGAGAATATATAAATTTCCAAACCTACAGTAAAGACAATTAGATTATTAAATAAATTTTGGAAGCATAGTGGTGGAGTGGTTTACTTTATGGGTGGCCCAAATAAGTGTACACAACTATTTCTTGTTTTATAAAAGGTTCAAAGAAAGGGTATTTTAGTATATTAATGAATTTAAACATGTGGACAAATTACAAATATTAAAAGTACGGTGACGGTTGTAATATATATCCTCAAATTTTCATATAATTGTGTAAGTTTGAGAGTTTAATTTTTATCATTTGGGGTCCAATTTTTAAAATTATTATAAGTTTAAGAGTTCAATTTTAACGCTGGTATAAGTTTAAGAACTCAATTTTTACCATTCAAAGTTTGAGTGTGTAATTATAACTACTACCCTAATTTAAGTGTGATATTTTTTTTTTCCATTTTAGTTTAACTTCAACATATTTGTTTGGAGCTTTTCCAAAATAAGAAATAAAGGTATAGTGGGAGATGCAAATTAAGGAAAAAGACAAAAGAAAAATACAAAACCATGATGCACTGATTAATTTGAGAAATTTTTTCATAAAAAAAAATGTCAAACTATTTATAGAAAATAGTAAAAAAAAAAAAATACTGATTGACATTGATAGACTTCTATCAATATTTATCATTGATAGACTTCTATCAATATTTATCAGTGATAGACTTCTATCAATATTTATCAGTGATAGACTTCTATAATTTCTATCACTGATAGACCCTGATAGACTTCTATCGGCGTCTATCACAATTATCTAAAAATTTTGCTATTTTATATAAATAATTTCTCTTATTTTTGTATATTTAAAAATTTACCGATTAATAATGCATAGTAAAAGAGCAATGGATTATTGTATTCATATTTAAAATCATCAAAAGTACCACATGATTGTGTGGTTGAGGGTAGGAAAATGGGATCCCAAGTTTGAGACTTTGGTTTTCAAACTATTGCATACCACATATAGAATAATGTATTAGGTGAATAACATGTCTCTTGTTCGGATCTTCTATCTTTATCGTGTAAAACGGAAATTGAAAAACAAAGGTGTTTGAGATTTAAGTTGTTCACTTTTAAAGGAAATGTACTGCTGTAACAATTACTATTGTAATATCTTTATGTACATCTCACTCTCGGTTACACAGGAAAAGAAAATATATTTTTTTAAAAAAATATAAAAAAAAGTTTAACACGTAGCAAATTATGATTAGACAATTTAGTGAGATGACACAATAAAGATATGAGTACGTTATTTATTTATTTATTTATTTATTTTTGCCGAAGCATATTGACCATAAGAATCTTCTCACCCTCCAAATCATACTTTTGAAGGTGTATTGTATTAAATATATTGAAAGATATGGAGCATCTTTTTTTTCCTTATTATTATGTACTTTTAAGAAACCCTAAGTCACATAATACCTCCAAAAATCCAAATGTGCCCTTCCATCCATCCCATTTATTACTAAATGAATCCTTATATATATATATATATATATATATTTTAAAAAAAAGAATGAATCCTTAATTAATCCATTTACTCTTAGAAATGCTCAATAAATGAACCTTTAGATTAATATAAGTTATAAATATGTATCTTTACCATATTTAGAAATCTAGTCTTAAAAATATCTTCTTTTTTTTCTTTTAAAAAACGAGTAGAAGGACAATCTCAAATTCAAAAATTCATAATCTTAGGACATGTTTGGGAGTAATATTTTAAAATCGTTAAAATCACTCAAAATTAATTTAATTTTCAATTTTACACTTTTAAACGCAATTTTCAATTATCAAAATTAGTTTTGAAGGATCAAAAACATATTTTACGGTGATTTTGAAAATGAAAAGAAAAAAAAAAGTAATTTTAGCCATTTTAAAATTACTTCCAAATATGCCCTTAAATAGTAAAGATAAACACTTGTTTATCTGTATGAAAAGTGAGGGAATGAGAAAAGTCTTTACAATATTAAGAGTAAAAAAGATAGAGAATTATTTTAACCATTTCGTTCAATCTAGAATTGAAAAATCATTAAAGTAGTTCACTTAATCCACCTATATTTATTAGTTAAAAATATATTTAACTGTACCTAAAAATGACTTAGGCTCTAATTGCAATCATTTCTTAATTAAAAGTAGCAAAGTAATTTGTAAGTTGAATTTATAAGTATTTTTACCATGCAAAAGGCCAAAATTTCTTGGCCACCATTATTGGAGAGAGAACCAAGCCAAAAATTTTAGAGATCTCATTGTGTTTGTCCCTATTAAAGTTTTGGTAATATGATTATCTCAAAATATAATAACTTTTTGCAACAAATTTAAATTATTCAATAAAGAGTAATGATTCGGTGTAATCACTTCTCTTTCTCAAATTTTTTAAAGAGGAATATATTTGATGCCTCCCACTAGCTACAACTTTTTTTTTTTCCTTTTTCAAAATAAAATATTTTAGAAACTTGTTTTGATCTCTACTATATTAGAAGAGTTTGTTGACAGAATTTTTACATGTCGCTTTTGTCTTTACATTTCTCGTAATTTCTATATTGCCCTTTATCGAGTTGTTGTAATTTTTAGAGTGTAAGTATCTTTTTAAAAGACTGGAGGTGATTTTTTTAATTTTTAGTTTACAAAATAAATTTATATATTGGCTATGTAGGGATAATCTTTATATGCACCTTTTGTCCTTACATTTTCTATATTGTTATTTATCGAGTGTTGTGATTTTTCGAGTGTAGGTGTCCATTTAAAAGACAGTGGCAATGACTTTTCCAAGTTTTAGTTTACAAAATAAATATTTAATAAATAAAAGTGCAATTGTTGTTGACAGAACAACTCTTTGAGATAGGATGCAATAGATGTCAATTAGATGCATCTGTTCGGGGTGGAGGTGGTTACACACATCAAATTGGTGCATTGATTCTTCCAATGTTTATGTGAGATGCACTAGTAAAAAAAATAAAATAAATACTTGCATTTACATTTTTTAAAAACAATAATTTCATGAAATCCAAAGTTTAGAGAAATTAAAAAAAATGAAGATTTAATTGAATGCAAGTAGTAATTAATAAGGTGAAACAGTGTATCCTTTCGTGTGACTTCACAGTAGATATATGAATCACATTATGATAAAAATAATTGCATTATATATATTACAATATTGAAATATTAACATCTTAATTCGATAATTTAATTACTAGAACAATTTTTCTCTCTTTGTACTATATAGAAGATTATTTTTTTTTTTTGAAAAAACTATAATATGAGAACATTAAAATAAAAATGGTTACATTATGTAGCTTTTAAAAGTTGATGGTAACTAAAACAAAATTGTATAATATTTGTTTATTATATGTTAAAAAATTACTATTTAAAAAATAATAATTAGAACTAAAACATTTCACGTGCATTGCACATGTTTCTTAACTAGTTATCTTAAATGCGACCAATAAATATCAATCCATCAACAACTCCTTACATTCTCTCCAATTTTTTTAAGAAAAAAAATCTCAACTTCTAATATTTTCATATTTGAATTTAGATATACTAGTTAACAAGCATGTATAAGTTCAACGCATGTGATAATTTTACTTAAATTATTACAACTTTCTTAAAGTTTGATAATTATCAAATAAATATATTAATAATTTGATATTGTAATATAGATAATGCAAACAATTTACATGGTAATGTTTTCACATATCTACTGTAAAAGTCCTCTCATATAGGAAATGATAATTTTAATTTTAAATTCTATCGATGGGTACTTCTAAAAGAGTCATTGCAATGATTCAAAGAGAAGGAAAAAAAAATAAGATTTTATTAAAAAGAAAAAAATAGGAAGATAAAGATTTTCCTCCACCTATTTGAATTTTTTTATAATTTATTAGTGTCGTAAATAAATATTTTTTTGAAAATTATTTTCATAAAACTATATTATGTTTTATGTGTTATATTTCAAATTTTAAAATAGTTTAAATTATACGGTTTTTAATATTGTTTTTTTTTAATTTTCAGATTTTCGCATTTTAAAAATGTTATCAAATTGTCTTATACTATGTTACATTTTTCTTTTTGTAATATAAAGTTCAAACATTGTGATTTGTGAATTCACACTACTACTCTCATTGTAGGAGAGAAATTAATAATTTATAAAGTTAAAAGTGAATTTTTTTAAAAAAGGTACTAAACCTACTGTTTGGTCTTCTAATAATAGCAAACTTTTGTTTGCAACCATGAACCTGATACTCTCTACCCACTACTTTTTTTCTTTTCATGCCTGTTAAGGTTCATTCGCCTGTCATGTTTACAATCTCCATATAGTCAATTTATTTCTATTTTGTCGCTCTACAATATTTGATTTCTCAATCTTACAATATTGTTACATTCTTTTTAGGACGGTTTTCAAATATAGAAAAATGAATCAAACTATTTATAAATATAGAAAATTTTTACTGTTTATTAGCGATATACCGCCTATAAGTAAAAATTTTCTATATTTATAAATAGTTTAATATTTTTTTCTATTTATAGTAATTTTCTTGCTTACAATAGTTTTTTTAAAAATCAAATAATAATTGAGTTAACGACAATAACTAGGTATATGACCGTAGAATAAAATGTAAAATGAAAATGTCATAAATGTAATAAAATGAAATGTAAAAGGGTGTTTTATTCCAAAAATATTTTTTAAAGATTCATCTGGTATTAGTTTCCTTTTATGAATTTTTAAAATAAATCTAGCATGTGTAAAACTTTTAATTATTTTATTATGTGTTTGTTTATTTGAAATTAATTTAGTATTAGTTTATTTTTTTCGAGAATTTTAAATCAATTTAGCATGTGTTGAAATTTTAATTATTTTATTATGTGTTAATTTGTTTTAAATTAATTTAGTTTTAGTTTATTTCTCTCAATCTTTTTTTAGATTAAATTAGCATGTGTTGAACTTTTTTTTATGTTGGATTGATGTTAATATGTTTTTAGATTTTGTAACTAGTAGTTAATTATTGTTTTTAAATGATTTTAGGTTTGTTGGTCTTTTTTAATTTTTAATTGTTTTATTATGTGTGGAATCTTTTAATTAGTTTAGGTATTTGATGACTAATTTATTATTTTAGCATGCGTCAGTTTAATTAGTTTAGGTAAGTATTTAATAAATTTATATTTGAGATTAAGAGACTAAATTACATCATTTATTTAGGCTATAGAAAATGGGAGACAAGTGTTTAGAATTTATTTTGCTACAAATGGTTGTATTATTGGCAGTGTAAATGGAGCTGAATATGACTAACCAACCTATGGAGTATTAGGTTAATGTGAATAATGAAGTTGTGTTTGAACAATTCAATGAAATGGTAGGTCGAGAGAGGAAATCCAATTAGAGATAATGTGTATAGAATTAGAGATAATGTGTATAGATAAAAATTATTGGGATTAGTAAAATTTATGTCGATATTAATTTCTAATGACCAAGTAATGAAATTAATGTTTTCAATTGCGATGTCTATCGTCCCAAATTTAGTCATTTTATAAGTTATTGTGAGAAGTAATTCTTAACGGGATCATCGTGCAATTGTTATAATTTTATTTATACATTATAATATAATTAATTTTGATATCATGGTATTTTTAAATTATTTATAGGATAATCATGGGATGGTTATGGATTTTTTTGCAAGCTTTAAAATTTACTGTTATTAATATATAAGATTCAAATATAATTAAGAAAGTATTGTAATTGTTTGGTAAAAGATTTGTTTTCAACCAAAATACATCTATAATTTATAATTTATAATGGTCCCAAATCTTAAAAATTATACTAATTTTGTATAATTTTTTACGAGTTGGATTTCATAATTATATTATTATTTTATACCTCAATTTTGGAGTTTTTCTTTCTAACTATTGAAAGTTTTAAAATTTATTGTTAATTACAAAATTATTAATAAATATTATAGTTTTTTAAAATAATAGTCTTTGAAAAGTCAACATTCTTCCAAATTAATTTTTTAAAGCTTTTTTTCTATAAAAAAGAATGAGTATATTCATTTTAAACCAAAATACATCCAAAATTTAGAAATTATAATGTATTAAAATTAAAAATTATACCAAAAATTTTAGAAAAATTACTGTAAACTAAAATTTTTCTATATTTATAAATAGTTTGGTTTTTCTATATTTGAAAAGTACCAAAAATTTTATATAATTTTTATGTGTTTGAATGACATAACTACACAATTCTTTATTTAAAAAAAAACAAAATTTAGATGCATTTTGGTTTAAAATGAAATTTTTACTAAAAAATTAAAATAATAAAATCTCTAAAAAAAAAATTAATTTACATATTGTCTTACTCCAAAACTATAATTTTATTAATAATATTTAAAAATTATATATATGAATTATAATAAATTTAAATCTTGCAATATTAAGAAGAAAAAAAACTACCAATTAAGATTATAAAAAAAAATTAAATTAAAAGAGCCCTTAATTGGTTGAGAATAAAACAATAAAATTGAAGAAAAAACCAAAAACTAATAATAATAAATCAATTGTGTATAGTTGATTGAGCCATTTTCGTTTCTTCAAAAAACTGAAATGAATTAAAAAAAAAAAATTCAAAGAGTTTCTATACATAATGGAAGGTTTTATAAAAATTATTGTGTGATTAATTTGGTTTCCACAATCTTTATCTTCGGTGAACATTTCCTGCAAATTCACAATGTCCACCGGCTGCTACCGGTTGGTGTGCCACAGCCTTCTTCAGAGCATCCTCGTTGTTTGAAGGTACGTTCTCATACCACTTTCGGATTACTCCTCTGTTAAACTAAACACATAATTTACTTAATTAACTTCAAAAAATTTCAAAAATGATGAATGATTATATAATTTAGAGTTTAAAATTGCTTCAAATAGTTCTTCTCAGTTGTGATCCCATTTTGCATAATGAATTCAAAAGCAGAGTCATAGAATCCTCCATTGCAAACGCCCAACAACTTCCTGCAAATATATATTTTCAAAACCATTGATTAGTTATCACGAGGGTGAATCATAAAGCCAAAATTTGAAATTATAAATTATACCACATGCGTCTTGGTTTTTGATGTCATTAACGACTCTTCTTTCTTCCAATCAATTGAATCTGGAAGATCCTTAGCGTTCTTATACATGAACCCACCATCACACCCTTCAACTTGAAAGTTTTGTTCATTTGGTTCACTTTTGATACATACTTTGCATTGTCTTTGAATATCTTGAAACTGTTGTACGTCTCTCTTCTTCCATTCCTTGAGATTCTATGGTGGCCATCTCTTATACAAATGCCATAGATTCTTTTCAGATTCTAACTCCTTTATTTCAAATTCAAAGCTCTCACGTAGTCCAGAAGTTAGAACAATCGAAACAAGGAGAACAATAAGAAATTTCATGATGGTCATGGTGATTTTATGGGACTTGAATAATACGATTGATTTTTGTTGAGTTGATTTGACAATGCATGTTTAAGGGCTTTATATAGACGTGTTACTCAACTATATGAATGATTGTAGGATAGTAGTTAAGATTTACTTCAATAATTTTAATTTTTTATTTTATTTTTAATGGTTAGGTTGTTGAGATTTTTTTTTTTTTTGTTAACCAATTAGTTGAAATATAGGTGAGTCATGTTTTAAGATTTTCTATTAGATATTGAAATTGGGTAGTTTTACTTGTATATTAAAAAAGATTATGGATTTTCTTAATATTATTATAAACAAAATTTTTTAAAAACAAATTACCGATAAGGGTTTTTTTTTAAAAAAATACAAATAATTAATTTCTATAATTGTAATGGTTATAATTTTATTTATATAATATAGTATAATTAATTTTGATATGCTTTAAAATTATAGGATGGAAGTTTCATAATGAGATACGTATGAGTTTCTTTTTAACGTCCTACCTAGTTAAAATGAATAAGATTTTCTTATTTTAATTTGATTGAACTCTAATCCTTTTTTGCACGTTTTAATATATATATATTAATCCTAAAAATTAGTTAGATTCTATTATTGATATTTTAATAGGTGGCTTTACTTTTAAAATTTTAATATAAATTATTTTAAAAGTAATATAAATATATATTAAAAGCTAATTACTAATAAAATCTTTTTAAAATTTATAAACAATTGAGTGATTCGGTAATGGCTATAATTTTATTTTATATAATATAGTAATGGATGTGTACTTTAATCATTAATTTAAATGTTTATAAGCATCACTCGTAAATCTATAAAGTGATGAATTATAAAATTTTTAAAAAAAATGAAAGCCACCAAAAAAAATATTTTATCGGTGTTAAATGTTAGTCTCATTTGAACAATTTTACATAGTTTATTAATCTTAGTGTTATATATATATATATATATATATATATATTGAAAGCAATTATTGATAAAAGAAATTTAATAAAAAATTTATAAATAATTGTAATTATAATTGTTATAGTGTTATATAATAGTCCTATGAACCATTTATAACTAATTTAATATTATAGTTTTCTAAATTATATGTTCTTATTATTATTATTGATTTTCTTCTCAATTCTTCTACCTTATTTCGTTAAAAATTATTATTATTATTATTATTATTATTATTATTATTATTATTGGACAATAATTAGGTGTAGTCTATGTTGCACTTGCATCTAACCTAATAATCGTAAAAATTGTAAAAATAAAATAAAAAACCCAGTGAAAGAAAACATATTTTTCTAATATAGTTAAAAATACATTTGACATTTTCAAAATTATTTTAAAACATGTTTTCAATAATTCAAAACCAATTTTAATGACCAACCAACCTATGGAGTATTACTGTTAATGTGAATAATGAAGTTGTGTTTGAACAATTCATTGAAATGGTAGGTCGGGTTGACACTTGGTGTAAAATAGAGGAAATCCAATTAGAGATAATGCGTATAGATACCCCGACTTAAAATTATTGGGATTAGTAAAATTTACGTCGATATTAATTTCCAATGACCAGGTAATGAAATTAATGTTTTCAATTGCGATGTCTGTCATCCCAAATTTAGTCATTTTATATGTCACTGTGAGAAGTTTGGATGCAAATGTACACAACATGAGTTTCCAATGGTGTTGGACCATATTGACATCGAGCCTGAATCAATTGCATCATCGTGCAATGGTGATGAAGAGATTGAAGATAATATATTTAGAGAACTCAGAACAGAAACAAATGATGAATTTGAAGATTTGTACTTCGACAAACATGAATATGTTGTCGCTTCATAAATATTCATTGATTTAGATTTGAATGTCAATATATTCATAACATGATACCGTCGCAACAACTCGTGGTTATTGAAAATAATCTACTATTTAATGGACTAATTTGTAAAAACAAAGAAAATTTTGCAACATTTGGTAAAACGTTTTGCAATCAGGGGTCATGCATCATAAGAGTCATCTATTTGAGGAGTACAATGTAAAAAGTGGGAAGATAGTAGCAAATGACAATTATTTTGTACTATTAAAAAAACCACATAGACTTTTTGAGCATGAAACCACGGGCAAAGGTAGCACGCCCCTCCATTGTGATGAAAGTCTTAGTCCCATTGGGCAAGCTTACTGGACTTGAAATAATTGTATATGTTTGAGTCAACAAATTCTGATTGCCAGTCACATGACGAGATGCTCCGGTATCGATAATCCACTTCATATGTATACTTGTTTAAAGTCAATTTATAAAATCCAATCACCTTCTACCTTCTTCAGATTTTAAATGTTCTCAGCTATTTCGATAAATCAAATCAAACCAATGAAAAATTGGCAATTGATTTCATACACGTTATCCAAATAATCAATCGGCAAGTGCACCAAAAATCATATGAAGACCAAAATTTTAATTAAAATTCAATCCTCACATATAGAACACAAAGTAGCAATAGATTTCACCAAAAAGAAATTAAAGCTACCACTTCAACTTGATCCAAATGAGCAAAGAAGAAAAAAATCCAACTTGTGTTCGCTAGAAAAAAATCTATTTTCTTTTTAGGGTTTGGTTGCTCTGATACCCTGCTAACAAAACATATATGGAATTATATTTGGAAATCATGTATGGAAATATATTTCCTAATATCTTAGGTTGAATAAGTGCAATTGACGTTGATGGGACGCGACTCTTTGAGATAGGATGCAACAGACATCAATTGGACGCATCTGTTCGGGGTGGAGGTGGTTACACACATCAAATGGGTGCATTGATTATTCCAATGTTTATGTGAGATGCACGTGTAAAAAAATAAATACTTGCATTTACATTCTTAAAAAAATATAATTTCGTGAGATCCAAAGTTTAGAGAAATTTTTTAAAAATGAGGATTTAATTGAATGTGAGTAGTAATTAATAAGGTGAAATAGTGCATCCTTTCGTGTGACTTTGTAGTAGATATATGAATCACATTATAATAAAAATAATTACATTATATGTACTACAATACTGAATTATTAATATCTTAATTCGATAATTTAATTACTAGAACAAGTTTTCTCTCTTTGTGCTAGATACAAGATTTTTTTTTTTTTTTTGAAAAAAAACTATAATATGAGAACATTAAAATAAAAATGGTTACATTAGGTAACTTTTATATGTACTACAATACTGAATTATTAATATCTTAATTCGATAATTTAATTACTAGAACAAGTTTTCTCTCTTTGTGCTAGATACAAGATTTTTTTTTTTTTTGAAAAAAAACTATAATATGAGAACATTAAAATAAAAATGGTTACATTAGGTAACTTTTAAAAGTAATTGTATAATATTACAATATAGTGATTCGTTTCATGTTTACAATTTCTACGTAGTCGATCTATTTCTATTTTGTCGCCCTACTGTTGGGTTTTATGCCCTAAAACTCGTAGATAGTAAATGTTGTATTTTGACCGTCATTAATAAATAGTTATTCATTATGATTCAATAAATGTTATTGATATTTATCTTGTTTTAATAACCTAAAATCCATAACTACATCCTAGGTTGTTTTATGAGTCTTGAACAGTAGAGACATATAGAGATCAACTTCAGTTACAGCCTAAAGGTCTATAGTATAAGGATAGGTTGGTACCTTATCTTGGTAACACTATGGTACGGCCCACTTTGTATTTATACAAACACAATGATCCAACGCGTTCGTGTAGGAGACATGCGAGTGGGGTATCCTATGCAATGAGTTTGCATAAGACTGGACCACAAAATAGTAACCACTAGATATAACTCCCGTTGACTGGTTAGTTTCTATTTCAATAGGTTGACCTAGATAACTTAGTCTTAATCTTGAGTATTTATGAACTCCTGTTCACGAGGGATTGTCCTTTGATTTGTATGGGTGAGAGTGGCTCGTTGCCGACTCGATATGCCTACCATTTTGGGGACAAGACTGAGTGGAGAGCTGGAAACATAATTATACAAGATGGATTTCACTCCTTCCCGACTTTAGGGTAAGTAGATAAGTGTTCCCTTAAGTGGTGTCTTCGGGACTTGAACAAAGGGCCCTACCCTCTCACTGGCCCGAGAGGGATTTCTGTTTGATATTGGACCATAAACAGGTTGTTCATTAGAGGAGCACTGTACTTAAGGATTTAGAAGTAACCCAAGGTATAATGGTAATGACCCCTGGTGTTACGAACACTTGTGAGGACTACTTGTTGTTATTGTCTATATCCGTGGACACAGAAATATATCTACAATGAGAAGAGTGCAATTGTGGGTCTTTAGTGGTGTACCCACAGTTACGAATATGATAATGTGGTTAATGAGTTTAGCCCGTAATCTCATATCGTTGGAGCTTCTGATCTGTAGGTCCATTAGGTCCCTTTCCTAGCTCGTAAAAATATTGAGGAAATTTATTCTTGGATGAATTTGAAAAGTTCAAATACTAAGGGAAAAGTATAATGTATAATTTACATTATAATATAAAGTTATTTTCACAAATTAAACTTTATAGTATAAAATATAATTTTGGATATGATTCAAAGTTAATTTGTAAAGAATTAAATATTTGAAATTGTTCAAATATTATTTTAATATGAATTAGATTTATATTAAAACTATGGTTAAAATTAATGTGCATTAGATGTACATTAAAATTATAGTGTATGAGAGAAATGTATTTAAATTTGATTCAATGCAAGTTAAAATTAAATATTGATATTTAGTTTGGTAATTAATTAATGGAGAATTAATTAGTTATTTAATTTAATCTAATTTAATTAAATTTGATTTAATTTAATTAATTGAATTAAAACTATAGGTTATGTGAGAGATGTTCATTTAAATAGAATTTAAATGAATTGGTTAATTAAATTAGATTAATTTAATTATTAATTATTAATGTAATTAATATTAAATTAGTTTTAATATTGTTGTAACTCCCACGTAGGGGAGTTACTTAATACGTGCGATAATACCCACCGTTCCCATTTTTCTCTCTTTTCTATAGTGTTTAACATAAACAAATTGGATCTAACACTCATTCTCTCTCAAAAATTCTCTCAGAAGAGTTCTCGTTTTTTTTTTCACCAAAAGGTTCCCACAAACCTTTCCTCAAGGTTCAAAGAAAATGAAGGACTCCAAATGCCGGTGATCCAACGTAAATTTTTTTTCTCTGATACTTGTTTTAATTAACACCAATTTTTTTTTTATTGTGGTTCGGTCAAACTCGACCTATATCCACTTTTCCAAGCGCCTTTTGGAAATTTGAATAAGGATTCACCGACTCTTCCACGGATTAGAGCCCAACCACTACACCGCTCTTTTTGCCAGTTCAAGAGCAAACTCTATCCTTTCCACGGATTAGGATCAAATCGTTACCACTGCTCTTTTTCGGGATAAAGAGCAACCCTTATAAAATGTTTGGAAAAATTAAAGAACGCATTTGGGAAACTCTCTAAATAGAATGGATTTACAAATTTTGAGCCCACAACAAATCAATCATCGTCATACATAAATCTCTCTCAAGAATAAGATGAAAAGAAGAAAATTGAAGCTCAGAGAGAGCAATAATGAATGCTTAATTAATTATGGAGGATTGTGAAAAGATGTGAAATTGTTGTGAAAATTTGGAGAAGATGAAGTGTTTTAAAAGAGAGGAAATTTGTTGGAAACCACTTTAAATTTAGACCATTAGATCTTGAAAAAGAAAAATAAATTGGGGAGATTTTTCTTCCTTTTTAATCAACTAGCCGTTAGACACAAATAAAAAATTATATAATAATATATATCATTTTCTAAAACCATTTCTTTTAAAATCCAACCAAAAGTTAAAGTCTACATGTGTCCAAAAGTAGCCGTTAGACACAAACATAAATTAATATTAAATTCATTTTCTTTTTAAATTCATTTTTATTTAAAAATCATTTTCTTTTTAAAATCAATCTAAAAATCAAAAGCTCCACGTGTCACTTACCTATTGCTCCATTTTTCATCCTCTAGTAGGTCCATTTTGATGATTTGGCCGCCACACGTCAACGACATCTCCGTTAAGCTTGTTTCGGCCATATCTTTTTCATTTGAACTCCGATTTGAGTGATTCAAATTGCGTTGGAACCGTTGTTCCAAGCTCTACACAATAGACACTTCAAAATACTCAAATTGTTAATAAATAAAAGCATATTTATTATCATCAAAATATTAATTAATTAATTCAAATTAATTAATTTGGGTTTAAGGGTCAAAAAGCTAACATTTTAATCCAGCTTTATATAAATAAATTTAATTATTATGTTAATTTTGCTTTTTTTATTTTTAATTTGATAATTATCCACCTTTTTTAAACGTTTTTTTGCTTCTTTTTAACGTTTATGTGGTTTAATTTGGTTGAAAAAAAACCAAAAGAAGTAACTTTTTTAAATTAGTTTTGGATGCCAAAGGCTCCCTTCCCTTTTGAGATGTAAGTCAAGTTTGACCTTATTTCAATTGAAAAAAGCTAGTCAATATTTTTTTTTTTTTTTGAGCAAATGGAGAAAGTTTTTTTTTACTATAAAGTCATCTTCTTCTTTTTCAGCAAGAAAAGAAAAAACACAGAGAAACCCTAAAAAAAATACAGAGATAGGGGAACATTAAAAGAGGTCCATACAAAGCTTCTAAAATCCTCCCAAAATTTTTAAAATTTCAGAACATCAAGAAGGGTCCAGTTAAGTTGGATGTTGCACTTGGTAGGGCTTTTGTCCCAAAGATCCGCACCTCAAACAATGGAGGACATTTGTGTTCCGGATTTCAAGTCGTTAACCTTCTTCTTCTTTCTCAAAGATCTTGAAAAATAAAAAGGGGAAGAAGAAGTTTTTAAAAACTTATTTCAGTTACTAAGAATTTTTGTTTATGCTTTAGATCTACTACTTATTAGCTTTTCTTTTATCTTTTTATTTTATTTTTCTCTTCACTTTTATTTCTTCTATTTATCACCTCCTTTTCTAGTTATTTTATTTTATTTCATAAAAAAAATTCAAGAAATTAAATGTGTAGTGAAAACAAAGTTTAGATAAGAAAATGGGGAGTAGCATACCTTGACGGTGAAAGGTTGTTGAGGGAAAGTGTTGAATAGAGGAAAAAGTTTGACATTGAGGAAAGAAGAGAGAAATTTTTGTTGAAGAAAGAGAAAAGAAGTTAAAAAAAAAAATTTAAAAAAAAAAAGAAGATTGAAGATGATGAGTAGAAGAAGAAGAAGAAAATAGATTAGAGAAGAAAAAGAGTGAAAAAAAATGAATAGAGGTGTTTTAAATAAAAAAAGGTTAAATATATATATTATAGATTAAAGTTAATTGTTATTATTATTATTATTATTATTTTAAAAAAGGATGGATGGGCGCCCATCCCATCATTTTCAAATTTTAAATTTTTTTATTATGTCATGTGTTGTTATGCAGAGGTTTTTTTTTATAATTATTATTAATAATTTTTTTATAAAATTTTTCTAATTTAGTTTGCTTTATTAATAATTATTGTGTTTTTTGAAAAATATCCGAACACGGAATTTAGAAAATTTGAGAGTCCAATTTTCTAAAATTCTTGAGGTAAGGAGTCGATTCTTTGGGAGCCCGATGTCTGTTGAATGAGAAATGGGTCAATCAAAAATTGCCACGTCACTTCTGAAATTAGTGGTGAAGTTAGAAATAATTAAATTTGGGACTAATTAAATGTTACAGGTGTCCTAAATTGAAATGGAAGACGTAAATTGGCCAACTCCGATAGTGCCACGTGTTTTCATCCTTACTGTTATTTTTTATTCAATTAATTATTAATGTTTGAGCTAAAATTCAATTAAGTCCAAAAATTAATTTAATTTGGCCCAAAGAGCCAACAAATGCCCAAATCCAATTAGTTGGGCCCAAGGGTCAGGTGCATGGACCAGTCAAGCCCAAGCCCAAAAAGCCCACCAGGAGTTCTCTTCATTTGAAGTCTCAAAATTTAGAGAGCCTAAAGAGAATTCTCCCTACAACCAGAAAACTCCCTAATGCTGAATCACACTTGAAGACTGAAGTTTCTTGCGTTCAGTTGAGAGACTCCCTAACTCATGAAGCTGAATTACACTTGAAACCTGAAGTTTCTTGCGTTCAGTTGAGAGACTCCCTGACTCATGAAGCTGAATCACACTTGAAACCTAAAGTTTCTTGCGTTCAGTTGAGAGAGAATGTTTGAAATTAATTCATTTTCTGAAAATAATTATTTCAATTATTTCAATGTGAGAAATTTTTCCTTAATTATAGCGTAGCCTAATTGATGGAATATTTTTCCATTTATTTTATGGGATCATTACTTCAAATATTGGAGTAATAAAGGTAAAATAAAATATTTGTTTTAAAAGAATTTCTTCCCCAAATGATTTTCTTTAAAGAATATTTTTAATTCAAGATAAAAATAAATTGGCCACCATTTTACCTAACGGGTGTGTGGAGGTGCTAACACCTTTCTCATACACAAATGAATCCTAAACCCAACTTTAATTTTCGCAAACCATTTTTTTATTGATTTTTACTTAAATATTGTTAACTTTATTTCGGTGTCCAATCATACCATAAAAGAGATTGGTGGCGACTCCTTTGTATTTTCTTTTAAAATTAACCCTTTTTATGACGATGACCGCTCAGCATCGTCTCGAGCACGTGGCGACACATTACTTTAATGCAATAGGAGAAAATATTCAAACTTTGAGGTTAACTTCAAAAGAACGTTATTATGGCAAACTTTTGAAATTCCATAGTCACATTCAGGTGGTTGCTTGCACCTAAATTTGAATTATGGAGATTACATTGAGAATTACTATAAACTTTCAACATATGTTGGATGCTACTCTCTATAGTTTCAACCAATTCTCCATGAAGACTACTAGATCAATCCTCGAAACTTTTCTATCCTACATGTTGGCCCAATGTTGTTGAGACAACTCGTTAGACCAAAAAGTTTTTGATACCATAATTAGATGGATTTGAGATAACCAAGCACTCAACAATGATGTTGTCTTCGTAATCAATTGGGTCACAATTGAAGGAACTGTCCTTCTAGACAAAGAGAAGCACCTTTGAGATTAGGTTCGTAGTTTAACATTGTTTATGTTCGTTCAATATAAATTATAATGACATTATGTACTTTTTAACAAATATATATTTATACATCCTCGCATTTTTAAAATGCTAGGATATAAAAGTAATATTTTCCTAATAAGTTTCGAAACTATTTTATATTTATAATAAGTTTTGAAACTATTATATAATTATAATAAGTTTAATAAAAAAATATTATTAAAAAGTTCTACTTTCTCTTATTATTTTTTTAATGAATATCGTTTTTATTTTCATAAAACCAAATTTAATTGTACTTTAAAACTTTTCGAATAAATTTTCTTAGAAAACTTTTACGTCTTAATTCAAATCATTTTAAATACATGTTGATAAACTATTGATACACTAACGTTACACTTCAAATTGAATTTGTGTTGATATACTACTAATATACCTAAACATATATATTTTTAGGAAGTGTTGATGTACTATTATACTTGAAATGAATATTGAGTTAATGTTGATATACTACTAATACAATAATCTTATACTTGAAATTTTATTTAGATCAAAGATTAGATTAAAAAAAAGTTTAAAAGGATTATAATTAATATATCAAATAGTTTTTACATTGTTTTATCCCATATAGTTTTAATTATTTGAAAAGAAAAACCACATAGGAATTTATGAAATTTTTAAAGGTAAAAGATGTGATTGTCCATTCAAATATCTCTTCTTACATATTGATGTTTCATATTTATGGTCTAAATCACACTCACACATGAGATATACCACTTCAACCAAAATATATAGTTGTAATGTGGCAAAGAATGTGATTGTCCGTTCAAATATATCTCCACCGTTATATCGTGATTTTTCATATTTATGGTTTACATCACACTCATACCCTAAAATTATATATATATATATATATATATATATATTATATATTAGAAAATCTCTGTTATAAAGAAAAATAAAATATTTTCAACATTTCTTTTTGTATACTATGTATCATATCTCAATAGTGATTGGAATATGTATGTACCCGTAATAATATACATGAAATATGTGCATATAAAGAAACTAGTTGAGTTGTAAACAAACGTACTAGCTGAGTTGTGAATAAACGTACTCATTTGTACCCTAGTAACTAAAATAGAATATAGAATTGTTTATAAAAATGAATATAGTTGGAAATAGATGGCAAAAAATGATCAAAGTTCTTGAAAAACAGAGAATAGAAGTCTGCAAGAGTGATGAATTATATGTTAAGGAATGCGACAAAAATCTCACATTAACTAAATAAAGTGATGATCATGGATATTTAAGTCAGGACAATTATTTTAAGTGGTATAAAGTCTTTTGGGATGAACCAAAAATAAAGTCAGAAGAGTTTAGGCCTAAAATAGACAATATTATTAAGAAGAAAATGGAAAATAGAATGAGAAAATTATGCAACCTTGGGAATAAATTGAATGCTAAAATTGTGGGATTATTAGAAAGAGGAAAATCATGAAGAAAATATTCAACAAATAAAAAATCTTAAAAATAGTTTGTGTGATAAATTGGCGTAATAAATATGGAGAGGTAAATGAAAACAGGAACATAAATTGTAAGAAAATTTACATTAAATCCAAATTTTCAAATTTTCAAATATTTGGATTATAAAAATTAAAAAAAGAAATAAAAACCATATTTTTCTTCAACTCAATGAAAAATATATATCTTTAAACGGTCCTTTTTCCTTTTTTAAAAAAAAGAAAAGAAAAAAGAAAAAGAAAAAGAAAATCGCAAAAGCTTGATTCGACCAAATCGTGATTATTCCGTTAACCATTGGACTGGGCCGACAGCCCATGCGACCCAGACCACCAAAAGTTTGCCATCACATATCTTGGGCTTTCTACATATTATTCGGTATCTTTTATTTTTATTTTTTTTAATGCTAATAAAATATTGTTGTTGTGATTTAGTGGGTATTTTGGTCCATTACTAATTCTCAAATAATAATTCAAAAAATCATTTTATCATCAGTTGGTTAAGAAGGTCGAAAAGGTAAAGTGGACCGAACTTTTGTGTTAAATAATGACCTATTAAGCTATTCATGTAAAAAATAGAAAATTTAGACAATGGTATAATTTGACCTATTTATTTAGGGACGGTTGCTAATATAGCAATCAGATTTAAAGTATTTGCAAATAACACAATGCAAAAGAATTTGCAAATATAACAAATTTTAGATTCAATCCTCAGTGTCTATCAGTGATAGATCATGTTGCTAGGAGACTATCAATGATAAAGTTTATCACTAATAGGAGTCTATTAGCAATAGAGTCTATCAATGATATATTTTGCTATATTTGCAAGTATTTAAAAATGTTGTTATATGTTTAATTATTAAAGTGTTACCCATTGCAATTACCAATTTATTTTAAGCTATATGGGTAGAAACTCCTATTTATTTATACCAAAAGAAGCATTTAAAAACAGTTTTATGCAGTTATAACTTTCCAAAATGGTTTTATTTTCAAAACGCCTACACAAGCAAGGAAAGTTTTCCAAAAAAATCCAAAAATTGTTGCCCTCATAAATGAAAGCAAGAATCGGCAAGAAACTTCGAAGTAGAAAATAAGGTATATTTGATATATACAGCACTATATATTTCAATATTCTATAAATAAACCAGAGTATATTTGATAAGTGCATGAACAAGACAATTAGTACAATATATCATCTTATATACCAAACAATATATGCAATGTATATTTACATTTTTCAATATATTTGTAAACACACCAAAAAATAAACCATGATATATGTGATGTATATTTACATTTTTCAATATATTATCAGTATAGTTGACATATATTTAAGATCTCAATAGAGATGTGATTGATTTGCAACTAGGAATATGAAAGAAAATAAACGAAATCTTCTAAAATGAAGAAAACATTAATTTGAAATATACTGGATTAAATGAATATTAATATGAAAATAAATTTCATGAGCGTACCTAGCGGTGAAAAGGAAAATCAAACTCGCCACGGGGTCATCATCGGGGAACAAAACACCCACCTTGGCTATGAAGGTGACATCAAAATTAATAAATAACAAAAACAAATTCAAAATTAAAAAATGAGGTTAATAAAGAAAGAATTAAATATTTCGAAAACTTAATGATGAGAGATAATGTAATTAATAATATTTTAAAAAATTAAATTCTTATATAATTAATAATAAATCTAGAAATGATATAAATTTTATCTTATCAAAGTAATCTATTAAAAGGTTTAAAATGTCCTAAAATATTATTGATTTTAGGACATTTGCGAAATATTAGTTGCGTAGTAGGTTAATTTCCTAAATCTTTGGGGAATTGCTACTTTTAACCTAAACAAGTTTTCACCTTTCAAAACTAATCTCTTTATTAAAAACTACTTTTTCTAACCTCTTTTTTACTTTTTGGAATTTTAAGTGGAGGGTCGCACATGGTGAAGATACCATTTTGTCCCTTCATTCAAGTGTCTACAATTTTAACTTTTTTTAATACAACTTTTCAAACCCAATTTCAATTTTCATCATTAAACTTAATTTTTTCATTTTATTGTTATCATGTTTTTGGCAAGTTTCAACCAATATTTGTAGTAGATTTGTTGTTATTTTTAAAAGAAAAAAAAATGGAAACAAAATTTCGTTGGCATTTCTTGTAAGGATTGAATTTTTTTAATAAAAAAGTCTTACATTTAATTTTCCTTAAAATTGAAAATCGGAAAAAATTTAGTAAATTTCAATTCTTACAAGAAATTAAACTAATTAACTTAAACTTACAGAAAAAAAAAAAGAAGTTAGATTTGGGTAAAAAAATAAATTAACCAAAATAAAAAACTAGAATTGATAAAAAAAAAAAAGGAAAAAAAACTAGTGAAAAGTTAATATATTGGTAAGAAGGTTACTAGAAAATATCCAGTAAACTTACTAGGGAAATTCCTATTAACTTGAGTTTAAGTTTAAAAAATTGTGTTGGCAGCTAAGATTTCTTTCAACTTTCCTTAAAAAAAAAAAAATTCACTTCTCGTAAAGTCAGAGTCAAAATTAACTTTACGAGAAGGTTGACTTCTCGTAAAGTTGGCAACCTTCTTGTAAAGTTGGTTGACTTTACGATAAAGTTGACTTTCTCGTAAAGTTAACCCTTTTATAAGCTAACTTTACGAGAAAGTCAAACTTCCCGTAAGGTTGACTTTTCTCGTAAAGTTGACTTTGACTTCTTTTTTTTAGAGAAAAAGAAAGTTTCAAAAATCTAATTTCTTTAAACTTAAACTTAAGTTAACAAAAAAAAAACTTCCTTGGTAAGTTTACTTGATATTTTCCAATAAGCTTCTTACCAAGATATTAGTTTAGAATTTTTTTTTTACCTAATTCTAACTTTTTTTACTATATGTTTAAGTTAGTTTAGTTTCTTGCAATAATTGAAATTTATTAAATTTTTTCTCATTTTCAATTTTAAGGAAAATTAAATGTAAGATTTTTTTTTAGAAACAATCCTTACCAGAAATGTCAACGAAATTTTGTTTTTCAATTTATTTTCTTTTAAAAATAACAACAAATCTACCACAAATATTGGTTGAAACTTGTCAAAAGCATGATAACAACAAAATGAAAAAAATTAAGTTTAATGTTGAAAATTGAAATTGGGTTTGAAAAGTTGTATTAGAAAAAGTTAAAATGGTAGACACTTGAATGAAGGGACAAAATGGTATTTTCACCATGTGGGACCCTCCACTTAAAATCCCAAAAAATAAAAAAGATATTAGAAAAAGTAGTTTTTAGAAAAGAGGTTAGCTGTGAAAGGTGAAAACTTTTTTAGGTTAGAAGTAACAATTTCCTTAAATCTTTATAAATTTTTCCTACTTTTGATAACTTATTGTGTGTGTGTTTTTTAGACAATGATAACTTATTGTTTTCAAGTTATATATCCTCCTTTATACTTGAACTAGTTTTTATATTTTAAAATATTCTTTTTTACCCCTAAACTTATCTCCCCTCGCCCTAAACTAGTCTAGAGTTTTAAAAAATTTAACCACATGTTATAATTTTTTTAATGAAAACATTAAATACCAAAATAAAAGGAGAGTTTTTAAACATAGAAAAAGAAAGAAAATTATTTACACAAAATAACAAAATTTTTAGATAGTTGTGATAGACTATGAAAGATGTCTATAGGGTCTATCAGTCATAGAAATGATAGAAGTTTATCGCTGATAGATGCTGATAAAAGTCTATCAATGTCTATCAGTATTTTTTTTGCTATTTTCTATAAATAGTTTGACATTTTTTCTATTTATGAAATTTTTTAAAAATAAAATGGATATAATAGATCCTATTGTTAGTATAATATAAATATATATTTTGGTGGTTAACACAATCGTATATGCTTACTTTAACAATATAATAGATCCTTGAATTTTTACAAACAAAAAAAAAATGCCTAATAAATTATTGAAGTTTTTATGTGTTAATAATATCTTTAATGTTAGAAAAAACAACTATTTTAGTTCCTTTTTTTAGGAAAACTATTTTAGTTCTTACATTATTGCTTTTTAACAAACTACTGTTTTTACCGCTTGCCATGCTTAAAATTATTGAATATTTTTTTATGAAATATTATTATTTTCCAAAATTACTTATTATTAATGTTATAATTAAATTATTGCACGAAAAATATTATATATTCTTCTAATACAATTTACTTTTGGTGGATTATTATAATTTTTAGTCTCTATTTTGTATTTTTTAATTCTTTTTAACATTGTTTCTATTTTATTATAAGCTTATATAATACATATTACTTATAGTGTGAGTAAGGAAAATTTTAGAAAATAAAAAAATAAACTCAGGTAAGAGATTCTAATATAATTTCTCCAAATTTATTAGAAATTTGAAAGAATTTAAAGTTTTTATTCTCTTAAATGAGCCAAATATGTAATATGTAAGGTTTATTATTAGTCAATTCTAATATTCATTAATAATGAGAGACTAAATTAAAAAATGTTTAAACACCACTTAAAACTGAAATAATTAACTTGAAAAAGCACTCAAACTATGAAAAAAAACACTTGAAGTTATATATATATATATATATATATAAACAAATGGTTATTTTTTAACTCCACAAAATTTGAACTATAAAAATGTATAATTAATATATATTTTAACTATAAAATTAAAATACACAAAGTAAATAGAAGATTCTATTGCAAAAGATGAAACACAAAGAATTAATGTGATTTACAATAAAAATAGGAATTCATATTTCTTTAATTGTATCCTATAGCTCGAGCACTCAATACTGTATTGTCAAACTACAACAACAAAAAATACACTCCAAATAAAATTACATCTATGTTTTCTTAAAAAAAATAAAAACAAAAACACATGTATTTGAATGACAATTTAAGTCATGTTTTGAAGTTGTTGTAACTCACTTTGATCAATTAAGTGTATATCTCATCTTGTCGCACTCATCAACAACGTATATTGCATCTCAACCTAACATTGATGTATTACTCCAAAAAAAAAAAAAAATCTAACATCGATAATGGATAAATCGATTTTGAGTCGTTATAAAGAGGGAAGGTTTGGTTGGATCAACTTAATGAAGCTAGGAAAATAAAGAGGAAGAAATCATCACATAGTATGTTTTCATCCTCAATGTGACTCACTCTCTCTTTTCCTTTCTTTTGGTAGTTGTCAAATGAAGTCACTAGTTTGTAAATTTAAAAATCGATAAAAAACAAAATAATCCTAAGAAGTATTTCAAAAATTAATCTTTTTTAATATAATATAGATGAATAATGTAGCTTTAAATATATGTATTAACAAATTAACATAGGTATGTATTAAGTACTCAATATAGGTTAACTGATGCAAGAATCAAATAAGAATATTATATAAATAATAGCAAAAGCTAAAATTGTTGTTTTTTTTTTTGGAAAGTCAACTTTAATCAATGTTTTTTAGAGAGGTTATTGTCACAATTAATTTTAAAATGAAGGTCGAACTACCTAAGCGAATTGATAAAGTTTCCAATCAACGTTCATATTTCAAAGTTTCAAAAACAAATTTGAATTCATACGAAGTTGACTTTTCTTTCCACTTGGCAATCTAGAATTTCCACGTGTCAACCTCCACTTGGCCACGTCAACCGCATGCCACATTGGACCAATTTGGCCAGCCCGCCGACGTGGAGATGCCCATTTGTAACCGCTGGCGGTCAATTGTCAAAGGTTGATTATAATAAATAAATAAATCTAAAAAAAAACAATAAGGTTGATTTTTCCCCCACTTTTAAAGACAATATCATTATTATTCAACACTAAATCAGTCCAGAATTGAAATATTGATATTGCCATATGTTTTTGTGAATACAATATTTATAAAAATGATTTAAATTAATAATAAAGTTGTAAAAATCTCATTATTAGTATTCATATTATTGTTATGTTTTGTATGTATTTATATAAGTATCGAAGATATTGATTAATCGTTGAACCCTCCGATTATGGATATGTTGAAATATATTTCAATCATTGGATCACTTATATTCTAATAAAAAAAATAAAAAAAAATATTATTAATAGTGGTTTGAATCTCTGGCTCTTATGGTAATCCTACAATACTAAAAAACAAAAACAAAAAAAAACTCAGCTGTGTTTAAGAGGATGATAATAAGAACTATTAAAATATATATTCAAATTTAAAAATATAAAATTTATTGCATAAAGTGGCTCAAAAAATCTGTATTGTAAAATATACATTAGAAAAACCATAATTAGAGGTACTATTGTTTGGTACCTAAACAAACAGTACTACTGTTTCTTTTGTAGCTTTTAATTATTATTTAATTAGTATTTGATGTTGATGAATTTATATATTTTTTACAATATATGGAGTAAAAAAAAATGAAGTTGTAATCATAGTATTAAATTTTCATCGACATGTCGATATTTTCATCGATATTTCCACATTTCCATGAGTTCGGTATCGATACGAGGGGTGAATCGATATTTCTATTATATCGTAGACAAATCCACGAAACACACAAAATAAGCATCAAAATATCACTAATATAAATATAATATAATATAAATAATAGACATGTTTACTTATTTGAAAATAATAAAATATTTATTTATTTACTAATTTAAATTTATTTTTTTATTTTTTTATTTTTATAATTGTTCAGAAATATCCATTGAAATCGATATTTCCATCGAAATTTCTGTAAAATTAAGATTTCGATATTTCCATCGATATCGATATTTTAAACCTTGGTTGTAATCACAAATTTTATGTCTAGTTGAATTATATGTTTATTGTGGTTAATGTTGATAAATAAAACAATACATTTCTAAAAAATTTAGGAGTCAAAGGAAGTATGAGATAAAATTATAATAAAAGTATTTTAGTTGATTCTTGTGTTTCTACTTAAAGAAGATTGCTTTTTACATTTTACTATATTAAAATCTTAATTTACATTATTTGTTTCTAATACTAATTAATAAAAAAATTACAATAAAATTACAATAAAAGTATTTGTAGTTAATTCCTTTTTTTTTCTCAAAACATATCTCTAGAATAAATAAAATTGGGCAACTTCAAGGGCCATATTGTGTAGGTCCCACAGTACATATTAATATGATTAATGAGTTGATATTTCATCTTTGATATGAAGTATCTAAGAATAAACTTTTAATTCATAAAAATCTTTTATGAGTTATTTGGATTAAGATTTGACACCTAACTCTCTAAACAAAATTCTAAGACATAAATATATTAATAATAGCGACATATATTATTTTCATATTAAGTTACTATAACATAAACAATAAATTATAAATAGAAATTAATTTTATAAATTAATTAAAGAGATAATTTTAAGTTTAAACTTTCTATGTTATCTTACTAAATTCTAAATTCTAAATTCGTGAACAATTATGAAAATTATGACCTCCTTCAAATTAAATTTGAAATTTGTCCACAACCAGCAATTCCATAAATTTGTTAATCTTAGTATAGCATAGTAAATTAAGTATTTATATACCCAAAATTCAATCAATGAACACTAATTAAGTCCCTCATAAAAATGCTAAATACTAACTATGAAAATACTTCAAATTTAGTCCTTGTATTGAGCAAGTAAAAAGCCCAAAACAATCTTGTTTAGCCAAGGGAGGATTGGTAATTGGCCACAAGTCTTTTTTATAAATAAAAAAGAGAAAAAATAATTAATTAAAAATATTATTTTGACTACTCATTCAATTTTAAAGTTCAATTTAATGAGATTAATAATTAATATTTTTTAAATAGAAAAATTTGAAACTAAAATTATACAATAATCAAATTTTCCAACTTTGGAGGGTTGAATGGTAATAATTAAAGCGTTTTTTTTCCTCCACTCTTGCTTACTGCGCTGAAAACGGATTGTCAAGTTTTTTATTTTTATTAATTTATTTATTTATTTACGCAAAATATTTTTCAAAGACACCAAGATTATGAGTTTATGACGAGGAAGTTGAAAAAAGTAGCGAATCAATTTGACCGAATTTTCCATAACTACCCCTTCCAATTTCTGTAATTCCCAATTATCACCTTCAAGTCAAACTTCCCAAGACATTTTTTTGCCAACCAATCAATTTCCTTGGACTTGAGATTTTCTATTCTTCTCTTTACTTTTTAATATATATATATATTAGGATTTTTTTTAACTAATTAAAAGTATATTTGCTTTTGTTATTTTATGATGTTTGACTTAATAGCTAAATATAACCTAATATAACTCAATTGACATAAATTTGTGCTATAATTTTGTGTGTGATTTTTTAAATTGTTTTTATTTTAATAATTCTGAATGATATATTTTGTTTTTATTATTTACATTTGATTCTTCTTCATATTAATTTAAAATATAGCACGTTTATATCAAATTATACTAAAAAAAAAAAATAGATCTAATTTTGTTATACAATAGTATACTGTTTTTCATGTTCAAAAAACTGGTTTCTAGAAATTATTATGTCGAACTAGTTTTCTACATTAAGTTTAATTGTTTAATTGTTTTTAAAAAATAACTTTCATATGGACTTTTAATCATTTGATTATTTAAAGTGTTTGATTTTAAAAGTGTACTAAGAAAATAAAATGTATTTAATTTTCTTCCCATTCCACATTGATGATTAAATTGTAATTGTTTAATGAATGTCAGTTTTCTCGCGAAAAAAAGCTCAATTATGTCCTTGAACTATGTACTTTATGTTAAAAGTACTTCTAAATTTTCAAAAGTTTCAAAAATGTCTTTAAACTTTTAAAGAGAGATCAAAAATACCATTGCCGTTAGTTTTGGATGGAAACAGTTAAAGTTTTGTTTCAAAAATACCTCTGAACTTTTCAAAAGTTTCAAAAATATTCTTAACTAAAAAAAAAGTTAAAACATACTCTTACCGTAAGTATATGAACACAAATCATTAATACTTTGGTGCAAAAATAACTTTAAAATTAAAAAAAAAAGTTTATAATTGATCCTAATGTTAATATAGTAATCAATTTGTTTGAAGTTTTCTTAAGTTCGAAAATAATGAATTTCAAAACAAATTATATAGATATTCTCATTTTTTTTTTTCATATTGATACTCTTATTTTCTTTTAATTTTTCAATTCTTTACTTACACAATTTTCTCACCAACCAAAATTTTAACTTAAAACATAAAATCTCACAAAAATCTAAAATCAAAATCTCTACTTAAACATACCAAAACGGTTATTAACACACTCAACTACTAATGTTTTTTTTTTATCGTTTTAGAATTTCGTGAAATTTTATGTTTTAACTTAAAATTTTGGATGGTGAGAAAAATGGTGTAAGCTAATAAATAGAAAATTAAGAGGAAAATTAGAGTATCTATATGAAAAAAACAAATGGGAATATCTTTATAATTTATTTTAAAGTTCATTCTTTTCGAACCTAGCAAAACTTGAGACAAATTGATTACCATATTAATGTTAGGAACAATTTATTTTTGCAACGAGGTATTAACGGTTTTTATTTATAAACTTATGGTGAAGGTATTTTTGAACTCTTTTTCGAGTTAAGGATATTTTTTTAACTTTTGAAAAGTTCAAGAGTATTTTTTAAACAAAACTTTAAAGTTTCCATCCAAACTGATGGTAGAAGTATTTTTTTTTACACTTTTTGAAAATTTAAAGATATTTTTTAAACTTTTAAAAGTTTATAAATATTTTTAACCCAAAGTGCATAATTTATACGCATTTTTTTTAATTTAACAAAAAATAATAATAAAAAATAAAAAAATAAAAAACAAACCTGCTAAGGAGCTAAGTCCAACCCTTTTCCTTCTCTTTTATCATTACTGTCTTTTTCTTCCTTTTTTTTCTCTTAATTTTTGAAAGAAAAAAAAAATTGTTAATGGTAGAAAGAGATGTTTAGGTTTGAGAAGACGTTACGTTATAAAAGTTTCCTTATGGCTTACGGGCTGTTTGGATAATGACCTTTGCTTTTTTAATTGGATTTTTATTTTTATTTAATGCACCAAGTTGGTTTTTTCAAAATTGTATTTAATTTTATAGATTAGGGCTATCAACTAATTAACACATATATTTCAAAAGTATCCAACTAGAATAAGAAAATACAAACTATGCATCTTAATGTCAAGGTATAAGGACAAAAACCAACCAAGCACACTAAAAAAAGAAACATTCACGACTCAAAGAAAAATGTCTCAAAAAGAAAAAGTCCTCTCAAATCCCCTCAATAGAAGTCTCAAATTACTTAGAACAACAAAGTAACACTTTATATCTAAAATTTTTAAGGTCTTATCTTTGATGTTTGAACTCGATTTATAATTACTAAAGTTTCAAAACGAACACTTTAATTCTCGAATTTGAGGAATGGTTATAAATTTTCATGAGACTCCTTAAATCGTTCGTCAACTAATGGTAAAATAATGTGATCGTTAAATCATGAATTAACGAGTTGATTTGACAAAAAAATATTAATTTAATAATATCATTGTTTATAATGTATTCTCTCTCTTCTTTTCCCTCTTCTCCATCATCTCCTTCAACCTTCTTCATCATTAAAATTTCAAATCATTCCCTTTGTCTAACTTAATTTTTCAATCATTTTTAAAATCTCAAACGTCTCAAATCAACTTAATTCATAAATTAGAGAATTATTCAACAATGTATCCTTCCATTATGCCTTTCAAATCCAAACCATAATCCAAGTATTCCCAAGACAAGAGAGCGCTTTGATCCCTCATCCTCTTCGTCGCCATTCTCCTCTCCCTCACAATCGTTGTCATCTTCCTCTTCGGCCGCTTTGTCTGCCATTTGTGGGGTGGCGTCGCTCTAGCTCATCCACCTCTCTTCCATTAGCTCCTTCTTTCTAATCGGCCTCGCTTGGCCCATTTAGACTAATGGCAATTCCAATGCCCTTCAGTTCTACATCGCGCAACTCTCTTTTAGTGTCGTTTAGAATCCTTTGGTGCTCGTGATTTGCACTATTTGTTTGCATTTTTGTCTAAATTATGGATTTTATGACTGACTTTCCTACGAGTGAATTCCTTCACTAAGGATTTGATTAAATAAATTTTTTTACCAAATCGGTTAGTCAACTCATCATTATATTTAATAGTCACATCATTTTAACTAACGGTCCTAGGAACTTTAGGGACTATTTGAAACTATTTTTCGAACTTTATAAAATAAAGTGTTCATTTTGAAATATCATGGATCGAACATATCTCACTTTCATTTTCATTTTGATTTTTACTTCATTTTTAAGGTATCAAAATGGTCACTTTTTGAAAGTTCAAGGACCAAAATGAACCAAAGTTAAAAGTATAAAGACTATAATGAACATTTTAAAAATACGGAGACCAAAATGAACCAAAGTCAAAAGTACCTAAAGTAAAGTAATATTTGAATCTTTCTTTAATCAGAGAACCTTGAAGACAATTGCATGGAGAAAATCGAGCACAACTAACTAATAAGTTATAAATTATACTCCAATAAAATACGCAAATTTATTCTTAAAAAATAACAACCTTCCATTTATAAAAGTCCAAAAGGGCAAATCATTTATCTCGTTGGGTACCACTTTCATACTTTACTCTCTTTTTTTCCCACTAATTATTAAGAAAGAAAATCATAAACTGCATTATTAATTGTAGGCTTGTAGCTAGTTTCTATATGTACTCAATTATCTAATTTTTAGTCCCTCAATTTTTAATGCATTTTAAAATTAGTTCATACAATTAATATATCGTCAATTTTTGCATTAAAAAATTGGTCTCTATTCGCATTTCTGGTGTAAATTGTAAAAATATATTTACATAGTATCATTTTTTTTTCATAAAAATTATTATATTTAATTAATTTAATAAAAATTAACTTTGAATAACTAAATTTAAGGTTTATTAAAAACACATGGACTAAAATTTGAGTGATTTTTAATTTGCTCGTCTTTCTCTATTTTTAGCCACTATCTCTTAGATGGAAGTGAAGAATGAGGCCATCAAAAAAGTCCTCCCTTAAATAAGATAAAATGTTCGAAGACATTCTCATTAAAAACAAAGTGAATGTGATATTTAGTCCTATAGAGAATGAAGACCCACACAACGTATAAAGAATTACATAGTAATTTTTGTTGAATTTTGTAAATTAATAATGAGTAATTGTAATGAGTAGCAAGTTTAGGGATAATAACCAAGTGTATAGCAATATTTTAAAAAAATTACAAATATAGGAAAGTTTATTAGTGATAGACCTCCATCGTTGATAGACTTTTATGGTCTATCAAGACCATAAAAGTCTATCAACGATTTAGACCATAAAAGTCTATCAACGATAGAAGTCCATTACTGATAGACTTTGCTATATTTGTAATTTTTTAAAAATATTATTGTGTATACTAATACTTTAAATCATATTACTATATATGCAACCTTCTCTAATAAAATCGGGTAGAAATAGTTATAAATGATGTAAGCTAACTTGCCTATACAAATTTAGGGTCTCCAGAATTTAAATATATAAATATATATATGACTGAATGGATTAGGGTTGTGAAAGCAATTTACAAAAGAAAACCCATTGGTTGAAGGATTGTTGAGGGGAAGAAATGGAATAAAAAGAAAGTAGAGGGGTGGGAATATGAAAAATAAGAAGGTAGCCAAAAGAGAAATTTCAGACGTCAATATCAGGAGGAAAAAACGACAGAGTCGTCATGTTTGCACGCATACAATGGGCGGTTTGGTCGGTGGAATTTGCCAACGCTTGTCGCCGCCACTTTGAGACCAAAAAGCCTACCCTTTTCTCACATTGACCATTCTGACCTCCCCTTTCTCACTTCAATTCAAAATTGAAAAATAATAATATTATTATTATTTTATTCGATAAATTCTTGATTTTAATCTTTGTACTTTAAATTTATATCTAGAAATCTATGTGGTTTTGAAATATCATTGGTCAAAATGACCATTTTTAAAAAATATACCATAACTAAAAGGGTAAAAATTAAAAATATAAAAACTAAAATGATATTTTAAAAATACATGAACTAAAATAAAGAAAAAGTATATCTTCTAAAAAATAAAGAAAAGGTATACATGGTCGATACTGATTTAAAGATTTTATGAAACCATAAGAACTAAATTTTGAGTACAATAGGAATAAAGAGATTCGAATCATAGACTTCTTGGTCGTTAACACATTCTCAGTTGAACTATACATTGAAGTATCAAAACATATGGACCAAAATGATATGTCAACCAGAGAACCCCTCTAAAATACATTTTCGTTTACATTTTCAGTAATTTACGTATTCTTTTATACGATTGTCTGATTTTTTTTCTTTTCATTTTTTAGTTCAACAATAGGAAGGTAGAGGATTTAAACTTCTTGCTTCAGTTAAGAGTACATATTTTATCTCACTTGAGTTATACTCGTATTGACTAACTATAATACTATAAAGTTTTTGTTTTTAAAATTGAAAATAGAGTATTATATGTGATGTCACAATATATTTTAAAATTTTATAATGTAATAGTTACATTTGGATTTAAATCCAAACATCTATTCAATTTAAGTCAACCTTCCTTTAATATATTTTCTTTTCTATATATTATTTATTTGTTCATGAGTTCACTAATTGTGAGGTAAAGACTAAACATCGACCTTTGAAATGTTATTTTTAGTTCAAACAATATGCAGGGGGAGAATCGAATATGTAACTAGGGGTTATAATCGATTTGGGGTCAACCAAGAACCAAACCAAACCAATCGATTTTATAAAAAAAAAATCCAAACTGATGTCCAATAAATAACAAAACCAATGGATTGGATTTTATTTGGTTCGGTTTATTTTTGATTTGGTTCTCAGTTTTCTACATTTTCTTTTTTCTTCAAAATTTTTATTTTTATTTTAAAAAATTTCAATTGGTCCTTTTTGCTGATTTTAAATTAAAATTGGGCCCATTTCCTTTTTTATAGATTGAAATTCAACATTTTTTTTTTCTCGGTACTTTCTAAATAAAAACATACTCCATAATAGCTAGAAAAAATATCAAACTATTTACAGAAAAATAACAAAAAAAAAAGAATACTGATAGGCATTGATATAGACTTCTATCAGCATCTATCAGTGATAGACTCTATCATCTCTATCACTGATAGATCCTGATAGACTTCTATCAGCGTCTATTACAACTATGTAAAAATTTTGCTACTTTGTGTAAATAGTTTTCCTTATTTTTCTATGTTTAAAACTTTCCCTTTTTTTTAAACAATAAATAAGGGTATATATACTCTTGGTTTAGTTCGGTTTTGATTGGTTTTCTCAATCAAAAACCAATCCGAACCAATACCTTTTTGTTTTCTCTAAATACAAACCAATATGTCCAATTTTATACTAAAACACCAAACCAAACCAGTGGATCGATTTGGATTGGTTTGATTTTTCGATTTTTTGGTTTTTTATTGCACTCCTATATGTAACGACCTATTTGTCAAAGATATATACTTTATATATACTAATCGTATCGATTGAGCCATATGCTTGATTCACCTTCTAGTAGGATAATTGATCCTACAATGAAATTGATAAGTAGCTACGAGAAGAATGCATCTAAATGGAAGAAGTTTACTAAACTAAAGTATTTTGAGGGGTATTTTTGTCCTTATGTTTTTTCTTTTTTTCATAAAAAAATGCATTAACTAATAACTAAGAATCTTTAAAAAATAAAAATAAAAACAATTAATCAAATAAGCAATAATAGTATTTCACACATCTACTCCACATGATATCCTTAAAATAAGTTTATAATAGTCCGAGCAAGAGACAAAATGTTCACTACTCAAAGAAAGACTTTTTTCTTTTTCTTTTTTTAATGAAAAGGAAGAAAGACAATATTTAGTCCTCTTAGGAAAGTTATAATTATAAGCAAGCCCAAGCATACATTATTGAAGCACATTTTATTACCTTTTCCTAATACTACTTCTCACAGCAATAATAAAGTATATTGCCTTTGCCCATGAAAACATAACCTTCCTCTATTATACTACAAATATCGACTCTTTAAAATTTGAAATCACGTTTATCATGCATGTTGTGAGGCATTATTTATTTTTTTATTACGTGCACAAATTTTATCGTTCTGTTTATTCCTTTAATTTCTTAAGAAAATGTTAATTTTTTTTTTTTTATAGTTAACAAATCAAAGTTGCTGTGAAAATTTTAAAAATGTTGAAAGACTCTCAGGAGAAACACTTAGGCATGTTTGGGATTAATTTTGAAATTGTTAAAATCAACTTTTTTCATGTTCAAAATCACTTTGAAAAATGTCTTGAATTAATCAAAATTAATTTAATATTTAAATTTACACTTTTAAATGTAATTTTCATGTAATCAAAATTGGTTTTAAATGTTTAAAAGCAACGTTTAAAAGTATATTTTAAAGTGGTATTTAAAAATGTCAAATGTGATTGTAACTATTTCAAAAATACTCTGTCATCAATCATTTAGACACAAAATAAATATTTTTTAAAATAAAAACTAAAAAATCCACCCTTATTATTTTGTATATATATTACTTTATTTCATACAATAAATTTAACATCTACAATATTTCAATTCATTTAATATAATGAATAGCTCACTTTTGTTGAAAGTGAACATAGTTCAACTAGTATAAAATAGTGTATACTCTCGACTAAGAGGTATGACGTTTGCATTTTTCCATCTCATTTTGAATTTTTTTATAAAAAAAATCATTTAATAAAAACTTTGTGACCTAATAAATGTTAGAACAATATGATCTAGATTCCATCTTTTGAAGGGTTTGAGATTTGATTAAATAATTTCCTCTTTTTTTTTTCACCTGCACTTATTTTTACTCTATATGAAATTATCTGGAATGCATGCAATAAATTAATTAATTTCAGGGAGAAAATTACAGCCTTTCAGATTGAAAAATCTACAAGGTCAATACATACTTTTATAGTCTTAATTAAAGGTTTCTTTAAAAAAACTTTAGTAAAAGTTTAATTTATGTATATATTGAGGTTTCTTAAAAAAAAAAAAAAAAAAAAAAAAAAAAAAACTTAATTAAAGTTTGATTTATATCATATGTGTAATTCTGTATGTGAGTGTTTCTTCAATTAAGTTCTCATTATTTAAAAGTATTAATTTAATTTCTTATGTTATAACATGGCAATATATAGATTGAGTCCTTGAGGAAATAATAGAGATATATATTTTTTTTAATTTAAAACATTAGTAGAATTCTCAATTTCGCTCCTTTAGTAGATCTATTTTTCCTCTTAACATTCTATCACTAGTTAAGTATCATAACAAATAAATTTATCATATCTTTAATATTCTTCACTATTAGGCTCAAAGTGTTGAGACTGGTGTCCTAAATTTCTAGGATTCTCGTAGTTTATAATTTTTATAAATACAATTATTTATTTAATAAAACAAAGAATTACTTTATTCTATTATGTTTGTATTAACTCAAATCCAATAAACTAAGACCCACGGTTATTTTATGTAAGCTTAAACATGTATGTGGTTGACATAAATGTAGATCATGCTTATGTACTAGCCTAAAAAGTTTGTAGTATAAGGATAAGATTGGGTGTCTTATCCTGGTGACACTACGGATACGACCCACTTTGTAATTGTTACAAATGTTGTAAAGTGTTACAAACAATGTGATTCTAGTCGTTCATGTGGAAACATGTGAGTGAGAGTATCCTATATAAAAGAGTTTGTATAAGACCGGACCATTGAAATGATTAGTTTCTCTTTATAATGTCGTTACTTGAAGAGATTAACATTTCTATAGGATGAACATAGGTGACTCGACCTTAATCCTAAGTGAGTTGTGAACTCCTGTCTATATGGGCGATCCTTTGATATGTATGGGTGAGAGTGACCAGATTCGCCGACTTAATAAGCCTACCAATTTTGGGTATTTGTCCGAATAGCGAGCTGGGAACACGACTACAGAAGATGAAATTCACCCCTACCTAGTTTTAGGAAAATTAGATGAATTGCTCCCTTAATAGCTGATTTCGCGTCTTCAACAATGAGACTTCACCTTCTCACTAGCCCAAGAAGGATTAGTTTATAGTTGGACTATAAACTGTTTGTTCATTAGAGTGATTGGTGGTACTTAAGAAATTAGATGTAAAGGGGTAAAACGGTAATTTGACCCATATGTAATTATGGGTAATTTGTGAAAGGTCGACTTACTGTTGATTGGTTATATCCATGGACACAGAAATATATCTACAGTGTGAAGAGTGTAGCTGTGGGCCTTTAATTAATGGAATAACTTGTAGTTAATAAATGTTGATTAATTTAATTAAAGAGTTTAATTAATTAATCTTGTATCATTTGAGCTTCTAATCTATAGGTCCATTGGGTCCTCTTGCTAGCTCACTAAGGATAAAATAAGAACCAATTTATTTTTGGATTGAATTAATCGTATGAGATGCAATTAATATAATGTATATGGATACATTATAATATAAAGTTAATTTTGAATGAGATTTTAAAATTAAACTTTATAATATATGAGAGAGATAATATATGAGAGAGATAAATGTTTGAACAAGATTCAAATATATATATATATATATATATATATATATATATATATATATATATATATATATTGTATGAATAGGATTCATATAAAACTATAAATTAACTATTAATATAAATGAGATTCATATTAAAACTATAGGTTAAAATTAATATGAATAAGATTCCTATTATAACTATAGGTCATGTGAGATAATGTTATTTGCATATAATTCAAATTAAATTATATATGTGATATTTAATTAATTAATTGTTAATCAATTAATATTTATTTAATTATATATTAAATTTGATTTAATATATAGATTAATTAAATTCAAATTCAAAATAACTCCCATGGGAGTTATTATGAGTTAGTGGAGGGGAGTTACAATTCCCTCTCCAACCAACTCAGTCTTACATGAAAGAAAAAGAGAATTTTTTTTTTTTTAGAAGTGTGCATTCCAAGGCATGGACATATTAAAAACAAAAGAGATAAAATAGTTTTTTCGGTAATCTTCATCTTCTTCCTCGTACCTCTCTCACAAGATTTCTCCCTACCAAATTAAGGAGTCCACACATCCTTGATTCTTGTTTTAGAGAATAGCGAGAAAACTAAGTGGTGATGTCTTGCTAGTGTTCTTGCAGTGCGTTGAGCTCAAGGAGAGGAACTACAAGAAGTTGATCTTCAAGGGTCAGATTTTTTCATCATTTTATAACTAAAAGCATGTTGTATTTTATTGTTCTTCCGCTATGGAATACGATTCCTTCACAAAGTTCCTGGGCGAACCCAAGCTCAAGAAAAACGGAGAGGCGGCATGGAGAAACATGTATCCCAAGAAGAAAAAGAGCCTCAAATGCTCTGGTTAATCAGGCGAATCGGCGAATATATATCAATTAAGAAATAACCGACTGCACGATCTGACGCCTTATAGCCTCGATCACCACAAACTTCCATGACATCGCAAGAGTTACACATAGCCACATATGATTGTCACAAGAAGGGCACTATAAATATTCCTATTTGACGACCCCAAAGAGAAAGAGTAAGTAATCTCCAATTGAGAACTTTGACCTTACTTTTATATGTTTGGTTGAACTATATACTACTAATTTAGGCATTGGAGTGTGGTAGGCTCTGTGTCACAATCGTACTTTGCTAAACGATTGTGCGGCACTTGCCCTCGCTCAGGGACAAGTCAGCCAACTCTGATTCAAATCACCTTCGGCACACCGGGTGCCTCTCGCAACGACTATCCCCGTTTCTAGAGGGAAACGGGTTTAGAGGAAAGGGCTTTCGCAAACAGTTTAAAAGAATATTTGAGAAAAAGAATGTGTCGTAAGGCTAGAAAGCATAATAGGGACAACAACGGCTTTATAGCTTACAACTCTCGGGTATGCAAGTATGATGATTAGTCTCACTCGCATATAGTACATTATAAGCTTTTACAAGAGTGGCATGGTTGCACGTACAAAGTGCTACGCCGTCACAAGAAATGAAAAGTAAAGGAAAGCGATAAAGGAAAGCGGTAAACAACATAATGAAATACATACTATGAAATGACATAGGGTTCGGAACGGCAATGCGGCCATAGGCAACACGCCCTGGACAAGCATGACCGTGACATCCTCCCCCACTTAAATGGTTGACGTCCCTGTCAACCGTCGCTGTTCGAACTCGACAACCTTGGCAGCATCTTGTTGCAAGTCTTCAACACGTTCCCAACTGATCTCTGCATCTGGCAGTCCCTTCCACTTGACGAGAAACTCCTGAACATCTCTTCTCGGTCTGCCCACTCGACGAGTACGTTCCGCCAAAACTTCTTCTACTTCTCTATCTTCAGGGTTGGACATTGTAACTGGAGGTCTGACCGACTGATTACGAGCGGCATCATCTGGATCGGGATAATGGGGTTTCAAATTGCTTACGTGAATGACGGGGTGAATCTTCATCCACGGCGGCAATTGAACCCGATATGATACTTTACCGACCTTCTTGATTACTTCAACAGGCCCTTCATATTTTTGCACAAGACGCTGATCTCTTTTACTTCGAAATCGGAGCTGTTCTGGTCTCAGTTTGATCAACACCTTATCTCCGGCTTGGAACTCCAGGGGTCGCCGTTTCTGATCCGCCCACTTCTTCATTCGTCTAGACGCCTTCTCCAAGTAGGCCCGAGCCATCTCGGCAGTTTGGTTCCACTCCTTCGTGAAGTTGAACGCTTGAGGGCTCTTCCCTGCATAAGGATGGTCCACAATGTGAGGCATGAGTGGTTGTCTCCCACTAACTATCTCAAAAGGAGTCTTTCCGGTAGACGAGCTCTTCTGACAGTTAAAGCTGAACTGTGCCACATCAAGCATATCGACCCAATTCTTTTGCCTGGCATCTATAAAATGACGTAAGTATTCCTCGAGCATGCTGTTGAACCGTTCTGTCTGCCCATCAGTTTGAGGGTGATAGCTCGACGAGATATTTAAATTCGAGCCAAGCATTTGGAATAACTCTGTCCAGAAGGTTCCTGTGAATCTGCCATCTCTGTCACTAACGATACTCGCTGGGACACCCCAGAACTTGACAACATTCTTAAAGAATAGTTGTGCCGTCATTTCAGCTGAGCACATCTTTATTGTTGGGATAAATGTCGCGTATTTCGAGAATCTGTCCACCACTACGAGAAGTGCTTCGAAATCCCCGACCTTGGGCAAGTGGGTAATGAAATCGAGGGAGACGCTCTCCCATGGTCGTACTGGGATTGGCAGGGGTTCTAACAGCCCGGCTATCTTCGCTCGTTCAACCTTGTCTTGTTGACAAATAAGGCAGGTCTTGGTAAACTGCATAACATCGTCGCGGAGGTTCGGCCAGTAGTAACCTTGCTTCAACAATGCATAGGTTCTCTGCCAACCCGCATGACCTGCCCACCGAGTGTTGTGGCACTCTTCTAACAACAGCTTCCTCAAGCCCCCTGCTCGGGGTACATACAGACGGTTACCCCTGGTGAATAGGAGGCCTTCCTCTACCCAGAACTGTCTTGTCTTCCCTTCTTTGGCCAGCTGGATTATGGCTTGGGCCCCCGGATCATTCTGCAAATGGTCCCTGATGGACTCACGAACTGAGCCTTTTAGTCTACTAGCTTTCAGGTGTGCTAACATGCACAGGGCCGCATGTTCACTCTTTCGGCTAAGGGCGTCGGCGGCTTGATTGGTTCGCCCTGATTTATGCTCGAACTGGAAGTCAAATTCGGCAAGGCATTCTTGCCAACGAGCTTGTTTCGATGATAACTTAGGTTGAGTGAAGAAGTGGCAGATCGAGCTGTTGTCGGTCTTGACAACAAACGTTGCACCCAACAAGTACTGTCTCAGGCCCTTAGACAATGGACCACGACTAACATCTCCTTCTCGGAGGCAGCATACCTCCTTTCGGCCGCATTCACTTGCGGCTCTCGTAGGCGATAGGGTGGCCATCCTGGAGGAGGACGCCCCCTAATGCAAAATCTGACGCATCTGTTTCCACCTCAAAAGGTTTTGTCACATCCGCTATCCCGAGGACCGGGCTTTTTATCATAGCTTTCTTTAATTCATTGAAAGCTTCTTCGCACCTCGGAGTCCAACTCCATTTCACATCCTTCTTTAACAGTTCCGTCAAGGGCTCCGCTCGTCTCGAGAATCCTTCGACGAATCGCCTGTAGTAATTTGCTAACCCGAGGAAGGACCGTAATTCAGTCACAGAAGTCGGGACCTTCCAGTCTCGGATGGCCGAAATCTTACCTTCTTCCATCCCAATCCGACCGCATTCGATCATATGTCCGAGAAAATTGATGCGTTGTTGGGCGAAGGAGCATTTCTCCCTCTTCACATACAGTTGACTCTGCCTCAACTTTTCGAAGACCAACTGCAGGTGTACTCGGTGTTCCTCCATGGTCTGGCTATAGACCACGATGTCGTCCAGGTAAACCACCACAAATCTATCCAGATATTCGTGGAACACCTGGTTCATCAAAGTACAGAAGGTGGCAGGGGCATTGGTGAGACCGAAAGGCATGACCATGAACTCAAAAGCCCCATATCTAGTGACACATGTGGTTTTCGGCTCATCTCCTTCTGCAATACGAACTTGATAGTATCCTGATCGGAGATCAAGTTTTGAAAAGTATTTGGCCCCATGGAGGCGGTCGAACAAGTCGGTGATTATGGGTAGCGGATATTTGTTCCGAACTGTGAGTTTATTCAAGGCCCGGTAATCGATACACATACGGAGGCTTCCATCCTTCTTCTTTTGGAACAGCACAGGGGCTCCATAAGGAGCTTTGGCAGGTCTGATAAACCCTGCACTCAACAACTCGTCTAACTGTTTTCGCAGCTCCGCCAACTCTGGCGGGGCCATGCGATAGGCGTTCTTTGCAGGGGGTTTTGCCCCAGGCAACAACTCAATCTCGTGGTCTATCTCCCTTCGCGGAGGTAGAGACTTTGGCAAGCTGTCAGGCATAACATCACCATATTCTCGTAACACACCTTGGATCTCCTCTGGTATGGTCTCTTTTGGACTTTTGTCCTCGATCATAGGGATGGCCATGAACGTGGGCTCATCACGGACCAGTCCCCTCTTCAGCTGGAGGGCTGATATCATCTTCAACCCATTCGGTTGTTTGATACTGGCAGAGACAACAGTGGGGTTAGACCCCGTGATCGCCAGACACTTCGCCAGGGGCATGGGGATCACCTTGTGTTCGAGGAGGAACTCCATCCCCAACACCACGTCGAAATCATCCATCTTCACGATCACAAAATCGGTCTGGCCACTCCACGACCCCAACTTTATGTTCGTTCGTCTCGCGATTCCCATTATAGGTAGGGCTGCAGAATTAACGGCCTTCATTTTTCCTGTGTCTTTGTCCCAACGTAGGTTGAGTCGTTGGGCCTCTGATTCCGTCATGAAGTTATGGGTAGCACCGGAATCAACCAACGTGTTCTTGGCCAACTTCTGGTTCACCCACGCTTCTACATACATGAGCCCCTTTTCCACAGAGTCTTTACCCCCGTCTGCCTTCTTTTGAAGGGCGGATAAGAACTTGAGGGCCCCCATGCGAGGGTTCTCCCCCTCTTCTCCGGCTGCCACACCCGGCTCCACAGTCTCTCTTTCACGGGCCGAGTCCTCTGCCAATGAAGCTTGGAGGGCCTTGAGGGCCGCCTTGTTCGGGCACTCGACCAGTGTATGAGGTCCTTTACACAAGAAGCAAGTAGGGGGACCTCTTCTATAATTGTTCTGGGGCTGACCTTGTGCATTCCCGAAATATCCACTCCTTTGATAGTAGGGTTTACGATCCGCCCCTCCGGTCCTGTCTCCTCCCCCACCTCTAGGGGAACCAGATCTATTTGATTTATTACCTCCACTAGAGGAGGGTTGGTTTCGTTTCTGCTCTTGGGGCGCATCGTTGTTAAGGTCAAACAACCGTTCTGCAGCAGCGTAGGCTTCTGAAAGGGTTTGGACCCTTTGCTCATACAATTTCGTCTTGGCCCACGTCTTTAACCCTTCGACAAAGCAAAAGACTTTGTCTTTCTCTGACATATCCCGGATATCTAACATTAGTCCGGCAAATTGCTTCACATAATCCCTGACAGTCCCCGTGTGTTTTAACTCACGTAGCTTTCGTCTTGCCATTATTTCCACGTTCTCGGGAAAAAACTGGGAGCGTAAATCTTGCTTCAGTTTTTCCCAGGTGTCGATCGTACATCGACCCTCTTGGATGTCCATATAACGGGACCTCCACCATAACTTGGCATCGTCTGCAAAGTGCATTGTTGCCAGCGTAATCTTCGACTCTTCCATCGTCGTGTTTGTAGCTTTGAAGTATTGTTCCATGTCAAATAGGAAATTCTCCAAAGCCTTTGCTTCCCGAGCCCCACTGAAGGGCTTCGGTTCAGGTACCTTCACTCTGTTGAACGGCCCCACACCTCCAGCTGGTGTTTGGTTTCCTACCGCTCGCATGGTGAGGTTTACTTTCGCATTCACATCTGCGATCTCCGCCCTAACAGCGTCAAGGGCGGTTCTGAAATCTTCCGATAAGTCAGTCACCATCTGAATTATCGCTTTCTGGGAGCTGTCCAATTCTTCGACTCGCTCCTCCACACGGGCCATTGAGCCCGACGAGCTTTCTCCTCGCTCGAAGCTACTAGATCTGGTAGCTTTTTCTTCCAGGGTCTCGACCCTTTGCAACAGTTCTTGGACGGGCATTCCGTCTAGGCGGCCAGCTACCGCATCGATTATGTCGGCTTTCTCTGCGACTTCCTGTACCCGCATCTCCAGGAAACGAAGGCTATCAGGAACATCTTGTAAATAGAGCATCTGCTCTTCCATCTCCACCAATCTGTCCGCTTGGGACTTGTTAAGCTGTTTAGGTGCCGACATGATTGCTGATTTCTCACTCAGGGAGCCAACTGGGCTCTGATACCAACTGTCACAATCGTACTTTGCTAAACGATTGTGCGGCACTTGCCCTCGCTCAGGGACAAGTCAGCCAACTCTGATTCAAATCACCTTCGGCACACCGGGTGCCTCTCGCAACGACTATCCCCGTTTCTAGAGGGAAACGGGTTTAGAGGAAAGGGCTTTCGCAAACAGTTTAAAAGAATATTTGAGAAAAAGAATGTGTCGTAAGGCTAGAAAGCATAATAGGGACAACAACGGCTTTATAGCTTACAACTCTCGGGTATGCAAGTATGATGATTAGTCTCACTCGCATATAGTACATTATAAGCTTTTACAAGAGTGGCATGGTTGCACGTACAAAGTGCTACGCCGTCACAAGAAATGAAAAGTAAAGGAAAGCGATAAAGGAAAGCGGTAAACAACATAATGAAATACATACTATGAAATGACATAGGGTTCGGAACGGCAATGCGGCCATAGGCAACACGCCCTGGACAAGCATGACCGTGACACTCTGCACCATACATATGGAGAATTTTTCACGTAGGTCGCCTAGAAAGCGAGATTAGACCAAGGGAATCGGGTCGGAAATCAAACCCACAAGAGGCTTCCGACGACAACGAATGCATGCAAAATCTAAGCGCCAATATTCACCAACAAAAAGTTGTTTAATTAAAAACTTAAAATATAAGAGAAATTAAAGCTTTTTATGTAGTATAGAGGGAATTGGAAAAACAAAAACACAAATAATTAGAAGTGAATCATATGGTTAGCATCTCATAAAATTTATAAAGAAACATACATTTAGCAAAAGAAAATAATAATAATCATAGAAGAAAGTAAATAAAAAGTAAGGGCTGGAAAGGTAATTTACATAAATTGAGAATAAGAGAGATAAGTACATGGTACGGTTGTAATATAACTCGAATTTAAGGGCTGATGTGGATGAAATATCCAACGCGGCTGCTCTAATTGGACCTATACCTATTCTCCGTTCTCTTCGCTATTGTGGTCCCCACCTCCTGGGTCCCATATCCTAATTAAAATATATATATTAATATTTACATTAACCATATATTAAGTTACTAACAATTCAAGTCCATTCAAAAACTCATTTACTAAAAGAATCTCTCTCTCTTGATCGGCATCTCCTCCGCCGTCCCCCCATTTTCCACGGCGTCGAAATCGCAGAAATCGTATTGAAAACGCTACCGCCGACCAAAATTTCAGGTAACTTCACTTCGCTCTTTCTCTCTCTTTTGTCATCTTGCTTTCTTGTTTAAGCGTTTTGTCTCGCTTCACTTCTCTGCTGGCTTTGCTACGCTGTTAATTTCTGCAACTGCTGCTTCAGTCTCCTCCGCTCGCTTCTCTTTTTTTACCTCTATTTTTTCTCGTGAGAAGATCCGTGACTTTGTGTTCGATTCCATTTTATTATGTTATATTCTTTGCACTTGATCTCCTCCTTGTGTAGTGGTGAATTGATATTGACTGATGATGTTGAACGGGCGTCTTGTCGATGTGCGTTCTTGAGATTTTCTTTAATTCTCCGCTTATTTTCTGATTTTTACTGCGATTCGATCTCATTCGATCTCGTTTTCAACACTGCGACTCGTGGTTTCTTCTGATCACTATGTGTTCGTGCTTCATTTCTCTTTGAATTTCGCTTTGCTAAATTGCAAATTTGCAGTATTATCGGTGTGTGCTAATGACTGTTAAGTCAAGTTTAGGGTGAATTCTGTATCAGATCAATTCATCGATTTCTTGAGGATCAAGGTGGAATTTCATCAGATCATATGAGATTTCCTTTTCGCCTTTACTCTTCACCAAATCATCAATTCGATACCTTTGATCTAAGGATTAGGATTTTTCTTGCTGATTTATCGGTACGGAAAATTCTGTGACATAAAGAGAATCATTCCTCGTAAATCATAAACAATTGAATTAATTTTCCATGTTCAATACTTCTATCTTGAAATATTATTCCACTTCCGTCTTTAGATCTTTAAAGATAAAAAATCCAGAAAATTATGAGTTTATTAGCCCAGTTTCCTCCCTCAATTCTTTTGGCTGCTTTCACTGTGTGATCTACTGCACATAAAATTTTAGGTAGAAGCTAAAACACTAGAATAATTTATATTAAATTTCTGACACATATCCACGTGGCATGGGATTAAAATTCTTAAACACGATGACGTGGATTTACCACGTCAGATAAATGTCAATTTCAAAATACCCGCAAATTAATTTTGCATTGAATGGATAAAATATTAGCTAACTCGAAAAAAAGTTTAAAGTTTTACAGCCAGTAAATAAACTAGTGGACTTAGTAAAAAAGAAAAGATGCCATTATGATGATCAATCATTTTGACAAAACCATTGCCTTTTCCGGTGTCGTAGTTTGAAATGTCATGTTTACCCTTCTGTAAAGTATGTAATTACAAAAAGGAGAGAAGGACCCAGTCGTAATATCGGGAGAGAATTAATAATAAAGAAATGGAAAAAAGCAAAGAAAAAGGTGCCTGATTTGGACGGCGTTGATTGAGCTGTCCGAACAGAGGGAGAGAGTAATGCGTTTGGTGGTAGTGGTGGTGCATATCGAAAACCAGTAACCGGCTAACCGGCTATTAGCTGTTTTAGTGGTGGGGACCACGCACTCTACATTTTATAAAACGAAATGTTCATTTCCAACCCTCTGATCTCATCTGATCAATATTTAGGCTTATTCCGAATTCTGTGGTAAAATTCTAATGACAAGGCTCCTTCCTTTGATTTGCTGGCAAATGGCAAACCCACCCAATGGGTCCCATCAGCAACCAACGGTCCTAACACTGGTTCTACTTTAATTGAAAGCTTGTTTAGCACTAAAAACAATGCTTCTGGGCCCACCAGCTAGGTTGGAAATTGTTTTGGTTTATAATTCATATGGCTCCAATGGGATAATAATAGATAAAGATAAAACACGTCTACTTCTTTTCTTTTTTCTTTTTTTGGGCAAATGTACATAGCTCTTTTGGTTTTGTTTAAAAATGTCTTTAAGAAAACAAAATATGATCCCCTAAGTCCTACTTTGTTGCATTGCATGTATTGGCCTTTAGAAATATATCTATATAACTCCAATGCGTTTGTTCGAAGCATGTCTTGTTTATGCTTTGAAGTAGTAGAATAAAATTTTCAATTATTTTTTATTTACGAAATGACACAATAAAATAATGTTTTTTTTAAAAAAAATATTATATATATATATATACCAGAGGTAAGATGCTAGATTACTTCTTATTTTTCTTTTTGGGAAGTTTAATTTTAAAATAAAAAATTTGGATTATTTCTTGATTTGTGCATGTTAGTAAGTTTTTTTGGACCATTTCTTATGTTTATATATATACACGAAAAATATTATATATACAAGACATGTTTTTTTCTTTTGGAAGTTTGTTTGTATGCTAAAAAAATGTTATATTATTATAATATTTTATTTTTTTTATCTTATTATTTTTTAATTTACTTGTATGGTTGCAAATATATCCGAGGTCAAAGTAAAGTAGAATTATGTCACCTTCTCCATCCCTGCAAAATAAGTACATTAGATTGTTATATTTATATAGTATAAGAACTAAAATTATTTTTTAATAATTTTTTTTAATGAAAATGGGTTTTATTTTTTAGTTAGCAGGTCGCTTTTTGAAAGAAAAAGAAAACTAGAAAGAGAAATGTCCAATTTTAGTAAATAGATCTTTTTTTCTCTGTTTGTTTAAAAAATAATCTAGAAAACGTGCTGCCTATAACTTTTCTTTAAAAGAGACAACGGAGATGATAAATTGCAATAATGACTGCATTATTTTTTCAAAAAAAAAAAAAGGAACTGCATTATTTTTTCAAAAAAAAAAAGGACTGCATTATATACTAGTTATAGTATTTTTGGTAATTATCGGATTGACAGAAATATAAGTTAGTGATATGAGGTTTTTAATTTTAGTCGCCTAGCAGGTAACAATAGTCGTCCAATTGTAATCAATTAAGGCTGAAACTTCAGAATCAGAACCCACGTTCTCTTTCCTAGAACGATACTCAATGTCTTCGTTAAAATATGACCAATTTTTGTTTTATGCGAGTTAAGAATCCAATGTAAATAGTGCGACGAGCCATGGTGTTAGGGGGGGGGGGGGGGGGGGGGAAGCAGAGAATATTTAAATTACTGTAGTACTTTTGTCGCAAATTTGCATATTCAAAAACCTATCAAGTAGCTCAGTCAATGACTTTTTTTTAAAAAAAGATGGGGGTTAAAATTTTAGATCTCAATAAATGTCGAGATAAATTCGATGGATCTAAATTCGAATTCAATATTCTGGAATTCTAGTGCCGAAGGAACTGCCAGTTGCCACCTTTTCCCTGAAGGAGAGGAAGAGAGTTAACGAATAAAGAATTGAAAGTTGGGCTTGTTGGTAAAAGTATTGATAAATGCCATAGTGATAGACCAAACGTATGCGTTTTTGGTTTTTTGTCAGACGCACATCATCTTCATTCCATACATATTTTTGTGTAATTTTTTGCTTTCATTCTAGCTTTCAAGTGTCTCTTGGTTTTCATATTGTGGAAAATTTAGAGGTGTAAGTTATCTTCATGTTACTTCAAATCAATGAGCATTTGATTATAGAGTGAGTTTTTAAGGAGAACTGGGCATTGAGCCTGAGATAAACATAGAATTATATCTCAAAATTAGTTGGTTATGAAAAGACTAATTTATGCATCTCATAAAGGATTATGACATCACCCATCTTTCTGAGGTAAGATCCTCAAGTTCACCATTCCTAGGTTGGATTTTTCTTTTCTGAGACAGAATACTCATTTGAACTCTTAGACTCTGATGCCATATTAGATAAACATGAAGTTCCATTACAAAACCAATTAACTATAAAATGAGTAACTCGTGTATTTTATAAAGATTATAATTTCTCCCTATCTTTTTGAGGTGGAATTCTCGACACATAATAGTCGTGAAAGTTAGTGTGTAATAGGTCACTTTTCTCCTTGTTCCAACTAATTGACCTTTTCTTTTTCCTGTTTTAATTGATATTATAGATAAAGCAGAATAGTGCATCTATGGAAGTTGAACCTCAGAATTCGGAAGTCCCAGTTACAAAAGTGGTTGAGGATTCTGGAAATGATGCCAATGGCGATAAGGTCAGGCATTCCTTCTCTTGTGTTATTCTAATAGCTTTCAATTTGGTTTAAGCTTGATTACTGAAGCAGAATAAAGAATTTAGCAACAGTGGTTTGGTAATCTTTGTGTGTACACATTTATGCAACATGTTCACTTTCATATAGTGTTGAACAAAAAGCTAGACTGGAATCTCAACCCCTGGATATATTTAGCGCCATTTGGTTCATGTTTTTCCTGCCTTTGTGTATGACGACTATCTGGAATCAATAACTGACACTTGAAGAATCTCGTTGCTTTTGGATAGATTAATATTTTTGTTGCTAAATAAGTTTGAAAATATGAAAATTTCCAAGTATAAAAATAAAACAATAATAAAATTGGCGTTTAGTGTAATCAGTGTCTCATATCTGCAGCATTATGTTGCAGATTATTGAGTTTTCCCAAACTAATCAAACACAAGCACATGCATGTGGATATTAACATATTTGGAAGTTCGAACAGAGTTATTGATTTCTTTTGGTGATGAATCGGTTGACAAATTGTATGTATGCTAAGTTGAAATGGTTTTTCTTTACTGTCTCACGTAATTCTGGCATGGTTGAAAAAATTGCCTAATTCTGGCATGCTATGTGCACAAATTTCTTTGACTTTGCTTTTTCTTTTCTATCGAGAGCAAACCATTTTAGTGTTGTGGCATCATGACTATTGGAGCTTGGATAACTCATTATCTGAACTTGATAGAAATATTTAGATCTACAAATATCATACTAAAATTAAAATTATTAATTCTTACATGGTTTCTCAAATCTGATAACAGATAAGGAATGGGGATGTAACTCAAGTAGGAAAAGAAATTAAGAACGAAGAGGAGGACAATGCTCTAGACGGGGAGTTCATAAAAGTAGAAAAGGAGCCTCTGGAGGCAAAGGATACTCATCTAGCCAAAACAGCAGCCGCAGACGAGGATAAACCAACTATTGTTGAAAAAAGTTCAAGCAATTCAAGCAGAGAATTATTGGAGGCCCAAGAGAAGTCAAGAGATCTTGAGCTTGAAATTGAGAGATTAGCTGGAAGTTTGAAGCATTTAGAGTCAGAGAATTCAAGACTGCAGGATGAGGTATCACTCACAAAGCAGAAGCTTGAGGAAAGTGGAAAGAAGTTTGAAGTTATTGAACTCGATCACAAGAAATCGAAAGCGCAAATTGTTGAATCTGAAGAGAAATATAGTTCGCAGCTCAACAGTTTGCAAGAAGCACTGCAAGCTCAAGAAGCGAAGAACAAGGAGTTGATAGCTGTGAAAGAAGCATTTGATACTTTGACCAATGATTTTGAGAATTCACGCAACCAGATTCAAGAGTTGGAACAAAAACTGAAGATCTCTGGAGATGATGCATTGAAATTTGAAGAGCTTCACAAACAAAGTGGCTTGAATGCTGAATCTGAGGCAAAAAGAGCATTAGAGTTTGAGAGACTTCTTGAATCAGAAAAACTGAGTGCAATAGAAAGAGACAATCAAATCTCTTCCCTGCAAGAAAAAATCAAGGAGTTAAATGACAAGATTGCTGAAAGCCAAAAGGTAGAAGAAGCACTTAGAACTACAGCAACTGAGCTTTCTGCTGTCCAGGGAGATCTAGAGCTCTCAAAATCTCAAGTGCTAGACTTGGAGAAGAAACTTTCTACGAAGGAAGGTTTAGTTGAAGAATTGACTCAGGAACTGGACACCCGAAGGGCTTCAGAATCTAAGATCAAGGAAGATATTTCAGCCGTTGAAAGCCAGTTTGCTTCAGCTAAAGAGGATCTTCGTGTGAAGGTGTCTGAACTGGAAGAAATAAGGTTGAAGCTTCAGGAAGAAATTAACCAAAAGGAATCTGCTGAATCTGCTATAAAAACTCTGGAAGCACAAGTCTCTGTTATTCAAAAGGAACTTGCTGCAGCCATCAAAGATAAAGAAGAGCTTGAAGTGACTGTAGCAGACCTCTCTAGCAATGCCAAACAAACGAAAGATTTATGCAACGATCTTGAGGAAAAACTGAAGCTTTCAGATGAGAATTTTGGAAAAGCTGATTCTCTTTTGTCTCAAGCTCTGTCCAACAATAAGGAGCTGGAAGAAAAGTTGAAGAATTTGGAGGATCTCCATATTGAAACTGGAGCTGTCGCACAAACTGCCACTCAGAAGAATCTTGAACTTGAGGAAATTGTCCGAGCTTCAACTGCCTCAGCGGAAGATGCAAACTCAAAATTAAGAGAATTTGAGACCCGATTTATAGCAGCAGAACAAAAGAATGTAGAGCTTGAACAACAGCTAAATTTGTTACAATTGAAAAACAACGATGCTGAGAGAGAAGTGACTGAATTATCTGAGAAAATAAAAGAACTTAGTACTAAGTTGATCGATGTTGAGCAAGAAAAGCAGCAGCTGAATGACCAAAAGCAGGAATATCATGATAAAGTACTGCAACTGGAATCTGCAATAGAGAAGTCAACGTCACAACATCAAGAGCTGGAGAAGGAGCTGAAAACCACAATTGGGAAATGTTCTGAGCATGAGGAACGGGCTAACATGAATCATCAACGCAGCATTGAACTTGAAGAACTGATCCAGACATCTCATAACAAAATTGAAGTTGCAGATAAAAGGGTGAGTGAGTTGGAGCTGTTGCTTGAAGCAGAAAAGTACAGAATTCAAGAGCTTGAAGAACAAGTAAGTACTTTAGAAAAGAAATGTGGGGATGCTGAAGCAGATATCAAGAAAAACTTTGACCAGGCATCCGTCCTGACATCTGAAATCAAGTCATATGAAGAAAAAGTAGCAAGCCTTGAAACTGCATTGCATGTTGCCAATGTAAAGGAAAAGGAATTAACTGAATCGCTGGATATAGCAACAGAACAGAAGAAAAAATTGGAAGATGCATTGAACTTGTCCAGCAGTAGGCTAGTTGAATCAGAAAATTTGGTGGAAGTTATAAGGAACGATCTGAACATTACTCAAAAGAAACTAGAAAGTATTGAGAGCGATCTCCAAGCTACAGGTATCAGAGAGACTGAGGTGCTGGAAAAGCTGAAATCTGCGGAGGAGAAACTAGAACACCAATTACGAACAATAGAGGAAACTACTGCAAGAAACTCAGAACTTCAGTCGTTACATGAGTCATTAGCCAAGGATTCAGAAACTAAAATGTCCGAAGCAGTAGCGAAGTTCACCAATAAAGAATCTGAAGCTAACTCTCTAGTGGAGAAAATTAAAGTTCTTGAAGAACAAATAAAAGCTTATGAGGATCAGCTATCTGAAACCAATGGACGATCTGCAGCTTTAAAGGAAGAATTGGATCAGACTTTGACAAAATTGACTTCCTTAGATAGTACCAATGATGAACTCAAAAAATATAGTTTGGAAATTGAAACTAAAGTTTCTCAGATTTCTTCAGAGAACGAATTATTAGTAGATACAAACATTCAACTGAAAACCAAGGTTAATGAACTTCAGGAGTTATTGAGCTCTGCTCTTTCTGAAAAGGAAACTTCTGATCAACAGCTTGCTTCTCATAAGAGCTCTATTGCTGAATTAACAGAAAAACACTCGAGGGCCATTGAGTTCCAGTCTGTAACGGAAGCACGTCAAGTGGAGATAGATCAGAAATTGCAGGAAGCCATTCAAAAGTTTAATCAGAGAGATTCCGAGGCTAAGGACTTGAGTGAGAAACTGAAGACAGCAGAGGACGAGATAAAATTGTTTGAAGCAAAGACTTTGGAAGCTTCTGCAGATGCTGAAGCTCATAAGAGTCAGCTAGAAGAGACTCTTTTGAAAGTAAAGCAACTTGAAAGCATGGTGGAAGAGTTGCAAGCCAGGAAAGTTGATGCTGAACAGGAGAGTGCAGGGCTAAATGAGGCAAAGTTGAAGCTTACTCAAGAACTGGCCTTAATTGAATCTAATTTGAGTGATCTCCAGGCCAAGTTGTCAGCTGCAAACGTTGAAATAGATGAAACTGCTGAACGGCTTCAGATGGCAGAGGGTCAGATTAAATTGGTTGAAGCAAAGGCTCTGGAAGCCTCTACAAATGCAGAAGCTCATAAGAGTCAGCTCGAAGAGACTCTTTTGAAAGTAAAGCATCTAGAAAGCATAGTAGAGGAGCTGCAAACCAGGGCAATTAATGCTGAAAAGGAGAATGCAGGTTTAAGTGAGGCAAATTTGAGACTTACTCAGGAATTGGCCTCATATGAATCTAATTTCAGTGAACTCCAGACCAGGCTATCCGCTGCAAACGTTGAAAGGGATGAAACTGCTGAACGACTTCAGACAGCAGAGGGCCATATCAAATTGGTTGAAGCAAAGGCTTTGGAAGCTTCTTCAGATGTTGAAGCTCACAAGAGTCAGTTGGAAGAGCGCATTTTGAAAGTAAAGCATCTAGAAAGCATAGTAGAGGAGCTGCAAGCCAAGGAAATTAATGCTGAAAAGGAGAATGCAGGTTTAAGTGAGGCAAATTTGAGATTTACTCAGGAATTGGCCTCATATGAATCTAATTTCAATGAACTCCAGACCAGGCTATCCGCTGCAAACGTTGAAAGGGATGAAACTGCTGAACGATTTCAAACAGCAGAGGGCCATATCAAATTGGTTGAAGCAAAGGCTCTGGAAGCTTCTTTAGATGTTGAAGCTCACAAGAGTCAGCTGGAAGAGCGCGCTTTGAAAGTAAAGCATCTAGAAAGCATAGTAGAGGAGCTGCAAACCAAGGCAATTAATGCCGAAAACGAGAACGCAGGGTTGAATGAAGCAAATTTGAGACTTACACAGGAATTAGCCTCATATGAATCTAATTTGAGTGATCTCCAGAACAAGTTATCTGCTGAAAATGCTGAAAAGGATGAAACTACTGAACGACTTCAGATTGCAGAGAAGAATGTAAATGAGTTGAAATCACAGCTGGCTTCTGAAGAACAAAGGCTACAGTCTCAGGTTTGTAGAAGAATTTATCTTTCAACTAATAGTCTAATTGGTGCTGGTTAAAATGTTATTTTCGGACAGTGCAATGAATTCTTTCTCATGTTTACAGATCGCTTCAATTATGGAAGACAACAACGTCCTCAATGAGACATACCAGAAGACCAAAAACGAATTTCAGTCGGACATATTACAGCTGGAAGAAAAATTGAAAGAACAGAGCAAGGTAGAAGAATCACTAAGATCTGAAATTGAAAATCTCAAGGCAAATATTGCGGAGAATAATGGTTTAAAAATACGCCAAAAAGAGCTTGAAGAAGAGCTAAGTAAATCTGAAGCTCTACGGAAAGAAGAGGTACACCAAAATGAAGATTTCATTAATTTTCCCATTTGATAAAATTCTTATTCTGAAACTTTAATGATTGTTTGTGTTGAATGGTGTTATTAGGTTGAAAGTGTCCGGACAACCGCTGCTGGAAAAGAGACAGAACTGATTTCCAAATTGGAAGATTATGGACTAAAAGTCCAAGATAGAGATCAACTAAATGAACAAGTACTACAACTTCAGAAAGAATTGCAGGTAGCAAAGACGGAGATTGCTGAACAGGTTAGTCATCGTGACTTTTTTTTTTTTTTTTTTTTTTTTTAAACTCTGAAAATAAACTTTATATTTCTGAAAAAACATGCTGTTACAATCAAGTTGAATTGCTTGGATTGTATCAACAATGAATTTAGTTTAATTTCTTAGGACGCTGTCTTCAACAGAAAGAGAAAGATTCTCAAAAAGAGTTCGAACGAGAGGATTCACTTAAGCGGTCTCTTCAAGATCTGGAAGCGAAGGGCAAAGAAATTCTTGCTCTAGAAACACAAATCAAGGACCTCCAGCAGAAATTGCTCCTGGCTGAGGCTAAGCCCATAGAAAAGGTTCGTTGTTTCTCATATATACAACATATCTTAAAAGAATCCTATATTTATGGACGACTTTAAGTCTTTTCTTTAAAAGAAAAAGAAAAAACCACTTGTCTCCAACATGATTACACTCATTTTTTTACCCACCAGCTCAGTGATACGTGATAAACTCTCTATTTTCCTGTTGTTTTGGCTAGTATGCAATGCAAGTATTGGTTTGTGACCAATGAAAACTCTAAAAACAAGAAAAGAAACACTAATTATTCACAATCTTGAATTGTATGAAGCTAGAAATGCCTAGTTGTTAAGTTTATTCATGTTTAGTTTAACTATATATTTGTAGGCTGATGGAGGCAGCTCGACGGAGTCGAAGGATGGAGTAGAAATCAAATCCCGAGATATTGGATTAAACTTTTCAACTCCAACAAAAAGGAAACACAAGAAGAACAAAGAGGCATCAGTATCAACACCATCTCCATCTTCTGCCGAAACACACACTCAAATTGCTGAGGTTTCTTCAATCTCCTCTTTGAAGTTTGTTTTGGTAGTAGCTCTCATCTCTGTTATACTTGGTATATATCTGGGGAAAAGGTATTAGATATTTGTGGTTTTCGATTTTTTTTTCTTTCTTTTTCCAATTTTTTTTCAATCTTTTCCCCTTTTTTTTTTTTTTTTTTTTTTTCAAGCCTCTTTTTGTTTCTTCTTTCAAATTTCTTTTTGAGTTTTAAGGTTTTTCTAGTCGGTTCGGGAATTCGTTTTTGTATTTTCCATCCACAGCCAGCATGTAAAAGTGAATACAATTGATGATACGTCCTAATTCTTCAAGTGTGTATTTATTTATCTTGTATGCTCAAAAGTTGCAGATGTATGTATTTTCTTTGTAATGCATTTTACAAGTCATTATAATGGAAGCATTTTATCTATTCAACTTAAAAGCTTAATCGACAACCATTAAGTTGTATGGTCTATAATTGTGTGTTAGAGAGTGCTACACTGATTTTGATTGAAGGAGAGGTTTTTACATAATCTTGGAGAAGTAAAAAAAAAAAAAAAAAATTACCACCTAAACTTTTAAAGGTTGTGTCAAAAGGTCCTTTAAAAAATAGGAAACAATTGAGTCTATTCAATTTTATGTCTAATAGATATCTTGAAATTGAATTTTATGTATGAGATATATATATATTTAAAAATTTAACATATTAATTGATCTATTAGCTATAAACTTGAATTTTATGCATGAGAAATCTCTTTTTTTTTTTTTTTTGGAGATATGTGTGAGAATTATAAACTTTCAATTTGGTATCTATTAGCTCCATGGATTTTAAGAATAATGTAAAATATAAGTCAACAATCTATTAGACTCAACATTAAAAATTTAAGGACCTATTTGAGACAAAATTAGCATTTGAGAACATAGTAAAAAAAAAAAAAAAGAGACTATTATTAGACACAAAATTGATAGTTTAGAACCTATTAAACATTTTTTTAAAGTTAAAGACTAAATAAGCACAAATCTAGAGTTCATGGTCGACTAAACTAGTAATTTACCTTTTTTTTTTTTTTTAATTTTTGTAAGGTATATTAATACAACATTAAAATTTTGAAAGAAAAAAAAAAGCTTTAAGAGTATGTTTGTTTTACATGTTTTCCCATGAGATTTTAGATAGACATTTAGGGTCTATTGTTTATAAACACTTTTTTTTTACCCTTATAAACACTTATTTAAATACTTAATATCTTTATTTGTTTCACATGATTTCACTTTTCAAAACACAGGTCCTCTAATACACTCCATATATTTTAAAACCCATGGTTTTCTAATACTCTCTATATAAGTGGGATATACCTTAAAGATGAATAATAAAAATATAGTCTGATTAATTAATAAATTAATATCAATTAATCGTTATTATTAATTTTAATTAATTATTAAATATATTATTTAGACTTAATAAATTTCTACTAATACATTTACAATCGATATTTTAGGTTATCTTAATTATTTAATATAAAATTTTATTAATTTATATTTCATTAATTAATTAGTTAATTGATACTTAATTAAAAATATTCATTTATTGATATTTTAAGTGATTAAATAATTAATTAATAAACAAAATATTAAATAATGCTAAATTTAGTTTATGACTACTTTACTTGTTGTTTTATATTTAATTAAACAATTATTTAGTTTTAGTTTCTATATATAAAATTGGTAAATCAAATATATTTAGGAAAATTTTCACATATAAAAAATTTACAAAATAACAAAAAAAAATTTATAAACTTCTATCAGCATCTATGATAGACGGATAAACTTCTATCGTCTATCACAACTACCTAAAAATTTTGGTAAATAATTTCTCTCATTTTTCTATTTTTAAAAAATCCTCATATATTTATTTAACACTCATACATTAATTACTTTGCATATTCAAACACATACAGTAATTATCCCAAATATTTAAAGTATTAGTATTTTGTTAGTATTTTTTTTTTAGAAAAAGTATTAGTATTTTTTTTCAACTTTTTCTAAAATCATTTAAAGCGTTAGTATTTTGTTAAAAAAATGTTTTCTGGCATGAAAAGCCAGGAGAAACTTAAGAAAAATGTACCAAATAACCCAAAAAGCTTGTTTGTTTGTTATTGACCATTTTGGCATGTGAAATAGCACTTTTATCTTTAATATTAAATCCTCTTCCCTTGTATTCCCTTAATATTAAATCGTGGTTATTGAAAATAATCTACTATTTAATGGATTAATTTGTAAAAACAAAGAAAATTTTGCAAAATTTGGTAAAATGTTTTGCAATCAAGGGTCGTGCACCATAAAAGTCGTCTATTTGAGCAGTACAATGTAAAAAGTGGGAAGATAGTAGCAATTGACAATTATTTTGTACTATTAAAAAAATCATATGGACTTTTTGAGCATGAAATCACGGCCAAGGGTAGCACGCCCCTCCATTGTGACGAAAGTATTAGTCCCATTGGGCAAGCTTACGGACTTGAAATAATTGTGTATGTTTGAGTCAACAAATTCTGATTGCCAGTCACATGATGAGATGCTCCGGTATCGATAATCCACTACATGTGTATACTTGTTTAAAGTCAATTTATAAAATCCAATCACCTTCTACCTTCTTCAGATTTAAATGTTCTCAGTTATTTCCATAAATCAAATCAAACCAATGAAAATTTGACAATTGATTTGATATACGTTATCTAAATAAACAATCCAATCGTCACATATAGAACACAAAGTAGCAATAGATTTCACCAAAAAGAAATAAAAGCTACCATTTCAACTTGATCCAAATGAGCAAAGAAGAAAAAAAATCTCTGTTTCTTTCAACTTGCGTTCACTAGAAAAAAAAAAAAAAAATCTATCTACCAAGATGACGGCAAGTGGCTACGTTATTTTCTTTTTAGAGTTTGGTTGCTCGATACCGTGCTAAGGAAAACTGTTTCCTTGCCTTTGCATTTTAAAAAAATCAAATATATACAATCTAATAATGCACTAAATCCAAAATGCATCATAAAAGACTTAAATGGAAAATAATTACAAAACATATATGGAATTATATTTGCAAATCATGTATGAAAATATATTTCCTAATATCTTAGGTTGAATAAGTGCAATTGACATTGATGGGACGCGACTCTTTGAGATAGGATGCAATAGACATCAATTGGACGCATCTGTTCGGTGTGGAGGTGGTTACACACATCAAATTGGTGCATTGATTCTTCCAATGTTTATGTGTGATGCACGTGTAAAAAAAAATTAAATAAATACTTAGCATTTACATTCTTAAAAAAATACAATTTCATGAGATCCAAAGTTTAGAGAAATTTTAAAAAAAATGAGAATTTAATTGAATGCAAGTAGTAATTAATAAGGTGAAATAGAGATATATGAATCACATTATAATAAAAATAATTGCATTATATATACTACAATACTGAATTATTAACATCTTAATTCGATAATTTAATTACTAAGACAAGTTTTCTCTCTTTGTACTAGATACAAGATTTTTTTTTTTTTTTTTTTGAAAAAACTATACTATGAGAACATTAAAATAATAATGGTTACATTAGGTAACTTTTAAGACTGGATGGTAACTAAAACAAAATTGTATAATATTTATTTATTATATGTTAAAAAATTACTATTTAAAAAATAATAATTAGAACGAAAACATTTGTGCATTGCATTCTTGACTAGTTATCTTAAATACGACCAATAAATATCAATCCACCAATAAATATCACCCTCTAATATTTTCATATTTGAATTTAGATATACTAGTTAACAAACACGTATAAGTTCAACGCATGTGATAATTTTACATAAATTATTACAACTTTTTTAAAGTTTGATAATTATCAAATAAATTTTATTAATATTTTGGTATTGTAATATAGGTATTGCAAACAATTTACATTGTAATGTTTTCACATATCTACTGTGAAAGTCATCTCATACAGAAAATGATATTTTTAATTTTAAATTCTATCGATAGATATTTCTAAGAGAGGCATTGTTGAAGGAGAAATTTTGGATCAATTACAAATTGCCACATCATTTCTCAAATTAATGGCGAAATTAGAAACAATTAAATTTGGGACTAATTAGATGTTACATGTGTTCTAAATTAAAATTGAAGACGAAAATTGGTAAATCCCGATGGTGCCACGTGTTTCCATCCTCATTGTTGGATCAAATTAATTATTTTTTGGTTCAATTAATTACTAATGTTTGGCTAAAATTTAATCAAGTTCAAAAATAGACTTAATTCGGCCCAAATGGCCCAAAGACCCAAATCCAATTAGTTGGGCCCAATGGGACAGACCCATGGACCAATCAAGCCCAAGCCCATAAAGCCCACCTGAGAACTCTATAAATAGAGAAGTTCTTTTCATTTACAGGGTTCAGAAATTTTACGCTCAAAGAGCTTAGAGAGAATTCTCCCTACAATCAGAAGACTCACTAACTCCTGAAGCTGAATCATATTTGAAGACTGAAACTCCTTGGAATACATACATCCATCCAAGACTCCAACTTCATGTGCATCCACGCGCTCCGCTTCTATACATCAAGTGTACGCGTACAGTTGAGAGAGAATCAGAGGATAAAGTATTAGAGATCTTACCATATCCGCATCAAACTTATATAAACACAAGTTCAACTCCACAAAACACGTTTCTCCGGAAACCTCGTGCGAACAAATTGGCACCCCCAGTGGGACCTCTCTACCTCTCATCTCTCTCTCAGCACTCAAATCAAGCAATGGCTTCTAAGAAAGTTGCATCCAACGCTCCTGCAGCGTCCAACGCTCCTATCACGTCCAACGCTCCTGCTGCAACGCTCCTGCTGCATCTGACACTCCTGCTGCAACCGACGCATACACAGGACCCATCACTCGCACGCGCTCAAAGGGGATCATGCAGGAGAAGGAGCAAAGTTCTGCCGTCGCAGAAAACATCTTGGGGCGATTGACAGAATCTCCTAAATGGGGGGTTGTCATCAAGGAAAATCCTTTGTTTGATAACTTTGCTCCTGCCTCTGACCTGTCCAAGAAGGAATCACACGCTGATGTGATGTCCGTCATGATGGCTGACATAACAACCGAGGCAGCCATGGGTGAATTGGAGAGGAAGATAAATTTTCTACGAAAGCTTTCGAGGAGCGAGATAATGAGATCGCTGCCTTGAGAGAGCAAATGCAGGCTCAAGAAATTGCTGAGTCGAACCACACTCCCGCTGTCAAGGCAAATGACAAAGGGAAAACTCCGCTGCAGGAAAGCCAGTTGCAGCACTCCACTTCCGTCGCCTCCCTGTCAATCCAGCAGCTGCAGGACATGATCACAAATACCATCAGAGCCCAGTATGGGAGATCACCACAAACTTCTTTTATGTACACCAAGCCGTACACTAAAGAATTGACAACCTCATAATGCCAACCGGATATCAACCACCAAAATTCTAGCAGTTCGACGGAAAGGACAACCCTAAACAACACGTTGCTCATTTTGTTGAAACCTGCAAAAATGTAGGGACTAGGGGAGATCAACTGGTCAGACAGTTCGTTCGTACCTTGAAAGGAAATGCTTTCAATTGGTACACCGATCTAGAGCCAGAAGTGATTGACAGCTGGGAGTAGTTAGAAAGAGAATTCCTGAACCGCTTTTACAGCACTAGGCGGACTGTTAGCATGATGGAGCTAACAAACGCCAAGCAGCGGAAGGGAGAGCCAGTCATCGACTACATCAACTGATGGAGAGCTCTAAGCCTTGATTGCAAAGATAGACTCACTGAACTATCTTCAGTGGAGATGTGCACCCAAGGCATGCACTGGGAACTTCTCTACATCCTGCAGGGAATAAAGCCTCACACATTTGAAAAGTTGGCGACTCGCGCCCATGATATGGAGTTGAGCATCCCCAACAGAGGAACAAAGGATTTCCTGGTCCCAGGAGAAAAGAAAGATAAGAAGGATATAAAAAGCACTGAGAAAACTGTGAAGAGCGCCACGAAAGAATCTATGGTCGTCAAGACGACCCCATTGAAGTTTTCCTCTAGAGGAAGAGATTTAAGAGCTGAAAAGAAAGGTAATGGAGGCGAGCGACGTCGCCTAACTTTGAAGGAGAGGCAGGAAAAGGTTTATCCATTTCCTGACTCTGATGTTGCAGATATGCTAGAGCAGCTGCTAGAGAAACAACTGATTCAACTGCCAGAATGCAAGCGGCCGGAGCAATCAGGAAAAGTCAACGACCATAACTACTGCAAATATCATCGGGTCGTTAGCCACCCAGTTGAAAAGTGTTTCATACTGAAGGAACTGATTATGAGGTTGACTCGTGAAAAGAAGATTGAGCTAGATCTGGATGAGGTGGCTCAGGAAAATCATGCTGCGGTGGCAATGCCTTCAAGCGTTCCACGATCAACACTGTTTTATGATCAAAGTGAAAACTTAATCCAATTTGGGACCTTTGAGCCTATAGTCGTTCGGTTCCAACAGAAGATTATAATGACAGACTTCCAAAGCAAAGATGAGTCTGTTGAAGATAATGATGAAGGGTGGATCCTTGTAACTCGTCGAAAGAAAAGAAAGTCGAGCTCCACCAAAAAAGAGTTGTGCTTCCGTCGAGATTACAGAAGAGGAAGCAAGACTCAGAAAAAGAAGACAAAGAAGAAGGTGTGGAAGTCTAAGCTTGTCAAGGAGGAGGACGAGGATTTTCCTCAACCTCGGCGACTTGTGACTCTGGAAGAATTTCTTCCAAGAAACTTCCTTAATGATCATCCAGAGGAAATGCAAGAAGTTGCTGCATGCCATGTCGTCAGCACAGCAGAAGGCGAAGATATTCATTCAAACTCGTTGGAGACGACGGTAGAATCAAAAGACCTACCGTCGTTCAACATAGGTGACTTGTTGTCTCTCCCTCAGACAGCTAAGACTGATCTTATTGATGCATTGCTAAACACAGGTGCATCAAGTTCATCAAGTTCAAGCGTCCCAGCCTCTAGGGTGCGTACATGCGCTTCTTGTTGCACATCTATAGGTTTTTTAGATGAAGACCTATTGCTAGGACCAAAGTATCATAACAGGCCCTTGTTTGTCTCAGGATACATGCGAGAACAAAGGGTTGGTCGAATTCTCATTGACGATGGGTCAGCTGTCAACATTATGCCTAAGTCGACTATGAAGCAATTAGGTATTTCAGTGGAAGAACTGATGAATAGCAAGTTGGTGATCCAGGGCTTCAATCAAGGCGGTCAATGAGCGATCGGCATGATTCGTCTGGAACTCATTATTGGCGACCTAAAAGCCAACACATTGTTCCACGTCATAGATTCGAGGACCACTTACAAGCTGTTGCTGGGGCGTCCTTGGATTCATGGAAATGGAGTGATAACTTCTACACTCCATCAATGCTTTAAGTTTTATCAAGATGGCATTAAGAAGGTTGACGCAGATTCCAACCCATTCTCAGAAGCTGAGTCCCACTCCGCAGACGCAAAGTTCTACATAAAGACCGATAATGTCGATGAAGTTATGCCCGCGGAGGTTCTTCTAATAAAAGGGGAGGATAAGTTCCAGTCCAAGCCACAAATAGATGCAGCAAAAGAACCAAGTGAAGGGGCTAGTACTTCTGACTCTCAAAAGAGTAAGACATCTATTAACTCTGCGAAGACTGAAACTTTGGAAGATGAGAAAGCTCCAAGTCCTCCAATCTTGTGTTATGTTCCTTTGTCGAGACTCAAGAAAGGCGAGTCACCATTGGCAGAATGCTCGAGGGGCTTGAAGGTCGGTGATGTGGAGATCTTAAAAGAAAGTTTTGTTACTCTTAAAAGAAAGTTTTGTTACACCTCTTACAAAAATAACAAAACAAGAAATTCACAAACCAAAAATGGACCTGACGAAGGTGAATTTGCCTGAAAGACGAACGAAAGATGGGTTCGACCCAAAGGCTTATAAGCTGCTGGCAAAAGCAGGCTATGACTTTACAACTCACACTGAGTTCAAGAGCCTGAAAATTTATGAGCAGCCTGAACTTTCTCCATCCCAGAAGAAGCTTTTGCAGGAAGGATATGTCATACCTGCCTCAAGGAAAGGACTTAGATATAACTCTCCTGAGCCGGTTCGCATAACTAGAAAGGGAAAGGCAAAAGTGGCTGACAGCAATCACATAACGATAAAGGAGGTTGATAACTCCAAAGAAGGAGAAACCAATGGTCAAAGAACCTCCGTCTTCGATCGCATTCGACCGCCTGTTGCACGTGGTTTAGTCTTTGAAAGCCTAAGCACGATGGAAACAGAAGAAGAAAGTCAGCGCCCAACGCCCAACCTTGGCCGACGCTCTGCCTTTCGAAGGCTTGTCATGCCTTCTGGGAGGAAGAAGACATTCGTCATTCTCCACTGATGGCTCGACCCTCGAAATTTGAAAGATTAAGTATGCTTACGAAGAAAAATGAGGAAGCACCTCGCGTGTCAATTTTCAACCGCCTTAAGCATGAAGGTGTCGAGAATCACTCTAACAAAAGGTCGTCTTTCGAGCCAAAAGAAAAAGAAAAGATTTGCGGTGATGCTCCTAGTATAATTACAAAGAAGAGTGGAGGAAAATTCCGCACATCAATTTGGCACCGCATTAAGCATGAGGATGCTGAGAACCATTCAAATCAGAAGCCCTTTTGTGAGACAGAGGAGGGAGGAGAAATTCGTAGTGCTGTCCCTTCCCGAATGAAAAGAAAAAGTTTCGTCACCCTTAATATTAGTGAAGGTTCTTTAAAGGTGAAAAGACGTAATGTTATTTTTACTAAGCCCGACAGTGAAAACTTAAAACATGAAGAAGGCGAAACTGCATGCCATCATATCACCGTCATCGAAGAGTCGAAGGACGAAATGTCCGAAGAAGATGTGGAGGACGCCTCCCTCATGCTTGAGGATGGTGGTCAATCCACAGTAGATGAACTCAAAGAAGTGAATCTCGGCACAATAGAGGAACCGCGCCCAACTTTCATTAGCGCGTCCCTCTCAAGTGAAGAGGAGGGCGAATATATGAGCCTGCTTGCCGAATATAGAGATATCTTTGCTTGGTGGTATAAAGAGATGCCAGGGCTTGATCCAAAAGTAGCAGTCCATCATCTCGCAATCAAGCAAAGGTATCGACCCGTCAAACAGGCTCAACGACGCTTTCGGCCAGAGCTTATCCCCCAAATTGAAGCAGAAGTCAATAAGTTGATTGAAGCAGGATTCATTCGCGAAGTCAAATATCCAATGTGGATAGCCAACATTGTTCCAGTTAGAAAGAAGAACGGACAGCTTCGCGTCTGCGTAGACTTTCGTGACTTGAATAATGCATGCCCAAAGGATGACTTTCCATTGCCTATCACGGAGATCATGGTTGATGCGACTACTGGACACGAGGCCTTGTCTGTTATGGATGGGTCGTTCGGGTATAATCAAATACGAATGGCTCTCGCGGATGAGGAAATGACAACTTTCCGCACTCTGAAGGGAATATACTGTTATAAGGTGGTGCCCTTCGGATTAAAGAATGTTGGCGCTACTTATCAACGCGCCATGCAAAAAATATTTGATGATATGTTGCACAAACATGTTAAATGCTATATCGACGATCTCGTGGTTAAGTCTAAGAAACGACAAGACCATCTGAGAGATTTAAAAGTTGTGTTTGGCCACTTGCGAAAATATCAGTTGAGGATGAGCCCTCTCAAGTGTGCGTTTGGCGTAACCTCAGGGAAGTTTCTTGGTTTCATCGTAAGGCATCAGGGAATTGAGGTAGATCAGTCCAAGATCGATGCTATTCAGAAGATACCAAGGCCAAGAAATCTACACGAGTTGAGAAGTCTCCAGGGTTGTTTGGCTTACATACAGAGATTTATTTCCAACCTTGCTGGCCGATGTCAACCTTTTCAAAAGTTGATGAGAAAAGGAGAAAGTTTTGAGTGGGATGAGGCTTGTCAAAATGCTTTTGACAGCATAAAGAAATACTTGCTTAATCCCCCTGTCCTAGGCGCTCCCTTAGCAGGCAAGCCGTTGATATTGTACATTGCCGCACAGGAAAGGTCGTTGGGGGCATTACTGGCGCAAGAAGGGGGAGAAAGGGAAGGAGCGTGCTCTCTACTATCTAAGTAGGATCCTAACTGGAGCTGAAATCAATTACTCTCCTATCGAGAAAATGTGTCTTTCGCTTTTCTTTGCGATAGACAAGTTGAGGCACTACATGCAGGCTTTCACGGTTCACCTAATTGCTAAAGCTGACCCCATTAAGTATCTATTATCCGGGCTGATCATCTCCGGGCGCCTGGCCAAATGGGCAATTCTGCTCTAGCAATACGACATTGTGTATGTGTCATAAAAGGCGATTAAAGGACAAGCATTAGCTGACTTATTAACAAATCACCAAATTCCATCAGATTGGAAGTTATGCGAAGACTTGCCCGACGAGGAAGTTTTCTTGGTTGAAATTACGGAGCCTTGGACTATGTACTTTGATGGTGCAGCACGAAGGAGCGGAGTGGGGGCAGGCATCATCCTCATCTCACCTGAAAGACATATGCTGTCTTATATCTTTACGCTTGGTGAATTATGCTCAAATAATGTCGTTGAATATCAGGCTTTAATAATTGGCCTCCAGATGGCGTTAGAAATGGGAATATCATACATAGAAGTTTATGGCGATTCGAAGTTGATAATCAGTCAACTCTTGCTGCAGTATGATGTGAAGCATGAAGATTTAAAACCTTGCTGCACCTATGCCAGACAGTTGTTAGAAAAGTTCGACAGCGTAATGTTGGAGCATGTACCAAGGTCAGAAAATAAAAAGGCAGGTGCCTTGGCAAACCTAGTTATTGCATTGACGATTGAAAACGATGAAACTCTAAACATATCGCTTTGCCAGAGGTGGATTATACAGTCAATCGAGACTAAATGCGAGGAAATGAACCTGACATCAGTCTATTTAATTGACGAGGAAAATTGGCGCCAACCCATCATAGATTATCTTGAACATGGTAAACTTCGAACAGATCTCCGTCCTAAAACTGAGGTGCGAAGGAGAGCAACTCACTTCATTTACTATAAGGGGACCTTATATCGTCGTTCCCTGGAAGGGCTCTTTCTTCGATGCCTCGAAAAAGAAGAGTCAATAAAAGTGCTAGAGGAGGCACATTCAGGCGTCTCTGGGGCACACCAATCTGGACCGAAGCTTCAATTCCAGTTGAAGAGGATGAGATACTATTGGCCCAAGATGATCCAGGATTCGAGGGAGTATGCGAAGAGGTGTGAAGCTCGTCAATACCATGTAAACTTCATACATCAACCGCCAGAACCCCTACATCCAACTGTGGCTTCATGACCTTTTGAAGCTTGGGGACTTGATTTTGTTGGTCCTATAACATCCAAGTCGTCAGCAGGACATTCTTACATCCTTGCAGCGACAGATTACTTTTCAAGATGGACTGAGGCCATTGCGTTTAGAGAAGCCAAGAAAGAAAATGTGGCAGACTTTATCCGAACTCACATCATCTACCGGTATGGAATTCCCCACCGAATTGTGATGGATAATGGAAGGCAATTTTCTAATGGCCTAATAGATAAATTGTGCGAAAAGTTTAAATTCAAGCAATACAAGTCGTCCATGTACAACACAGCTGCGAATGGGCTAGCAGAAACTTTCAACAAAACTTAATGTAACCTACTGAAGAAAATCGTCTCTAAGCCAAAGAGAGACTAGCAAGAGAAGATTGCGAAGCGCTATGGACTTATCGAACTACTCATCGCACTCCTACAGGAGTTACGCCATATTCTCTTATTTATGGAGTGAAGATTGTTCTCCCATTGAAAAGGAAAATTTCATCACTAAGGATGGCAGTTCAAGAGGGGCTAACTACAGAAGACAATGTCAAATTACGTCTTCAAGAGTTAGAGGCACTTGACGAAAAATGGGTAGAAGCTCAACAGGCGTTGGAATGTTACCAAGTGCGAATGTCCAAAGCCTTTGATAAGCACGTGAAGCCCCGATCATTTCAAGTTGGTGATCTAGTGCTTGCTATAAGGAGACCTATCATCACAACAAGACATACATGAAATAAGTTCACTCCTAAGTGGGATGGACCCTATATCGTTAAAGAAGTCTACACAAATGGAGCATACAAGATCGTCGATCAAGATGGATTAAGGATTGGCCCAATCAATGGTAAATTCCTTAAGAAATTTTATGCATGATAATTATGTAAAATGCTCCTTATCGCAAGAGCCTAAACTGCACGGTGCTCCTGGCCTGCATGAGCTTAAAAGGTGAACGGCCAAAGAAAAATTTTGAACTACGTTACGACTTGATCCCTATACATTATGAAGGGTATGTAGACAGCTTGAAGGAAACTTTAAGTTCAGTCACGTCATGAAAAAAAGTTGAAGATGCCTTACTGGGGCAATGCAACAAATCAAAGGAGTGCATCGCTAAGGTTGAAGATGTCTGCCTGGCTCCACCTCATTTGCGAGATCAGGTCCGGTCTGCTTGACTCTGCCTTATTTGTGAGATTAAATTCGATATGCCTGGCTCTGCCTCATCTAAAAGATCAGCTCCACTCCATCTCCAAATAATGGTGCAACTTCACTCCTCCAAAATATTGGTGCAACTCTGTTCCACCTCTAAATATATTGCTGCATCTTCCAAGACGCGTTGGTGTCTCGCAAGTTCCTCTGGGCGGCGAACGAGCTCAGATCTTATGGCAAACCAAATCGCTCAGACCCTCGCAAATTTCTCTGGGCGGCGAACGAGCTCAGATCTTATGGCGAACCAAATTGCTCAGACCCTCACAAGTTCCTCTAGGCGGCGAACGAGCTCAGATCTTATGGCGAACCAAATCGCTCAGACCCTCGCAAGTTCCTCTGGGCAGCGAATGAGCTCAGATCTTATGGCGAACCAAATCGCTCAGACCCTCGCAAGTTCCTCTAGGCGGCGATCAAGGCAAACCTAAAGAAAAAAAACTGTTCCCAGTTTTACATGTTCTGTACAATAGCGATTATGGACAAACTAGATTTCAAAACAATAATCTACTCGTTCATAATGAGTCCATATATGTCTCGAGCAGGTTGATAAAATTTGAATACGATCCGACGGTTGAAACTCCGGCAAACGACAATTTTCCAGAGCTGTCACTGAAAAAAAGAAAAAAAAAACTTTTCTCAGGTTTACATGTTCTGTAAAACAACGATTATTAAGAAACTATAGCTCAAAATAAGGATCTAACCGTTCAGAATAAGGTCATGTGTGTCTGGAGCAGGCTGATACAATTTTAATACAATTCAACGCTTGAAACCCTGAAAAACGACAATTTTCTGGAGCTGTCGCTGAAAAAAAGAAAAAAAAACTTTTCCTAGTTTTACATGTTCTATAAAACAACAATTATGAAGAAACTATAGCTCAAAACAAAGATCTAACCGTTCAGAATGTGGCCCTATGTGTCTCGAACAGGCGGATAAAATTTTAATATGATCCGACGGTTGAAACTCCAGTCGACAATTTTCCGGAGCTGTCGCTGAAAAAAGAAAAAAAAAACTTTTTTCAGTTTTACATGTTCTGTACAACAACGATTATGAACAAACTAGAGCTCCAAACGAAGATCTAACCATTCAGAATGTGGCCCTATGTGTCCTGAACAGGCTGATAAAATTTCAATATGATCCGACGGTCGAAACTACAGTAAACGGCAATTTTCCAGAAGTTGTCGCTGAGAATCTGAAATTCTATTTGTCTTCTCCGTTCCCTCTCACTTTAATAATATATATATATATATATAATCCTAAGCCCTAATTCCTTAATAAATTAGGAATATATGTATATTTTTAAATTTCTCAAATTAAAATTTGGCCATATTCTAAATTTTATCTCAAATTCAAATCTCCGGATCTTATAAATTGGATTTTTAAATTGACCTCAAATTAGAATTTGGTCATATTCCAAATTTTATATTAAATTCAAATGATTCAAGCTTATGCTTTTATCAAATTTAAATTGCGGACAATATCTCAAATTTATCCCAAACTAAAATCTGGCCATATTCTAAATTTTATCTCAAATCCAAATCAAATTTCGAGTTGATCCCAAATTAAATTTGGCCATATTCCAAATTTTGTTTTAATCAAACTCATGTACTAAATTCATAGTTTGATTGGTCAAATTCAAGAATATATACAACTTGCATTTTGACTCAACTTCATCTTTTTCGAGAGTCACTCACCATATACGTGCATAAATCTCGAAAAGGGGCATTTGTTGAAGGAGAAATTTTGGACCAATCACAAATTGCCACATCATTTCTCAAATTAATGGCAAAATTAGAAACAATTAAATTTGGGACTAATTAAATGTTACATATGTCCTAAATTGAAATTGAAAACGAAAATTGGCAAATCCCGATGGTGCCACGTGTTTCCGTCCTCATCATTGGATCAAATTATCTATTTTTTGGTTCAATTAATTACTAATGTTTAGGCTAAAATTTAATTAAGTTAAAAAAATAGACTTAATTTGGCCCAAATGACCCAAAGGCCCAAATCCAATTAGTTGGGCCCAATGGGACAGGCCCATGGACCAATCAAACCCAAGCCCATAAAGCCCACCTGAGAACTTTATAAATAGAGAAGTTCTCTTCATTTACGGGGTTCAGAAATTTTACACTAGACAGCTTAGAGAGAATTCTCCCTACAATCAGAAGACTCACTAACTCCTGAAGCTGAATCATATTTGAAGACTGAAGCTCGGAATACATACATCCATCCAAGACTCCAACTTCACGTGCATCCACGCGCTCCGCTTCTATACATCAAGCGTACGCGTACAGTTGAAAGAGAATAAGAAAATCAAGTACTAGACATTAAACCACATCCGCATCAAACTTATATAAACACAAGTTCAACTCACGAAACACGTTTCTCCGGAAACCTCGTGCGAACAGGCATTGCAACGATTCAAAGAGAAGAAAAAAATAAAATTTTATTAAAAATAAAAAATAGGAAGATAAAGATTTTCCTCCGCCAGTTTGAATTTCTTTTATAATTTATTTGTGTCGTAAATAAATATTTTTTTTAAAATTATTTTAATAGAAGTATATTATGTTTTAGGTAGGGAAATTATAATGGGTATCTTTTTTATGGAAACTAACTAATAATATAGCATTTGTTAAAACAATTGCAAATATATCATATATTTCCTAATATCCTACTTTACTTTTTATATATTCCTAAAATAGCGTTGATTTTAAAGGAACAAATCACCCCCGATTCTCTCTTCTCCATTCTCTAAAAAATAGAACACTCATTCGGCAATCTTCTCCATAATTTGGGCGATTTTCTCTTCTCCATTCTCTCAATTTCGATTTTCTTCTCGATAGTTTTGGGAGATTCTACCAAAAACATAGTGATTTTGTGACAGGAGATTCTCTTTTATTCGATTTTGCGCCTTGCATTCAGTAGTTCAATTTCTGACAGGCTCCTTATGCGATTAAATTTCTTCTTGAATTTGTTTTCAATTTTTTTTCTCATCTTCTCAATTTATGCTTTTATAGGCACAATTCATTTCTGTTTAGGCTCCTTCCCATGCATATTTTTAAGATTTTGGATTTGTTCTCAGATTTCATTTCCACTTTTTAGGCGATTTTCATTAGTTTTTCCATTCAACTTCATCTAATTTTTGAAATTGGATTTAATTTGTGATTTTGTAGGCTTCATTGATGTTTAATTGGAGTGTGTTGATTATACTAGTGAATTTGATGATTGTTGTTTAATTCAATTTGAGGATTTTAGTAGTCATTGTTGTTTAATATAAATTTGATTTAATCTTAGGGGAAGAATCACAGACAATTCATCTACTTTCATTTTTCTTTTGAGGCTCCATAGGTTAATTTTCATTTTTCGATTGAGGCATTTTTGTTTTTAGGTTGAGGCTTTATTTATTATTTTTTTTTTTTTTGCAAACAGTGATGGGCTTCTCAAGATTAATACCAGTGATATTAGTCTATCAGTGATAGACTCGTATCCTGGTCTATCAGTGACTGGTCTATCAGTGATATGATATTAGTCTATCCTAGTCTATCAGTGATATGATATTAGTCTATCATGGTCTATCAGTGATATGATATTAGTCTATCATGGTCTATCAGTGATATGATATTAGTCTATCATGGTCTATCAGTGATATAATATTAGTCTATCATGGTCTATCAGTGATATAATATTAGTCTATCCTGGTCTATCAGTGATATGATATTAGTCTTATGATATTAGTCTATCCTCGTCTATCAGTGATATGATATTAGTCTATCAGTGATATGATATTAGTCTTTCCTGGTCTATCAGTGATATGATATTAGTGTATCAGTGATATGATATTAGTCTATCGGTGTTTTAGTCTATCAGTGATATTAATCTATCACTAATAAACTCTGTCTTCTATCAATGTCATGAGTATAACAATAGAATAATAACTATAATTTGCGTTTTTTTTTTTTTTTTTTTTGCAATAATTTGGAATTATGATTAAGTAATTGAGAACTATGCTAATTGGAAGTCCATAGAGATTAACATGAATATACTACCTCCAATTTTCAAGCGTTGAGCAGGATGACCTCAAACAACGAATAACAAAGAAGTTTGTCAATTGGAGAGGAAAAAAGTCACTCAAAATGCAATCATTGTCGTCGTGCTAGTCACAATCGTAGAAAGTGTAAATTTACACAATTTTTACAATCATGTAGGCATTATATTGTTGATAAGAATTATTCTGCTTGAAGAATAAAGAACATTCTTTTTTCCTTTTTTGTTAGTAGTAAATTCATTCAATTTCTTTATGACTCAAGTCTTGCAAAGATAATCTACAATTTTTGTTAATACATTTTGAAATCTCAATGATTAGTGTTGTCACTATGAAAAAAAAGTAGTAATAATATGAAGTAATAATGGATTGGAAAGTCTATCAGTAATAGACTTTATTAATAGTTTTTATCAGACTTTAACATGTATTAAAAAAATAAAACAACTATCACTAATACACTCTTAGTTCCATAAAACTAACCATCCAAGTCTATCAGTGATACACTCTAAGCAACAACACAAGAAAAAGAAAATGACAGCCATAAAACTAACCATTTACTTACACTCCAACAAAATCAAACTCAAAATCACATCAACACAAGAAAAAAAGGGACAGATCGGACGAAGAAAGGGACAAATCGGATGAAGAAATTTTAATAGAAATTGACGTTCTCATGACCAATTTCAAACGAAAAACAAACATATCGAAAACTACAAAGAAATCGGCTGATTTACGAAATAATCGCAGTAGAAGATGAAACGAAGAAAATGATTTTTAGGATTTGAATAAATCGGATGAAGCGGGAGAGACCAAATGACTTGAAGAAAAGGGAAATTGTGGGCTTGAAAAAAAAGGGAAAATCTGTGGGCTTGAAGAAAAGGAAAATCGTGGGTTTTTTGGTATATTACTATGGGCTCAACTCAAATTTAGTTATATTTGCAAATTGTTTAAGTTTCTGGTATATGTACAATTAATTTGGACAAAAATGGTATCTTTGCAAGCAGCCCTTTTATGTATTATATTTCAATTTTTAAAATAGTTTTCTTCCATTCATATGTTATTTAATAGATATTATACAGTTTTTAATATTATTTTTTTAATTAAACGTATTATATGGAAAATATTGTTGTTTTCAAATCTTCACATTTTAAAAATGTTATCAAATTGTCTTATAATATGTTACATTTTTTTTTTGTAATATAATGTTCAAACATTGTGATTGTGAATTCACACTACTACTCTCATGGTAGGAGAGAATTTAATAATTTATAAAGTTTAAAAGTTATTTTTTTAAAAAAAAAATGTACTGAACCTACTGTTTGGTCTTCTATTTTGTCGCTCTACAATAACTGATTTTTCAATCTTACAATATTGTTAAATTCAGAGCCGAACTATTTACAAATATAGAAAAATTTTAGGCTTTTTGAAACTGTAATGTTTTTTAAATAAAATAATAATTGAGTTAACTTTGTTTTTTCAACCCTAACTAGATATACGACCATTAAATGTAAAATGAAAATGGCATAAATGTAATAAAATGAAATGTAAAAAGGGTGTTTTAGTCCAAAAATATTTTTTAAAGATACATCATTCCTTCTTAATATAATAGATTTTGGTATTAGTTTCTTTTTGTGAATTTTGTGTTAGTTTATTTGAAATTAATTTAGTATTACTTTATTTTTTCGAGAATTTTAAATCAATTTAGCATGTGTTGAAATTTTATTTATTTTATTATGTGTCAGTTTGTTTCAAATTAATTTAGTATTAGTTTATTTCTCTCAGGTTTTTTTAGATTAAATTAGCATGTGTTGAACCTTTTTTTTTTATGTTGGATTGATGTTAATATGTTTTTAGATTTTGTAACTAGTAGTTGATTATTGTTTTTAGATTATTTTAGGTTTGTTGGTCTTTTTTATTTTTTAATAAATCAATTGTGTATAGTTAATTGAGCCATTTTCGTTTCTTCAAAAAACTGAACTGAATTAAAAAAAAAAAAAAAAAAAAAAAAAAAAAAAAAAAAAAAAATCAAAGAGTTTCTATACATAATGGCAAGATTTCATAAAAAGTATGGTGTATATACAATCTTAAATTTAATTTTAGTTTTAATACTCAAAATTAAATCTCAACATTGTAAAAAATATTTACTTTTTTTATTCACATTTCCTTTATAAGGATTAAGTAAGTGATATTTTAGAGTTAGTTTTTGGTTCGGTTCTAAACCGTAATAAATTCTAAATGTATTTGTGCTCACAAATTGGATATTGGATATGAATAAACCGAACTTTTATTTATTTATATAAACTTTCATTTTTTTTTTTCCTATTTTCATGAAAGCAAATCAATCAAAACCTAAGAGAAGGAATCACTACCTTCTACTTCTAAAGAATGCTTAGAAAAAAAAACACATGGATGGGTTTGGGGCGCATGAAGGCTAATTCTTAGCAGGATACGAAAGATCTTTGTCTTACGATTTACAATTAAGCGATCAAAACTACTTGCCCCGGTGTATAATTGGAAATCTCGTCCACCGGCCGCTATCGCTACTGCTACCGGTTGGTGTGCCACAGCCTTCTTCAGAGCATCCTCGTTGTTTGAAGGTACGTTCTCATACCCATCAATTGTCACTTTCAGATTACTCCTCTATTAAATCAAACACATAATTTACTTAATTAACTTCAAAAAATTTCAAAAATGATGAATGATTATTATAGTAGGGATAGTTCTTCTCAGTTGTGATCCCATTTTGCATAATGAATTCAAAAGCAGAGTCATAGAATCCTCCATTGCAACCTCCATCCCTAAAATCACAATTGACCATCCCTAAAATCACAATTGACCAAGCTCCTGCTCTGATAGAGATTTTGATTTGGTGTATTCCTTCAACGGCAGTCACCGCTACAAACGCCCAACAACTTCCTGCAAATATATATTTTCAAAACCATTAGTTTTCAACATATATTTTCAAAACCATTGATTAGTTTTCAAAACCATTGATTAGTTATCATGAGGGTGAATAATAAAGCCATTAGTTTTCAAAACCATTGATTAGTTATCATGAGGGTGAATAATAAAGCCAAAATTCGAAATTATAAATTATACCACATGCGTCTTGGTTTTTGATGTCATTAAAAACTCCTTTTTTCCTCCAATCAATAGCTTCTGCTATTTTCTTGGCATGTAGGTTTTTGTAGTAAGTAATATTGGAGCTAGTATATAAGTTCACGAACTCATCATTGGACATATCAGCGAACTGGTTAAGCTTCAACTTGAAAGTTTTGTTCATTTGGTTCACTTTTGATACATACTTTGCATTGTCTTTGAATACCTTGAAACGGTTGTACGTCTCTCGTCTCTCTTCTTCCATTCCTTGAGATTTTATGGTGGCTACTCCATCTCTTATACAAATGCCATAGATTCTTTTCGAATTCTAACTCTTTCATTTCAAATTCAAAGCTCTCACATAGTCCAAAAGTTAGAGCAATCAAAACAAGGAGAACAATAAGAAATTTCATGATGGCCATGGTGATTTTATGGAATTTGAATAATACGATTGATTTTTGTTGAGTTGATTTGACAATGCATGTTTAAGGGCTTTTATATAGACGTGTTACTCGACTATATGAATGATTATAGGATAGTAGTTAAGATTTACTTCAATAATTTTAATTTTTTATTTTATTTTTAATGGTTAGGTTGTTGAGATTTTTTTGTTAACCTTGAAATATAGGTGAGTCAATGTTTTAAGATTTTCTATTAGATATTGAAATTGGGTAGTTTTACTTGTATATTAAAAAAGATTATGAATTTTCTTAAAATTAATATAAACAAATATATATTTTTAAAAAACAATTACCGATAAGGGTTTTTTACAAAAAAAAAAAAAATACAAATAATTAATTTCTATAATTGTAATGGTTATAATTTTATTTATATAATATAGTATAATTAATTTTGATATCGCGCTGCTTTAAAATTATAGGATGGGATTTTCATAATGAGATGCGTATGGATTTCTTTTTAACGTCCTACCTAGTTAAAATGAATAAGATTTTTTTATTTTAATTTGATTGAACTCTAATTCTTTTTGCACGTTTTAATATATATATTATTCTTAAAAATTAGTTAAATTCTATAATTGATATTTTAATAAGTGGCTTTACTTTTAAAATTTTAATATATTTTATTTTAAAAGTAATATAAATATATATTTAAAGATAATTACTAATAAAATCTTTTTAAAATTTATAAACAATTGAGTGATTCGGTAATTACTATAATTTTATTTTATATAATATAGTAATGGATGTGTACTTTAATCATTAATTTGAATGTTTACAAGCATCACTCGTAAATCTATATAGCGATGAATTATAAAATTAAAAAAAATGAAAGCCACCAAAAAGAATATTTTATCGGTGTTAAATGTTAGTCACATTTGAACAATTTTACATAGTTTATTAATCTTAGTGTTATATATATATATTTTTTTTAAAAGCAATTATTGATAAAAGAAATTTAATAAATAATTTATAAATAATTGTAATTATAATTGTTATAGTTTTATATAATAGTCATATGAACAATTAGTAATTAATTTTAAATTATAGTTTTCTAAATTATATGGTCTTATTATTATTATTGATTTTCATCTCAATTCTTCTACCTTATTTCGTTAAAAATTATTATTATTATTATTATTATTATTATTATTATTATTATTATTATTATTATTATTATTATTGTTGTTATTGGACAATAATTAGGTGTGGTCTATGTTGCACTTGCATCTAACCTAATAATCGTAAAAATTGTAAAAATAAAATAGAAAACAATTGAGTCTATTCAATTTTATGTCTAATAGATATCTTGAAATTGAATTTTATGTGTGAGATACATATATATTTAAAAATTTAACATATTAATTGATCTATTAGCTATAAACTTGAATTTTATACCTGAGAAATCTCTTTTTTTTTTTTTTTTTTTTTTGGAGATAGGTGTGAGAATTATAAACTTTCAATTTGGTATCTATTAGCTCCATGAATTTTAAGAATAATTTAAAATATAAGTCAACAATCTATTAGACTCAATATTAAAAATTTAAGGACCTATTTGAGGCAAAATTAGCATTTGAGAACATAGTAAAAAAAAAAACTATTATTAGACACAAAATTGATAATTTAGAACCTATTAGACATTTTTTAAAGTTAAAGACTAAATAAGCACAAATCTAGAGTTCATGGACCAATAAACTAGTAATTTACCTTTTTGTTTAATTTTTGTAAGGTATATTAATACAACATTAAAATTTTGAAAAAAAAAAAAAAAACTTTAAGAGTATGTTTGTTTCACAGGTTTTCCCATGAGATTTTAGACAGACATTTAGGGTCCATTTAGATTGATTTTCTAAATGTTTATAAACACTTTTTTTTACCCTTATAAACACTTATTTAAATACTTAATATCTTTATTTGTTTCACATGATTTCACTTTTTAAAACATAGGTCCTCTAATATACTCCATATATTTTAAAACCCATAGTCTTCTAATACCCTCTATATAGGTGGGATATACTTGGAAGATGATTAGTAAAAATATAGTTTGATTAATTAATAAATTAATATCAATTAATCGTTATTATTAATTTTAATTAATTATTAAATATATTATTTAGACTTAATAAATTTCTACTAATACATTTACGATTAATATTTTAGGTTATCTTAATTATTTAATATAAAATTTTATTAATTTATATTTCATTAATTAATTAGTTAATTGATACTTAATTAAAAATATTCATTTATTGATATTTTAAGTGATTAAATAATTAATTAATAAACAAAATATTAAATAATACTAAATTTAATTTAGGACTACTTTACTTGTTCTTTTATACTTAATTAAATAATTATTTAGTTTTAGTTTCTATATATAAAATTGGTAAATCAAATATATTTAGGAAAATTTTCATATATAGAAAAAATGTCAAACTATTTACAGAAAATAGCACAAAATATTGATAGACTTCTATCAGCATCTATCAGTGATAGACTTCTACCATTTCTATCACTGATAGACGCTGATAAACTTCTATCAACGTCTATCACAACTACCTAAAAAATTTAGTAAATAGTTTCTCTCATTTTTCTATTTTTAAAAAATTCTCATATATTTATTTAACACTCATATATTAATTACCTTGCATATTCAAACACAGACATTAATTATTCCAAATATTTAAAGTATTAGTATTTTATTAGTATTTTGTTAGTATTTTTTTTAGAAAAGTATTAGTATTTTTTTCCTATTTTTTCTAAAATCATTTAAAGCGTTAGTATTTTGTTAAAAAAAATGTTTTCTTGCATGAAAAGCCATGAGAAACTTAGGAAAAATGTACAAAATAACCCAAAAAGCAAAAACTTTTCTATCACTAACCTCTTTCTAAAAACTTGTTTGTTATTGACCCTTTTGGCATGTGAAATATCACTTTTATCCTTAATATTAAATGCTCTCTTCCCTTGTATTACGTACGTCTCTTTTGCTCTTCCCTTCCAACAACGACATAACAAAAATTCAAAGTTATTTAAACCTAAAGATTTTTTAACATTTTGCTTACTTTATATGCATGGTTGGAAAGAACACGAAAAATCATATGAAAACGAATGGTCATTTAGTTAAAACAGAGTATTATCAACAAAGATATGACAAAAACTAAATTATCGTACGTGATTGCTCAATTTTTCGTTTTGCAATTTTGTTTTGGTCATATCTTCATCGATACAACTTAAACTGAATAAAAATTATATAATCTTTGACTTTATTACTCCAAAAGTAAATTTTATCTAAGTTTAAATGTTATAATGTCTTTCATTATTTTTTAGCAGTTTGCTCAATTTTTAAGCATAATCGGAAATAACACGAAAACGTATGAAAATGAGTGGCCATACAGCTAAAACGGGGTTGTATCGACGAATATGTAACAAAAATAAAATTGCAAAGCGATTGCGTTCCACAATGTAAGTGATCGTCCACCATAACGTCAGCGATCACCCACCTTTCTGTATGCACAATAATTTTGTTTTTGTCATATCTTCGTCGCTACAACTCCATTTTAGCTAGATGACCACTTATTTTCATACTTATTTTCATGTTCTTTCCAATTATGCTTGTAAATTAAGCAAAGTGCTAAAAAATAATGCATATAAATGACATTATAACATTTGAACTTAGATAAAATTTACTTGAGATGTTTTTGCTTTTTGGGTCTGTTCGCACGAGGTTTCCTGAGAAACGTGTTTCGTGGAGTTGAACTTGTGTTTATATAAGTTTGATGCGGATGTGGTTCAATCTCTAGTACTTGATCCTCTGATTCTCTCTCAACTGTACGCGTACACTTGATGTATGGAACCGGAGCGCATGGATGCACGTGAAGTTGAAGTCTTGGATGGACGTGTATACGCGTACGCTTGATGTATAGAAGCGGAGCATGTGGATGCACGTGAAGTTGGAGTCTTGGATGGATGTTTGTACGCGTACACTTGATGTATGGAAGCAGAGCGCGTAGATGCACGCGAAGTTCGAAGTTGAAGTACGCGAAGTTCGAAATTGAAGTCTTGGATGATGAATGTATGTCTTCCAAGGAGCTTCAGTCGTCAAGTATGTTCAGCTTCAGGAGTTAGTGAGTCTTCTGATTTAGGGAGAATTCTCTGAGTCTAAAATTTCTGAACCTTGTAAATGAAGAGAACTTCTCTATTTATAAAGTTCTCATGTGGGCTTTCTGGGCTTGGGCTTGACTGGTCCATGGGTCTGGCCCATTGGGCCCAACTAATTGGATTTGGGCCATTTGGGCCAAATTAAGTCTATTTTTGGACTTAATTAAATTTTAGTCCAAACATTAATAATTAATTGAACCAAAAATAATTAATTTGATCCAATGATGAGGACGGAAACACGTGGCACGATCGAGATTGCCAATTTTCGTCTTCAATTTCAATTTAGGACACATGTAACATTTAATTAGTCCCAAATTTAATTATTTTATAATTTCGCCATTAATTTGGTAAATGACATGTCAATTTGTGATTGGTCTAAAATTTCTCTTTCAACTGGGTCATTTTGTACAATTTTCCAAAAACTTAAGATGTTTTAGGACCTATTTGTTAGATAATCTGAAAACAAAAATTTTAAATGAAAACAAAGTTGTAGTTCATGTTTTCAGATATGTGTTTGGTAGAAGAATTTAGAAATTAGATTCTAAGTTAAATAATTGCAAACTAGTTGTAGTTACTCACTAAATATCAGTTGACAATAAACTATTAATAATTTATTTATGAACATGATTTTATGTTAAAAAAATTGTATAATTATTATTTTGTAATATTTATATAGTATATGGGATAAATTGAAAATTTTGTCCCTATGGTTTAGAAGAAATTTAGGTCTTAAGGTTTATAATTAGAATTAAACTCCTATTGTTTGATAAAAGTTTCATAAATAATCTCTGCCATAGGTATTATTTAAGAGGATTTAACAAATTATAAGGATAATATATGAAGTTGTATCCAACCGTAGAGCTAAATTCTAAATTTTAAAACTATATGAACTAAATTGTAGTTATCCAAATCATAGGAACCAAATTTAGAATTTAACCTAATTTATAATAATTACATAATACATATTTTAATTAAAAAAAAATTGAATTGAGTTTATAACATGACATACTATATTTTTAAATATTTTTATCTTTATTTAATATAATTCTGCATTTTAAATTTTAATATTCAAATTCTGGATCCAATGAAAACATAAAAATATTATTTTCAGAATTTACATTGTTTGAATCACAAAATCCAAAAACAGTTTTTAGAAACAGAATTCAGGTTGTCTGTCAAACATATATTATCTGAACTTAGTAAATCTGAAAACATAAAACATAATCTGAATTGCGAACCAAAAATAAATTTTTTTGAAAAGTACTTAAAAGGCCAGAATTCCTAGGATAATACTTAAAAGTATACAGGTGAGGATAAGATTTGTCCAATAATTTTTAAATATTTGAAAGTTTAAAATTTTTAATACCTTAAATAGATGGTCACCACGAAATTATAAACTCTTTTTACAAGCACATATTTTAAACATTAAAAAAAACAATAATAATAATACTTCTCAACATGATTTTTAGAATTTTCAATAAGTATATCTACTCGGTTAAAATTAAAAAAAAAAATTCACAAATAGAAAAAATGTCAAACTATTTACATAAAATAGCAAAAAAAAAAATATTGATAGACTTTGATATACTTCTATCAGCATCTATCAGTGATATACTTTTATCAGCATCTATCAGTGATAGACTTCTATCAATTCTATCACTGACCTTAATAAACTTCTATGAGCGTTTATCACAAATATCTAAAAAATTTATTAGTGTAAATAGTTTCCCTTATTTTTTTATTTTTAAAAATTTTTCAAAATTAAATAATTTTCTAATTATTGAGAGAAAATTTCTGGATATGGAAAATAAAAATTATAAACCATAACCAAACACAAAATGTAAAATATTTTAAGAAAAAACATCATCAAATTTTATTGTGCATGAGCAGCCCCACTCTTTAATTATAATGGGAATAAATCTTTCAGGAGTTTTTTTTTCCTTTTAATTGAAATGTGGTATATATTTTATTTATTTATTTATTTTAAATTAAAACTAACATGAAACAGGGCAGTATAGCCAACAATAAAGGAGAAATCTCTTAATTACAAAAGAAAACTCCATGAAGGGAAGCAATCGAGCCACAACGCAGTTGAGCCTGATCTACCTAGCTTTGCCAACTCATGCACCATTGAATTCGATAAACGTGGGACATGCTGGAAGGGTTGCAATCATCTTAATGTCTTCTACATACGTGTACGCACCTCCCACTGAACTTCTACGATACTATTGATCATCTGAATAATCATAAGAGAGTCGAACAACACGCACTTGATGCAAAAATGTTGATAGGCTCTATGTAATTTTGCAGAAGCCCAATAGAATGTATTGACCCAAAAATGCAGGATGGTAAATGCCAGGAAGAGATTTCTTTTGAAGACATGTTGTAGGATATCTCACACACACGTTTGATAGGTAATACCTATTTCTTTCTTTTACAGATTTTTCAATTTCCAATTTTAAGAAAAATAAATGTTCTCTCGTCTCAGACGTTTCTCTCTAATGGTGAGTCTCTATGGAAGAAAAAGATTTGTATGCATGTTGTCGTGGGTAAATTTTTATCAAGCAGAATAAAGCTAAAAATCAAGATAAAGGTAAGATAAGATAAGATTTGATCTAACATGCATTGGATTAGGAAAACCGGATATCCTAATCCTAAGAGGGTTAAATCTCATATTAAGATAAACTCTAGATCAAATCTCCTATAAATAGGCCATTATGGCTCCATATGAGGTATCGAAGTTTTTTACTTCTTCTCTATTATACAATTCTGAACTTAAAACTGATGATTTCTCCCCTCTTCTATAATTCTCTTACTGACTTAAGCATCGGAGCCATTTTTTTTTTTGTTTTGTAGGTCCTCTCTCCCCTGAATTACAAATTCAACTAATGATGTTACGTGAGGATTAGGTGCGTTTCTCCTGTTCCAAATTTTGCATCAACACATGTGAAAGAAAAATAGGATGAAGAAGAAGAATACAACAAAAATTATAGTGGTTCAGCTAACTATGGCCTACATCCCCTGTGAATCAAGAGCAATTGATTAAGCGTTTCTTTGAAGAAGATTACAAAATCACAAATGAGTATTTCTCACTCTAATTTCACTCTTAAGCTCTTTAATTTCTTATGGAGCTTTATATATAGATGTTGAGTGAATCAGTTACAAAAGTTAGTTGATACTTTATCTTCTTACAGAATTGCTTTCACACAATTGATTTTATCTACTGATTTTAACAAATGTGGTATATATTAGTAATTACACTCCTTGGACACAATTGACATGAATATAATGCTCATGTTCACCATCAATAAGTGGATGTCTTTTTCAACTTTTACAATCGTTTTCGAACCCCAAAAAATCAACAGCAAAAAGCAAAACAAAATAATAACAATAATAAAAAGAAAAGAGAGAGAGAAGGATATGGTAAATTCATATCCCATCAAAATTATAGCATTTTCACTCATAAATGGTTAATTAGAAGTAGGGTTGGCAACCGGGTCGTGCGGATTTGTGATCCCCTTCCCTACCCCATTGTCCGTTTTAGGGAGTCGGGGTCAGGGTTGGGTCTCCCTAAGAAAAATTTTCCTTTTTTATTTTTAATTATTTTTATTTAAAATTAATATTTATATTAAAATTGTAAATATTTTAAGTAACAAATTAGTATTATTGTTGTTTTATTTATTTAAATTGATAATAAAAAAACATTTTAGCATTTGTTTATTATAGATTTAATAAAAACTAAAAGTTAATTATATTGAAATGAAATTCAAAATTCAAAATTCAAAAAAAAAATAAAGAAAGCTACTGTTTTAAATATAAATAAATATATAAATATAAATATATAAATTAATTAACTAAAAAATATATATATATTAAAAAATAATAAAAAAATATTCGAGGCGAGGTCAGGGTCGGAGACGGGGCGGGGATACCTTCCCCGTCCTCAGTTCGAAGACCCGATTTGTGTCCCCGGTTTGACCCCATCCACGGTCAAACCGGAGATTCTCCACCCTGATCGGGGTGGGCAGTCCCCGCGAAGACTTTTGTCAACCCTAATTAGAAGACTTGATCAATAATTATGTTGTAAATGTTTATCAATATAAACATAAACATAGTTCAATTAAAAAGAATTGTACTACTAATTTCGTTGTCAAATTAGAAGTTTGGATTCTTGCACCACATATTAAAAAAATCTAAATATTTATGGATTGTTTTCAAATATTGAAAAATGAGCTAAACTATTTACAAATATAGAAAAAGTTTACTGTCTATCAGCGATAAATCGCAATAGAATTTGAGCGATAGACCGCTATTGAATTATTCTATCGCGGTCTATTGCTGATAGAGAGTGTAATTTTTTTATATTTATAAATAGTTTTATATTTTTTCTGTTTATTGTAATTTTTTAATATTTTATTTTATAGAGATAAAAAAAATGGATGCAGTTAAAAAGGTAATTTTATTTTACTTTTATGGATCCCTTTCCCTTCTCCTTTTAAAGTTCACGTGTGAATTTTCTCAATTTTCTTAAATGACCATCTTTGTTTTCATTACGGATTTGGTCAAAAGTAATTCTACCATTTTTCAAAAATCAATGATTTTTTGTATCCTAATTTCTCTTTTCTTTGTTTTTCTTACCCACAATTAAAGTGGTTTGCTATCTTGGTTTACATAATTATTTTATCTTTATCCAAATGAACATGTTTCCATTCAATTATAATTTTTTATATTAAAAAATTGGTCTTTCATATGCTAGAGTTTAAAAATTCCAACCCTTTCCTCCTAATTTGATAACATAAGATATATGTTTGGATCATCTCTCGCTCCATGTTTATTTTCAACTATTATAACTTATAATTTACTATAATAACACAAAATGTATGTTTTGTAACAATGTTTACTATTTATTATAGTGTTTACTGTTTCCTACTCATCCTCTCTTTCTCTTCGTGTTTTAGTATTTACTGTATATTTCCTACCTATACTTATAATCCACCTACTTTATAACCTACAAATTATAATAATTAACTCCATGTCCCAAACACTTCCTTAATAGCTATTTCAACATGACCTTAATGCATGGTCAAGTGGTTTGGTCAATAGTGGACCTACAAATATTAAATGATATATAATGTAGTAAGGACTAAGGTGGAGATTTTCAAGAAATTCTCTGCGAGATATGCGGAGGTATATGAGCAATGAGTGAAAAGAAATGACAAAGACAAAGGAGTAGTGAGATTGAAAGAAAGAGAGAGTGAAAATAAAAGAAAATAAAATCAGAGAAAATAGATAATAATATTATTATTAATAATAGGCTAAATTATACAAAATAGCCCTACATTTTGTACTTTAGGTAAAAAATACTCTTGAACTTTCAAAAGTTTAAAAAATACCCTTAAACTTCTAAAATGAGTTCAAAAACACTCTTTGTTAGTTTTGGATGGAAATCGTTAGTCTTTTGTGTTAAAAATACTCTTAAAATTTTCAAAAGTTTCAAAAATATCCGAGTATTTTTTAAACTATTGAAAGTTTAAGGGAAATTTTTTAAATAAAACTTTAATGGTTTCCATCCAAAACTAACTGCAAGGTAGTTTTAAATTTTTTTTTTTTTTTAGTTTAAGGGTATTTTTAAAACTTTTAAAAGTTCAAGTGTATTTTTGACACAAAATGCAAATTCATGTACATTTTTTATAATTTAGTCTTCTATATCAATGTAACCTAAAAGGTTGGATTTTATTTGATAACTATATTTCTGTTAAGATTATGCTTATTATCCCCTTTTTTGGATTACATTTCACCACATATATATATATATATATATATATATATATATGAAAACTAGAAACTTTTTTGTTTTACCTAAGCTTACACAATTTTAAAATTTAAATGACCAAACACTAAAACAAACTCAAGTGTCATTTATCTTAGAAAATATTTATTAAAAAAACACATTTAATTTAGAAATGAGAATGAAATTCTAAAATATGTAAAGTTTTATGAAAAGTTGGTGGTATAATAACATCATTAGTTTTACTAACTTAATTACAATTCAACTCGTTAAGACAAACATAATAATAATAATATCAAAATCTCCTTAACTAAGAGAACGACGTGACAAAAAAAATGAGATTTTTAAAATAGGAAAAGAGTTGAATTGAATGAAGACTTTATATTAAAAAAAAAGTACCAAGTTGATATATGTTTTCCAACACAAAAATAATTAGAATGTAGACATATATATACATAGTGTGTGTGTGATGGTGAACCAATAATTTTTTCTCATATGAATGATGCAAGTATTAAAAATAAAAATAAATAAATAAAAGACTTTAGTATTGTAGTGTGTATATGACAATCCCACCATCATCATGTGTCCAATCTAACTCAATGTTTTTTCAACAAAGTCTTCATTATTTTGGCTTTGATTGATAACAACAAGTTTTGCATTGTGTGCCAAAGATTCTTCCACTACTTCTTCATTACAAACTATAACCATTTCATTCTCTTTTTTCTACCCAACCTTTACTCTTTCTTTCAGATTCTTTCTCCTTCAATATTTTTTTCTCTTTTTTTTTATTTCTTCTTTTTTTTCAAAAAAAAAACATTATTTTTGGATAAACCCTTTTCTTTTGAACTTCCTAATTAACTTAGGTTAAAAACTGTCACATAGATTATTCAACTTGTGTATAGTATATAGATGTTTATTAAAGTTTGAAAAATATATATATAATACATAGGGTTGTTTTCAAATACCATATTCATTTATAAACTTTTAATTTTATGTTTAATAGGTATCAATTGTCATCTCAAAGTTGGTTGATGGTTTAATCCTCCACCTTACGATTGTTTAACTCATCAAAAACAAAAATCATGAACGATTTCTATGATATTAAAAAAAAATTGATGGATATATATATTGACATAAAATTGTATATTGTGTCTTGTCACTTGTGTGACACACAAATTCAAATTATTTTTGTCTAACTTGTTTTTGAATTTTTTTTTTTTTAAAAAAAAATGGAATATGATAAAGAAAATTGTATATTAGACATAAAATTCTATATATGGTCACACAAAATTCAAATTTGTGTCTAATTTATTTTTTAATTTTGTTTTTTTAAACAAGAAATGGGATATGATAAAGAAAATGGTATATTAGACATAAAATTGTATATTGTCTTACCCGACACAAAATTTAAATTTATGGCTAATTTGTTTTTTTAGTTTAAAGAATCAGCTAGACACAACCGTAAAAGTTTAAAGATTTATTAAACATATCTAAACTTTAATAATTTATACTAATTTAAACTAAATTTACATTTTGCCAACTATTTTTAGAATTTAATAATTCATAAAGAATTGAGATTGTTTTTCATGCAGTTTCCTTGATTATAAATTCACACTATCTTTCAAATAATGTAATTTTGTGAAAGAATTCAACCTAAAAGATGATCAGTATGTTTATGCACATTTTTATTCTCAACAGCAGAAAGTTGTTTTTGGAAAAACTACTTTCAAGTTTCAAATAAATTCTTTATGTTTTCTTTCCTTTCTTATCAAAAGTTGCCTTTTTTTTTTAGTTCTTCTGTTCTACTTTTTAGTAATTTTAATTCATTATAAATGGATTATTTTTATTTCTAATAAAATAGTGGTAGAATATTGAGGTGGGATTCGATAAAATTATGCAAATTCATTGTTTAATTAAGAATTGAGAAACTAATGAGCATGATTTGTTTTGAAAAAAAAATAGCCGTATAAAAAATAAGGAAAATTACTATAACCAGAAAAAAAATCAAATAGTGAAATTTTTCTATATTTGTAAATAATTTCGCTCATTTTTCTATATTTGTAAACAGCATATAAAAAAAGACAGAAATTTTATATTAATCAAATCTTTAACCTTCATCTCTCTACTTATGTTTTGTTCTTAATGAGAGAGAATATTTTAAGGATGTTTTCAAATCATAAAGGTATGTTGACATGAAATTCGAATTTTGTTTAATATTTTCAGATTTATAAAATTAATATCGAATATTGATCTGGTAAAAAAATTAAAGTGTTGTTGGAACTTTGGGATCCAACTTAGTGAAATTTTAGAAAACAACATTGTGTATATTATCCATATTTTAAATCTTAAATTTTAAAATGTAAATTATCATTAAAAAAAATTAAAATTTGGATGAATACAGTATTGCAGGTCATAAACTCAATTACATTTTTTATTAAAATGTGTATAATATAATATATTATAATTTAATAATATTGTAAAATAAAATTATACAAATTTACAAAATAAACATGTTCTGTTGAAATATTCAGTTAAATATATTTAAATCGATAACTAGCACTATTTTTAGGGGCCGTTTGTTTTTCTGGAAATGTAGATAACCCAAATCTTAGATGCTTAGAATTATAGATGTTGTGCATCTTTAGATTATTATGTTTGTTTTGTAGAAATATTTTTATAGATATATGGGAATATTTTGATGACTATGTTTGTTTGGTAGGATTTCTTCTCTAGAATGTCTTATATTTACATAATGCTCTAAGGATGCCCTTACGACTATTTATTAATTTGATATAATTTAAACTTATATAACATATTTGTTTTTATCAATTTAAAATTTTTTTAAATTAATACAATTTATATTATTTTTCTCAACAAAATAATATATCATAATTTAAGATTTTTTATAAAATAAATATTAATTTAAAATTAAAATTGAATATCTTGCTAAAAAATAATAAGAAGTACGACATAACAAAAAAAAATATGATGTATATGGTTGACAGTATTTATTTTAATTATATAATTTTAATGAAAATTAATATATATATATATATATATGTAAAACAAAATAAAAAGAAATGACAAAAATGTAAAATGGGGATGCCCAGAACTCGAGAATCTGGAAAACCTATATTTCAGGAAGGCATCCAAAACTCTCCAGATGCCCTCCGTTCGAACATTCTAGGATGTCCGAGAATCTCTAGAGGTCAGAGCAACTTACAGTACTGCAAAACAAACACGGTAATCCAGATTACCATTATGTGGGAATCTAGGATGTCGGCGAAACATACGGTCCTTTATAGTTTTCAAATATATATTGTCAAACACTGAGAATATAAAATAATACTTTATTTAATTTTTCTTCTCTAAAAAAATGTTTTCAAATATAATAAAATGATACAAATATAGTAAAATGTCACTGTCTATCAATGATTGATATGATAGACTATATCATCTATCATTGTCTATTTATGATAGACACTAATAGATTTCTATCAGTATCTATCACTGATAGACAATAGTATTTTGTTATATTTGAAATTATTTTCGGCAGTTTTACCATTTAAAACAATTAGTCTTGTTTTTTCTTTAAAACAACTAAATTATAGAGATTTTTTATAAAGAAACTACCCCCACCCCAATCTAATTTCCTTCTTCAAATTTCAAAAACTAGTAACTTCAAGCACACCATGTTTAAGAAGAGAACGAGTTCCACACCCAACACCAATTTTGATAAACATGTACTTCTTCTTCACCACAATAAGAGCTTTAAAGAAAAACTATTATGTGCATTAGAAAAAAAAACAAAAACTATCACTTTGTTTGGAGACAATTCTTAAGCATTTTGACAATATATAAATGATTCCTCCCTTGACTTTGTTTCCATTATGGAGAGAGAGAGGGCATCAAAATTATGATAAACTGTCCTATAGTATAGACTGAGATGTTAATAATTATTAAAGAATTAGGTGGCAGACAGTTTTTACACCGTTGAATGTATGAGATATGAAAGAGAAAACGCAAAAGTATATTTTTCGATCTCTATCCAAGAGTTGTTAAGAGTTTGCGATAATGACAATGAATGGCTTAATTTTCTTTAAATTACAAGTTTAATCTTTAAACTCGGGTTTTGTATCTATTATTTAATCTTTGAATTATTAAAAGTGTCTAATAAATCGTTAAACTTCTAATTTCACGTTCCCTAAAACTTTCACATTTCTTATCTAATAGATTTCTAACATACTTCGTAAGTTTAAAAAATTAATTGATTTATTAGATATAAAATTCTGTTAAGTTTCAACATTTTGTGACTAGTAGTAGATTAGTAAATATATATATATATATATATATATAACGATTAAAATATTGATGTTGATATATATTGATATCAAGATTTTAAATAAATTAATATATTGATGGACATATCAATAAAATATTTCTATAAATCAAAAAGTATAAAATTATTTAAATTAATAATTAAGTTATTTTTTATTTCAAATTAAATCATAGATCTTGTTATTAGTATACATATCCATGTTGGGATTAATAGATGAGATCGTTTTATGTTTTATGTTTATTTATGAAATATATTAGGAATGTCAATTCACTCCTTAATATCAATGTCAAAAACCCTTCAATTCATGGTTATATCAACATATTGACCAATATTTCAATCTTTGTCTTGTCTTACCTATTATATACAAATTGAAAGTTTAAAGATCTAGTTATCACAAGCTTCTTAAAATTCATAGACAAAAAAGACACACAATTAAAAGCACAAGAATTTATTAGACATCTTAAAAAATACAGAAACTAAGGCTTAGTTTGACATTGTTGTAGCTTTTAAAATAATTGTCAATAGTTGTGCTTTTTAGAAAAATCGGGTATGAGAGTAAGTAAAATAGTGTTTGGCGGTAAATTTTAATTTTAAATTAGAAAAAAAAAACTAGTTATGGTGTTTAGTAAATTATACTAAATTTTTGTAATTAATTTAGGTATACGAACTAACAGGTGAAGATAAATTTAATTATATTATCTAAGGGTTTGAACCTATAATATTTGGAACCAACTTGCTCTGACACCATCTTAAATCGTCAATTGACCCCAAAGGTTAAGCTAATAGGTGAAGAGATAAATTTAATTCATCTAATAAAACCAAAGTAGACTATCATTTCAATTATTTTTGTATTGACATTTAATTTTTAATTTATTATAATATAACTGTTTAAAAGTCCATATGACTTAAATTACAACTAATTTAAATTGTCTGATAAAAAAATTTTAAAAAATAATCGTTACAAGAAATTGAATGAATTAAAATACGAGAATAGATATGAAAAAGTTTTAAAATTGTCGATCGATCCAAAAGCTTAAGTTAATGGGTAAAGATAAATTTAATTATATCATCTAACAAAAGTAAATTAGTATGAAATGATAGGTTTGAGATTGATAAATGATTAGGAAACATACCAAATTTTTAGAAAAGCTAAAAACTAAACAAGGAAATCTAATAGCTTTTTCAAGTTAGAACAAATTAAAAAAAGCGATTATTTAACCAAACAGTCAGTTAAATTTTTTTATAATCGCTTTTTACACTTACAAACGCAACTTCAAACTGGACCTAAAAAAAACACAAACCTCAAAATTGGAAAGTCTAAGATTGGATTCCACATTAGAGAAGGACAGAAGAAGAAGAAGAAGGCAAAATAATTACAAGTTGGGGGAGCTTTGATAAAATGTCCTTTACACAATTTTGCAGAGAGAGAGAGAAGAAACTCAGAGTCTTTTTTTTTTTTTTTTTGGTTGCTTTTCAGTCACCATTGCCTGAGCTTTTGGGGAACAGCTTCTAAATGTGAAACTTCTTTCTCAAAATTTGAAATGATGATCCCTCTCCATCATGCCACGGGTTCTTTTCTTTTTCGAGAATTTTTCTAGTACTACAAGAGTATCATATTTTCTCTTTTTAATTTATAAATTTGTCTCCATAAATACGGACCTCATACTAATGTTGTAGTCTTACCCTATTCTTAAAAATAGGTTGGCACACAATAAATAATGGGAATTTTCTATACTCGTGTAGTATAAAAAATTTCCCCCTTCCTTTTATTTTTCTCTATGTGTTTGTGCACAATTTTCAATTCTCAATTCTCAATGCATTTTGTTTTTTGTTTTTTTGTTTTTTTTTTAATTTTTTTTTTACAAGAAGTAGTAACTAAATCAAACAATCATCATTGCTGTATTCATTTTTTTACTTTTCAAATTGGTACTTGAGTGCATCTCTCACTTTCACTCTCACTTCTATTCCTATAAAACCAATATCCCTTGGAAATTTGTTCTAATTTAGCATACTTTAATTTTACTTTCTCCAAGAGGAGGAATTTTCAAGCTTCAAGAATCTCCATATCATTACACCATCTTTACATTAAATATTATGAAAACCAAAAAAAAAAAAAAAAAAAAAAAAAAAAGTTATTTTAATCATTGAATCTTACCCACAAAATATACCACCAAAAATGTTGTTTAGGATATGTTTAAAATGGCTAAAATCACTTTTATCATTTTCAAAATCACCGTCAAATATGTTTTTAATCCTTCAAAACTAATTTTAATTATTCAAAATTGCATTTAAAAGTGTAAAATTGAAAATTAAATTAATTTTGAGTGATTAAAGTATATTTTTTAATGATTTTTAAAATGAAAGAAGTGATTTTAACGATTTTAAAATCACTCTCAAACATGTCCTAGTCTCTGAATTTTGAAATTTATGTTTATTTGGTCATTGAAGTTTTAAATATGTGGAATAAATCTTTAACTCTTAATTTTGTATTTAATAGGTTCTTGAACATTTAGTTTTATGTCTAATAAGTCTTTGAAATTTTTAATTTTTTAAAAATTAATTGCTCTAATAGATATAAATTTTAAGCTTATGTCTAATTAAACCCTTAACTTTTTTTTTTCTTTTTGTCTAGTAGATTTGTGAATTTAAAACACTCAAAGTTCATGGACTAGATTTGTAATTTAACCTAAGAAATATTTAAAACATTTTTTTTGTCTAAAAGTTTAAAATATCGATGTCAATTGAAATATTAAGGTCTTAATTTATTGAAATTTTTATGGAAATATAGATAAAGTATCAATTCAATGGATATTTCTAAAAAATATTATAAAAACAAAAAAATTTAAAAATAAATTTAAATAAGTAAATAAACATTTTATTATTTTCAAATAAGTAAACCCGTCTATTGTTTATATTATATTTATATTTATATTTATATTAGTGGCATTTTGATGCTTATTTTTTGTGTTTCGTGAATTTTTCTATGATATAATTGAAATATCGATTCACCCCTTATATTGATATCGAACTCATGAAAATATAGAAATATCGACATATATATGGAAATTTAATACTATGGACTAGTTCAATAATTGTAAAGTAATATATTAAACCATCGACTTTTAAGATGATAATTGATCTTTATCTATATTCATCAAATCTTTTTTTTAATATCAACTATTATTTAAGTTTGGGTTGAATCTAATAATTTTCTTCTTCTTTTTTTTTTTTTTTTTTTTTGGCTTTTGAAAGAGGATAACCATTTACTTTCTATGATATGTATTTGATCAAATCCATATATATCATATCATTTTTGTACATGACAAATTTTGACTTATTGTTTTTTTTTCTTTCTTTTTTCTTTTTTCTTTTTGTTGGTGTATTGCATGCTCACCCATTGGTTCTCAGTCAAAGCAGTTGCTGTTCATGTTAACCAAAAGTATGACAATTACAATAATAACCCAAACATCAAAAGAATTAATATTATTGTCCTTTTTTATATATATATGATTTTCTACTACATCAACATGCATGAAACTTGTTTTTTTTTTTTTTTTCTAATGAAGGAGAAAGCCATATGGTCTAAAATTCAATGAGAGGTTGATTAGAAGCTTTCTATTTAATATTTGTTTTATTTGACAAATTACGACCAATAGTGAAAACTAAGATAGTAATTATTTCGTTTTTTGTTTTTGGTTTTTGAAAATTAAGTTTATTTTTTCACATTTTCTTACCATGGTTTGCATCTTTCTTGAGTACAAGAATTGAATTCTTAACCAAATTTTAAAAATAAAAACAAATTTTTAAAAACAACAGCATCGTTTAGTAACCATTTTGTTTTTGTTTTTTAAAATTAAGTCTATTTCCTCTTTATATCTTACATTGATTTGCATCTCTCTTAAGTACAATAGTTGAATTCTTTGCCAAATTCTAAAAACAAAAACAAGTTTTTAAAAACTACTTTTTTAAGTTTTTAAATTTTGGCTTGGTTTTAAACCATTGGTAAAACGTAGATAATAAAGAAATAAATTTCAAGGTGGAAGTAGTGTCTATAGTTTAATTTTCAAAAACAAAAACAAAAAAACGAAATGATTACAAAATGGGGTCTAATTTTTTTTTTAATTTTCAAATTTTGGCTTGATTTTTTAAAACCATAGATAAAAATTAGATAAAAAAAAAACAAGACATTTAGAGGTCAAAGTGGTGTTTATAAGCTTAATTTTTAAAAACTAAAAACCAAAAATTAAATAATTATTTAACATGCCTTGATATTTCCTTGAGATATGTATACCACACTCTTTATTACTATTAGTTTCTTAAAATAAAAAAAATAAAATAAATAAAAAAATAGTGGTGTGATGAGATTTTTTTTTCTTTTGTCCATAGATAGAAATAGCATATGTAATGGGTCTTTTCTTATTTTATTTCCTTCAAAATATAAAAACCAACTCATTATTATGTTACTCAAATGCACGAAAAACTTTATTTTTTTTTTATTATTTTTATTTTTTTTTGTATGAAAAAAAATTACAGAAAAGAGAACAATATTACTAACAAAGTAACAATCAATATTGTAATCCATTACATATTAAAATTTATCAATATTGAACAAATTTTTTATCCATTAAATGTTGTATAGTCAACAGATAGATGTAAGTTACCAAGCATGGACATGGTATCTAAAGAAAAAGATTCCTATTATGATCAGAAAGTGATCTTGGAAAAAGCACAAAAAAGACAAAAGAAGAATTGGATTGTGTTGTGTTTTCAGAAAGTGTGTAGTAGAGAATTGGATTTTAGACCACTTGAATTAAATACTCAACTTAATCAATAAAAATATATAATATTATTCATAAAGATAGTTCCAAAAGCAAAACAATGAGATCAATGTAAGCAATTTAAATGGAAACAACTTTATAAGATACAGCCCAATGCCAAACAATGTATATATAGTACATATTCTTTTATATTCAATATTTTGATTGACAAGAGATAATATGAAAAGTGCTACTAAAAAAAGCTACAAAAATTAGAAGTAAAATGCAAAAGAGTAGGAAAGAAGATTATAGGAGAGAAGAGCCTTCTAAAAAAGCATAATACTCTTTGCCTAATTCCATTAGAAAAATCAAGATTTCCCTTCTTCTTCTTCTTCTTCTTCACCTCCTTAGAAGGAAAAAAAAATAACAAGTGATATTATTGATGACTGTGATTCCAAAACAATACAATACATATTTTACATAAAGAAATTAAGAAGGTAGTAGCAGATAAGAAGGTCTTACAAGTTGGTTCAGCAGCTACTAATCCAACAATAAATATGTCAAAAATCCCCTCAAAAAGGAACAAATCCAGAAAGTAAGACAAACTTAGGCTGTTCTGTTCTGTTCTGTTCTGTTCTGTTCTGTGTTTGGCTGTGCAAGAAAAGAAAAGAAAAGAAGAAGAAAAACAACCCATGTGCCCCTTCATTTGGCAAATCAATGGGTGGCCTTCAATCGGAGGGCTGCCAGGCCGAGGCTGTGAGAAGAGATAGGTCCTTCCATCCAAGTTTAAGGCACCCATTTTCTTCAACCAGAGTATAGCCTTTCCAAGGGAACATTCCGAGAAGCAAGCTGGCCTGAGCAGCCGGGTTACCCCCAAGAGACACGGGTTTAAACCCGACCCGTTTGAGTTCATCGCCCCACCTTTCCACCTTAACTTCACCAGTTCTTTTGGGTCCCCCAACGGCGATAATGTTTCTAATCTCACACCCAAACAATTGTTGCTCCACCACATGTCTTTCCAGACTATCCATGGCTAAACTATCACCAAGCGCGTCAAATAACGCGCTGTAATAATGCAAAGCCTCTACAAATCTTCCTAGAAAACTGCCCCCATGACTCAGATCTTGTTCAACAATGGTGATTAGTTTTGGTTTTAGAGTTGAAAGTAATCTAAGCGTACCTATATCGCTTCCTGTTACGTCGTACAAGCAATGGTGCATCCAGTGAACTACCACTGCCTCGCCGGCTCTTAATTCCAGTTGATTAGGGTTTGTTAGGTTCCCGATTTTGCCTTCTACTGGATGGAATTCGAAGGGGAGACCCAGAGACGTTGCGAAATCGGCGAGTCTCCGTCCGGTTGATTGAAGCAAATCGGAAGAGGATCCGAAGCCGGAGATTCGTAAGGATTGGATCTTCTTCGGACGGGAGGCGAGGATGTGGAACAATCCAGGCCATTGGAGACCTTGCATTACGTCAAGGTCGATTACGTGGACTCGATCTTCACCGTCCAAGGCTTGGAAGATGGCTTGATTGGCGGTGAAGTGAGAGAACTTAATCAACGGACTGATGGAATTGTAGGATTGGAGGGCGTTGAAAATTCTCTGCGACTGAGTTTGATTCAGCGTTCTGATGGTCAAGGGCGAGTAGGTTCCCAAGCAGGAGCTTATGACTCTAGCCTGAAGCGCGTGGGCGAAGTAGGCGCCGACGCGCTCAGGGGAGGTACCGAAGGGCGAGGAGAGCTCGGAGATCTCCGGCAAGAGATCGTTGGCCTCCTGGAGATTATCGATGGCGACGCACTCGGCGCATTGAAGGAGAAGGCCTAGCAATCTCAAACCAGTGGACTCACTGCCGTCAAGGAGAGATGGGTCCTCATCGTCGTCGTCTTCCAAGTCAGGGTGGTGGACGGCCTTACCGGCGGCGGAGAAGTTGTTGGGACGGGAATTGAGCCTCTTGGAGGAAGGGTGGTCAGGGGAGGAGTCGGGATCGGAGCGCTTGGACTTCATGGAGGAAGGGGAATTGGAAGTGGAATTGATGGGGGAATGAGGAATTAAGCTACGAAGCATGATGGGGAAGAGAGAATCAAAAGGAGAGAAGCTTTTGGGGGAAAAGGGACAAAGAAGAATTGAGGGAGAGAGGGAAAAAGTTCATGAGAGACTTGCACAGATAATGTGTCAGAACCAAGAATGAAAGGAGGAAGAAGAAACCATTCTAAATCATTTCTCAATTAATACATTTTTCTTTTTCTTTTATTTTCTTTTTTCAAAAAATAAAAAAATAAATAAGTTTACACTTTTAATCTTAGTTCTTTTTTGGAATTCGAACCTTTTACCTAAAAATAGAAAGTTACGTCAATTATAGCTAAACTAAGTCTTTTTTTGACATTTTTTTACCATGTACTTACTTTCAAGGTTTGGCATTTAAAATTTTTAATTAATTTTAATATTGATAAAAAAATAAAGGAAATTTTTCACTTATAAAAAAAATGTCAAACTATTTACAGAAAGTAACAAAAAAAAAAAAATATTGATAGACTATCATTATTTATGAGTGATAGACTTTTATCATTTCTATCACTAATAGACTCTAATAGATTTCTATCAGCATCTATCACAGAATTTTGTTATTTTGTGTAAATAGTTTCCCTTATTTTTCTATTTTCAAAAATTCCTCAAAAAATAATGAGACTTAATTAATTATAATTCTTTTAAATTAATTAATAGACATTAACATTAATAACTGGAAGTGAGTATTCAAGGAAAAAACCGAAATCAAAAGTGTAAATCTTGAAACTTTGAAACTTAAAATCCAAATTGAAACAAAACTCAAATCTCATGATAAAATTATGATATTTTTTAAACGTAGGTGTTAAACCGAAATCAAACTCAAAACTTAAAAAACTAAAATTTAACATTTTGAAATCTAAACAACAAATATATATAAATCAAACCTAATACTTGGGGAGCAAAAAATTTGTATATTGTTCCTTTTTTATTATTTTTAAATATTACTTTCATTCCGTACTTTTGACTTTAGTTCATGTGCTTTCAAACGTTCTTTTTCGTCTTAATATATACTTTCAACTTTAGTTTATTTTGGTCCATGTAGTTTCAAAATGTTCATTTTGATTCCTATACTTTTCAACTTTGATTCATTTTGATCCATGTATTTTAAAATGTTCATTTTAATTCTTGTATATTCAACTTTAGGTTTATTTTGATATCTTAAACTTTTAAAAGCAATTATTTTCGTCCCTTCAAAAATGAAATGAAAATGAAAATGAAGTAACCAAAATGCTCACTTTTTTTTAAACGGAATAACATCAAAGAAGCAAACAATCATCTCCTCCCTAATCACATAGGAGAACCAAAAAGCTATCACAATTTACATCTATAAAGTCCTCTTCGAAAAAAGAAAATAGGCTTCGAACAAAAAAGAATACAAAATTGTCATAACTAAGAGCCGCTTATGCTTAATTTATGCGCACCAACCCTCTCCGACCTAGGGCACTTTCAGAAAGAGTAATTTGTGGCTCATCAGCCACTTCTCAATCTCCATCACCAAAATTTGAGATATTGACAAATCAACACAATCACCACTCGTAAATCAAAATTTTCAAGACAGAGAGATTAAAATGAGAAAAAAAAGTTAAAACTATAGAGATTAGAATAAATATTTTAAAAGTATAGATATCAAAATGAGTCAAAGAAAAACTACAGTCTAAAGTAATTTTTTTTTTTTTAATTTGCGAAGAAAAACGTACTTAAATTTTATATTTATTATTATTATTATTATTATTATTATTATTATTATTATTATTATTGTGAAAACCCGTTAGGTACTCCGTCTGCTGCTGTCGTTAAGTGCGTTTTTTTATGTTGAGGTTTACGTATTTTATTATTTCTTTTTTTATCATTTTATATTCTTATGATGACTTTGATTTTTTTTAATAATTGTATATTTTAATCATATTTATAAAAAAATATTATGTTTTTTCAAACTAATTGCTTTCTATTTTATTATTATTTTTACTATTATTATTATTATTTTGTTAAATATGGTAGTTTTGGTGATGACTGATGTCGTACCTTGTAAGCTAAAATTGTCTTATTGCGACAAGGTTTGGGTTAGAGAAATTTTCTAATATGATTCTTTCTAACATAAAAGTTTATCATCATAAATATTTTTTTTTTTTAACATATTAATTTAGGCTACAATTATCAATTCATAATAAAAATTTGTGTAATCGTAATGAAATTTCGTTGATAGATTGATGGTTAAAATCACAAACGTAATTGGATTGTTTTTTTATCACATTTACATATAATTATGAATCTGTCACATTTATTGTTACCGTTTGACCCTAAACGACAACGACAACAATAATAGTAAATGTGACATATTCATACTTCTCATACTATAACAGTACACTAATAATAACAGTAACGATAACCTAATTTCGAAACGCAAACAAATTAATCAACCTCCACTCGTCAATCAGTTTGGGACTTATTTATTATAGATTGAGCAATGGGCCCCACGTGTCAGTACAAGTATAAAATGTAGGGTAAACAACAACAAACGTAATTCATTCGAGCCCACTTTTCAAAAAATCATTCATGTATTGCTTTTCTCCTAGCGTAAACATGGCTTTAGTCCTTATTTTACATTTTTTTTTATTTTAGTTGGCTTACTTTCAAATGTCTCATTTTGGTTTTTTTTTTTTTTTTTTTTACTTTCAATAAGTCTTAAATTTAATTTTTTTTTTTATACTTATCAAAATTTGTTAAACTATCTAAGAAAAGAAAAGAAACTGTATAAATATATTTTCATAATTTATGAAGGGGTGCTTTTAAAGACTACGCTTTTTTGTTGGAGGAAAAAAAAAACTAACTACAAAGACTAATTTTAAGAGTTATTAAAGGTACAAGGTCTAAAATTAGACAATCGAAAGTATAAGGACCAAAATATAACAAAATCTAATGTAATAGACCAAAATAATATATATATATATATATATATATATATATATATATTAAGATTAGTGAGCTTCATACTATTTTAAAAGCATATTAACGTGACAAACAATAAATGAATGTAGTATAAAAAATGTTACATACTCGTGAGATATTAAAACATTCTCAAAGTGCTTCTAGCACCACGTGAGTACTTACTTAGCTACTCTCTTTGCTCTTGTATCTTGAAAAAAAAATCAAAGTATAAATCATTTTTCATAGTTGAGTAGCTCCCGCTTAATAGTTTCTTTTTAATAATAAAAAAGATATTGTACATAATAAATTTCTAAATTTTAAAAATGTCTAATTGATTCTTGAACTTAAAAAAAATGAAATCTTAAACTTTCGATCAGGTGTAAAATAAGTAATTGAGTTTTGAAATGTAACTCATAAATAAATATACAGTAGATACAAAATTAAAAGTTTACAGATCTATTAAATAGAATATTAAAATTAAATGGACTAATAGTACATGTTTTTGAAATTTAATGACTTATTAAACATAAAATTAAAAGGGTAGACAATTTTTACAGATCTATTAACCTAGCTTAAAAGTTCAACAACGTACTTATAGATTAGCCTTTAGTTTTCATCTATTTTCATGTGTGACCATGGTGAAAGTGATAATAATGAATTGTTTTGAATAAATTTTTAATTCAACCACATATAAAATAGGATATTCAAACTTTTGATCCTTTTACTCGAGGGTATATGTCTTAAATCAAATGATTATGTTGAAGTTGGTATTTAAAAAATAGTTGAAAGTAAGTATAAATTATTTGTGGGGGAATTTTTAAAAAAAAAAATTAGGGAAATTATTTACACAAAATAACAAAATTTTTAGATAGTTGTGATAAACGTTGATAGAAGTCTATCAGTGATAGAAATTATAGAAGTTTATCACCATAGATGGTAATAGAAGTCTATCAATGTCTATCGATATTTTTATTTTTTATTTTTTTTTACTATTTTCTGTAAATCCTTATTTTTGTGCTAAATTTAATATTACTCGTTAATTACATAGTTAGTATATATATTTTGAAGTAAATAAATGTTTAATAATAATTTCGAAAGAAAAATTGAGATACCATACAGCCATACAAGTCGGGAGAGAATACGCTAGTCGCTATCCCAATCCTTGAAGTATGAACCAAATGAGATAAACATCCAATTTTATCCTTAATATATATATCTATATTAATTTTAGATATATATACTTCAATCAATATATATGTATATACACACAGATGTACATATACTTTCTTAATATCAGTTACAAATTTATATTGGTCAAGATATGTCTCTACATTTTTAGTTTTAGTCACAATGGTTCAACTTTAGTTTTAAAAGTATCAATAAATCTTAAATTTATTCTTTTAAAGTTAATTTTTATCAAAAAATAATTAATCATAATAATAATTTCTATGCAAATATGTAAACATATTTTAACCATTAATAAAGAGAATTGCTAATTGAGACTAAATTTTTTTAGAAAAAATAAAATAAACTAATTTTAAGAATTATTGAAATACCAAAAATAAAATTAGACACGTGAAAATACAAAAACAAAAATGAAACTTGGAGTGCTGAGAAGCAAGATATTTTAACCATTTCAATTACCGAAATAAGTAATTGGATACAATTACCAATTACGTAGCATATCATCTTCTAATAACAATAATCTATTCCATATGATGACAACGATTAGGTACTCCATATATCTTTTTATTATCTTTATCCACACTTAATTGTTATATGGGGATCAATATGTCCAAATCATTGAATTAACATCCAATTAATGTCCAAGATTCCAACCAATTTAATAAAGTAAATTTATGACGTTACGTCATTCTTTCAATGAAGTTCAGATTTTCCCCACAAATAAATCTCAATTGAAAAGTTTAATACATAAAATATAAAAAATAAATTTCAAAGTATTTAAAAATTATGTGTGAAATTTTAAGAACACATGATTGGTTAAATCACTAGGGAGCAAAATCCAAAATTCTTGAAGAATAAAAAGTTTATTTGAAGGGGACGGGGGAAATGCAATCCAATGGACTTGGCCCAAACAGAGGTCAATTCAGCTCTCAATACAAACAAACTGTAGTTTCAAAATAAGTAATTTCTTTTTTCACCTTTCAAGCAAATATCAACTCCACAACCTCAATAAAATCAATATATATAACACTAACAATCAGTTCCCTTTCTAATTATAATGTTATGAAATTGTAATATTTTCCAAACAAAATTTATAGAATTTCTTAATCAAATAAGTCTCATAAAACCATACAGCAAAACAATATAACCATCAACTAAAAAAAACAAAAGAATAAAATGGACCACAGGTCCACAACATGAAATAATCCCCTATTTCATCAAACTACAATAATTTTGAAAGCAAAACAGAAAACTCGACCAACCGGCCCTAAACGAACTAAAACTGAACCAAACAGATTTAACCAAAAACAACTATAAACTTACCAGGTTTTATTCAGTTTTCACATCCCCATTCTTGGCCTTCTACCAAGATCTCAACCTGCATTCAATACCCTAACAGAATATACCATGAAAGAGAAATGAAATGCAATGGAAAATACACAATTCATGTATGAACCCATGCAGTGGAGACTATTGAAATAGCAAAGAAATATTGCAATCAAACTCTGTTTAACAGAGATAAAATTTATAAGCAGATGAGCATAAGCATAACACAGATCATAGAGTTACTTACAGAGAGAGCAAAGACTACCGTTTGGGGTGGATACAGAGTAAAAAAAAATATACACATTATATGGTATCCTAAAACAGAAATTAAATCAAATACTTGGCTTCAAACAAATTATAGACCATTTTGCAAGTGAAATATAAGGGGAAAAGAATCCGCTATTCGATGATATATTATAAGGGAAGATAACCAAGACACCATCTGTGTACCTCTCAAGCTGTTAAATTTTAACATGCGTTTGATCTAAAAACTGTAGAATATAATTTTCAACATTCTACATGTGTTTTTATTCAGAGTGATCCTGACATAACAAACTGAATAAACATGGGATCCATCAAATCAGGGGGCACATAACCAATATCACTATTCGTCCATGTTCAACACAATAAGTGATAAACTCTAACATACTCTTGATTAAGTTACAAAATACAAAGGAAGGAAAGACAATTTAGTTTCCACGACCCTGATAATTCATGATACTTTTTATATCAAATAAGGTAAAATTAAAATTCGACTCCCAAGTTCCCAATAATCCAAAGTTTTCTCAACAAATCAATATTGAAAGTGCAACTTCCAAGTTCCATCGAGCAAAGAAGAACAGATTCAAAAGTCCCAAAACATAAGCTCAACTATAACCAAATGGATATGCCAGAAAGTAAGTATTAGTAACACCCCATTCTCACCTCAAAAGTAGTTACCTCCATAAGCAATAACCTAGAAAAGCAATCAAAACAAGTTGATTCAACCAGTTTGACCAATAATCATCAGTTGGATCTGTTAGTTTTATCCAACCGGTCAGGAAGTTCGCCAAAAAGGTGCATTTAAGCATTGGTTTTGGAATTTTTTTTAACCAATAATCTCATCGATTATAGAAACTAGAAAACCAGGTAATACACTCCTAATAACAGTAATTAAAATACCAAAACTTGTCTTCCTTATGTGTAAAAGTTACTCTTATCAAACTTCAACAAAAAATAGCCACAAGAATATGCGCAACAATGCACGGGCTTCAGACATTTAATATAAATTCAACTGATTGAAATGTAATTGCGCAATCCGTAACACCAAAACAAACTACATTCGTAATAGAGAACGTACGATAACTCGAAAACAAAAAAACAAAAAAAAAGTTGCTCGGTAACCTAATACGAGAGTAATCCAGAAGAAACCAATAACTGAACGAGCCACTTCAGAACCTGAGCTTGGTGAAAAACCACCTGTTCTTCCCGGTTTTGAACCTTTCCTCGAACCTCTTCTTGGTCTCCTTGGCGGCGGTCACCCTCTTGTCCAACGATTGCAAAGCATCGATAGTCACAACGTCTTTAAGATCGACATCGAGAGTGTACCTGGTGGGCATGAGGTGCCTGTAATTGACGAGCTTGATGAAGGCCTTGACTCGGGATTTCTTAGCGGTCTTCTTGGCGGAGTCCTTGCGGATGACCTTGGCCGGGTACTTTTTTATTCCAGCGACTAAGCAGTGGCCATAAGCCCGATCCCGAGTTCCATCGTCGAAGGCGCGAATGATGACAGCCTTCCGGCCGGCGTAACGGCCTTGAAGGACGATGACGGCTTTGTTCGGCTTGAGGAATTTCACCATTTTCGGATTTCTCCTCTCTGTGGTTCTCCCTTCCCGACGGCTCTCCTCCAACTGCAACAAATGAGGCGTGGATTTAGGTTTTCTCTAAATATAGGGTTTTAGGGCATTTCAAGTGAAATTGGGCTTTCATGTGCAATTGGGCCGTAATTGGAATGGGCTTTTTCTACTGTACTGGGCTGACTATGTAGGAGTGTCGATTAGGCTGTCTAACACCAGTTTCTTTCTTTCTTTCGTTCTTTTTTATTAAGTACAATGGGTATATGGTTTGAATCCTCCCTTCAATTGTAATAAAAAAAATGTACTATTTAGAATAAATACAAGAAAATTTAAATTAGGAAGACTAATAAAGTAGTACAACCGACTAAAAGGATCGAACATTTAACCTCTAAGAAGAAAGGTCATGTCAATTAGTGTTAAGCTAAATACACAAACGTTTGTGATACATGGTTTTGGGGCAGTTATAAAATGAGAAAACAAAAAAGTAGTCCTCTTTAATATGTACGGATGGGGATTTGGTAATGTGCCTCATTTTATATTTAAAATTGAGGGGCAAAATGTAAATGTAAGGATTTGAACCACAAGTTTTTTGGTCACTAATAATTGAGGCAGATTCCCTTTAACTTTGAGCCTTTATATATGTATATGTGTTTATATATTCAACGAATTCTAGGATTCGAAATAATTGTTGTCTATTCTAAAAAAGTTTGTTTTATGATCTTTTGTTCTATGGCTACACAATAATATCATGTTCCTACATTTTGATTTTCTTTTTCTCTTTTGTATATGACAATTGCAGGAATAGAAGATTTAACATGTGACGTCAAGAAGATGAATGTATTTTTAATAAACATTGAGCTATAGATGATTACATGAATGAATGTAGTATAAAACTACAAATGATTACAAACTTACCTTATGGTCCAAAATATTACATAAACATTTTGTTAACTCAATCATTAGAAATGCAATTACTTTTTAATTTTAAAAAAATTAAAAATTAAATAGTTGGTAGAAAAAGAATCAAAACAAATAAAATATGGTAAGCACAAAAAAAAAAAAAAAAAAAAAAAAAAAAAAAAAAAAAAAAAAAAAAATCAATTAAGGTTAACCAAAGCGCTTAATTAATATGTCATCAACTAAGAAATTAGAGGTTTAAACTTTCATTTTAAAAAATGCTATAAACAACAACTCTATATTAGCAAGAACCGCCTTTTAAGTCACAATTCACGTTAGGACCAATAAAATTTTAGAAGAAATCTATTTTGACTTAAACTCGATAGGTTGTATCAATTGTATTAACATTAACCTTAAACTTATTCATATTTCATCATCTTAGTCCTCTCATCGTCACCTTCACATTAACCATTTAGTATTTAGTGATTAGCAAAGGGATTATTTATCTTGGTGGAGCTTTTTTATCACAAATTTCTAACGGATTAACTCTGTTGTATTAAATTTACGTTGGCATCTCAATATTTTTAATGATATTTTCAAATTTTCACGAGTTCGAAATCAACATTTTGTTATATCATATAAAAATCTAGAAAACATAAAAAATAAACAATAAAATGTTATAATTGTAAATATAATAATAAATAATAAACATATTAACTGATCATCTCCAACCATTTATAGAAGAATTTCTAAATGGAACAAAGTAAAAATGAACCTCACAATCCATTCAACCCTTTTCTGAGGGCATAACTTCATCATTTGATATAGTTAGAAACTGCAAAAGTGAATCATGAAAATACAGAACAAATATTGTGCATGCATTGAATTTATAAAACTGTTTTTCTTTAGATCAAGACCTGGTCGGATGGATCTTTAATAGATTAGAATTAGAATAGAATGATCATTCTAGCTGAACTTTTTTAGACTTCAATTGAGAAGATAATGAAAGAATACACGAACATGCAGAGAATACGAGAAATCCTAACAAAGGAAGCCAAAGATTGTTGTGCAAAGGATGATATGACTATCACATTGGACTAAAAAGATAATATAGATACAAACTCATCTAATCAACTCAATTAAATTGCCCTAATGGTTTTATTAAAGATTAGTTTGGTATAGAATCTAAAAATAGAAATTTGAAAACAAGGATTAAATGAAAACAATTTTCATATATGTGAGTTGTAGTAGTTACCAATTGACAATAAACTACTATTAATTTGTTTATAAAGATGGTTTTATGTCCAAAAAAAACGTGTATAATTATTATTTTATAATATTATTTAATTTATGGGATAAAATTGTATCTCCATAGTTTAGAAGAAGTTAAAATTTAGATGTTAGGATTTATAATTAGAATTAAACTCCTATAACTTCCTAGATTATTTAAAAGGATTTAACAAACCATAGAGACAACATATAAAGTCGTATCAAACCATAAGAATTAAATTCTAAATTTTAAAACCATATGAATTAACTTGTGACTTTATCCAAACCATAAAAACTAAATTTGAAATTTAACCTAATTTATAATGATTAGGTCACACATATTTTAATTAAAAAAATTGTTGAGTTTATGACATTGACATACTATATTTCTAATGGCATTTTAAATTTTAAAATTCAAATTCTAAATACAATGAAAATATAAAAATGTTGTTTTCAAAATTTACACCGTTTAAATCACAGAATCCAAAAACATTTTTCAAAAACAAAATATAGGTTGTTTGCCAAACACATATTTCCTAAATCTAGTGAATCTAAAAACATAAAACAGAATCCAATATACCATGACAACCCAATGCAAAAATATACAAAACTATTGAAATAGCAAAGGGATATTAGCAATCAATCTCTAATCAACGAAGATAAATGTTATCAGCAGATGAGCGCAAGCATAACACAGATCATAAAGTGAAACTTACAGAGAGCAAAGACTGCCATTTCGAGTGGATACAGAGTGTAAAATACACAATATCCTAAAACAGAAGTTGAAATCATATACTTGGCATCAAAGAAACTATAGTCCACTGCAAGTGAAATATAAGGGGAAAACAATCTGCCATTCCATGATATATTTTAAGGGAAGAACAACAAACCAACAGTCCCTCTCGAGGTGTTAAAAACACGTGTTTGATAGGAAAACTGCATATGTGTTTTTATTCAGAGAGATCATGACATAACAAACTGAATAAACAAGGGATCAAGAAGAGAAATATGGATCCATCAAATAAGGGCACATAACCAATCAATATTTGTCCATCCAACATGTTCAAAACAACAAGTGATAAACTCTAACATACTTTTGATTAAGTTAAAAAATAAATACAAAGGAAGGAAAGAAAGTTTAGTTTTCACCACCCTGATAAATCATGATACTTTTCATATCAAATAAGGTAAAATTAAATTTCAACTCCCAAGTCCAATAATCCAAAGTTTTCTCAACAAATCAATATTGAAAGTGTAACTTCCAAGTCCCATCAAGCAAAGAAGAACAGATCCAAAAGTCCCAAAACATAAGGCTCAACTATAATCAAACAAATGTGCCAGAAAATAGGCATTAGTAACAGCCAATCTCACCTCAAAAACAGTTACCTCCAAAAGCAAAAACCTAGAAAAGCAATAAAAAAAAAAAAAAAAAAAAAAAAAAAGTTGATTCAACCAGTTTGAACAATAAGCATCAGCTGGATCATTTAGTTTTATCCAACCGGTCATGAAAGTAAACCAAAAAGGTGCATTTAAGCATTGGTTTTGGATTTCTTTTAAACCAATAATCTCATCGATTGTAGAAAACGATCTAATACACCCCTAATAACAGCCATTAAAATGCCAAAAATTGTCCATTTAAGTTCTTATATGCGTAAAAGGTTACTCTTATCAAACTTCAACAAGAATAGCCAAAAGAATATGTGCAACTATGCAGGGACTTCAACCGTGGAGATGTAATTTGTGCAATCCCTAAACGATCTTCTCAAGCAAGCTAAGAACAAGACTTTCTCATAAGAAACGTTTAGTAATTCTTTTCTCAGATCATCTACTATTTATCTCTTGATGATTTGAGATTAGACTACTTAGACTTATCTAAAGGTTACATAATTGTTTTTCTTATAGGAAAGAAACATTCCATCGATGAGATGAAATTAAAAGGGAATCCTATCCAATGGATTACAAAAAACTTCTCCAATTGTTCATGATATTAGTTAAACTATGGTGGTAACAGAAGTGTTTTACTCGATGTGAATCGAAATACTACTTTCTAAAAAAAAGTAAACGCTAGGAAACAGACTGATTTCTAACAAAAAAAAACAAAAACTTTAAATTGGAATACCAAAACCATCACACAATGCAGAAAAATATATGAAGATAAATAAGTGCAAGTCTCAAATGTAGCATTATAACCACAGAAATTTCTCATCCGAGCGATTAGAGTACGTCGAGACAAAAATTAAACACCAAAACAAACTACATTCGCAAAATAGAACGTACGATTACTGGGAAATTAAAAAAAATAAAGTTGTTCAGTAACCTAATAGGAAAGTAATCCAGAAGAAACCAATAACTGAACGAGCCACTTCAGAACCTGAGCTTGGTGAAAAACCACCTGTTCTTCCCGGTTTTGAACCTTTCCTCGAACCTCTTCTTGGTCTCCTTGGCGGCGGTGACCCTCTTGTCCAACGATTGTAAAGCATCGACAGTCACAACGTCTTTAAGATCGACATCGAGAGTGTACCTGGTGGGCATGAGGTGCCTGTAATTGACGAGCTTGATGAAGGCCTTGACTCGGGATTTCTTAGCGGTCTTCTTGGCGGAGTCCTTGCGGATGACCTTGGCCGGGTACTTTTTGATTCCGGCGACTAAGCAGTGGCCATAAGCCCGATCCCGAGTTCCGTCGTCGAAGGCACGAATGATGACCGCCTTCCGGCCGGCATAACGGCCTTGAAGGACGATGACGGCTTTGTTCGGCTTGAGGAACTTCACCATTTTCGAACTTTACCTCGACTCTGTGTGTTCCGTCTCCTTTCTCTCGGCTCCAGCAGATGAAGCAGCGTTGATTTAGGTTTTCCCTAAAAATAGGGTTTTAGGGCTTTTCACCTGAAACTGGGCCGTAACTGGAATGGGTTTTTTGTACTGAACTGAACTGGGCCGTCTATTATTGGAGTCTTCGATCTAACACCAATTTCTGTATTTTTATTTTTATTATCATTTTTTTAAGAACACCAATTTCTGTTAATTGATAAATGCAAAATTATGCATAATTTTGGAGCTATGAAGGAAATTAGTAAGTGCATGTTAATTAACGTTCAATTATAAATGATCGCATAAATATTAATATATAACTAACTCTATATGATTACAAACTTACTTTAAAATATTATACAACACTTAACTCAGAAATAAAATTGTTTTTGAAAAAGAAAAAATTAAACAAATCAACTATTTGATAGAAAAATAATTAAAATAGATAAATATAGCGAACACAAAAGAATTAAATCAATGTCAACCTCTCAAGTAGTATGTCGTCAACTAAGAAGTTAAAAATCTAAAAGAATACGATAACACCCAAGTAACTAGTTCAACAAATTAAAAATGATTATGCATGTATAGTTAAGATTGATACAATAATGGTATAAAAATTGTTGACGCCAAATTTTGGACAAAGAAAAATACATCATGCCCTCACATGACAAGAACTGTAAATTTGTAATTTAGGGAAGCGAGGGTCTGCAAAACAAAAAAAAATGACTCTAATGTCAAAATTAGAGATGATAACCATAGAATAAAGAAGAAGTCAATAGTTTAAGTTACCTCATATGAAGTCATAATAGTGTATATATAGGAAAAGTTGACCTAGGTTGCTTCCTAGGGTTTCTGAGTCGCCTTAGGATAATTGGATAATTCACCAGGCTGAGAAGCATGCCCGATTTCACATTTGACTATGGTCGGCCTCAACCTTGGCCTAGGCACAGATCTCCCCCAGATTGGTCCTAAGGCAATGCTTTGGGTTTGGGCATATGTAGGATATACTCATTAGCTATTTTGCTAAGGTCGACCTTAGTCTTGGGCTTGGCTGAAGTTGAGGTCAACCATGCTAACTTGGAGTTTGACCAGAACTAACCCTCTTCACTTGACTCATTTTGGGAAGGGAGCATGTTATTTTTGGCTCAAACCTCGCTATTTTCTCGACTTTATTGCTTCTATTCTCATTTTATGTCAATTATACCCTTTAGTCCAAAATCACTCGTAACATTAGCTCCACCCTCATGTTAGGTATGAGGTTTGGTTATACACAACTATGAGCTAAACATTTAAGGTCTGACTCAGGAGCATATATTACAAAAAAAAAAAAAAAAAAAAAAAAAAAAAACTATAGCAGAGATTTATTTAGTCTATAGCAACGATTTTTAACCGCCGCAACATTTGTAGAAGTGATCTCATAACCGCTAGCAAAGCCTATGCCAAGAGGTCAATTGCAATGGTTTTTAAAAGTGCTAGAATCAAAATGCAAACAGCTTAGCACTTTTTGTTGTTTAGCAATACATGTTTCATTATACTATACATTTTTTTGTTGTTATGTTTCAATCCATAACAAACTTTTTTTTTTCTAGTTTATAGCAACACTTTTATTTGTTATAACAACAAATGATTCGTTCTATATCAATACTTTTGTTTGTTTATAGCAACAATTGTTTCGGTGCGTGTAACAATTTTGCAGCAATAAATGAATAAGTAAGTTTATAGCATCAGTTTGTGTGATTTATAAAAACAACTAAAAGCTTTCTATTGCAAAAAAAAATATTGAAATTGTCGCCAGCAATGGTAGTATATTTGAAGTTATTTTTTTACAATAATTTAATTAAACAATTTACAACACTCATACCCATTGTTACGGACAAACTTTTTTTTACTTTTATTTTAGGAAAATTACTTTTTTTTTGTCCCTCAATTTTTTTCTATAGGTCCTTCGGTTTTTACCAGTGTGATTTTAATGAGTAATAATTAATAAATAATAAAATTAATAATGAAAACAAAAAAAATCTCTCTCCCGTCATCTTCATCCTCTTTCTCCAAAAATCAATTTTTCTCTCATCGTCTTCCTCTCCTTCCACCATTTATTCCTTGTACTAAAATTCATTTTTTTTCCAATAAAATAACTAAACTAAGGCAAAAATCAATCGATTCTTGGTTAATTCAGCTCCGGCTGCTGTGGGTGTTGGCGCCGCCACCACCACCCAGATTGCATATGGGAATAAGATATTACAAGAATCTCCTTTAATCAAATACCACAGCACATATCATTGAGCTCTGCTTTTAGTTCCTTTGCAAAATTCATTGTTTTTCTTTTGTTAGTGTAAAAAAAATTGATTAGTTTAATGAAAAGGTAGGGTGTGTTGCAGTTACTGCACTCTACTTTTCTTTTTTGCAGCTAAAATAAATGAGAAAGAGGACGATGACGATGAGAGAGAGGAATTTTTGGAGGAAGAAGATGACGAGAGAGAAAGGAATTTTTGGTTTTATTATTTATTATCTATTAAAAAAACCGTTATCATATATAATAAAAGGTAAAATTAAGGGTTTCTTTTAAATATAATAAAAAAAACTCAAACTATTTACAACAATAACAAAATTTCAATCAAGTCCAAATTAAATAAAATAAAATAATAAAAATAATATGAAATTACTAGAAGCCCAGCCCAGCCATGACCCAAAAAAAAATACAGCACGTCATTAGAAAAAATGGCGCCAATTGAAGCTCTTTCTCTTACAGACTTCTGAAGATAAATGGAGATAGAATTCTATTTGTGTTTATCGCAATAGAATTCTACCAAAGATAGATAGAGATAGAATTCTATATGTGTCTATCTGCGATAGACAAAACTAGAATTTCTATCAAAGATAAATAGTCTTAAAACATTGTATGAAATAGAATTCTATCATAGAATATTGTATAAAATCTATCAAAGATAGAAAGAGATAGAATTATATATGTGTCTATTTGCAATAGACAGAGATAGAATTCTATCAAAGATAGACAGAGATAGAACTCTATTTATGTCTACATGTTGTAGACACAACTAGAAGACTATTAAAGTCTTCAAACTTTGTATGAAATCTATAAAAAATAGAAAGAGTTCTATCAAAGATAGACAGAGATATAACTCTATTTGTGTCTATACATATAGACACAACTAAAATTTCTATCAAAGATAGAGTTTTCAAATTTTGATTTAGAGATAAAATTCTAATTTTGTCTATTTGCAATAGACAAAAACTAGAATTTCTATCAAAGATAAGAGTCTTTAAACTGGATGAAATCTATGAAAGATAGATAGAGATAGAATTCTATCTATGTCAATAGACACAGCTGGAATTTCTATTTTGCAGCTAAAATAAATGAGGAAGAGGAGGATGACGATGAGAGAGAAAGGAATTTTTGTTTTTATTATTTATTACCTATTAAAAAAACAGTTACCAAATATAATAAATGGTAAAATTAACTCGAAGGACCCTTTTAATTTATTTATCAAAATTTAGGGACTAAAAATGTTCATTTCAAAAATTGAGGGACCAAATAAAATTATAGTAAAAAATTTAGGGATAAAAGGTAATTTTCCTTTCTTTTATTTAATTTTATAATATACTGCAATATTTTCTTGCACACATGCTTCCAAACTATCCTTTATAAAGTTTAAATACAAAAAAAAAAAAAAAAAAAAAAAAAAAAAAAACATTCGAAGTAGAAGAATGTTCTAAAAAAAATATCTAATATCATCAAAATAATACACGATAAATAAAAGAAATTAGTATTTAGTTTTTGAGATATTATTACAGCTACTAACTGAGATACTAAGTTATATAAAAAGATGTTTAGTCCACTTCACGAACTTGGATGCATTATTTTTTAGATTATTATTTCTATGATCCTGAAGATGAATAATGATATAGATTAAAAATTTGCTTAAAAAGACAAGTTGAATATATTAAAAAGATTATACCTTTAACTAGTGTTGTGTAAAACTATATATCCTTAAAATCTACGTAGAATTATATCCTTGAAATCTACATAGAATTATATCTTAAATATATTCTACCAAGAAATTGTATAACGTCAAACAAAAGACCATACTCTAACATATTATTAAATTTGTAACATAATTAAAAAAAAATTAATAATCAAATACAATTCGATAAAAGTGAAGATACAAGGTAGTTGTAGATCCACCTTGGAACTTTTGCAAGAAAGCTCATAAATTCGTGATAATGGTAGTCTCATTCCCCAAACCATTGATCAACATCAAGTTACAAGCCCTCCATGATAGTTAACATCCTTGAACAATTGAAGTTTACTATCAAACCAATTAGGGCTGTTTGGGGGTGTATTGGAAAGAGTTTGGATTGTAATGTAATCTAAAATTCATGTTTGAATTGAGCGTTTTGGGCCCAATTTGTAATATTAAACTCATTATGTTTCGACAGTTTTTAACCAAATCCTATTTTCCACCATTTTCACGTTTCACGATCTCATTTCCATTTCGCCCTCGATACCTTACGCATTCTAACACTTTGATTCCGATTACATTCCATCTTCTCAAACAACCTCTTACAATTCTTATGCATGCGTGAAATCTTCAATTCTTTCATTTACCAAAGATATAATTTATATGTGGTTATTGAAGCGAAAGTTACCACACTCAATGTAGTTCTCTATTACAACATTGAATTGAATTAAGAAGAATATGAGGAACTATGTAGAATGTAATAATGTTGAATGACTGAATTTATAGTAAAAACTAAGAATGTGCAAAATGTACTTTTAGCAACGTAGTAATTCAAACTCAATCATCAATTCAATAATATAAATAAATAGAATGGTGAATGAACTAGGATTTAAGCCATTACTAGGAATTTCATAGCTAAAAGTTAGACAATATAATAAATTTACCTATGGTGATATGAACTGTCCCAACATCAAATTATTATTTATATTTTATTTAATAATTTTGATATAATTTTAGTAATTTCTAAATTTATCCTTCTAAATGACATTTTAAGTAGGGTTATTTTAGACATTTTACTATGAATTATGATATGCCATTAGGGTTTTATTGGGAGGCTATTTAAAGTCTTGCCTTTAGGTTGTTGGCAGAGTTTCATCACCAGCCACTTTTGCAATTCTTGAATTAGGATTGCAAATTAGGGTTGCATGCCAAGAACATTCAAGTAAGTTTGATCATCTTCCTTGTGGAGTGTTCGAACTTGGAATAAGGAACTAGTTCTTCTTATCTCTTAGTCTTCGATCAAAAGGTTAATCTAATTCTAATCTTTTCCTTTGGATTGACGTCAATTGATTTGTGGGTTTTAGATTTGTTGTTAGGGGTTCAATAATTGGGTTCCGATTGTTCAAATTGCTAGGGTTTTCATATGTTTTATTCAATTGTTTGGTTTGTTGAGTCTATTTCTTGATTAGGGTTCTTGTTGTGTTGTTGTTTTGAAAAGAAAAAAAAAAGAGAGAAAATTTTAAAGTCTGGGGGTCTGCGAATTTGAAATTGGGTTAAAAAATTAAGCAGGCACATCAATTTTGTTTTTAAAAAAAATTGAAAGTCGGATTTTGCGATTCAAAATTGAGAAAAAAAAATAAGCACGCACGTCAAGCAAGTAACTCAATTTTCATGAGTTTTAAGCTACTGAACTTCATTTGAAAAGTTAGTTGTTTCAAAAGCACATTGTTTATTCAAATCAAACTTTGAAATTTCTTATAATTTAAATTAGGGTTTTGGCTAAAAGTAGTGTATCTAATTTCTAATTTTTGTTTCCTTTTTATTATTGATTTGTCTAGTTGGTTGTCATTTTCTTGTTCATCTTGCATAACTCTTTGAATTTTGAATCTTAAATTCTTGATTCTAAATATCTTGTTTTTCTTGTTTTCTTGTCTAGTTTGTCAAATCTTGAATATTAGATTCTTGATTTTCAGTTTTCATTTTTCATTTTTTGTGGAATTCTATTGGTTCTTTGCTTGAGTTTGACACTTTGCAATCAATTTTTGCTTGATTTTGTTTCTAGCTTGCTTTTTTGATCATGATTGCAAAATCTTGGCTAGCACTCTATTGAGAGAGTTCATATTTGTGAGGGAGTGCTACATATTGAGTGCAAACACGAGTGACTATTCATCTTTTGAGTGAAATATGTGAGGGAGCGATTGTGAGGTCCAGTTTTCTTTATGCTAACATCTTCTTGCAACCATGCTCACACAAATAAGAGCGTCAAAAAATGATCATCATGTTAACCGAAATAAGCTTTCATTGTTCTTTGGAAGTATTTCAGATCCAAAGGAGTATATTCCTTGGGGGAAGAAATTGATACCATATTTGATCACTACCATTATAGTGAAAAGGGAAAGGTAAAACTTATTATTTCTACATTTGAAGATTATGCCTTAACATGGTGGAATAATATGTTATAAAAAAGGAGGAGTAAAAATCAAGGAACGCCTTCATGGAAAGAGGTCAAGATTATTATGAGGAAACATTTTGCTCCTAAGTCTTTCCTCAAATTGGAAACTTTGAGACAAAGGACCAAAAGTGTGGAAAAATACTATGAAGAGATCTTTTTGTTACTTGAGAAGATTAACCTGTATGAAGATGAAGAAATTGTCATCGATCGATTCTACAAAGGACTTAATGAGGAGATCACTGATATGCTTGTTGATCGAGAATAAATTCAACCTTGTGTAGATTTGGAAGAAATGGTGCATGTTGCTATCAAAATAGAAAAACAACTCCAAAGAAGATCATCAAGGTACACTAAATCTAAAGTCTAATTTCAATATGAACACATCAGTGGAAAAAAATAATGTACCTACCATATACGAGCATTTTGAGAAGGTGGATAGTAGTAAAGAAAAGCTTGCTTATATTGCACCTACACATGATAATGATGTTTTTTTCCCACTCCCCAACCTACATCAATATACTCTTTCTCTTTCTATTCTCCATTAGAATTTTGCCTACCTTCATTAGAATCAGTTTCCATATACCCACCATTGTTCATAGTCCATATTAACTTTGTAAGCCCTGAATGTTCAATGACATTGTAGTATAATGGATGTAGGCCTTGTTGAAGAAATTGGCACAAAAAGAAGAAAGACAATCTCTTGGAAAGAAAGAAACGTTTATTATGAATGTGCAAGGATGTACACTTGAAGAGAATACTCTTTTACACTCTATAACACTCATTCACTTTTTCTTCTCTAACTCTCTAGCTTTTTACTTTGCTTAGCTCACATATGGGGCCACGACTCCTATTTATAGGCATGAAATCCTTGGAGCCCAAGCAAAAGTATGTATTTAGGTTGTTCTTGGATTCTAAAGATTCTAGATATTTCTTGGTTTATTCTTATCTAAAGGAATTTTCTAGAATTCCTTAAACCTAAAAAAAAAAACATAGGATAATTATAGACCTTTACTTTTGTGGTGTTTATTTACAATTTACATATTTCAACATAATTCTAGAAAATCCTAATTTACACATTTATCATTTTGTTGATACTAGATTAGTTAGTGTTACTTTATATTTTAACAGGCTCTTGACCAAACCACTATAAACGTCTGTCTCATTCTTCATCTTCTCTTTTCTTCTTGGATTTAGTTGTCAATATTTCAAACCATAACACCAACAAAACAACAATAGAGAAACATTGTCATTACCAGTGCTACCATTCCAATAGAGACCAACTTCGTGTTGGAGGTGGAAGTATCATTCCAATCATATATCTTCAACATAGATAAAGAAATCAAGTCAAAATCAGCATAGTTCAATTGACATAGTGCTTGTACTATCAACCCTTAAAATCAGAGGTTCGATTCCTCAATTCCACATATTATAAAAAGAAAAAAAACAAACATTGATATTGGTTTATTTGCTTGATACATTCAACTTTGATATTTTAAACCTCTAAATTATCATTTATTGTCATGTCTTCTATGATACATACTGTTGGGGGATAATAGTATATATGAACTGAATACACTAGCAAACTTATTATAACTCAACTAGAAACAGTACATTCAACAAGATGGTGTAACAAGACTTAGATATGATAATAACTAAAGACTTGAAAGAACCTCAAAACCTTTGGAGACTCAAAATGTCAAGACAATTATTCGCTCTACACCATATGCAAGCAGACTACAACGATCGTCTCAGCAGGATACAACGACTAACTCCGGTAGAACTGCAACCTCGAACTACTCGAATCTGACAGAACTCTTGGATACTTGCTTTCAACTCAACACAAGATGAAAAGAAAGAAAGATAGAAAAAAAGGAGAGAATTTTTCAATTTGAAGTGCGATGCTATAAATGAAGAAACAAGTTGTTATTTATAGGCTAACAACTTAGTAACTTTCCAGAATACAAAATAAAATCAAATAAATACAAAAATTGAAATATTTGTCAAATTTAACTCATTTTAGTTGTTACTTGACAAAAATCACATATAGTTAATTCAAATTGAAGAAACTACAGATTTTAAGTTTCATACATGTTAAATTTTAAATTTGTACATGAAACATCATTTTAATTTGACGGTTTCAATCCAATTTGAAGTTTCCAACAATGAATTTAACCTATACAATTAAATCTAATTTTTTTATGTTTCAAATATTCACCAAAATCTCGCGTTATTTCCTTATACATATCAAATTAAACAAATAGCCTATCAAGAATACATAAACAACAAATAATAATTTTCATTCGTAACAGTATTGGATTTTTAGATGACTACAAGTTATACAGCTAATTCATGCATCCATCCCATAAATCGACAAACAAGAAAACGATGAGTAAATTGTTTTTTTTTTTTTTTTAAACTTCGTGTCTATCCTAAGATGGATTACAGTTCATTCGTTCAAACGTGTCTTTCACCATCAAGGTATATGAGAGTATCCTAAGTCCATTTTTTTGTTTGTGTCTTATTGGAAGAAAAGCAACGGCAGTTTTATTTTTATTTTTTAAACTTCGTGTCTATCATGCATCAAATTGAAACCGCTCCCTAGCATGTGCATAGTTCGTTTGGTTAAAGCACGTATTATCTATAAAAGAATATGGACTTTCATCTCAAAACTAATTAGCAATAAATGGAGTAGCCTATATATGTCTGATGGTGGATCGAATACCTACTTGAACTTTATGGGTTCTGATACTATATCAAAAAATATGGTCTTTCATCTCAAAACTAATTGGCAATGAGAGGAGTAGCTCATCTATCTTATTAAGAGTGTGAGGTCACTTACTTTTTCAAATGTGAGATTCTCAACATTATCGACCACAAATTACGAGTTTTAATTATGTAAACTTTGAACAAAAAATTGAAACTACGCATATAACTAAGAACATGTTTCGAAGTAACTGTGCATATACATAACATGCATGCATACACTTTTATTGTTATTAAAATTATTCAAAATATGCTTTTAATTATTTAAAATAAAATTTGATGTTATAGAAAATAAATTAATTTTGAGTTATTAAAAGTAGGTCGAAATATTCATGATAAAAATAATTTTGTGTCTTTTGTGAATTTGTAATTTTAAATATTAATTTTCAAAGGTTATTGATAAGATAACTGCTGAGATGGAAAACACATATCCTATAGTGAATATGTGATTAAATAATTACTAGATAGTCCTTTTAGCCAAACAAATTACAAAAAAGTTCCAATCATGAATCAATTTTAAACTCTTCGGAATCATATGCTTTTGGCGTCTCTATATAATAGCAAAACTCCTAAAAAGCTCAAAAAATTAAGGGAAAAATTGATAACTAAGTCGTCTGGTTGCAAGTAAGATTCGAAATATTAATGTCAATGAAAATATCGAAGTCTCGATTTTATAGAAATAACGACATCGATTAAAAATTCAGGAAAAATTATGAAAATGAATAGAAATAGATGGAAATTGTCATAATTAGTTGATGAAATTTTGAGTATAACTTCATTAAATTATAATTGACCATTTTTAATCACAATTTCTATAATAAATGTACGTGTGAATGTTGATGCGAGAGTAGAAATTTAAAAAAGAAATGAAAAATAATTATAAAACATTATAAAGTTTATGAATATTTTTGAGGTGAAATAATGTGAAAGTTATGAAAGTTTTGGTTGATAAAAGAAAAAACTCACATCAATTCAATTTTGAGGTGAAATGATGTGAAAATTTAATGAAAAAGTTTGAATGAAGTTAAAAATAAATATATGTTATTTTTTGTGGTTTTTTCAAAGTTAATTTCTTTAGAAATTTAAATTTTAGGTTGAAAATAAAGCTAAAAATTAAGAAAAGTTGGAAAATAGAAAAAGTATCACATAAAAAAAGTTTAATCATTGGTTGAAAATAACATTGGTTGTGAAAATTATTGTGTGTAATTAAAATCATTAAATTGAAAAACTTGAACTGAACCAACATAATTAATTAAAAAAGATCGAAATTTTCTCGAAATCTTGAAATTTGTTCGACGTGGGAGAATCATAATCTCAAAAATTTTCAAATTTTCAAATTTTTCTCAAAATTGAGAGAAAAACAAAAAGTTCCCTAATCAAAATCTTGAGGCCGAGATTTCGATGGAAACTTTCCACTATGCTTGCAAACTTCCGTCGTCTCCTCTTATACCGTCATTCAATCATCATCTCACTTTCTTTGAGTATAGTCTGTCTATTTATGTGTTTTTTTTACTTCAACTATTTTTTATTGAACATCTCACGTTGTAAATTTAAGTTAATTTTAGATTAAATTATATCGTTAAATCTCTTTTTATCAATTAATTTTAAATGAATGAGACTTCTCAAGTATCGATTCTAATTTGTGAAATTAGAATTTCAATTTAACGGTGGGAGGAGAGATTCTTAATTAAATATTAATTCTAATTTTTTAGAGTGGACTCATTTCAAAAAGAAATCGAATTCTTTTTTAACTAGGTTCTTTTCTTAATATCTCGGGACATTATTTTGGTTGTGTTAATTTTGGAAAAGAGAATTACTTTTGGAAGTAAAGAAAATATCAAGGTTATTATTTACTTTTTAGACTGTAGTACTTTATTTTTAAAAGAAAATAACGGGGAAAAAGAGTAATTAGGAGGATTAAAAAAAAAAAAAAAAAAAAAAAACCCTAAGACCCAAAATGTCTCCTCGTCCCCCTCTTTCACGTTAAGAGCAGCCTCCTCTCCTCCTCTTCTTTCTTTCTGTCTCCCTCTCTTTGCCGTGAAACTCCAGCCGGCAGCCACCCAACCAGCATCATCTTCATCCTTTGCAAGCTTCAATCCACGGGCGACGACGACAAAAACTCCACGGCGGCGTCCCGCGACTTGGAGCAGATAGCGACCCACGCATTCTCTCTGCCTCCGACAGCGCCTGTACGCGACGTCAAGTCCAGCTCCGACGAGTGGCAGCCGAAAACCAATCCGTTGCTGCTCGTTTTGGCTAACCCACGACGTCTGTGACCTCCGAAAACCTTGTAGCAGCAACTTGCGCGACACAAACACCCTGACAACAATCTTTTCCTCTTTTCGGTGGGTAAGAATGTTCTAAATTCCTCTTTGAACTAGTTTAAGGTTCTTTAGATTGGTCTCTAACACTTGGAAGCCCTTATTGGTAGATTCGGAACGATTCAGACACTTTGCAGCAAGGACCCAAGTCTCTTTTGGTGAGTTTTAGGCTTTAGAACTCCGTTTAGATCCTTTCTACTTCAATTAGATGCTGTTAATAAGGTCTTAACTCTCGGGCACTCTCTGTTTGTAGTTTAGACTTGTTCTGAAGTGTTCCGACTGAGATTAAGATTATTTGAGTTTGCGAATGAGGTTTCAAACTAAGTTCTAACCTTGGAACTTGAATATTATTATTTTCGAACTAAGTTCTCCGTTGAAGTATTGTTATGTTGGCTATAACTGATTAATAGTTTTTGTTTTCAGCTGATAAGAATTTCAGAGCGTCGAAGTGTTTTGTGGGTCATATAGAAAATAGCTATGTGCCCAAATACGCTACTAGACTATGTTGCATGTTGTTTTTGAACTTTTGATGTTTGGGTGAAGTTATTGGCGTTTGGTTGTTACTGAAGTTCGTTTTGTTGTATGAAATTTGTAGGGATTGTGAAGATTTAAGTGAGAATGCAGGCTACAAGTGGTGCTGCAGTGATGGGCTCTCTGCAAGTTGCTGTTTGTGCGAAGGGATCATGTTTTCCTTCAAAAGGTTCTAGCATCTGTGTGTTTCCACAACACAAGAAAATGAACATCCTGAAACCCTATAGATCCTTTAATGTTGAAGCAAGCATGGTTGCGGGGAAGCCATCATCTTCTGTATCGGTCACTGTTCCAGAAATTGGAGGTGAAATATTATCCAACTCCATTCACCGATGTTATGATTTGTTTGAAAGAAATTTGGCATATCTGCTTGACCCATGTTAATAGAATGGTCGAATATTTGACCCACTACTCGGAGGAAAAAAAGTGTATAGTATTTATTTTGTTTCTTAATATTAGATTAGCCAAGTTGGTTCCTATGAATGAAAAGAATTTAAGTTTGATTGAGTGGGAGAATTTAGCTTAGGTTACCTTCATTGCTGTCATGCAGGTGTAAGCCAGTTTGTAGATCATGCCTTGAGTGAAATAGATCCCGAAGTTCGAAGTATTATTAACAAAGAAAAGCAGCGACAATTTAAAAGCCTTGAACTTATTGCCTCGGAGAATTTTACATCTCGGGCAGTTATGGAGGCAGTAGGGTCTTGTCTCACAAACAAATATTCAGAAGGATTACCTGGAAAAAGGTAAAATTTCTTCATTTGATGTACTATGGATGTGAATTCCAATTCTTTCCGGGGAGGTTTTGAGATGTTTTTGTTGTTGAAAGGATTATGCAAATTAAGATTTTTATCATGCATCTCAGGTATTATGGTGGCAATGAACATATCGACGAGCTTGAAACACTCTGTCAACAAAGGGCTCTCGAAGCATTTCATTTGGACAATAACAAGTGGGGTGTAAATGTTCAACCGTTATCTGGTTCACCTGCTAACTTCGAGGTTTATACTGCAATTCTTAATCCACATGATCGGATCATGGTGAGTAGCCTTATGATTACTTCTTTAACCACCGTGTTAATTTAGACAATTGCTGATGCTACTGATTCATGTTAATTGATGTTAGGGTTTAGACTTGCCTCATGGAGGACATTTATCTCATGGGTTTATGACACCTAAAAGGCGGGTGTCAGGCGCATCAATTTATTTTGAATCCATGCCTTATCGTCTTGATGAGACTACAGGTACTTCCCATGTGTGATACAGTTTTTTTATGGTCTCTTGCATGGTTTATGCATTCTAATTTAGTAGCAAACTCTTGCAGGCATCGTAGATTATGACATGCTCGAAAAAACTGCTACCTTGTTTCGACCAAAGCTGATTATTGCTGGTGCAAGTGCTTATCCACGAGATTTTGACTATCCTCGCATGAGAAAAGTGAGGATTTACCTAAATCCAATGTTGTTCATCATTTTACATTGAGTAGCTCTATTTAGAAAATGAGTAAGCATGAATGACATACTTGATTTGATATGGGTAGATTGCCGATGCTGTTGGTGCTTTTCTCATGATGGATATGGCTCACATAAGTGGGCTTGTTGCTGCTTCTGTGGTTGCTAATCCTTTTGAATACTGTGATATTGTGACCACGACAACACACAAGGTAAAGGATAAATTTTGCTAATGAATGCTTCCTTTTCAGTACAGGCTTTCCTCTAAATTAATTTCATTTTTTGAGATAAGAAATGGGTATATTCAAGAACCAAATGGGAAAGAGGAACAACCTATCGGCCAAGGTAGAGAAAACTAATACCAAAAAAGGATAATCCAAGTTGAAATTAACATTAAGAAAAATACCGTGATTACAAAAGAAAGTCTCTTATGTGAATGACACTCGTACCATATTGCAAGAAAAGTTAAAAGAGTTATTGAACCCTTTGGTTTCTTTGTAGCTATAAAACCCACAAAAGAGTTCTACTCTAACCTTGCACTTCCAAATACTTTTGCTTTGTCATTCAGCAACCAGCCCAAGAGAGCTTCAGGAAGCCAAATATGTGACTTTTCTGGAAAAATAAAGGAGATATCAAATTTATTTCATACTTATTTACGCATTGATTTTGGTCATTCTCATGTCATTTTGCCTTCTCTGAGAACATATTAGCTTTGTGTATAATTTAGTATGATGCTGATTGCTCTTCACATTAAAGAAACTGCTCAAATTATTTGCAGTCTCTGAGAGGTCCAAGAGGTGGAATGATCTTCTTCAGGAAGGATCCTGTTCTCGGAGTTGACTTAGAATCTGCCATTAATAATGCTGTGTTCCCAGGATTACAGGTTGGGCCAACCAGTCTTGTGGTTGCACATAAAGATGAATTCATTCGTTTTGCTAGATACCTTGTCTTCGGTTCTTAAATATTGTCAATTTTATGGTTGTCATACAGGGTGGTCCTCATAATCATACAATTGGGGGACTAGCTGTTTGCTTGAAGCATGCACAATCCCCAGAATTTAAGGTCTATCAGAACAAGGTACTTCACTTCCTCAATGATCTAACAATGATGTAAGACATTGTTTTCTTATTTTCTAACAACGTAGCTCTTCACACTTTAGGTCATTTCCAATTGTAGAGCTCTTGCGGGTCGACTTGTGGAGTTAGGTTATAAGCTAGTTTCCGGTGGAAGTGACAATCACCTAGTTCTTGTAGATCTCAGGCCATTGGTAAATCATTGTTCATCATAAATGTGCTTTCAAATAACGTAAGGAAGCATATGTTAATCTATAAGTAAACTCTAACGACAGGGTATCGATGGGGCGCGGGTGGAAAAAATTCTCGACATGGCCTCAATCACTCTCAACAAGAACTCAGTACCTGGTAATGCCTCATGTTTCAACAGGCTGGCCATCATGTCCAATTTTCTTGAACTGTCTCTTAACTGTTTTATGCATAGGTGACAAGAGTGCTCTAGTTCCGGGAGGCATTCGAATCGGGTCGCCTGCCATGACCACCCGAGGATTCACTGAGAATGAGTTTGTAGCGGTTGCAGACTTCATCCATGAGGGTGTTAAGATAACTCTTGATGCCAAACCACTGGCCCCAGGATCAAAGCTCCAAGAGTTCCTCAAGTTCGTGACAACTTCTGATTTCCCTTTGATTGACCGAGTTTCAGATCTTCGCTCGAGAGTCGAAGCTCTTACCACCCAATTCCCAATACCTGGCCTGTAAGTTTTTCACTACACAGAAGGAAATGGTAATAAATTTACAATAACAATTCTGACCAAAAAAGGGGACAGGGTCGGAGGAAATGTCACTTTGTTCTTGATGGGACATGTTTGTGTTGATTGTAGTAATACAAATTAGATAGTTTGTAACATGTTATAAGCTGTTGTTGCAGCGATGAGGCTTTGGTGGGAACTGTATCCTTGATAAAATTCTCTTCCTATGTTTTTCATTTTGTGTTCCTCTTCTTTTCTAGTTTTATTTTCATAAATTTTTATGGGTTTGGATGTCTTCTCTAGAAGATACTAGAGAAGGGCCTGTTTGGTAGAGAATTTAAAAACAGAAATTTGAGAACAAAGAATTCAATGAAAACTGTATTTCATATTTGATATTTTCAAATATCTACGGGGTAGTATTCAGAAATTAAATTCTAATTTAAATGATTATTTAAAATGTGTTTAAAATATATTTATAAACGAGTTGTTTTCAAATATAGAAAAATGAGCAAAATTATGTACAAATATAGAAAAATTTATCAATGGTCTTTTGTTGATGATATTTTTTCTGTTTATAGTAATTTCTCTTATAGCTAGTTTAGTTATCCATCAATATTTAATTGACAGTGAACTATTATTAATTTATTTATGAATAGTTATGTTAAAAAATTAGGAAAATTATTGTGTATAGAAAAAAAAAAAAACTAAACTAATTACACCTATAGAAAAAAGTGCACCACATGTTTTTATATTTTTCACTTTTTTTTATGTGTAATTAGTTTTGTTTTTTTTCTATTTGTGAAAAGACTCCAAAAAATTATATAACTATTATTTTGTAATATTCTATTATTTATAATATATTATATAATACATACTATATTTTTTAAAAAATTAATTGAATTTATAACATGACATATTTATCTAATAAAATTTTGCATTTTAAAATTTAAAATTCAAAATATAGTTACAATTCAAACATAAAAATGAATTTTTACTATTTGGTTTACAAAATTCAAAAATTGTTTTTAAAACCGGATTTAGATTGTCTTAAATTCGTGGAACTGAAAACATAAAGTTAAAATTTGGATTCTCATCAAATTTGAATATTTTGTTTTAAAGAGAAGTAGCCAATGCTAATTATTGCATGATAATCAATGTTTTTGTCGATGAGTACAAATATTTTGCAACCATATTCAATTATGTGTTGTTAATATTAATGGTTTTGAACTAAAATTTAATTTCTGGTGGTTCTCTTGTTTTATTTGTTTGTTTTTATAAAACGAGTCACCAGGTACATATGTCCAGCTACATAAAATTGGGTCAAGAGTTGTAATAAATTCTTGAGGCGATTGGATAAATGGCTAAAACCAAATGACTTTTTAGAAAAATAGCCAAATAAATTTTTCGGCTAATTTTGATACTATTTGAAATTTAATAATAAACAAAAATACCCCTACTACCAAATCCCTATTATCATGGTATATTTATAAGAAAAATCTAACAACCTAAAACAAAATCTATATACTAAATATCTTGTAATATCAAGATTCTTTGTCATATTAAAATAACTTTAATCTATGTAGAAGCTAAAATATTATGCAAATACAAATGCAAATACTATATGCTAAAAAAACCATCAATTGAACCTTACAAATACTCTATACTAAAAACTTAAAGTCTAGGCCAAAATCTAAACGACTTATTCTCGTTCTTAAGTTCTCATATTATCTACTCTGCACAATAAATTCACCACCACTGAATCCACTCCTTCTCCTTCACAAACTATCATGTCATTACCCTTCTACAACTTTTCCATAGAATAATAATTTTCTTAAAGTCTAAGATTCATCTTTCATTTCAATCGTCATCGATTTAGAAATCTCACAAATTACTACGCAAAAGCACCTTGAATCAATCTGTAGACTTACGATTGAATACATTTTGAGAATGTCAATCCAATGACCAAATGATCAAGTAATGCCAATTCCATGAACGATCTCGTGAGAGACGGGTAGTATCATCAAACTTAAAGATATGGAGATAAAAGATAATTATTTTTTTTATATAATCTATCTTCAACAATGATAAAATCGATCATAAAATAGAAACTAGATAAAAGTAGAAGTTTTTTTTTTTAAAAAAAAAACAACACATTGAAGTTGGGTTTAAAATGCCCCTAATATTTAAAAAACAAAAAATCAAGAACCAAATCCCAACAAAATATACTTGAACTAATTAAAAGAGTAAAAATTACCTAAAATTGTGGGGAGATATACACCCTCCACATTTGAAGCCCATGTGGGATTTTAAGAGGGTAAAATAGGAAAATAAAGTATACGGATGGGCTACATAATGTTTTTGGCCATAAATCATACCATTCAAAAAAAATGGTCATTTTTCTAGTTAGGTGTTTCGTTTCGGCCATGTGCGCAATTTCTCTATATTCTTATATGAAATATTGTACAAAACTAATTTTTTTTTCTAAAAAAAAAACTAATGTACAAAAATGGACTATATATATACACACAAAATAGGAAAATTATTATAAACATACAAAATTTCATTGTTCTATCGCTTGAGTGAGTCTATCGCTATCTATCGCTGATAGATAGTAAAGTTTTTCTATATTTGTAAATAGTTTGACTTATTTTTCTATATTTGAAAACAACTCCACAAAATATTGTATTTTTTTTTTTTAGTTTTGAAAAGTAGGTGTATTTTTAAAATTTTAAAATATAATTTCTTTAGTCTTGGAAATTTTAAGAATAAGTTTAAAATGTGCTAAACTATTTTTTATTATTTTAAAAAACTATTATATAACATTTTAAATTAGCTGAAAAATATTTTAAACAAATTATCTCTTTCCATCTTCTCTCCTCCCTTCACCCCTTTTACAGTTTTACACTCTTCTTCTTCCTTCTTCATCTTTAATTCAAATCATTAACGATACACTATAGTTAGGCCTAATAAATTAATGAAGAAAGTAAAAATAATGGGACAGAAATGGTAGTTTTGAAAAAATATTAGAAAAAAGGAGTTTTCGTCAAATAATTTAGATAAATGATGTTCTTTTGTTGTTGTTATATGAGTGCGTCAGTTATTTTGTTGTTTTTTTTTTCAACTAATTTATTTCTATTAAAATTTTAAAATTTGATTTAGAATTAATGTTTTTTTAAAAAATATTTTCAATTTGAGTTGTTTTTAATGTATTTTTTTCTTTTTTTCGTCAGTATCAACTTCAATTTTAAATTAGGGTAATACTTTGTTTGTTAAATTTAATTATTTTTCTTATTTTTAATTTTTGTTCGATTATTTTAACTGTGTTTAATATGGTTTTTTTAATTATTATTTCTTCTTATTTCTACTTTTTATTTTGAAATTATTCAGGCTCCATTTCGAATAACGTTTGCAATTTTGAAAAAATCTTAGATGACTTTTTTGTTAGGTAAATCAAATTATTAATTAATCTATGATAATCATTTTTTAAATTATAACTAACATGTAAAAGCTCATATTAGTAGCTTTTATATCCAACTTTTTTAAAAATCTACTATTTTCTTAATCATTTAAATAAATATATTATAATAATATCTTTTAATCTTAATATATTTGTTGAAGGAGAAATTTTAGACTAATCACAAATTGCCACGTCATTTACCAAATTAATGGCGAAATTATAAAATAATTAAATTTGGGACTAATTAAATGTTACATGTGTCCTAAATTGAAATTGAAGACAAAAATTGGCAATCTCGATGGTGCCACGTGTTTTCGTTCTCATCGTTGGATCAAATTAATTATTTTTAGTTCAATTAATTATTAATGTTTGGGCTAAAGTTTAATTAAGTCCAAAAATAGACTTAATTTGGCCCAAATGGCCCAAAGGCCCAAATCTAATTAGTTGGGCCCAATGGGCTAGGCCCAAACCCATAAAACCCACCTGAGAAATCTATAAATAGAGAAGTTCTCTTCATTTACGAGGTTCATAAATTTTACACTCAGAGAGTCTAGAGAGAATTCTCCCTACAATTGAGTCCTGAAGCTGAACAGAAGACTGAAGCTCCTTGCATACGAATACATCGATCCAAGACTCCTCCAACTTCACTTCACGTGCATACGAATACATCCATCCAACTTCACGTGCATCCACTTCGCTTCCATACATCAAGCGTGCGCGTACATTTGAGAGAGAATCAGAGGATCAAGTACTAAAGATCAAACCACATCTGCATCAGACTTATATAAACACAAGTTCAACTCCACGAAACACAAACCTCGTGCGAACATTATTATTCACATAAATTTTTAAATTTTAATTAATTCCATTTTTTTTGTAACATTTATTTTTTTAAAATTTTTTATCAAATAATTTAGATGAAACAAAATTAAGTTCAAATCATATACAATTTTAAAAAATCTTTATTATAATAAATTATAAATTAATTATCAATGCGAAACTATTAAAATAATAAGTCTATTTTATTTCATGTAATTAAGTTACATCAATTTATTATTAATTTATCTAACACCGTAACTAGTTTTTCTAGTTTAAAATTAAAATTTACCAAACACTATTTTACTTCCTTTCACAACCATTTTTTTAGAAAGCAAAACTGACCACAATTATTTTAAAAACTACAACAATCTCAAACTACCTCTTATTTTATGTTAGTTTGATTAATTAATTTTTTCATAATTTAATAGTTAAAATGGCTTATCAATTAATAATTAATTCAAATGTAAAGTACAAACTTCTACCATTCAAGTTAAAAAAAATTACAGACTGAAAAAAAAAATACATTAAAAGCAACTCAAATTCAAAATATTTATTTTAAAAAGCATTAATTTTAAATAAAAATTAAAAATTTAATAGCAATAAATTAGTTGGAAAATTATTTAAATAAAAGAAATAAAGAAACACATGTAATATATAAATAAAAAAAGGGAGAATGAAAAGAAATAAAAACACGATGGGAATAAGGGAAGAAAAAAAAACAAAATAACACCCTAACCCTTTACCTATTTCTTTTTTTTTTTAAAAACAACCCTTAACCGCGGTAATTAAAATTAAAATAACAATAATAATAATAAGAGACGCACTCCTATAACGACAACAAAATAACATCATTTACTTAAATTTTTTTTAAAAAAAACCATTTTTCCTAATATTTTTTTAAAATTATCATTTTAATCCTATTAACACGAGGATTCGAGTAAGATATTTGTAAACTTAATTTGATCATATTCTAAGCATGAACAATGTTATAAATAAGTATTTTATAATTTATTTCCAAATAAACACGTGAAGAAAAATAGCGAATGAGAGAGGAATAAAGAGGAATAACGTTGGAGGGATGAGAGACGAGATAAAATGGGAAGAGAGATAAGGAATAATTCTTTAAAAAAAAGTCATAAGAGGTCATTGTGTCTATCAGTAAAACATGATAGTAGTCTATTAAGGGGTGTTTGGATTGATGAGTAAAATAGGGAGGAGTGGGGAGTTATGAAGTCTAGAGAGTTGTAAGCTCTTAGGGCCCACAGTGTAAATAGTTGATAAGATATAAAAGTGATATTTTTTAGTAGTGGGATCCATCAATTACTTGAGCCAAACAAAGGGTGGAGTTCAATACTCCTACTTTTCAACTCCGAGTACTTCCCAACTTCTTGGGCCAAATACACTCTTAGTGTTTATTAGTATTTATCGTTGATAGACAGTGACATTTTGCTATACTTATAAATATTTTGGTTTATTTTGCTTTATTTGAAAACAACCCTTTGAAATAATTAAAAAAATCATTTTAGGGACCTTAACTTTATACTTATTATTAAAAACTCGAGACTAAAAAAGAGGTACATTTTAAAAATTCAGAAGCTAAACATACCAAATATCAAAAACTCGGGGACTAAGAAGAAAAAATTTGAAAACTTAATGACCAAATGCATTCTTCAAAACTCAGAGACTAAAATAATAATTTTTTCAAAATTATTAAACCAATGCAATCCTTTCATTTTTTTTTTCTTCAGTACAACAAATTCTTGTATGAGGATATGAATTTTCCGACCTTAGGGAAAAAATTAGGTTACCTTCATGTTGGTTCATTCTTTCAAATTAATTCACAGGCTTCACTCCTTCCAATATACTCACACATTCATATATTCAAATAGGGATTGTTAAAAAATCTTGATGTTTTCATTTCCTATGGGGTAATCTTCATCTTAAATGGAGAATGAAGAATTGTTTGTTTTTATCACAAAAAGTTACAACATCAACCATTCCCCATATTTTTATACAAATGAAGTATATAATTTATGTTGGATAATTATCAAGAAAATTCTTTATTATTCGAGAAGTTTTTTGGAGACGATTTTAAGTCATTGGATCTTACGTACACTTGTCCAAGACCAAATTGTGGTCCTTAGATCTTTCACATTGATCAATGACAAATTGAAGCCATTGGATCATTCACATCTATCGAGGATAATTTAGAGCCATTGGATTAGCTTGATGGCCAAGTTTTTTTGAACTATAATAGGTGGGGACCCATGATTACCAAACCATCCCAAAATCTCCAACAAATGGGTGAGAGATAAAATAGAGAGAGTTTCATATTTCTCTATAAGAAAGAAAGTTTGTATCTTCTATTTCATAATAGTGAAATTCTTCTATCCTACCCCGTGGCTTTTACCCTAATTTGTTTAGGGGTTTTCCATGTAAAATTACTATGTGTTATTCTATCCATTCTTTTTCATTATTATTATTCTCAATCTATTTTATCTGTAATTTTACTCTATTCGATCACAGTTCTTTTTGCGTAACAACTTAGAAGGTAGATTATAGATTAAACGTATATAATTCTACTCTTTAAAGACATATTCTTGTTTTAAGTCACTGATTTTGTGAACAAAAATAGATAATTTTAAAGGTTGATAGACATATCGATAATAATGTGTATCTTTGAAATAAGGGATTGGTGCTAATTTTGAGTTAGAAAAGAAAAATGAGAAAGATAAACTGTGTATATTGATTTTTAAACAAATTGACACAAAATTGAACTTTATTTTGAATTGTCTCTAATAGTTACGTGAACTTTCAATTTTTTGTCCATTGTCAAATAAGTCTATTAGACACAAAACTAGATAGTTACGTGAACTTTCAATATTACGTAAACATCTAGTTTTGTGTCTAATAGATTTTTAGCTCAATCCGTACATTTAAAAACTAACGAATTCATTATACCATACTTATTGAACATCATGTTTAACACATCATTAAACTTTTATTAATTTTAATGTCTCATGCACCATTAAGCTTTCTTTATTTCTAGGAAGTAGAAGGTCATGTAAATTACCGTTGACCTAAGCTCACTTTGACACCCATTATTAAGCTTCCAATTTTGTTTCAATAAATTTTATAATTTTTAAAAAAAGGTCAAATAGGTCAATGAATCAATTTTGTGTTAAAAGTTTAACTACTTAATATATACAAAATCAACACGTTTAGAATTTTAGTAGACACTTCATAAATATATTATATACACAAAATTTGAAGTAAAATAGAGATGAAGAGTAAGTTATGATATATATATATATATATATATATATATATATATATATATATATATATATATATATATATTTGAGATATGTGAGGTGGTCGGATGAGAGAATAAATTTCAAAGTTGATAGTATAAAATATTATGTTACTTAAATTAGTCAAAGTGTGAATTGACATATTTGAAAGATTACTTGTATTTTTTTTTCTTCAAATATTTAAATTTCTTAAATTAAATATTGACTCAATTTCTAAACTGAAAAATAAAATAGAGATGGAAAGTAAAGTATTGTTTATAATAATAAACGAAAAAAAAGACATCCCCAACCTCGCCCCACCGATCTATATCCTATACTGCCATACCTTTTTTTTTCTTTCTTTCTTATTTTATAATCTCTTTTTTCTTTAATTTAATTTGTGTTTTTCTTTTACTAAAAAAATGGATCGCTCCTAATCCAAAAGAATATCCTCGGTAGCGTAGCACTCACTCAAAACACATTACATCACACCACTCATGAACTGCCACGCGTCCCGCTATTTCTCTCTCCTCCCTTTGTCCGTATTTGTCTCAATAAGCACGTGCCTTCCGCGAGCAAAAAAACGTATGTTAAATACCATTTGTTAGTCTCTTTATTTTGAAATTATTTAATTTTAGTATCATTGCTCGTTTATTATTGATTTATTTAAAATATATTTGTCATACAAGACTGTTTTTAAATATATAAATGTAAAAATTTTTTACTGTCTATCAGTGATAGATCACGATAGAATTTATAACGATCTATCGTTGATAAATAATGAAATTTTTCTATATTTGTAAATATTTTGATATTTTTTATGTTTATAGTAATTTTTCTGTTATTATTTATTAGTATTTTCACTATAAATTTTAAAAATATATTTTTTATTTCATTACATGCGAATTATTATTAATGTTATTTAGTCAATTTTGATGCGAAGTAATTTTAGAGACTACATTTTAAGATTAATTGAAGTTTATGAACTAAAATTATATATTTTGGAAATGGAAAAACTAAAATTAAGCAAACATCAAAGTATAGGGGCTAAAATAATATTTTAACTAACCATACAATTCAAATTATATTACAAATTTAGTTGTTGAGATTTGTATTTATTTTGTGCATATCTCAAAAGTGTTTAATATATTTAAACTTTTAATTTTGTATTTAAAAGGTCCTAAAACTATCAATATCTCATAGGGTCTACAACAAATTAAAATTAAAAATAAAAATAGTCTAATTAGATAAAAATTTCAATTTTATGTCCGGTGGAATTTTGAACTTTCCATTTTTTATCTAGTAGATTCGTGAATTTAAGAGAAAAATAAAATTTAGGAACTTTGCAAGTTTGAAAGTTTAATGACCAAATAAGCACAAACATAAAATTCGGGGGACTAATTTGGTAATTGAACCTGAAATAAAAATTAAAATTTAAGTTTAAAATAATCATTTAGTACTCTTTAAAAATGGTTCAATTTTAGTTTATGTATATTCAAATGTCAAATTGTAATTGTCGTATTTTCAATAAATCTTAATTTTGGTTTATATTGAATATTTATGGTTGATTATTTCAATTCTTTTTTATATACCAACTTTTTTGCTATAATTTTTTGAAACACATCGTTTTTATATTATTGGAAGAAAAATTAATTTCAAAGCATATTTAAAGAATTTTTTTTAAAAATAGAAAAATAAGAGAAATTATTTACCTAAAATAATAAAATTTATAGATATTTATAATAAATATTTATAGAAGTCTATTAGGTATTAGTGATAAACTATCCATGTCTATTTCAGTTTTTTTTTTTTTTTTTTTTTGCCATTTTTGAAATAGTTTTCATTTTTTGAAGTGTAAGATCTAAAATTGTAAAAAAAAAGAAAAAAAACTAAAATTGAGAGAGATAAAAATGATATTTAAAAGAAAATAAAATTAAAGGGAAAAAAGTCGTCGTCTTCTTTCTCTCTCTTCCCCGACCTTTCATCCCTGTAATTACCCAAGCCCAACCTCCAAAATGTTCCTATTGTATCCCTCTCTCTCTCTCTCTCTCTCTCTCTCTCTCTCTCTCTCTTCGAGAGAGATGGGTCTTCTTCTTCTTCTTATGGTCCTCACTTCTGGCCTGAATCTGTAACCCTTTTCAATTCTTGGAATGCTGTCGTTTTTCTTCTTGTAAATCTCGGTTTTCAGTTTCAGATAACCCTAGAATAGAAGCCACCGCGTTTGTGGGGGGTGCTCTGTCTTTTTCGAATTGCTTTGTAACCGGAGGAGAACGACGACGACGACCACAGCGTTGTTTTTTGTTGTTTGGTTGTAGTTTCTCTCGGCTTCTTCCTCAACTTCTGCTCTTCTGCTTCTTGTTTCTCTCTCTCTGTGTGTGTCTGTTCTTTTTTCTTTTTTCTTTGTATGGTTCGTCCCTCTACGTGATTCTTCGAGGTTGTTTTGATTCTATCTTATGCCATGGAACAACCTGATGTCAAGGATTTGAGGGACTCTGCGGAGAATTCCTCTGGTGAGCTCATTGTTTCTGCTTTGAGATTTGTTTTTCGTTTCTTGTTGTTGTTTTCCTTTTTGTCCGTGGATATCTGAAATTGTTTTGCCACCTTTGCGATCGAGTTCTTCTAGAGCTTGTTTGGATGTGCTGACAAGTCGGTGGATGAAAGAGTTTGGTGGGTTTTGTTTTTGGTGTAATATAGAGGGCTGTAGCGTTGTAGGTAGTTTGGGACCTTGTGTTGGATGGTTTTAGTTTTTTTTTTTTTTTTTTTTTTTTTTTTTTTTTTCTGGTTGATTACTTGTAGTTTAATTATGTCTTGCTTTCACATCTATATACCTTTGTTGAATTTTTTCTTCGTGCTGAAGCTGTTCTTTTAATTGTTCTGCAACTGTGCTTGCATTTGGATGTTTAATGGCGTTGAATGTTATGTATTGCTGCCATTAAGTCCGTCATTTTTATTGTGGTATGATCCGTTTGATCTGACTTGTGGTTAAGGGGAAATTAAATCTTGCTGTGAAAGAAGGCTCCCAGAGACCTACAGCATTTGAGGATTTGTTGTCCAATTTTTGTAGTTAAGTTTTGCATTCCTGTCTTGTTCTTTTATTCAAGAAGTATTAGTAATTCGTGATTTGTTGGAAGACATGCTTCACAAACCTTTTGAGTGTGTGTGTGGTGACTTGAACGGTATTATTGTTATTAGCTCTTAATATCTTTTGGATGGTGTGCTTTAGCCTTTACCTTCTCATAGCTTTTATCTAGTTTGGTTTTTATTTTTCTTTCTGTTATTGAATCTAGTTACTCAGCTGCTGGGTTTTGGATCCTTTTGTTTGTATATTCCCATTCTTGTTGAGGTCTTTGTTTCCTGTTTAATCTAACTATCTCACTAGGTTGTTTTGAGAATTGAGATATGCAGAGAGGTGGAAATTTTTAATTGGGATACATTCGATAGTCTTCAGCTTGATGACATCCTTTTTCCTCTTCTTTATTTTGAAAATGATTAAACCTTTTGTAATTATTCTATGGGTGTGATTTTGCAAAGTTGAATTCCTGTCTTGTAATGGGAGTCACTCCTTTTTTGTGGACTTGGTTTTTTGTATGCCCGTGTATCCTTTCATTCTTTCTCAATGAAAGTCGTTATTTTTAATAAAAAAAAAATGAAAACGATTAGTTGATAATCTTATTTTTATTCATGCAGCCAATTCGCTCTTTGATGCTTCACGATATGAGTTTTTTGGTCAAAATGTCGTGGGAGAAGTGGAGCTGGGTGGTTTAGAAGAAGATGAAGATGTCCCTCTATTTGGATCCACAGATGAAGAGTATCGTTTGTTTGTTCGGGAAGAGGTAGATTTCAGTTCACTTTTATGTTTCCTGCATTCTATTTTTGTTTCATGTCTAAAAGAGAGCAGGTCAGATTTTCATACCTGGGAATTAAGTTTTAACTTTTAAGATTGCATGTTAATGTAGAGTCGGAGTTGATTTATTTTATTTTATTTGGGTAGGATCTCATCTCTCCATTAATTAGGGCTTTTCAATTATTGAATAGGATCCTCAGTTCAAAGTAACTAACTGATAGAAAGTTGTGAACGAGCCAGTGGTGTGTTAGCAAATTATCAGTTAATTATAACAACTAAGTGGAAGAGTTGTGGTTGCCCTTGATTTTTTGCTTTCCAGCAAATTTCTTTTGGTTTCAATTGTTTGCCTTCTGAAATCTTCTTTGGGTTGTGTTGTGAGTAGAGAGGAATAGAAGGTATCTTTTAGTTCTGATTTAGATCGTGAGAGTATTTCCAGGAGAATCATAGTTTTTTTTTTTTTTTTTTTTTTTTTTTTTGGGGGGGGGGGGGGGGGGGAGATAGTGGTCACTAGTAAGTTGGAATTTCTTTTGGTGCTTGTTGTCTTAGATTTTTCTAGCTTGGAAATGTTTTGTGTAGTATTTATTACTTTATTTATCCCTTCCACCATGTCTCCTTTCTCTATCATATTTCATTTGTTAGAAGGTTTGTACAAATCTCAAAATCTTTTCTGCCAACTCCACAATCCACATGTACTACTGAAAAAATCTCAAACCTTTTTCCCTCATTGTCTTGTTTTTCTCATGTTATCTAGTGGAATTTCAATACCTTTGGGGTAAGCACTACCCTTACTCTTTCATCTGGTGCAACTTCGAAGTAGATTCTAGTCTATCCAATTGTCCTAGGTCAAATGAAGGTTTTTGTAGCAAGTTGGGGTGTGTGCTTTTTTTTGGGGGGGGGGGGGGTTGGGGTGGGGGGTGAAATTTTGAAGAAGGTGGAGTTCTTTATCATATCGGTTATTCATGGAAGAATTACAGTGAAATAGGCTTTCGAAGATGTTGTCCTTGGGTTGGGTGTTTTTGTTGTATTTTTTCTTAGAGGGTGGAGGAAGATCCAAATCACTCATCTTGGAATTGTACTTATATGCGTTCGGTTTGGAAAATTTTTTGGGGTGGGATTTTCTTTTAGTTGGTCACAAAGCTTTTAGTGATATGATCAAGGAGTTCTTTTTCCATTAGTCGCTCTGAAGGGGAGGGTTTATACATATATTTTTTAATGGAAGGCTGGGGTGTGTGCTTTGATGTAGGGTATTTGGGAGAGAAAAAAACAAAATGCCAGAATCTTTTGTGGGGTTTGAGATGGAACCTTTCGGTATTTGGGCCTATGTCAATTTCAATGTTTCTCACTAGGTGTCCATTACAAATTCTTTTTGTAATTATTCGTTAGGTCATATTTTGTTAGATTGGAGATTCTTCCACCAGAGGGTGCTCTCTTTTGTGGGCTTGGTTATCCCTTTGTTTTCTTTCATTTTGTCTCAGTAAACGTTGGTCTTTTTATAAAAAGAAAATTCAAACTTTTAAAGGTTTTGAGAGACCTTTGTGCGAGGGATGGTTTTGGATTAAGCTTTTTTGTAATTATCCATTAGGTTTTATTTTGTAAGACTGAGGGCCGTTCTTGTAGGATGCCTCCTTTTGTGGGCTCTTCTTCCTGTAGGCCTGTGTGTGTCATTTTTTTCTCAATGAAAACTTGGTTGTTCAAATAAGAAGCATAGCATGTCTATCATATAGGGAATTTGGGTAGGGAGAAATGGATGGTTTTTGAACCTATATCTATTGGTATCAATGGTGAGTGGGAATTTCTTTTAATTTTCTTCGTTTTCGTTGTCTTTCTTTCATTTTTCTCAATCAAAGTTTGGTTCTTCTTCTTCCCCTTTGCTTTTTTTTTTCTTTCTGAACTATTCTTCCCCTTTGCTTTATTTTACTGCTAATGAATGAAGATTTGGATGGTTTTGGGGTTGGGGTGTTGTAGGCTCTATCCCTGCCAAATTTTTGTTCACTTAAAATATAGTGGATTTTCTTTTCATGCTTCTTTGGAGCTAAAATAGAAGATTTCTTTTAGTCAGATGTGTGTACGCAAATTAAACTCAGAGCACAATAAGATTTTAAGCTTCTATTTGGACCTGTGATGCAGGATTTTTTTCATCTTCACAATTACTGATTACAGATTTATTCCATACGTTGTTGATGTTTTACCGTGCAGTTTCTCTTCTCTAGTTGGACTGCTTGTTCTTCATCACGGACATAAATCTTTTCTTTCCAGTGATTTTAATGTCTTTACCTTTATATATCTATGTTTGCACCACTTTGCACCACTGTGCCCATGTGCCCATGGACAATACTTTTCTTTGGGATTTTAAACGGGTATCGTGTGGGATGTTGCTTTCTGAGCAACTGAGGACTAGGGTAACTATTATTTTCTTTCATCCGTGTCTCTCAACTGTGCCTCATATGATGATATGATCAAAGTTTATGTTTCGAAATTCACCGACAAAAAACTTTATTTGGTTCCTTGAGAACATTTTTTGGAACAGTATTTATCTTTTATGCTAATTATATATTTATGTAATCACTATTTAATATCGACCATTTCTATTCTTCTTCTTCTTCTTCTTCTTCTTTTTGTTATTATTATTCTTGTTTTAAGTATGCAAAGTAAAATAACATATATATTTAAAATGGCTAAGTGGAAGATAAGGGAAGCAAATTTAACTTTACTTTTTTTTTTCCCCTTTTTTCAGAGTGCAGGGTTGGGATCTTTATCGGAAATGGATGATTTGGCAAGTACTTTTGCTAAGGTATGCCTCCATCGACAATTATGCAAATAAAATGGATAAACATCGCTTGAAATTTTTTTTATTGGTGTGATCTACCGACACGCTTTTTTGATTGAATTAAATTACAAAGTTCTTTAAATAGAGAAAAACATCCAGATGATATGCAGCAGTTCTCTTTTCCAAAAATAATGATGCAACAGACATGATTTCAATTTCAACCTTGTTAGCTTTGTACCACGCACCATCATGATATCAGTTACTTTGGTTACTGGATAGTTACAACTACTCTGCTACAGAAAGTAGACTAACTCATAGAATATTAATTACGAGCCTACACTTGCATCAAATAAAATTTATTTAGACAATAATACTTTCATGTGTTTGCATCTGAAGCTCATGTGTTACAATAAACTATCTTGCCTTACGAAAATAATCTAATTTTTATTTTATTTTTAAAAACTTTCACTGTTTATGTACCGGTTTATAGCAATGGCAGTCTAGATCTGAATATTTCTTTAGTTATGATTAGCCCTTGTGTATTTCTTAACACCAATCTTTGGCTGGAAGACACTTAGCAAATCTTTAAGAAAATGTTAGCGGAATTGTTGATATGCCTGGGGGTTGTGGCATGGGGGGTGTTTAGGTGCTTTCAAATGGTATGATTATGGGTTGGCATTGTTGGCTGTTGATTTCTATTCAAATGCTATATTAGGAGCTTCCATGCATTCTTGCCATGCTACTGCCTTATCATTTTGCTAGGCTCAGTTGATTATGCCAAGATTCACTCATATTTATAGACAATAAACTATTTTCAAGAACTTTTGTCGGGGAAGGGATTCCTTGTCTTTTTGCCCGCGAGGTTGTTGTACTGGTGGCTGTTTTGGAATGAAATGTTTTTCATTTCTTATATAAAGAAAAAATGAATACTCACTCATACTGATGCACTTCCATTGATAATCATTGCCCTTGTTTTGTCCGGAAGCCCATTATGTTGCCCTCAACTGCATTCTATCCTGAGTTTATGTTGTATTTTGGAGTCGGTGTCTTAGGTTGTCTGGGATTGGACTATCAGTCTTTGCTTGAGGAGACTGATGAATTCGCCATTCCGTGATAAGGGGAGTGTGTTGTGGCTGACTTGTTGTTTTGCTATCTTGTGGGAAGTGTGTTGAGGGGGAACACTAGAATTTTTAGAGGGTGGAGAGGTCCTTAGAGAGGTTTGGGGGAGGGGGTGAGGTTTAAAGCCTTTTTATAGCGTCTGTTTGTCAAACCTTTTGTAATTACCAACTTAGTATTATTCTTTTGGATTGGAGCTTGTTCTTGTAGGTTGCCAAGGGCTTTTATTTTATTTTTATGTATTTTTTATTTTTTTTTGGGTTTGTATTTTGAATGCTCTTGTATCTTCTTTCATTTCTCTATGAAAGCTTTGTATCCTACCAACAAAAAAAATGGTCTGTATTTTTGGATAAGAAACAGTATACTGTATTTTAATATGAATTTACAATATTCTTACATCCATTGGTTTAGCTGTTCCACCCATCATTGTTTTCTTTCTTTTCTTTCTTTCGTCTTCTTCTTGTGAATGGAAACAATAACTTTCATTGTTGTATCGCTCATTTTATCTTCTTTTGTGCAGTTAAACAAAGTTGTTACTGGACCAAGACATCCAGGAGTCATTGGAGATCGAGGATCTGGTTCTTTTTCTCGAGAAAGTGAGTATTTTTTTTATCAGTGTAATTTCTATATACACATATATATACATATTTATTTATTTGGATAAGAAGCATAAACTTGCATATACATAAAAAGAAGGGAGTAAGTACAAAAGTAGGAGATGAGCTATCCCCCAACTGCCAGAGGATTACAAAAAAGGACTCTCAATTGGCATAAATTTGCAACAAAGTAAAATATAAGAGTCTTTGTAGAGAGAGCACCATATAGGAGAATGCATCCTAATTAGATCCCAAAGAATCTGCCGATCTCTTTCTGTGCTTCTGTCCATGGACAAGTCTTCCTATTTCTTTCAAGTTTCAAATGAAAGATTCCCAACGAGGGAAACATGAATGGAATAGACAGGGGACCCCTTAACCCCCTTTCTTTTCCTTCTCGTTATGGATGTTTTAGGTAGGCATCTCTAAGAGTATTGTTGGTGAAATCCTTGAGCCCTCTTGAGTCATATCTTGGGGTTCTTCAAGGATAGGTATGGGCTAAAGATTAACAGGAGTAAATGTCAGGTTATGAGGCTCAATTGTGATATGGAGAAGCTCTGGAGTTGGGCGGATGTGGTGGGCTGAGATTGGCTCTTTCCTCTCTTTTTACCTTGGTCTCTCTCTTGGAAGTAACCCCCTAGCCATTTCTTTTTGGAATCTTGTGGTGGATAAGAAGACTGGCCGCTTGGAAAAGAAAGCTTTTTCTTCAAAACTGTTTGACTTACTTTGATTCGTTTTGTTTTGAGTGGTATCCCTATTTATTACTTCTCCCTTTTTAGAGCTTTGAGTGCGGTTTATTAGAGTCTTGAGAAGCTTCTGCATAATTTCTTTTGGGAAGGGGTGGAAATTGGGAATTTAAGGATTTGTAACGAAGCGCTGTTAGCCAAATGGCTTTGGCATTTCCCTCTTGGTCCTCATCCTTTTAAATGGTTGTTGAGTGGGGTTAAAGGCACTTGCCGTGACTTATAGAAGGATATTTTTAAGGAACTCCCTTTTTCTCTCATTTGGACCGTTGTGTGGTGGGGGAGGGGAAGAATATGCGGGGAAGAATATGCACTTTTGAGAAGATCAGTAGGTGGGGGATATACCCCTATGCTCTATGTTCCCTCGTCTCTTTCATCTGTATTCCTTTACAAATTGAGTGGTATTTGATTTTTTAGTTTGGTTAGGAGCTCCTTTTCCTTTTTCGTTCAGATTTTGTCATTTTTTATCTGATAGGGAAGCGATGGAGGTTGGCTCTCTTTTGTCCATGCTCGAGGCTTTTGTATTTAAACTTGGGAGAAGTGGTTTTCATGTGTGGAGTCCTAACCCTTCGAAGGGACTCTAATGCAAATCCTTTTTTCTATAGTTTGTTAGATCCTTCTCCCCTTTTTTAGATTTGAGAAAGTTAAATTCTTTATCTGACAAGTTTTTCATGGATGGAAGAGCTAACACAATGGATTTGCTTGTGAGGAAGATGTCCTCGTTAGTTGGTTCGTTTTGTTCGACAGAGGAAGACTTGGACTACATTCTTTGAAGATGTAAATTTGCGGGATGCGTGTGGAATCATTCCTTTTAGATGTTCAACTTCTCGCTAGCTCAGCAAAAGAATACTTGTGATTGATTGGGAATTGGGAGTTCCTCCTTTATCCGCCCTTTCGTGAGAAGAGTAATTTTCTATGGCTTGCCTGGATGTGTGCTATATTGTGGGATCTTCGGGGTGAGCACAATAACCGACGAGGGATGGAGAGGGATCCTAGTGATGATTGGTCCCTCGTTAGGTTTCATGTTTCCCTCTAGGCTTCGATTTCAAAGACCTTTTGTAATTACTCCATGGTCACTATTTTGTATAGCCATAGCCCCTTTCTCTAGTTGTTCTTGTTTTTTTATTTTTTATTTTTATTTTGTGCTCGGTTTTTTGTACGCCATGGTTCACAGTCCACACATTCCCTAGGAAATTTCACTATTAAATTTTTCCTACTTTTCTTGAGGCGAATACTCAACAAAGTAGCAAAAATGGTTGCCACCAAAGGACCACTTGCTTATCTTGGGATGGTGGAGGGATAGGCTGCCTCCATCTTCCGATGACACGATTTTGTACAAGCCTAATGCTTTAACACACTTAAAAAGGACTTTTAGACCTTTACTATTGATGAACCTAACTGAAAAAGTAAGATTCTGTTGGGGCTCTGTTTTTTAGAGGTTGGGTATCTATGATACGTTGAATACCTATAATGAAAGATTGTCTTATAACAAAAAAAATAACCTCACTTGAGTGGGAGTTGTTTTACGTTTTTATCCTTGAGTTCTAAGAAGCATAAGTAAAAGAAATGTAATGCAAATGAGAGTCTTATTTTCTTTCACCATCTTGGTGTTTTATGTGCTGTAAGAAGCATGAGAGCTAATTGGTTTCTTTCATGATTATTTTAATAAATTATGGTGTATGATATTTTTTTTTCCAGTTGATGTGTTGTCTCGTCCTTAAAGTTACAATTTCTTTGTTAGTTCTAATGGTAATTCATCTCTCTTTGTGTTTGTGCCGGTATCATTTTCTTTAGGTTCATCTGCTACTGAATGGGCACAAGATGGAGACTTTTGTAATTGGTTAGAGCAGCATGTATTTGATACAGAATGTGCTCAGGAGGAGAAGAGATGGTCATCCCAACCTCAATCTTCTGTTCGTCTTCCAGATCCGAAACCTTTGTATAGAACATCCTCTTACCCTCAGCAGCAACCTACACAACATCACTTTTCCAGTGAACCAATTCTAGTACCAAAATCTTCTTTCACATCCTTCCCTCCTCCAGGAAGTAGGTCTCAACATGGTTCACCTCGTCACCTGAATCTTCCCTCTCTTGCGGATGGAAGTCAGTTACCCTTCTCTGCACCAAACATCACTTCTTTATCCAAGTCTAATCTGCAGTTAGCTGGTATGCATCATGGCTTGCATTATGGAGGCAACATGCACCAGTTCACCACTCCCGGCCTTTCTTTTAGTAGCAGGCCTCAAAATCAGTGGATTAACAACGCTGGTCTATTACATGGGGACCACTCAAATCTCTTTAACAGTATATTGCAACAGCAACTATCTCATCAAAATGGCCTTCTGTCCCCTCAGTTACTGTCAGCTCATCAGCAGCTGCAACAACACAGGCTGCATCATCCAGTTCAACCTTCTTTGGCGCATTTTGCAGCTCTTCAGTCTCAGCTCTATAATGCCCATTCACCATCCTCACACAGAGCAATGCTCGGATTGACTGATGTGAGGGATCAGAAACCTAAGTCGCAGAGGGGGAAACATAACATGCGTTCTTCTCAGCAAGGTTCTGAAACCGGTAGTCAAAAGAGTGATAGTGGATCCATCCAGTTCAGATCTAAGCATATGACAGCTGATGAGATTGAAAGTATCCTGAAGATGCAGCATGCTGCCACCCACAGCAATGATCCTTATATAGATGACTACTATCACCAGGCTCGTGTTGCCAAAAAAGCTGCTGGTTCAAGATTGAAAAATACATTTTGTCCGTCTCGATTAAGAGAGCTTCCATCGCGATCTCGTAGTGGTTCAGATCAGCATTCTCATTCCACACCTGATTCATTGGGAAAAATACCCCTTGCTTCTATTCGTAGACCTCGGCCCCTGCTTGAAGTTGATCCTCCATTGTCAGGTTCATGTGATGGTAGTTCTGAACAGACTATATCTGAGAGGCCTCTGGAGCAGGAACCGATGCTTGCTGCAAGAATCACCATTGAAGATGGTCTCTGTCTTCTCCTTGATATAGATGATATTGATCGGCTTTTACAACATAATAAACCACAAGATGGAGGAGTTCAGCTTAGACGAAGGCGGCAGATGCTGCTGGAAGGTTTGGCAGCATCACTTCAGCTTGTTGACCCACTTGGAAAAAGTAGCCATGGTGTTGGGCCATCTCCAAAAGATGATATTGTGTTCTTGCGTTTGGTCTCTCTTCCCAAAGGCCGAAAGCTTCTTTCTAAATTTCTGAAGCTGCTTTTCCCTGGTAGCGAGCTTGCACGAATTGTCTGTATGGCTATTTTCCGTCACTTAAGGTTCTTGTTTGGTGGACTTCCATCGGATCCTGGAGCAGCTGAGACCACATCTAATCTTTCCAAGACTGTTTCTGCCTGTGTTAATGGTATGGACCTTCGTGCACTTAGTGCTTGTCTTGTTGCTGTTGTCTGTTCCTCAGAGCAGCCACCACTTCGCCCCCTTGGAAGTTCTGCTGGAGATGGGGCCTCTATTGTTCTGAAGTCCATTCTTGAAAGGGCTACTGAACTATTAACCGATCCTCATGCTGCAAATAACTGTAGCATGCCTAACCGTGCGCTCTGGCAGGCCTCCTTTGATGAATTCTTCAGTCTCCTTACCAAGTACTGTGTGAGTAAATATGAGACTATAGTGCAGTCATTATTTTCACAGACGCCATCGAGCACTGATGTTATAGGGTCAGAGGCAGCCAGAGCCATCAGCCGTGAAATGCCTGTGGAGCTTCTTCGTGCTAGTCTTCCCCACACAAATGAACCCCAAAGGAAGCTTTTAATGGATTTTGCCCAGCGTTCCATGCCAGTTTCTGGATTCAGTGCCCATGGTGGAAGTAGTGGGCAAATGAATTCAGAATCAGTTATGGGTTAGAAGAAAAACATGATTAAGTTCCAGTTAAACCATGTTACTACCAAGACGGTTATTTTCTGCATCACTTGCTTCCTTCAGGAGGTGAACGCTCTCGGGGTTCGAGGAGGCAGGACGCGATGATCGGTGAGTAGCATGGCCATATCACGTCACAGGAGTCTGTTTGAGGGGCTTCTACTTTATCCATTTCAGCGTTTTCTTTTTAATATTTCTTTGAAAAAAAAAAGTTCATCGAAAAATGCTTATTCTGTTTAATAATAGTCATATGCATAAATGTGTATTATCAAAATTCTTAATGGGGTTGTGACGGGAGCTTTATTTTGGTGCTCTGTCTTTAACTTGAGGCTGAAAAGTCAAGAAAGTAGGTTGTAGAGGGCAGCAGTCATTCTAAAACTTTCAGAAATCTTCTCTTTTCCAGACTCCATTTCTTTTTTTTTTTTTTTTTTTTTTTGAAATTTTTGAAATGTATGTTTGTTCAAAGTTTCTCAAGACCATTCTTTCAATGGTCTCTCGCAACTGGATTAGAAGAAGTATATGATGTCTCTTTACTTGGAAGTAACATTCTAGCTCTCCCTGGCTTTACATGAATGGGCTGGGCTTTAGGAAGATATTCTTAGTCAACTGATAGTTGGGCTGTGGGTTTTACTCTTAAATTCAAATGTAGAGGCACCATTTGGCCCAACTTCTATCCCTTCCCCCAAATGTGTTTATTTCTTTTACAATGTTTCTTTCTTGCTGTCAAATACTACAAAACATGAAATGCAGATTCTCATTTCAGAGATTAATTTCTTTATTGCCAAATGCCCCGACCCCAGATTGCATGCTCGTGTCTTGATATATATTTCTTTTGCCCTATAACTTGGGGTTATCATGTAAAATACACGCACGAAACGAACTCTTGTTTTCTTTTTGCATTTATTTTTTTGGTTAATTTCCATTCAACAATATAAGAATGTTAGTAGAATGAGTGTGCAAATGAGAAGTCTTTGATTCATTGAATTGATTGCTTGTTTGATGAAGTTGGGAGGCATACAGTTTGAAATTGGAATTGGGTAAGTGGTTTGTTTATTACAGTTTGTGATATGGAGACATTGATCGAATTCTTCTTGTCTGTCTCCTTTGTAGGAATCTCTGCAGAGATTTCTTAATGGAGAAACCTGCATTCCCATTCCCATTCCAACTCTTTGGCATTTGCATACTCAACCATTCTGGGTTGTTCCGTCTCGCGTTGCTACTCCTCTCTCGACTTCCGACCCATAATATGGCTCTTGCCTGTTAACATTGTAACAAAAAACAACCATTTATTTAATCTCTCAAAATGTTGAATCTTTCATTTATTCTTCATATAGATCATTACATCATGTTGTAGAAGTTAAAATACATAACGGAGATATGACTCCTTTTTTACAAAGATTAGGTTCAAAAAACTGTTTCATTATTGTAAGGATTATGCAATACGTCATATTCAAATTCAAATGAACTATATATGTAATCAAACTTTTCTCCATCAGTTTTATTCTCATTTTGTTGGTTGCATAAAGAAAAAAAAAATAGTAAAGAACAATAACCAACCTGAAGTTCAGTCAAGTCACAGAGGGAAAGTGTTCCATTATAGAAAACCATGATCTGCTGATGATGATTCAAAGTAAATGGCATAGCCATCCTACATTCATAAACACAAAATCCAAATTCCACTTTCCATGAATGATTAAACAAACAAGAAAATCAAGAAGAAGAAGAAGAAGAAGAAGAAGAAGAAGAAGAAGAAGAAGAAGAAGAAGAAGAAGAAATCTAAAAAAGAAAGAAAAAGAGCCCAATGGCCATTAAATTATTATCTCTCACATTGGAGTTGCAGAGAATTGGAAGGTTGGTTCTGAAGCAGAAGAAGTTGGCCATAAACCAAGCTCCAAACTGAACTCCCTTCCCATTTGTCAATCTCCAATACAATTCCTTTAGCTTTAGGTTTTGTTTTATGAATGAAACTCAAATGAGACCATTTTATATAGACATAAGAGGATGTTTTAGGCAAGAAGAAAAGAAGCTGCCTAATTTAGGCCTAATGTATAATTCACAATGAAATAATAAATGAGGGAATAAGAAACTCTTAAATTGTCAAAAATATCTACACGTTTATGTTCTAAGCAAATGGGCATGTGCAAAATGAGAATTTGAAAAAAACATGCTTAAAAATTAAAAAAAAATTGGTATCATATGCTAAAATTGTTGATTTTTCCTTCCTTTCTCTAAGTTCCAGCTCTTTTTACCAAAAATGGTATGGCAATGGGTAAAGGCATTAGGTTTGATTGGAGGTTTTGAAGGGGTTTGTGGAAATTGGTCACATGTGAATTGAAAATGAAAGGAGGGATTTATTTATTTATTATTATTATTATTATTATTTTTTTTTCGGTGAAATTGGTATTAGGAAATGGGAAGTTCCTCACTTTATGAGAAGTTGGAATTTGTTGGAATTGTTTTTTTGCTTTGCTTTTTTGGTGTAAAACTCCAATTCCCTTCTTTAGGGACTATCTTTGTGGCTATTTTTCACCCAAATCACTTCTTTTCTTTCTTTTTAGTAATAAATGCTCACTATTCTTACAAAAATATCTCTTTTTTCTTCTTCTTCTAAATGTCAAAATTTAACACACCACCAAAAAAAAAAAAAAAAAAAAAAACTTGTTTTTAACTTGAATATTGGAGAGCGATATTTTGCTTGAGTGCTTATTTGTTTTATGCATCCTATTATTGCATTTAAAACAAATGTTGAAAGTTTTTGTTTATTTTTCTTATTTTAATTGATTAATTAATATAACAAAAATTAAATAATATTGATATTAATTTAAGAGAATTTTTAAAAATAGAAAAATAAGAGAAACTATTTACACAAAATAACAAAAATTTTAAATAGTTGTGATAGACGCTGATAAAAGTCTATCAGAGTATATTAGTGATAGAAATTATAGAAGTCTATTAATGTCTATCATTATTTTTTTTTTGCTATTTTCTGTGAATAGTTTGTCATTTTTCTATTCGTAAAAATTTCTTATTAATTTATTATCTTACCTTAAATTAATTAAATATAATTCAAACATATGTTTAATATTAATATTCATACCCACCAAATAATATTCATGATTCAATAAGATCATAAGAATAAGAAAATAGTTGAAAAATCGATCAACAAGTCAGTAAAAATGCATGTTCACTCGACCCAGAAGTTTGAGATTCAAATTATTCATAATGATAGTAATAATAAAAAATAATAATCAAGGCACATAAATGAAAACAAGCAATTTTGAAGTTCCGAACTTAACATATGTCCTAATAATCTAATCCAAACAAATGTTGAACAAATCCATAAAATATGTGGGTAAATTTCAACAAGGAAGTTTAAAATTATTATTTCTCTCTCTCTCACTCTATTTAAAACTTATTTTACCATTAAACTTTCAATTTAATTTCACTTGAGGCTCTAGAACTTTCAAATATTTTATTTTAACTACTAAACTTTAAAGTATTTTGTATTATTCAATAGATTTAGAGGCAGTTGAAAGTATAGCAAGCAAACATAACATAATATAAAAGAATTTGTAAATATAACACAATTTACATTCAGCTAAAAAAATGTTCAAAACACTCAATCGAAGTGTATCAGTGACAGACTTCTATCACTGGTAGTTTTTGCTATCGCTGATAGAAGTCTATAAGTTATAGACTCATATTAGTAGTAACATATTAGTACCTAATTATATTGTAACATTTTCAGGTTAAAAAAAAAGGAAACTAAAATATTCAAAACTAAAGTTCGTGCTGATAACGAGCATCCTAAAGTTCGTATTGATAAATGATATAATTTCAATTATCATTGATAGACTTCTATTAATGATTAGAGGTTAGAAGGATTCACAATAATAAACAGAACAATGATCAACGAGAAGAAGGATTGAAACATATCACTAAAAACATATCAATTAAGTCTATCACTAAAATCCAAAACTCAAATCCAAATGCCAAGAAGAATCAATAAAAAAAAAAAAAAAAACGAGAAGAAGAATTCAACCACTGTGACAAATTAAAAAAAAAATCAAAATTAAGAAAAATTAAAATCTAAATCTAAATCAAGAATCTCAACGGGAGAGGCGCATATACAATCTTATAAAAACATGAAAATATAAAAAGAAGTGTTAGGTTATTATTGCTTGTGACATGATATGAACACACATGATAAAAATGATAGCAAATAATTAAAAAAAAAAAATATTTCGTAAGAATAAAATATTGAGTTAAACAAAGTTTCAAAATTTTAAAAATTTAGAAGTCGCGTACATAAATAAATTAAAAAATTTTGAATTAAAATCAAGTGAATTATATATATAAGAAGACGTGATTGGCACACAATGGTAGAATAGAAATAAAGATAAAATAAACTACGGAATTGGAGAAAATGGTTATATTTGCAATTCCTTTTAAAATATTGCTATATATCTAATTATAAACCTTTAAGTACTACCATTAGAATTACCTAAATTTATATTAAACACCATCATCATCAGTGTCCTAATTTCTTCTTTACTCATTTAACAAAGATCTATATTGCTCATATAAAAACCAACTACATTAATCACTAATTATTATTCTAAATGCTATTATGAATATCTTAAATTACATTTAAATATTCTTAATATTAGATATCTATAATCTTCATATGTTGTAATCCCTCTCATTAACATGCAATTATTATCTTGAGTTACAAAAGTTGAATTATGTAGATCTTGTAACTTACACTATTTCAAATTTTATAAATAGTGTTGTGTGGAGCTTTTCGAAGAGATATCTCAATCATAATACCATTTGTTTTCTCTACTTTTCTTCCCTTCATCTCTTTTGTGTTCTTATGTTAGTTCTTCTCATTGTTCTTATTTGCTCTTATTTTATAACACGTTATCAGCACGAGTATCTACCACTTTGAAGATTTTGTAGAGATTGGATTCGATTCATTAGAATATCAAGAACGCTAAAGACCCGCTAGAATTTTCTCCATAATTTTTAAGGTATTTAGAATTTCGTTCAAATACGGTGAGTATTTTGATTTTGGGGATTTGGTCTTGTTTGAGTTTAGAGGAAACAAAATTATACATATGTGTTTGATGTATTCATCATTGATTTTCTCACCACTATCATTCATCTTTATTCTATTAAAATTAAAGTCCAAAAGAAGGTGAGTATTTTAAATTTTCATAATGCAATATATGTAGATTGTGAAATTGAATTGCAAATTTAACGTTAATTAGGATTTTGCATTAAGTTTAATTTCTAGAATTTTATGTACTTTTATGAGTTTTTTAAATTTGTTGTTAATGAGATTTGAAATTATAAAAATCGGACTAAGTACTCATGGTAGAGATTATGATTGTATGGAAAATAACTTTTGAATTATGTGATGCATACTAATAGAAGAAGCAAGATTAATCTTTTTTTTAAGTTCTTATTTGTGTGGAAAAAGACAAAATTATATGAAAAGTGTCTATTTGTGTGGTCGTGGTTCGTGCATGTGCAAACACAAGCAAGTAATCAATTGAATTATAAAAAAATGACAGTGTTTATTCTTGATTCGGTGTTTAATACGCATGAAGAAACTTTTAGTAAAGGAAAATTGATATGGTTAATCAAGACACATCTTGAGTTTAAATTCCTTTAATTTAAATTGTCTTCAATTTCTTAAGACTACCAAATTGTATATTGTGATATATGTTTAAAATTGTTTGATACTTTGCATAAAATATGTCATTTAGAATAAAGTTGTAAATTATGGTCTTATTTTAAATTCAATCGAGATGTTTTCTAATTAGTTTATATTTTCCATATATTTGAAGAGGAAAATTGAATTAGGATGTGTTTTATCTTTCATATTTCTAATCGTTGAAAGTTTTCTAATAGGGATTATTATGATTCTCTCCTACACATATTATATTTTATATGTTAAGATTACCTTCTAATAATATTATCTTTTATTTTTCAAATATCAGAATAAATATCCAAGTCTATCTTTAATGTTATTTTGAAATGTTTAAGATTTAAAATATTAAAGATTATTCCTTAAGTGAATTAGTTTTTATAAGATGAAAAATAAACCTTAATAATCACTTAGATTCATTAATCTATTAATTAATCTTTAAAAGATTAATGAATTAGAAATAAAAATTTGACTATAAGAGAACTCTTATCTAAGGATGGTTTTGGCTAGGTTGAGGTATTTAAGCTGACCATGAGGGAACACCTCTACCTGGAAACTAACTGATAGTTGAATTAGTCAATTTTTTGTTTGCTTATTGAAATTTATTGGATTGTTGAATATTTAAATGAATATTTAAATTATTCTTACGTGGATTTTGTAGACTTTAAAAATTTATATATAGTGATTATATATATTTGGTTGAATTCTCTCATGGTAAAATTTGAAAGTTATGCATAATAGTTCATTACTCTTCCTAAAGCTAATTTTGATTCAATGTACCTGAAGTTGCATAAATCAAAATGAGAATACGATGTATGCAAAATAATGAATTTCGACATTTGATATCATTCCTTGATGTAAACGTTGCAATATTTAATAATCGTAACTGAAATCATCTTATTAGAGGAGGAAGTAATTATTCTATTAAAATCACACATATTTATATGAGAATTTCATATTTCAAATGTGATGCAAAAGAGACAATAATCTTGTACCTGTTGTACATTAAGAGTCTTTTTGAAAAATTAAAATCCTTAATAATGAAAGGAAAACGATGCGTGGTAGCAAACTTTGAAAATTTATTTGAATCTCTCGAAGAGATCATAACTTATCATTTTAATCCCTAAATATGATATTATTTGGATGAGTTTTTAAAATCTCCTGAAAAGATGATTATTTGATCCATTTGTATATAAGATATTTGGATTTCTTTTGAATCTCTTGAAAAGAAAAAGGATAATTAATATTTATGTTTTGCATAAAGCACATCTACGCATATTATACTTAAAAATAGACAATATGCTATTATGTTCTCTAAAATTCAAATGGTTGAAGCGAAAAATTAAATATGATATATATTAAGTCCAGACTTGATTAAAGATTTTGGAAAAGAAAATATTATTTTGCCCCGAGGAGCAAAATTTACAATTGATATACTTAATTCTCTTGTAAATCAAAGAGAAGTTTAATAAATTTGGAAGGTATATGTTGTAATAGATATCACCTAGAGAAATTGATTATGAGAATAATATATGGTATTTATATACTATATCTATTGTCTCGTGTGGGAAAATGCATATAGAATAGTCGTATGCTTGTCTTTCTAAATTGTATTACACACATATTCGTGTAATTGAAATATATGCAACAATGAACCTGAAGTTTATTGATCTAAATATATTTTTATTTGACATGATATGTCATTTTGAGTCAATAGTGAAAATAATTATTGGAAAGATACATTGATATCTACTGAAGAACTGAAAGATTCTTCCATTTAATAAATTGTCATGTCTAGCTTTGTTCTCAAGAGATCAATTATCAAACTATCGCTAGCTAAAATTGAAATTGAACCTCTCAAGTGAACCATTTAAATATTTTATGGTTCTTGTTGGCGCATCCAGTTGATGGTCACATATATGTTTATTATCATTCAAAACCTTACATCTGCAAGGTTAGTTGCTCAAATAGTTAAGAGTACAATCTCATGATTTTGAAATCACAAATTTTATTTTAATAATGCTAGTGAATTTGCATCCCAACATTTGATAATTGATTGGGATAAGTGTAACATCATGTAGCTTATATTCAAATAGCAATGTTTCTAAATCTGTATGAGATCACATTGTTGTGTATGCTCTAAGCCAATGGCTTATGAGCTTATGAACAGAAGCCAAATATATTTCATGTGTGTAAATGTGCCGTAAATATTTAAATTGTTACACAACAACAATTAAAATGATGAAACAATTAAAATGAGTCCTCAAAATAGGTTGTAAATCTATGTTGAAATTGATTTCACATCAATTAATAAATACTTTGAGCCCCAGACGGGTGGTGTATTTACTACACAATTTGCTATTTGTCATTAATGAAACAAATTTTCTAACATTAGGGGGAGAAATTAAGAAGAAGTTGGAAAAATAAATTGAATGAAATGCATAAGTATTGTCTCATTTTGATCATTATACAGATCAATTTAAACTAGAAGTTCAAAAGATAAATTCATTTGTAAAATATTACAAATCAAATGCTAAATGTATTTATAGAGCATTTACAGTTGCAAAAAAGGTGACTAAATTATATATACTGGTTGCAAAACTAAAAAAAAGTGATATCCCAATGCAAGAAGTTGTCACTACTAATAAGTCTGCACCATGTCAAAGCATGGTAGACAAATGAGTTCCTAAGATAAAGATCCTCGAAAAATAGTCAATAATCGAAATGTCTCAGTTAAGAATATGGATATTCCAGAAGAAATCCAGAATATGAGTACTATGGATATTCCAGGAGAAATCCAGAATATGAGTACTCATAAGAATCTTGAAATAAATGAGGATAATAAAGAGATCTCGATAATCATATGTCATGACAGGAAAAGGATGAAACCATGCTTATATAAGTTGAGAACATTTTTCTGCATACAATATTGCTCACGATATTATTTATGAAAATGAGTATTATGTACTTAGATATATTGAAAAATGTCGACATAGAAGAGGTTGACTTATGTGGAAAGAAACAATCCAATAGAAATAAACTCATTTTTCAAATCGTGAGGACTAGTAGTCCAGACTTCAGATAATGTCAAAAATGTGGGATACAAGTGAGTATTTGTAAGAAAAACAAATATAGTGAAATCACATGAGACTGATTTCATAATAATTCTCGCAATGAATTGGTATTGACTATGATAGAACATATCCTCTAATGTTGGATATACAATACCATAAGATATCTAATTTATTTGACTGTGTATGAAAAGTTTAATATACATCTTATGGATGCAGTCATACCACATTTAATGAATCTCTTAATAATGATAATCCCCGAAGGATTAAAGGTACCAAAATCATATGATTCAAATATTAGAGAATTATATTTATCATAGAGATTTTTATAAAAAAAACACTTTTGACGAATGTGATATAGTGATCATTTTATTAAAGATTTGTTGAAATAAGGGTATAAAATAACTCTGTTTGTCAATATGATATTATAAAGAAATCATATTTAAGATTTACTATATAAGTATATGTTGATGATCTGAATATATAATGGAAACTCTTGACGAGATTTCAAAGGCAATAAAGTTTCTTAAAAAAGAAATTGAGATGAAAGTTCCAGTAAACAAAGTTTTGTCTTAGCTTGCAAATAAAACATAAAGCACGCAGATGTGATTACATCAATTTATACAAAAAAGATCTTATATGAACTAGCTACAAGATTGAACACTCTTGTGGCGGTTCATTCATTTGATGTGGAAAGATATACCATTCGATTTCAAGAAGATAATGAAAAATTAGGGTGCTGAAGAACCATAATTTTGAGAAATAATTGCACTTATATATCCTTACTGGTTATACACTACATGTTGTAGTATTGTAGTAATTTGTTACATAGATATAATATTTCTCTAAAAGAAAGATATTGAAGTATAGTTAAATATATGTTAGATTTTATTTGAGAATTAGCTTACACGAATTTATTTTATTCTAATAAATCTAGTTATGATCTAGTTGATTGTGAAGATGCAGGTTATTTATCTAACCCATGCGAGCTAGATCTTAAACAAGTTACTCAATACATGGATAAATTTTTTTATATTATGGTACTCTATGGAGCAAATTATAACAACTACTAAAATCCTGATGATTCATGAGGCTAGCCAAAAATGTTATTATATGAAGATAACACTATAGATGGAGTTCTACATTCATGATCTTGAAGAAAATGGTGACATCATTATTCAACAAATTTCTTCAGAAGACAACTTGGAAGACTTATTGACAAATGTGTTACCTACAATAATATTTGAGAAGTTAACACAATATTTGCATGTGACGATCAAAAGTTATGAAGTGATGTTTTCATGAGGGGAGTAAATGTTGGGTTATTTCACATATGAGTGAAAGCCCAATAAGACCCAAAAGTTGGGCTTTGTAGGTTTTATTTTAAACCTCACAGCCGCCAGTCAATTAAGAAGGCACCCAGACCGAGAAAAGAAAAACGGCAATTTTTTTGAAGAAGATCTATTCCGACCAGCAATCTGTTTCAGCCATTTGGGGATCAATCCGTGGTCCGATCGAGCTGAAATTTTGACAGCGTGTTCTTGAAACAAGGGTCTTCAATCTGGACGGTGGAGATTTAGTTTGGAGCTATCTACAATCAGATTCCAGTAGATAGTTGTTTGACTGTCATAGCGAGATCTTTCTTATTTACTCTTCATTATTCTTGCCGTTTTTTTGCCAAGATTCTAAGTCTTGATATATAATATATATATATATATATATATATATATATATATATATATATTGTGTATGCCTCTAGTTGTGACTAGGGAGAACTCGTTTGTACCCATTATTGATTATAGTGGAGTTTTTGACTTCGGTCCGTGGTTTTTTACTCCTCATATCGAGGAAGTTTTTCCGCGTTAAAATTGCTTGTGTCCATTGCTTGATAATTATTATTATTTCTAGTTGATTAATATCCTATTAAGTTTGCACAAGAGGGGATAATTGATCCGCATTAAATAGTGTTTATCCCAACAGTAAATATGATGCACTCTTTTTTCCTTTACTATGGTCTTATCCCACTGGGTTTTTCTAGCAAGGTTTTTAATGAGGTTGTTATTAAAATATATGAATAATGTAATCTTTTTCCTTCACTAGACTTTTATCCCACTAAGTTTTTTCTAGTAAGGTTTTAACAAGACATATATTCTATATACAATGGACATCTAAAGGGGGAGTATTATGAATATCTTAAATTACACTTGAATATTCTTAATATTAGATGTCCATAACCTTCATATGTTACAAATCCCTCTCATTAACACCCAATTATTCTCATGAGTTACAAAAGTTGAATTATGTAGATCTTGCAACTTACACTATTTCAAATCCTATAAATAGTGTTGTATGGAGCTTTTGGAAGAGATATCTCAATCATAATACCATTTGTTTTCTCTACTCTTCTTATCTTCATCTCTTTTGTGTTCTTATGTTAGTTATTCTTATTGTTCTTATTTGCTCTTGTTTTATAACGAATGCTATGTTTTTTTTAGGAATTTTTTAAAAGGAAAATTAAATGCTAGTTCTTCACACAGACGTCTAACCATTAAATAAATGAACAAAATGCATATCACCTTAAGTTTTTATTAAATAGATTCATGAAAAAGCTAGCAAAGGTTCAAACATTTTTTAAAAAATAAATTAAAAGTTAAAGTGCTATTTCAAACTTTTTTTTTTTCAATTGGCATAAAATCACTATAAAATTGTTATCAATTAATATGGTTTGCAAAAGGGTAAACGACAAAAACCATTCCTAAAGTATGGTAGTAGTTATAATTACACCCTTAAATTTTCAATTTTAAAAATTTAACCCTTAAACTTATATGAGTGTTAAAATTAGATCAAACTGGACTTTCAAACTTACATAATTGTATAAATTGTAACATTTGTATAAGTTTGAGGGTTCAAATTTTCTCATTTGTGGGTTCAATTTCTACAATTATTGTAAGCATGAGGATCTAATTTTAACACTAGTAGAAGTTTAGAGGCCTAATTTTTATAATTGAAATTTTGAGAGTTCAATTACAACTACCATCATACTTCACGGTGGTTTTTACAATTTGCCCAAAAAGAAAAGAGAAAAAAAAAGGTTGGGTTTGTGGAGTGAAGAACAAGAATGTGTGAACATTGAATTGAGCATGTGGGTTTGTAGGACTCTCACATGGCACGTGCGAATTGTTCTTTATTGGGAAAACACTCCTTCCACCCACTCATGTGCCACCACGTGGAATATTCACAATTTCGAAAATATAAAAGTAATATTCGTACTATACCGTGTAACGTTTGCCTGATTTTTCAGCTTGCTCAAACCTAATCAAATAACTCTGTTGGTAACAATTCGACTAAAGTTTATCATTTTAAAAGTTAATGGTTAGATTCTTTATTATTATATTTGTTGAATTAAAAAAAAGAAGAAGAAGACAAATTTATCGATAGTGATTGAGTGCAGTTAGAGATGTATATTCTCTTGTAATTTAATGTACAAAATATTTAAAATCGAAATGGAAATATGCTCAAATTAATTTGAGAAAAATACCTATATGAGATTATAGTTAAGTGGGTAGACACTAATTATCATTTCAAAGATTGAATCTCTTATTTCGTAATTATTGTTGAACTAAAAAAAATTCAATTGAAAAAACATAGGGTTTAAATAAAACTATGAAATCATTCAAATTTAACCATACAATCAAGTGGGCAAAATTGTCCACAAATTTAACCAAAAAAAAAAAAAAGAACCTAAATTGAAATATTCCCTAACTCAACTTGTTAAAGCATTCAGATAGAATATTTTGTTTATGGAATATTAATGAAAAACGCACCTCTTCTAGAATTTAGGTACTAGTTAAACTCAAAATAATAATAATAATAATAATAATAATAATAATAATAAAGAAAATTATTATAAATAGAAAAAATATCAAACTATTTACAAATATAGAAAAATTTCACTATCTATTAGTGATAGTGATAGAAGTCTATTACGATCTATTGCTCAAGCGATAGAATTCTATCGCGGTTTATCATATTGATAGACAATAAATTTTTTCTATATTTATAAATAGTTTGACTCATTTTTCTATATTTGAAAACAACCTTAAGAAGAAGAAGAAGGAAAATTATTATAAACAGAAAAAATATCAAACTATTTACAAATATAGAAAAATTTCACTATCTATCAGTGATATACTTCTATCGCTTGAGCGATAGAATTTTATTGCGATCTATTGCTCAAGCGATAGAATTCTATCGCGGTCTATCGCTGATAGACAATAAATTTTTTCTATATTTGTAAATAGTTTGATTCATTTTTCTATATTTGAAAACAACCTAATAATAATAATAATAATAATAATAATAATAATTCATTATCTTGTTTGAATTATAACAATTTTTATAGGAAAACAAACATTTGATGTGACCAAAAATTTGAAAGAGTTAATAAATAAAAGTTTAATTACAAATTTGGTCTCTATAATTTGATTTTTTTTTTTAAAATTTAGTCCTTACAATTTATAAAACCTCATAAATAGTTTAATAAATCTGGTAAAAAAAAGAGCAAAATTTTAAAATGTCTAGTGATTGATTCAAATCTCAACATATTCTTAATTTGGCAATTTGATAACTTTGGTATATAATCAATCTGTTTAAACATCCAATGATTTATTAGTTTAACGAACCAAAAATCAAGGTTTCCTCTATTACTTTTTAGAAAGAAAAAAAAAATTCATTTTCAAGATATCGATTTTACCAAAACAAGTGTATACTTTTATTTTTCTAAAACAAATATTTAATATATTCTTAAAAGAGATTGTTAATATATACTTTAATATATTAACCTATGTTCTAGTTTAATAGATTAAACAAGGTTTCTTCTTTTCTTTAATTTTTTTTAATATTTCAAATAACTTAATTATATCTATAATCTATATAGATTCAATCAAACAATAGCTTAAAAGTACTAGAACTATAAATACAATTTATTAAAAACGTGAAGTCTAATCCTCTGTTTGGATCTAAGAAAATTGAACAAATGATTTTAAATTCGAGAAATGATTTTAAATTAATTACTTTATTTGGAACGAGAAATATTTGAAATGAATGTATTTAAAAATTTTGTGTTTGAATGGTAACTGAAAATGAAAAGAAAGTTAAGAATTTACTAATATAGAGTTTTAACTTGATGTGTTAATTGAAAATTAGAATATGATAAGGTTAATTAAGTCATTTACTTTTAAATCCTATGAAATCTTGCAAAATCTGAATATTTTGGTCAGAAAAGTTTTTTTTTTTTTTTTTTTAAAGTAAAAATAGGATTTGAAATCACTTCGAATTTTAAAATTATTCACTTTCCTACATTAAGAAACCAATAGAATTCATTTGAAATCTATTATGAATTGAAATCTCTCAAAATCATGAAGTTCCAAACAAACCTTAAAATCCTATAATTTCAATTGTGTAGATACTAATTGTATAGGCCTGGGTCTAGGATTCGACAACTGATGGCCCCGACATTCCCCTGCGTTCCCTGCGACTCGACTACGTCATCCTTGCCTGTCTTGAATGCTTTTAAGAATGAAAGTTGTCCCCACAAACCAACACGAGTCCTTTCAACATGTTTTGTCTTCACTCACATGCATCTTAGGAAAAAATCCTAGGAAGTCACCCGACATAGGATTGCTCCAAGTCAAGAACAAAGGTCGAATAAATCAACATCAACAACTAAGCAAATGCAAGAAAAAGGCTATTAATTTCAATTGCATATTTGATGATTTAAGCACATGATAGAAGAAATAAACGTTGGCGTTCACAAAGTAAAATGAAAGGTCACTCTCTGAAGAAAACACTTCCCCAAAGCAAACTAGACAAAGTGATTTAATTAATTGATGGTTGCTAAGTGGTTGAGGAGTTGATGGATGCAACTTTCTTATAAATTTATATATATTTTTTGCAAGAAAAATGTGGGATTTCCATTTTGGGAAAAGCTATGGATTTATTTTTTTAGATATAGGTGAAAGGGTGGGTACTCTCTTCTATGGCCTTCTCATTCATAGCTACCACTCAATTACTTATAATTTCATTTTGACTTTTATATATATTTAGATATGTTTGAGAGTAAATTTAACGGTTATGAAAATACTTTTAAGGGACAGTTGCAAATATAATAATTAGATTCAAAATATTAATATATATAGCAACATTTTTAAAAAATTGCAAATATAGCAAATTTTATTACTGATAGACTTTACTATATTTACAATATTTAAAAATGTTGCTATATATTTGGTTATTATCTCTAAAATTGCTACTCATTATAATTACCCTATTTTTAAAGGGTCAAAAGTATCTTATATATAAGATATTTTTGGAGAAAAATATTGAATTTTACTCATGAAGATGTTGAATTGTATTGATTTTTTCTATAAGCTTTCAATTTCATCAAATTGTATCTTAAACTTAAGAAAGTGTTGTAATTTTAACGTAGAAATTTTTTCCTTTCTAATAAAATTTGCTTGAAACATCATTTACAAGAGTATTCTCACATGCCTTTAATGAATTATAGAGCATGTGTCAAAGTATAAAGTTGATATGATTTTTTTAAAATAAAACATTATTGGAGTTAGATTTTTATTTTAGTTTGTGAGGGTTAATTTGTGCATTAATCATAAAAGAATTATGAAAAACTTAAAATTATTTTAAATTAATGAATTTATCAAGATTTTTACAATATTAATATTAATATTTTTTTTTCTTTTTCTCTGGCATGGGTCCTTTTATTCTAATAGTAAATATTGAGATGGGTTTTTAAATTAGGGAGTGTTTAGTAACTTGTGGGGAGTTAAGTTGGGTGGGCAAAAAAAGCCCACTCAGTGTTTGGCCCAGTGATAAAATAAAAACGTTGGTTTTAATTACTCTCCTCATTACTCTTATCTGTCGTTTCTCTCTCTCACTCACCCCATCTTCATATTGCTCCCATTCTTATCTCTTTCATCTTCTCTCTTCATCATTCACCTGATTTATTCTTTTTGTCTCCTCTGTTTCTCTTCTTCAGATTTTCTCTTCTTTACTCGATCGTATGAGTCTTTTCTTGTTGAATCACTCTTTGCTCTTCTCTGTATATTTTTCTAGGGTTATTTTTGTAGAATCAGTATGTCAATCTTAGATGGGTGAATAGAGTTTCTACAAACTAATTAAAACTTTTTACTAATGTGGGCCCAATGTATCACTTATCTATTGCTCCACTTGTCATCCTCTAGTAGGTCCACTTTAATGATTTTACCTCCATGTTATTGACATTGGTATTTTTTCGTTAAGCTTGTTTTGGCGATATTTTTTTCGTTTGAGCTCCAATTTAAGCGATTCAAATTGCGTTTGAATCGTTATTTCAGGCTCTACATAATGAACACTTCAAAACACTAAAATTATTAGTGAATAAAAGTAGGTTTGTTATCATCAAAATATTAAATAAATAATTAATTAAAATTAATTAACTTGAGATTAAAGGCCAAGAAACCAACAATCTCCCCCCTTTTGATAATGACAAACTACTCAAGAAAAATGAAATTCAAAGAGATGTATGATGCAAAATATAAACTTAAGTCATACTCCATTCAATAGCAACAAAAATATTCAATAATAACATGCTTTCATTTTTCTTATTACCTCTCCCCCTTTTGGAATCAATCAAAAAGAACAATTAAGAAAAATAAACAATGACATGAAAGGTTTTCTTAAAATATGAACACATAATTTTGCAATTATTCTCCTATCAAGATGCGGTCTAAGAAACAAATCATAACAAACAACCATTGTAAATTAAAAAGGCATCATATAAACTTTAGGACCAATTTCACAAATTTCTCCCTCTTTTGAAATCAAATGAACACTCCCATTAATAAGGGACAAAAAGACATTTAACATAGAATTCGACTTGAGGGTAGAAATATCAAACATATTTTCAAAGACATTTTTACTTCAAAGACAATTACTCCCCCTAAAAGGATAAACAATAATATGCATAAGAGAGATACATAACAATAAAGTAATATGAAAATCAATTTCATTCAAATATAAAATTCATACAAAATACAATAACTCCCCCTAAAATCAAGCATTCTCCTTTTAAAAGAAAAATCTGTGACAGAAAAACAAGGAGATAAAATCATTCGAGTAAAATTCAAGCAATTGAGATATCAAATAATAACAAATCATTGAAGGGAATCAAGAATGTAAATCAATTCTATAAATACTTCCCCTATGGAAAATAGATTTAACAAACCTTCAAAACTACATGCTCAAAGTGATCAATTCGTCTCAACATAGGACAAACAACATATTCCAAACTCAATATAATTTTGCTCAAAACTTTCCAAGAAAAATGCAAGGATAGAGCAAGCATCTAACGGCCTGTTTGATAACGTTTCCATTTCCCGTTTCCTGTTTTTGTTTCTCATTTTTTAATAAACTGACTTGTTTGATAATCGTTCCCGTTTCTTGTTTCTAGAATTTGAGAAACGTTTCTTAAAATGGGGCCAAATTTGAGAAACAATAAAAAGCAGTTTCTCCTTGTTCCATTTCTATTTTATATTATATTGTTTCTTTTATATATTAATACTTATCTTTGACATGTTGGTAGTCATGCATGCCTATTATAATTTTTTACTTCTTGGTTGTGTGATCAACTCCCAAAATGGACATTTTTTTCCTTTTATATTTTATTAATTTATTTATTATAATTTTTTACTTCTTGGTTGTGTGATCAACTCCCAAAATGGACATTTTTTTCTTTTTATATTTTATTGATTTATTTATTAATTTATTTATTATAATTTTTTACTTCTTGGTTGTGTGATCAACTCCCAAAATGGACATTTTTTTCCTTTTATATTTTATTAATTTTTTTATTAATTTTTTTATTTACAAAATTAATTCTGCTATATTTATATTTAATTTTAATTTTAAATTTTAAAATTCTCCAATATTTATATTTAAATATTATTTTAATTTTCAATATGTTTATTACTTTTTTACATTTCAAATTTCAACTTCAAAGATGGGCACTTTGATTTTTTTTTGTTTTATATTTATTTCCATCTTTTATATTTTATTTATTAATTTTTCTATTTACAAAATAATTTTGCTATATTTATATTTTATTTTAATTTTGAATTTTAAAATTCTCCAATAATTAGATTTATATATTGTTTTAATTTTCAATTTGTATATTAATTTGTTTTTATATTTCAACTTTTGAGTATTAAAATTTGTAATATTCATGTTTATATATTATTTTAATTATAATATTTTTAGTATATATAAAATCTAATAGAATTTTACATTATATAAATTTTGCTGACTAAGACATTCATTTAGTTTTATTTTAATATTTTACAATCACAAAATTTACATAATAATATAAATAAGTTGGATTTGACTTGACATCACTCAGACAAATAACTAGAATTAGAGACAACAACGCTTATCAAATTTGGACAACATATATAAAGGATAGGATACAACTTTGTTATTATATGTAGTTGTCATCGAGACTTACTTGTATTAGATGACACAAACTTTAGATAATATCTTTTTTGATGTTTAATGTATGACATATCTTTTTTGTTATATTATATAGTTATATATATAAAAAAACAAGATATAGTTATCAAACAAGTTTTTGTTTTTGTTTCTTTTTTTCAAGAAACAGAAAATGAAAATAGTTATCAAACATGTTCCTGTTTCTTGTTTTAAAAAAAGAAGAAACAAGAAACAGAGAACGAGAAACAAGAAACAGGAAACAATAACGTTATCAAACGGGCCCTAAATGGCCAAAAAACCAAAAAACCAAAATATAAGCACTAAAGACAAATGTCAAAAGGATAGATATATAAGCATTTCTCATGGCATTAAATCCAATAACAATACAATTCAAGAAATCAAATTCAAACATTTAAAATATCTCCAGTTCTAACATTTCAAAACCATTCCAAAGATATAAATTCCATAAAGATACCAAAAGAATAGTTATTTCAATAATCTAAAAAAAAAAAAACAAGAGTTACCAAAATAAGCTATTCCCTTTATTGGATTCAAGAAAACTATAATAGTTGCTCCAGTTTGAATTAATTTATCAATTTAAGTCCAAGTAACCAATTGTTTCTTGAATCACACCTACAAACAAAGCTCAACCAAAAGATTTTGGTACTCATTTCTTGGGTCCTTCATTGTTAATGAGCAAAGATTTTGGAACACATTTCAAATTAGTTCTAAAATTACTAACATTCATTTTTGCCAAATAACAAGCATTGAATTTATGACTAATTTTGCCACAAGAGTAACAAGTAACATTAGGCAAAATTTTTCTTTTCACAAATTGATTTTTCACAATCTTTTTCTCAAATAAATTCTTCTTTGGAGCATTTTTCAATTTAAAACAATTTAGTCTAATATGACCTTTAACTCCACAATAATGACATATAGGCACAAAATTCGATTTCCCGTGCATATTTCTAGCATTTACATGTTTATTATGCACAAATTTCTAGATTTTTCATGAACATGTTTAAGCACAAACTTTGAATTTTCAAGCATAGGCCTAACATTTTCATGCTTATTAACGAATTTCATATTATGAGCATATTTTGATCTAACATGAAATTGTTTTGGCACAAATTTTAATTTAACAAAATTAAGCACATTAGGCAAAACATCTTTAGACATACAAGGGATAGCTTTAACAAAAATGGTCTTATAACTAGACGAAGGAATCTTATTAACATAGTCTAATCCCTTTTTGTCATTCAAAGGTTTACCCATATCAATAATCTTATCCAATTTTTGTGTACCTATAGTTAATTTCTTGATAGAATCTTTTGCAATTTCAAGCTCTTTGTTAGCCAACAATTCTTTCTCTTTAAGCACATGTAAAAGATCATTTTTCTCATGAACATCACATTCAAGAAATTTAATCTTATCAACAATTTTTTTTCTCTTTTTCTAATGCTATATTGCTAGTTTCCAAATCAATAATTCTATTTTTCAAACTAGCAATTTCATCATTTAATTTCAAAGAATAAGATTTAAATTTCTCATTTTCATTTCTCGAAACATTCAATTCAATTTTCAATTTACATGCTAAATATTTGAGCTCGCCATTTTCAATTTCAATAAACTTAATTCTATCATTTAATGCATTTTTCTCAACACAATAAACATCAACATTATTATGCAACAACATATCATTAGCTCCATTTTTCAAACATGCATTTTCATCTATCAAAGATTTATTCTCAATAGATAATGCCTTAAACTTCTTTGATAATTTCAAATATTTAGAACGAACTTTATCTAAATCATGTTGTATATCTTCAAAAACATCATACAATTCATCATAAGAAAGAGATTTTTGATTTACCTCATTTTTGTCACTTTCATCTACGGAATTGTTATTCGAATGAGTCATTAAGCATAATGAGGATTCATCACATTTTTCCTTTATCCCTTCATAAAACTTTTCTTGATTTTTAAGATTATAATTCTCCTTCACATCGAGTAAATCATTAGTACTGCAAGGAGAATTTTCTAAGCTATACATATCATCAAGAAAGTTCCAAATATCAAATGCATAATCAAAATGTAAAATTGTATAACATATTTTTCTATCCAATGCACAATATATGATATTTATGACTTTAGCATTAAAAGTAAGCAACTCATTATTCAATTTTAATCTAGACAAATCATGCCCACAAACATACAAAATATTGAAATCTATACTACGCATAAAGGTTTTCATTTTATTTTTCCAAACATCATAATTTCTATTACCATAAAAAAAATAAGGGTCTATCAATAGATTGATCTTTTAAAGTTGTCATAACTCTAGCAATTAAGATTTTTAAATAATTTTTTAAAATATTAATAGGATACTTTATATATCAAAATAATCAATTGTTGGAGTGAAAAACTCAAATAATGGAAATCAATCCGAAATGATTACAAACAAGAGCAACTGACTCTAATACCAATTGTAGGATCGGTATGACAACCTAGAGGAGGTGAATATGGTTTCTACAAACTAATTAAAACTTTTTACTAATGTGGGCCCAATGTGTCACTTATCTATTGCTCCACCTGTTATCCTCTAGTAGGTCCACTTTGATGATTTGGCTGCCATGTCATCGACATCGATATTTTTCCGTTAAGCTTGTTTTGGCGACATCTTTTTCGTTTGAGCTCCTATTTAAGTGATTCAAATTGCGTTGGAATCGTTATTTCGAGCTATACATAATAAACACTTCAAAACAGTAAAATTATTAGTGAATAAAAGCATGTTCATTTTGGTCCCTATACTTTCAACTTTGATTCATGTTGGTCCTTGAACTTTCAACTTTGGTCCTTGAACTTTCAAAAAGTGACCATTTTGATTCCTTAATGATGAAGTAAGACCAAAATGGTCACTTTTTAAAAGTACAAGGACCAAAATGAACATTATGAAAGTACATAGACCAAAATGAACCAAAGTTGGAAGTATAAAAATAAACATTTTGAAAGTATAGAGACCAAAATGAACTAAAATTAAAAGTACATTGACCAAAATAGTATTTAAACCTAAAATTTGTAACTTCAAAGGTAAATATTACATGGTAACTTTTGTTAAAAAAAATTACATCCTAACGGCTGCTAGGGTATGCTTATGGACTCACATACGTGATTTGAACTAAACTAAATTATACTTTACACTAATTTAAAAGTTATATACTTTACACTAATTTAAAAGTCATGCCAAACATATTTTTTCTTCTACTAACAAAAGTATTTTTAGATTTTTTTTTCAAAGGTAGATCAAAATATTTTGAAATAGGTTTAGTGTGTGTGTCTATATATTAATTATACAAAATATTTTGAAATAGGTTTTAACTATAACCCAAAACTTTGAGATGTTTCATTTTAAAAATATATCATTAGAGAGTTTTTTTTCCGATAAAAATAATTTACAAACATGCATATTATTTTCCTCTATTTTTACTGATACATCATCAATATTAAAATGTATCCTTGACATCTTTGATGTTAGCTTTAGTGATTCAATCAAATCAAATATTTTGATGATAACACACTCAATTTTGATATTGCCGCTTTTAGTGTTTCAAAGTGTCTATCTTGTAAGCTCAGAAAAACGATTTCAACACATTTTGAATTATTAAAATCAAAGTTCAAATGAGAAAAGTATTGGGAAAAAGAAGATTGGAAGCAAAATTCAATGTCACATTGACACTTTTGTTGATGTGGCATTCGACTCACTATAGTTGATGTGATGCTCAATTTACTCATAACGAAGAGCTCAAAAAGACGATTAGAGTTCAGACGTAAAAGATATATATGAGTAAAAGAAGATCGAAGACCACACTTGAATACATGATAACGTTTAAAAATTTCATAAAGAAAGGAAACGAAAGGAACGAGAAATTCCAAATTCCATTTTCTCAATTTTAATTTCCTTAATTTTTTTTCTCTCCATTTAATTTCAACCATCAATCAAGTCGTGTCTTTTCTAGATTATTTCAAATTTAAATTTTAATCACTTTCCAACTCAACTCGTGAATTTTACTTAATTAGAGGTGATAACTTTTAGGGACAATTTGGATCACAGAAATTGTTTCGTATGGATATTAAATGTCTCTAGAATTTAAATATTTGAATTTTAAATGTTTGCGATAATTAATATATGTGTTTGAATTTGTAGGATAATTAATGTTTGGAAGTTAAATGAATGTGTTTTATTTACCAATTTTGTATATAAAAACTAAAACTAAAACTAAATAATTATTTAATCCAATGCATGAGAAAAAGTAAGATAGTCATAATTAAATTTAATTCTTTAATATATTATTATATTGATTACTTATTTAATCATTCAAAATATCAATAAATGAATTTTTTTAATTAAACATTATTTAAATTATTTTATTTAATTAATAAAAATTATTAAATAAATATAAATTAATTAGAATATTAATAATTAATAATAAAAGGAAAATTTTCACAAATAAAAAAAAATGTCAAACTATTTACATAATATAGCAAAAAAATACTGATAGACATTGAAATAAGGTAAACTATTTACACAAAATGATAAATGTATTAGTTGAAATTTATTAAGTCTAAATAATATATTTATATTTAATAATTAATTAAAATATAGTTATAATTAATTGATATCAATTTATTAATTAATCAGACTCTTAATCTCTTAGATATAAAAATCTTACAAGTATAGAGGGTATTAAAAAAGAGTTGTTTTCAAATATAGAAGAATGAGCCAAACTATTTACAAATATAGAAAAAATTTACTATCTATCAACGATAAACCGTAATAGAATACTAATAGATAGTGATTTTTTTTATATTTATAAATATTTTGATATTTTTTCTGTTTATAGTAATTTTCTTATTAAAAAATCCATGTCAGATGAGTTTTAAAGTTTCTTGGATAATAGTAGTGTGGGTTTTAAAAAGTGAAATCCTCTAATAAACAAGGATATTAAATTTCTGTCTGAAATTCCATGACAATATATGTGAAACAGAGAGACCCTTAGTTTTTATTTTTTTTAATGGATTTTCGTATTGAGATGTGGGTACACACTTTGGATTGTGAGAAACAGAAATTAGGTAGATCACGAACCAATGAAAAAAATTTGGATTTCTCTTTATGTTAGGTGAAGAAAAGGGTCATTATCGATTTCGACATTTTCTTTTTCAAATGACCCTTTTTTTTTTCTTAAAAGAATACCCAACAAAGTGACTTGGTATTGCAATGTATTCTTTTCCCTCACTTCTTTAATTGTGCACAAAGTTTTTCTTAATCTATTTTTGGATAATTGGATGTTAGGATTGATTTATCTTTTAGCCTAATTTTATTTTAGCTATTATTTTGAATATTTTTTTTAGTATAAATTTATGTTATTTATTTCTATTAATATGAAATTTAAAATTAGAAATAAGCATCTTTAACTAAAACACAAAATTAGTTGTCACCTTGGATTAATTAGATTTTTGTAAAATTAAATTTTTGTAGATTTGAATTTTAGGGATTGAAAAGTTTCATTTGAGCTCTAAAATTTGATCCAAAAATATCATTGAAGAGACTTTTTTTTTTTTTGTCAAAAATAATTAGAAGCGAATTTCAACAAAGTGTTACATTTGTCAAGTTAGAGTAAATGAGAATGTGATTTTACATGGAGCGGAGGATTTGAACTTCTCATCTAGGAGTGTACATGGGTTGGGTTAGTTGGGTTGAGTGTGTTTTTTGGACCAACCCAAAAGACCCGAATAAAGTCTCCAACCCAACGCAACCGTTTAAATTCGGGTTGAATTGTCGGGTTACAACTTTTTTTCTTTTTAATTTAAAGCATAAATTTATCTACAACATATATGACTTATAACTAAAATCTCATAAAATTCAAATGTTAAATAACAAATATCTATGATATTTATTACAAATTTGAAACAAAGACAAACATCAAAACAATTTTAAAAGAAAAATATTAAAATAATTCACAAATTCATCAATCCAAAGTAATCAACCCAAATTCTTTTTTAGCAAGCTCGCGATCCAACCCAACCCGAGAAAAATAGAAAAAAGTTTAACCCAATCCAATCCACATAGAAGTTTAGTCCAACAACCATGGGAGATACTTAGCTTAAGAATAAGGTAGAAAAAAAAAGAGTTGAATTAGAAGTTTAGTTCTTAAACTTTAAAGTTGTGTCAATTTGATTATAGAAGACTTTTAAAAGTGTCTAAATGTTTTTTTTTTAAACCTTCAATCTTGTATATAATAAATCTTTAATTTAAACTTTTATATTTCATTACAACTACTCGAGTTGAAGTGGTATGTTCTTTTCTTTAGAACAGAAGTGATATATTCTTTTTGTGTATGAGTATGGTTTAGACCATAGATATGAAATGTCTCAATTTAGAGATGAAAATTTGTTTGAACGGACAATCATATCATTTGTCATATTATAACTATTAAGTCAAAATGGTTACACGACGTAACACTCAATATATCCTTTCGTACATGTGTGTGATTCATATGTTTAAACGAATGATCACATCATTTATCCTTTAGAGTCCCATAAATCTCTCTCTCTCTCTCTTTTTTTTTTTTTTTTTGAAATATCCATAAATCTCTATTATATCTCTCTCTAAATAGTTAAAATTATTTGAGTTGAAAATTTAAAAGATTATTTATTTAATGAGAGTTTTTAATTCATTATTTTTCTTATGTATTTAGGCCACATCTACCAAACCATAATGGAAATTGGTGTAATCGTAATAGAATTCTAATGATGGATCAATCGTAATGAGTCTAAATTGCAAACATAATTCATAATTCTGGTAATGGATCAATCGTTATGAGAATTAGATTGTTTTTTTATCGTATTTACTTAGATTTACGAATTTGGCATATTTACTGTTATGGTTATCGCTATTGTCAAACCTTAGCGGTAACAATACCAATAATAGTAAAGGTAAATATAATAATGAAGGTGACAAATTTATAATTCTCGTAATGTTACAACAATAATAGGTAAATATAGCGAAAAATATGATCAACTGGAGCCCACTATTTACTGGCTTAAATTTCGCGTGTAGGCGTTATGTGCTGGTTTAGTTTACACTAAAGGCGGGAAACAAAGCCCTAGAAGAAAAAGAGGCAAAATTTCAAAACCTAGCCCGATCACAGAGGGGGAGAGAGAGATGAAGTTCGAAGCTAAGAGGAATTTTGATTTCGATCTCGAAGAAGACAACGATGAAGATTTTCTTTCAGCGGTGGCCGCAGCTGAAGCTGTTGCCCTAGCCAGTAAACGCAGAAAAATCCCTAATCATACCATCGATCCGCCTAAAAATGCCGTCGCCGAGGTTTCGGACAAAGTTCCCCCTAATGTAGACGCGGAAGGGATCTACATCGCCGCTTTGAAAGGAAACCCTATTCTCCTCTCTCAGCTTTCTACTTGGAAAGCCAATTCTGGCAACAAAGGATCCATTTCTGCAAATACTACTGCTCAATCGGAAGGCGGTGGTTCGTGTTTCAAATGCGGGAAATTGGGGCATTGGGCTAGAGACTGCGATGCTCCCGGAGGTGGAGGGTCTTTCAGCGCTTCAGGAAATGATACGTCTGTTGCGGAGAAAGCATGCCCCTGCGGATTGGGAGTTTGTTCAGTACTAACTGCGAATACGGAGAGGAATCGCGGTCGAAAATTTTACAAATGTCCCGTTCGGCAGGTGATGATGGAGGCTATCTTCACCTTTTTTTTTTTGTTTGATGGTATCGTTTGATAGTATCCTTTCTTCCTCTTTCTTAATTATCGCCATTGTTGAAGTCATAATGTTGCCGCGAAAACTTGGGAAATGGAACAGCGATTTCAAGTTCTGATGAAGTCATGTCCTTTTTCATCTGGTTGATGTTGGGTTTTGTTAAAAAATTATAAACATCTATTAACAACCTGGAGAAAGGTATTGATGTTACTTACAAGTTACACCTATGTTATATTCACGTAGAAATTTAATTAGTAATGCGTAATGTAATGTTGCCGTTGATTCATATAATTTTTGTTGACTAAAACAGTGATATTTTACTACTTGTTCTCTAACAAACTGGGTCAAATAGATTTGAGTACTAGTACCATGTCCAAAAATTTCTTGAAGTGCCTATTTATGCTCTAAATTTTGCTATTACCATTTTGAGTTCAAAGCTCATTAAATTATTTTTCTGCACGCAATAACTTTTTATCATCACGTGGTACCATGCCCTTACTTTCTTCTCATGTACATTGAATTGCTCCCAGGAAAATGGTGGCTGCGGATTCTTTGAGTGGTGTGACAGTGCCTCTGTAACTAATCTAATGACTTATGGAAGCCAAAATCGTGCATCAAGTTCGTCATTTTCAGACCTTCAGTGCCCCTGTGGTGCTGGTTCTTGCATAATTCTAACAGCCAAAACAGGGGAAAATGTTGGGCAGCAATTCTATCGTTGCCCTTCATACCAGGTAATTTTTATAATACAAATGTTTGTGTGTGATTGATGATGTAATTCTCAAAACTGTTTGTGCATGATTAGCTTTTGGGTTGCTGAATTTTCATTTTCATATTAAGAATGACATGGACTATCCAGTTATCTGACTGAACTGTGGGAAAGCTTCTGAAGCGTATTTGCATTTGATGCTTCATTCTGACTGATTGGAAGAAAATAAAATTTGTTCTGATACCTTGGCTAAATTTAGTGCTCCTCATAGGTTTGTCTCATTCTTCCGCATTTAATTTAGGTCCCAATTTTATGACTAAATCTTTTGATCAATTGATTGTGCTGGAAGTTGAAAATTATGGCCTTGAAGGTGGCCGAAATTATTTCAAGCAATTAGCTAGTCACCAATTACTCTGCTTACTTATTAAATGAGTGAAGTGTATAAAGAGTCAGACGGATGTTATAGTTACATTATATGAAATAAGGAAAGAATGCAACCTTAAGGGAAAGGAACCAATGCATGTGCGGACATCAAAGAATAAGAATGTGCTTAATGAAGCTTCTGAGATGACTTTTTATCAAGGAAAACACCATTATATCACAGCTCCAGATTTTTTTAGCCAAGGTATCAGAACAATTTTTCTGAGATGACTTTTTATCAAGGAAAACGCCATCATAGGTTCATATAATGCATTTTAAGCACAATCAAGAGCAAGTTAATTTAATTCCAACTCTCCATACAAGTTAGTTGAAGAGAATGTAAGGCCCTCGATTGTGAATACCTACTCTAGGAGAGGTAAAAGGGGGAATAAGCACCAGAAAGTTAGTCGGTGGGACTGGGAGGTGATGTGCGGTTGTTGGGCATGTGCGTGAGCAGAAGTTGTGTTTTGGGCAGGGGTATGGTATCTTTTGTAATTGAACAGTGTTCTAAGGTGTAGGATAGTTTACCAACCCTCTTTAATTGGATGGGTTTGTGTTTTTGTTGTTTTTCAATGTTGTTATCGTTTCCTCAATCTATATTTCAATAAAATAGTGAGGGAATACCCTTACAGAGATTCAGAGAATAAGTGATTGTCGTTTATTAGTTTTTCTCCCTGCCTTTTAGATGGCCGGGATGCTTCGCTGATTACTCCTTGAAATGAGAAATTTCATGTAATGTATAGCACTTTTTCATGAAACCCTTCCATTCTATATTTATCGTATGTCCACCATGATCTATCCAGTTCCAACATCTCTTCAAATTTCTACTTGTGTGGTAATGGTAATTTCCGTCACATCCCACACCTGGATGAGTCTCAACATCATCTGAACACAGTTCTCTGAAAATGTTTTGATGCTTGCAATTGCATAAGTCGTACAGTGGATTGATTTACATGTTGTATTTCCTCATCATTGGAACTCAAATCTGTTCTGCAGGCAACTTGTGGGTTTTTCCAGTGGTGCAAGGAGCCTTCCACGGCAACCAAGAATCAAGTGAGTGCCTCTAAAGTCTACGGTAACACACGTGACACGAGCAAAAGCGGTGCTGTGACTGTGAGAACTGGTTCTTCCAGTTCCTGTTATAAATGTGGAGGTGAAGGGCATTGGGCTAGAGACTGCTCGCAGTCACTTGCATCATCAAATCCTCCTTCAGAGTTTGGCAGAAGTGAATCTTCTTCAGTTGGAACCTGTTTCAAATGTGGTAAGCCTGGCCATTGGGCGAGGGACTGCTCTAATTGTTAATAATAGGTACTGACCCTCTGGCTGCTTCTGCAATAGGCTGTTTCAAGGTTTTTAGCAGTTGTTTAAGCTTGTAAATACTAAATTCACAAGTCCAGGATAAGTCATCTGACATATCTGCTTATCTGGTACACTCTTCTATTTTGAAGTTCACATTTACTCATACTTGAGTCTCGATATGGGTTAGCTTAGAATTGGGATTTTCTTAAATATTTATTTTGCTTAGCTCCCTAATTTAAAGGAATTCAGAGTTTAGTACTGAGTTATCTAATTAGAAAAAAAATGTTTATTTTTTATTTTGATATAAAAAATTAAATCTTTAATACAATACATATCATTATTGTCAGAAGGATGAAAATAGTAATTTTGCTATTTATTTTTATTAGAAAGTATAAATTTCACGTATTGAGTCTCTAAAATTTGAAAATTTATCATTTAATCATTGACTATTTACTTATTTGTTTTTAAAGATCGTTACTCATCATAGGTTTTTTGTATAGTAAATAATGCTAATGTGAATAAAATCAAAATTAAAATTATTTTAATGGCATATATGTTAAAAGAACTGTTTGGTCTGCCGATATAAGTGTCACTATGCAGGGAAGAAGATACAGAAGCTTGGTGAGGAGTTGAGCTTGAGCATACGGATCTTCATAGGGTATCGTTAAAATAAGTGAGTTATTTTCAACTTGTCCTTCTCACTTTCCTCCTAAAACTACGCCTAAATAGCTAATATGAACCTAACTCAACTGACATGAATTCGTATTATTCACTTTGAAGTATGAAGTTGGATTCCTCACTTTACATAAAAAAAAAAAAATTAATAATAAACTACATCTAAATTAGTCTCATCATTTATATTATTCTTAACGAAACCGTAACTTTTCAAAATACAATCTACATATAAAACATACTTAGGTGCATTCCGGAGAGCAACTATCTTTGTTCACCTAAAGTATTATCCTCTACATATATTTCTTTGTCTAGGTGTGACTTTTTAAAAATATATTATTCTCATTATATATTGTTTATTATTTTACAAAGATGTTGACAGAAATAGTCTCATCATGTATTAATAGTTTTATAATTTTAAAATCATAGATGTGACTTGTAAAAAATATATATTATTCGAAAACATAACTTTTCTTATCTTTCCTCTCTTTTAAAGTCATGACTTCGTTAGTTTGATAAATTAGGGTTAAAATACTATTATTTTAGAGTTTGTTCAATTTTAGTCTTTGTATTTTCAAATATCCAACGTTAATCCAAGTACTTTTAATAAATCTAATTCCTCAAAGTTAATTCTGGTCAAAGTTGGTTAATAATAATAATAATTTTTATGTAAAAAAAGACGACGTGAATATATTTTCAAAATTTATAGTGAAAAATGTGTTTATTGGAAAAATTAAAACAAATTAATAGTAATTTAAGATTTATGGAGAGTACACGACTATAGAGACCAAAATAATATATATATATATATATATATATATATATATATATATTTGGTTCAGTTTTTGAGTTTTCCTTTCACCTCTATTTAGATTCTTCACCCTTTTTCTTTTTCTTAATAAAAAAGTTAAATTCAATTAAATTTTTTGACTAATCTCACTTTGGATTCAATTTTTTTTTTTCAATTTAGTATGTAATGTTGAAGTAGAAGACAACACCAACTATTCTAGAAGGTTCTTGAAGTATCTACTATATGACATAAATATGTAAATTAGATTTTTCTATAATTATGCTATAGTATGTAAAATAAACATCTTAAAACAAAAGATCTATAAATATTCTAGACTTTCTTTCGATTCAAAAAATTCCTTTAGATCAAGATAATTTAAGAATATCTAGAATATTTGTAGAATCCAAGAATAACCTAGGGAGATCCTTTTACTTGGCCTTTAAGGATCTCACACCTATAAATAGGAGATATGTCCTTCATTTGTAAAGTAAGTGTTCATCTTTGTACCTTCCCAATAAATGTTCTTTCTTTTAAGTGATAGTCTCTCTTCTTTTTGTGTCAATTTCTTCGACACGTAACCGTCTAAAAGATCGATTTCATTCTCTACTAATTGAGTTTTCCATCAAAGTCGCATTGTCACAAAAATATTAAAGTTAATTAAGGAAAGGATCTTCTTAGGTCAAAATACACTACATTAATGGCATTAAAAATGAATTATGTTTTAGTTTAATGAAATACACATATCATTCGATATTTCATTTTCGAACCTTACTGCCCATTGCCATTTATCTCTCTTCATTTTAGATCTAAAGCTATATTCGAAGGAACTTTAGATTTCGAATAAAACTCTTCTCTCAATATCTAAAGGCTTCCTAGAACCAAACTCTTTAAATTTTTTCAATATCAAATATTTCATAAATGTCTTAGATTTTGAATTATTTCGTTAAGTATTTTTAACATTAATTTTAGACTAATTTAATCTTTTACGATTATTTCAAAAATTTTGAAATATTTAATTATTTCTTTAATAACATATAGTTTTCAAACTTAACTCTGTTTTTGTTATTTATTAATTTTAGTTATATTAAATTAATGTACGTTTTCTTCATTTTCTTCTATATTCCTAGCTAAAAATTGATCATTGAAATATCAAATATATGTCGAATATATTGGTGTAATATACTAAAAAAATGTAAATATGAATCACATATACTATAGTTTATTTTTTAGTGTGTTTACAAATATACTGAAAAATGTAAATATACATCATATTTATTGTTTGGTATATAAGACGATATATTGTACAAATTGTTTTGTTTATAGACTTATCAAATATATCCTAGTTTATTTCTAGAAAATCCAAAATATATATTGAATATATTATGCTATATATATCAATTACGTCTTTTTTTTTTCCTGAAACTTCTTGCCGATTCTTGCTTTCGATTATGAGGGGAACAATTTTTGAATTATTTGGAAAACTTTCCTAACTTGTCTAGGTTTTGGAAGAAAGACAATTTTGGGAAGTTCATAACCGTAAGAACTTTCCTTACCTGCATTTTTTGTATTAATATTATTATATATAGGGGTGTTCAAAAAATTCAATGACCCGAAAAACCTGATCAACCCAACCCATAAGCTTTGGGATGTGTTATCAATTCATTTGGGTTGGGTTGGTTATGGGTTCACCTAATATGGAAGGGACAGACAACCAAAAGGAGGCGGCATAACAAAAAAGGTTCTTTGAAAGTATTAGATAAACGTGAGACTTCAAATCTAGAATGAACTTCCTCAACAAAAAAGAGCAATTCATGTATATGGTAAAGATTGAGAGGAAGAAGAAAAGAATATCGTCTCACTAAAATGATAATATTAATTTAATATATTTTTGTCAAACCAACAAAAATGTTGAGCTACTAGACTGACGTGTTACATTTTTCTGGGTCAATTAACAATTAAATTGATTATTTAGAATTATTTTTCTAACTTTGGAAATTAAAATGTTAATTTTTGAAACTTTAAGTATCAAATAGATACTTCTTTAAAAAAAAAAAAAAAAAGAAATAAAAATTGTTGATAGTAAAATATGGACAAAAAGATTCACTTGACCTTTATGTATCTTCAACGGCAAATTCGTAATTTTGGAAAAGAAAGACGACATGCAAGACAAAGAAGAAGAAACATTGGTGTGTGTCTGTCACAGAATCTCCAATGCTTAAGTTTAGTATTTAGCAAAAGGTTAGAACAAAGGCAATCTCCAATGCTTAAGTTAGTATTTAGCAAAAGGTTAGAACAAAGGAAGGAAGAACTTACTTTGCATGCCTATTTCCTCCTATTTATAGAGGGGTGGACCTAGGGTTCCTAATCATAAAGGAATTTGGAGATGCTAATTTAAGTCGAACACGAGGCTAAAGACCATGGGCCACAAAAAATGGGCCCTGTGAAGGGAAGATAATAACCTCAAGAACGTACTTTTAGCAGCTCGACCTAGATTCCTCTCTTTTTCATGTTTCTTCCTCCCTTGACCCGTTTCTAGCAATCCTTTGGCTCTCATGTGACTACTGTTATTTCGATCCGACCCCTAATGTTTCGCTCTTTTGAGCTCAATGACTCTTGGTCCAAAATAACCCATAACAAAAATAAAATAGACACTATTCTCAAACTTTGGAGCCATAAATTATATATATAAAAAATCACTTAAAATTATACAAACGTAAAAGTTTTACCCACCATTACTTTTGGGAACCTTTTGATTTAGTAAATAACAAAATCGAAAATTTTAAAACATAAGGTGACAAGTAATGGATTAAATATAAAATGATTAGCTTCCTTGTTAAGTTGTAAGTGTAACACAAAATCCCATTCAAATGCTCCAATTCCGAGCACTCCTTCCTGCACTCTTTCGCCAAACATAGCCATGAACCCGAACCGCGGTCCAGTTTTCTCTTCAGAGTTTGAACTGGACCTCAACCAAACTACTGCGATTGGGGGTAGTTGAGCTTTAATAAAGTGTAAAGATTTATTAAGCTCTTTTTAAAGACGCAAATTGAAGTAGAATTGATACTTTTAAAAGTGAAAATGTAAAGACTAAATTTATAATTTAATTTAACACATTTGTTTTTTAAAGCAATAGGTTTTTTAAAAAAAAAAAAACTGTTCAAATATTGAAGGTTTTCAAATATTATGCATAATATGTTTAATTGAATATTTTTAAAACAATATTATTTTTATTTTTATTTTATTTTTGAAATAAAGTTAAGGTTCTAATTGATTTAACGTTTAAAGTGGTATTTTCCTAGCAAAATATGCACAATATTATTTAAGAACAACATTTTAGCATCTAAATATTCTTCCAAAAAGTCTAATTTGATTTTTCTTCTTCAAAAAAGAAGAAAAAAGTTTAATTTAATTATTTTTTATTTATTTATTTTTTATTTTTTATTTTTTTTTAAATTTCGACCATGTTTGATTGAATATGTATCCATTTTAACAAGTTAATATAGAAATTAGAACAGAAGTAACTGATGTTTGTGGTTGAAAGAATCAATTTTGCAATTTGACAATGAATTGGATTTGCTTTGTTTATCTATATCTATACTATATTAAAAGGAGGTAATAAGGGAAAAAATTTTACCTTCCCTTTTTTGTTCCTATGTTTTAATAAATGACTATTTTGCCCTTTCATCTTTGAGGTATGACCCTTCATTTGGTGTCTGTTAGCGATGTTAGGAGAATAGAGTTTCAACCTTATGTTGATGGGACACAACTCATTGGGGCACATGGTTACACATTCTGAATTGGTGTATCCGTTAATGATTCATGTACGAATGTGGTCTATGTATAAAAATGTGACTATTCGAGTTTAGGTACCCATTGATACCCTTTAATCTTCAGGACACGACTCTTGGTGTCTATTGATTGTATTGTGTATAGATGATTACACATCAAATGAATGTATTTATTCATGTATGGATGTGATCCATGCAAAAGGCGACTTATCAAGTTTAGGTATTCGTTGAGAGATGTTGGAACAATAAATGTGGTTTTTCATATTTTTAATATACAATTAATAAATAGAAATGAATTTTCAATATACACACTAAATCTTTAAAAAAATAAAAAAAAATAAAACAATAAATTATAAATTCATAAACACGTGCATCGTGATTTATTACTAGTAAAGATAAAGGAGAGAGTGGGAGAATTTGATTCGCTAATTGATTTGATTAATAATAGGACTCTAAGCCTCCAACTACATTTTTTTTAGAATGATTTTAGTCTTTCAACTATATTATATTTTACTTTCTAAACTTTTAAAATGTGTACTTTAGTTGTTTTTTTATCCGCTTATATAGATTAATTTTGAATGAAAAATGAGACTCAAAATAGTGTTAATCTAAAAAACAAATGTTAAAAATGGAACTTGAACTTGAGTAAAAAAAGATTAAAAGACAAACTTATCATTAATTAATAATATTAATATTTTGTCAATTATATATATATAAAGAACATAAAGTTGAGGAGAGACTCTAATCTTGAGTTTATACTAAATCTACCCATGGGGTAGTGGTGGGCTTTTGTTCTAGACCACCAACCACATTATTTTTAGTGTCAATTTTTATTTGAAATTCTATAGAATTTCTACTCCAATGATAATTTTGAAAATGATTATGAAATATGAGAAGTAGTATTGTAATTTTTGAAAAAAATATGACTATTTTTCAAAAAAAAAAATCAACAAAGTTCAAATTGTTTTTTTCAATATAAATTTAACTATTTCAAAATCATAGTAATAAATAAAAAAAAAAATTGACCATAAACTTGTGAGGTTGTAATAATTTGGAACCTAAGTTTCTAATTTGCCACTAAAAAGCTTCATAAACTCCAAATATAATTTTGATTGATGCTAAAATTAATCATGGAATAATTTCAATAAAAATCTTGAAATGAACAAAAATTTAATTATAATACTCTTCTTTTAGTACACTTGGAATAGGGATTCGAGCCATAAATTTCTTGATCACTAACATATTTATATGCGAGTTGAACTATACTCTATTTGGACTTCTAATACTTTTTTTCTCTAAAGTTTTACCAATATTTCATGTCCTACTTTATTGTATGGTTGATTGAATGTGTAAGAGAAAACTTTTTGTAACAATATTTGGAGCAAAAACTTACTAGATTTAAATTAAAGACTTTTTTTTTTTTTTAATTATTTAGGCTTCGTTTTGTAACCATTTTATTTTTTGTTTTTATTTTTGAAAATTAAGTCTATAGACACGTGATGAAATGAAGAGAGTGAGATGAACTTTTTCGCGTATATGAATTTATTTTCGTAATTTCACCCAAAATTGATCAAAACCCCTTATTTAAAAAAAAAAAAAACCGATCAATTTTCATCTCCTCTACCATTTTTGGTCATCCATCCGGACCCAATATAAAATTGATGCAACTTAAACATTTTCTCTAATAATGATTGTTCTTCTAAATAGAAAAAGGAAAAAAAAATGAATCGTTGAATTGTACAATCATCCAGTGGACAATTAACAGCAAAAAATTCGGCTGTCTTCCCTGTCGTTTACCGTCAATCTTCTTCTTCTTCTTCTTCTCTCAATTTCCGAGCATTTGTGCAGAACGGAGGAGAGTAGTGGTTTGGTTTTTTTTTAATCGGTTTGAGTGTAATTGAGAGGAGACAGTAAAGCAAAAGGATCAGGGTTCTTGTACCGGATTCTGATTCCTGAGTTTCCAGATGACGAAGAAACATCGGAATGGGGAAATCTCGGAATTCGAGCGGGAAATGTCCGACGGAACAGGAGGAGGAGTTGGAGACGTGATTCTTGGAATTGATGGAGGAACCACCTCCACCGTCTGTGTTTGTGTTCCTTTTCTGCAACTTCAGTCTCTTCATCTTCCTGATCCTCTTCCTCTTCTTGCCCGAGTCGAAGCCGGCTGCTCCAACCATAACAGCGTTGGCGGTACTCTCTCTCTCTCTCTCTCTCTCTCTCTCTCTCTTTCTGCTCATTCTTGTATTGAATTAATTACTGGTCTTTCATTTTTCGGACTGATATTCTTCTGCGTATGTTTCTCATTGTTCTTCCTGGTCTGGTGGCTGTATTTTGAAGATTATTGAATGCGAAGTTGTAACGGATAGGTCCTGCCTTCCGGTTTCATTTATTCAACATACATGCGATTACCCTCGGCAATTTCATCTACTTTGTCATTTGGCATAAAGAGAGAACTTTAAAAGAAGTTAACCAAAGTGCATTTAGCATGGCTATCATTTTTGAAGTATTTAATATGAGATTTTAGTATTGCTAGGTCCTTGGTGTAAATATGCTTCTTTGTTCTAGAAACTGCTGCAAGGGAAACATTGGAGCAAGTTATGGCTGAGGCTCTTTCAAAATCAGGTGCAGATTGGTCTGCAGTTCGAGCTATTTGTCTATCTGTTTCTGGTGTAAACCATCCAACGGATCAGCAAAGGATTTTGAGTTGGCTCAGGTATGGGCCATGAAAGGATTCTTAGCTGTTTCTATGAAACTATGTGCTTCTGTCTTTAGATTTACTGTGATGGAGCATGTTTTATGCTCATATTTGGATCTGAAAACTTAGGATGACTGTTGTCCTTTCTACTCAGTTCATATGGTGTTATGGACTAATAATAGCTGTTTATTCAATACATTATCCCTTAGTGGTATATATATAGCTGAATCCTTTTATTTAATGATAATGATGTTCACGATCTGAATTGGATCAATTATGCTTTTATACAGCTTCTGATATATTTGTTTTGATATGCACAGAGATATATTTCCTAGCCATGTCAAACTCTATGTTCGAAATGATGCTGCGGCTGCTCTTGCAAGTGGTACCATGGGAAGGCTTAGTGGTTGTGTTCTAATTGCTGGCACTGGGACTATTGCTTATGGATTTACAAATGATGGAAGAGAAGCTCGAGCAGCTGGTGCAGGACCAATCTTAGGCGACTGGGGAAGGTCTCTTTCTCTCAACCCTTCACATGGGCACATGCTTTTAAATTGGTTATGACTGATTGTATGAGGATTACCTTATTTGTTTCCTAATACCTGTCCTAGTATTCCTTGCTGGTGTGTGCTTGAGTGGTGAATTTCCTCTAGGCTGTATTCCTTTTGTGATTGTTCAACACACACACACACACAAATGATGTACTATTTTAGCTTGAGTTTGTATATGAGCTGCTTGAGGTAAAAAATTATGTAGTATCCATTTGGCAAAATCTGAACTAGTCATATTAGCTGATCAAATGTGACTTGCTGAGTTATCTAGTGGACATAATGGTTCAAGGAAAAAGGGATTCGGAGAGTTCATTGTTCAACATCTCAAGACTTTACAGAACTAGATTTCCTCCGATGGGCACTTCTCATAACAAGTGTTATATCGCAACTTAGACTCAAAAGCTTAGTGTATTTATTCTTATTCTTAACACCCCTCACTTTTGGGGATAAATTAGCCTAAGGCTGAATAAGTGACATTAATATTAATTGGAGAAGAAAGAATATTATAGGAGTTCAAACACAAAATTTGGCAACTTGCTGCTTTGGCACCATATTAAACCACCACAATACCCAAAAACTTAAGTTGATAGATTATGGTATATTTAATCATTTATTCATAATTTTAACGATAAGAATAATTTACTGTGGTCTTTCCACTCTGCATATTTGTTTGTTTGTTTTTCCGATATGTTTGTGTTTTAAAATTATATTACTGCATTCCATGCTGATCTATATCGAATTTTTATTTTGGTTCACCACTTTTCATTGAAGATGATACTTTTTGTTATTTCAGTGGGTATGGCATATCAGCGCAGGCTTTGACTGCAATTATAAGAGCGCATGATGGTCGTGGTCCTCAAACAAAGCTCACAAATAACATTCTTCAGACTCTTGGTCTTTCTTCTCCTGATGAACTCATTGGGTATGTACACTTGTCAATTGGCATTACGGGTCACAATCTTCACTATCCCCTCTTTTAATATAAATTGAACAGGGTAGAAGGAATCAAATAAATTCCATTTATAAGAAGAAAATAAATCTTTTAAATGATATAAAGTTACTCTCACTCTCTCTCTCTCTCTCTCATATATATATATAATGAAGTCAGGCTGAGGGTTGCTTTGATCTTTTTTAATACTTTTTAATCAATGTAGTAATCTGTATTATTGTGAAGGCTTCTCAGATTTACTTGCAGCATCTGTACAAATTTTTGAAAGCTAATGAAAAGAGAGTTAGCATTTTTCCAAAGTGAGTTTAGCTCAACGATAATTGGCATGGTCTTCCACCCTAGAGGTTGGAGGTTTGATCACCCATCCCCATAGTTGTTGTACTATAAAAAGAGAGATAGAGAGAGTAGCATTTTAACATATCAGAAACTTGAGTGTTTCTTGAGCTTTTGATGAGAAAAATAGTTGTTTCCTGTTCAGTTTCTGACATCTGTACCACAACTCATGAGTTGGAATGATGTGAAAAGTACTGTATCATGCATGATTGATTAGGAACGGATCACATATATTTCTGGTTATCATTGAAAATTAGGTGGACCTACGCAGATCAATCATGGGCTCGCATTGCTGCACTTGTTCCTGCTGTTGTGTCATGTGCAGAAGCAGGGGATGAAGTTGCAAACAACATCTTGCAAGATTCAGTTAAGGAATTGGCTCTAAGCGTGGTTGCCGTTGTTCGAAGACTTGGATTGTGTGGTTCAGGTACTGCAATAGTGGAAATCTTTGGTCGTAGTTAATAAACTTGATCTTCCTGTCCCTCTCTTCTGAACTAACCCCAAAGCTGGAAGTGCTCTTTTGCTATTAAACCTCCCTTGACGTCTTTTCTTCTTGGGGAGAGTGTGTTTTACCCCATTGAGATAAAGTACGTCTCCTCAACTTTTTCCTCTTTGGATCTGCTCTTGAATGTGCAACAAAATTGACATGAAATCTATATGCTTATAAAAATTTGGATTTTGCAAAGATATTCCTTGGAATTAGGATTTTGAAACTTTTTATAGATTCATATTAGGAAATAAGAAAGGGAACCATGCAGGCAAATGAGGGTTGAATAACAGGATACTTTCCCTTTTGAAGTTTTTAACCAAAGTTTTCCCTCAACTCTCATTGTTAGCATTAACATTGCAGATGGAAAGGGTTCTTTTCCTCTTGTCATGGTTGGTGGAGTTCTCGAAGGAAATAAGGGATGGGGTATAGCGCAAGAAGTTATAAACTGCATTTCCAAGGACTATCCTGGGGTAGTTCCCATTTGGCCTAAGGTAAGCATATTGTTCAAGACCCTCTATTCTCTGCATGTGTTTTACCTTATCATAACCGCAGTGCTGTTTGGGAGCTCTTGTGAAAAAAATATTCAATGAAAACATGTTCAGTTATTGTTCTTAAATCTTTACATGCATGGACGTGATTCAAAATTATTGTTCTTTCTTTAAATCGCAAGTATATGAACGGTGATTTTCAGATGTGTGAAACGGCTGCGCACACTTCTCTACCTTTTCCTTTGCTTTCATTAATATGCATGTTCTTCGCCTTGCAATAATCATCTATACATTTTCTTGAACTAAAACCAGGTGGAGCCTGCAATTGGGGCTGCATTGTTAGCCTGGAATTTCTTGAAAGATTGCCTACAAGAATAAGGCTTTAGAAAAGTGACTCGCAAATATTCGTAAGTTGTCATGAGTTGTACAGAAGCAAAGTTGAAAACGATGACCCTGGAATTGTGAAGGGGAAGAACAAAAGAAGTCCTGTGAATGAGCGATATCAGATCTCGGTATAATTATAGGCGATTTACTAACCTAGTTTGTGTCACCATTTAAAAGTTTTCGTTGGGTGATTGGAAAAAGAAATGCTGTATCAGCTTCTTGATAGAGGATGTGTTCAAAGTGATGCCGACATTAATGCATGGTTTTAGTGCATTTGCTGCAATGTCCTGTGTTACTATCAACTTGAAAGCAGTTAAGGGCTTTCGAGTCCCTGAGCTCTTTATTTGGATTTTTTTTTTCTTTTTTTCTTTGTATGGATGGCCCATTTTGAAAGGTCGAAATGAAATTTGACCCTATTTTTAGAAGAAAGATTTATGGAATTGACCTATTTCAGAAGTAATACTTCACAAATGTCCTAAAATTTTAATTTTATTCCAAAATGAGATTTATGCATAATTTTGGGATAATTTTAACCTTTTTTGGTGCATTTTTTCTCATGTTTAATTAGTGTATTATTTTATAATTAAAATATTAAAAGAATTTGAATCCAATAATCTATTACTTTTTTTTAGAAATTTTATTTTCTGAATAAATATTAATAACACTATATATATTATCATTAAATTTGTTGTCATTTAATGATTTTTTATTTTATTCATTAACCAATATGATATATATTCTTAGAATTAAGGAATATGGTAGGTGCATTCTGTCTCCTATTTAATTTTCATATTATTTTATAATTAAAATATTAAAAAATTAGTTTTTATTTATGAATTTTTTTTCAATCATTACAAATTTGTCCAATTTTTCTTTTTAACCGTTTTGGAATATCGACTTAAAATTCAAAATTCTCAATTTTAGTGGATTGCATTTAATGTAGAATTATGGTTAAAAATCATCATTTTCATCCGTGTTTCATTTTTTTTATGTATATATACAATATTTATTTTAAATATATATAATGTTATTTCAAATATATATAAGGTTCATTCAAACATGTAGTTAGAATACGTACAGATTTAAGGTTGTTATATAATATATACTGCATATTTTGATTTCAGTCTCATTCTTATTGAGATATATATTCTACATACTTTGTCATATATATACATATATTTAATTATTTTATAAATATATACTTCATATTATATAATAAGAAGGCTAACATGATAGATTAGGACATAAACTAAGATAGATAACATCTCTAATTGTTTGAAATAAACTCACGTATATTTGAAATTGAAAACAAAATATAGAAATGAATCTATATATACTAGGTATTATAGCCTTTATTCAAAGGGTTGGCGGTGTCCATAGAGTTGAAATTGGGTGGGGGGGAAACCCTATGAAAGGGAGAAGAATGGGGAAGTGAGGTTTTGGGAAGAAAAATAGAGGAAGGTGATTCCTTTTTTACGTGGAAATTTCATGTTTTATGGGTTTTGAAAATATACAATTTTGGAAAAAACTAATTTAATATACATTATTTTCATTTTTTTTCTTTCATATTTGCACCTTTTCAAATATTTTTTTTTTAAATGGCCAAAAATTAATGAGGGTGTTATGCACTTTTGGGCTTGATTTGTATGTAACATTGTAACCCATTAGGTCATTCATGAAAAAAATGGTGGATTTAAGACATTTTTTAAATTTAACATATTTAATTAAACTATTATTGTAGAAAGTCCTTTTTAAAAGATATGTTTTTTGACCTTCTGCTTAAGTCTTATTAGCATGAAATGATCGAAATGAAACATTGTGCATGTGGGTTGAGGCTCTCCCTTTTTAGGGTTTAGGTTTTTCCGCTCCTTGCTCCTTGCTCCTTGCTCTCGCTCTTTTTTATTAAAATGGAGTGAATAACAAGAGTAGCAAGAGTCAAGAGTAAGGATCAAAAGCAAGGATATATAATAGTGAGAGCAAGTAGCAAGAGTATCGAGAGCAAGAAGCAAAAATATTCTTGGTGGTTAAAATAATGTGATGGTAAGAATATTCTTGGTGGTTTATGTGATTAATCAAAAGTAAGAGCGAGTGTGAGAGAGTCTTGGTGGTTAATGTGATGGCAAGATGTTTGAAAAAGCCATCACTCATCATCTGAAGAAATCTAGATGAAAAAACCATAGGAATAGCCGATTGTTCTAAATGATCGGCTACACATAGAAGATGAAATACTGGCAAAGTGAGGGTTGCATCAGAGAGTTCAGATTTCTAAGGTTGTTTTGGTAATTTATGTTGATGATGACATAGGTAAAATGTCAAAAAAAAAAAAAACTAGAGCTTTAAAAAGTAGGGTAGATTTCATCTTAGACAAAAAAATGTGGGTTAATCGTATAATTATCTCCTTTATTTTGGTACTTTGTTCCATTAGTCCATCTATCTTTTTGCATTTACTTAAATGCCATTTGTTTCTTTTTAACCTTTTTTTTCCTTTTATTTTTGAGTTCAATGGTACATAAGAGTGAGATTTGAAATTTTGATCGAAGTTTTAATGTTTTCATTAATTAGTTAAACTATATCTAAGTTAACATTATTTTTTCTTTGATCAAGATGTTGAAGGAGGGGAATAAACATCTCAAATGCTTAAAATATCAAGCTTCCATTGTCTTTGAAGTCATGGTGGAAAGATAGAGATATTCAATTAAATTTTATTTAAAAGATTTAGAGAATTGACTTATTTCATAAGCAATATTTCACAAATGTTATAAAACTTTAATTATGTTCCATTAGTAGATTTCTATATAATCTTAGGACAATTTTAACCTTTTAGTACATTCTCTCTTATTAAATGTTTGTAGTATTTAGTAATTAAAATAATTAAAACAATTAAAACATCCCAAATGAATTTCGTATTAATTAGTGAAATTTTTAAAAATAAAAAAATAAGGGAAACTATTTACACAAAATAGCTAAATTTTTAGATAGTTGTGATAAATGTTGATAGAAGTCTATCAGGGTCTATCAGTGATAGAAATTATAGAAGTCTATCACTGATAGATGTTGATAGAAATCTATCAATGTCTATCAGTATTTTTTTATTTTTTTATTTTTTGTAAATAGTTTGACATTTTTTCTATTTGTGAAAATTTTCCTATTAATTATTTAGAGATATATTTTTTAACAATCATTTTTAATGGTTTTTCTTTTATAATAATTATTAATTTCACTATATATCATCATTAATTTTGGATTTTCATTTAATGAATTTTTATTTTATTCAATTAATATGATATATATCACTAAAATTTAGGAATATATTATGGTAATTACATTTAAAGCTTTCATCTCTAGGTGCACAAAGTCTCATTTCTTGTTTTTGCATTCGGTGGTGGGTTCTCTTGCATTTGTCAGGGTTTATAAATCTTCATTTTCATCCGTATTTCGTTTCTTATACAATGTTATTTTAAATATACACCTGGTTAACTTCTTTTTAGAAAAAAAAATATATAACTTTATTTCAAATGTATTTTGAACAAGTCTATATTTAAGGTTGTTATATGATATATACTCCAAATTTAATTTTAGTCTCGTTTCTATTAAAATATATATTCCACGTACTTTTTCATATATACACATATATATACGTGTATATAAACCATCTTCAGATTATTTGAAATTAACTCATATATATTTAAAATTGAAAACAAAATATAGAAATAAAACTCCATTTATACTATGTACTATAGCCCACGCGACTTTTCATGTGTGAATTATTGATGATTGTCAAATTGAACCCTTAGCATATATTTCCATAAGCAATAACTTTTTAGAATCCAACAAGCATACATATTCCCTATATACACTATATATGTGATATACAGTAGATATTGTTCCAATAAGTAAAACTTGAGTAGATATATACAACATAAAATTTCTATATAAACAGTCATATGACACATACATATAGAAATAACCGGGTTAATTTGGAAAAAAATGGTATTTTTTTAAAAAAAAATTAGGTATAAAGGACAGTTTTAAAAGATATTAGGAAAAATGGATTGATTTTTTGACTTTATTTGAATTCGTCTCTTCAAGAGACACATTCATGTGTCAGAGAATTTAAATTTGTGTCAGAATGCATCTCTTGAAGAGATGAATTCTGACCAATATAAAATTAAAAAAAAATCTACATCTTGACCGCTTGCCACCACCTAGGCAAAAATATTGGAATGCGTCTATGTCTCTTAGTGACAACATTCCAATATAAACAAAATTTATATCCTATTTTCTTAATTTTTTTTTAAACTTATCCTTTTTACTTAATTTTTTTCTACATCTACCCTCCCATCCAAATGACCCGAAATAACCCAATAAGCATAGTGAATGAAATTAAAAGAAATTATATAGCATAATCTACATGTGATATAACGTTCCATTGCACCACTGAGAAAAACATAATTTCTACGACTATTTAGCATTGGAGGATCGAGATGGACTCATTACAACACTTGAACATTTAGCGGTCAGAAGAAAACAAGGTAAATCCAACTCCAAATCTCCAATTCAAAATACAACGATCCACCTCCTGGGAATCAAATACTTTCACATAAAAGCAAAAAATATAAAATTAAAAAAATAAAAATAAAAATGTCATTTTGGTGCTGACTTTCCCAAATAGGCCATGCGTTTAAGAAGGAAGCTGAGAAAAAAGAAGCAATGAAGAGACAAAGGCATGTGTGTTAGTACAAGATGTCACAGATTTATTATGGGTCTAAGATCAAAGTCATTCCCAACAATTTCCCATAAATGATTTGTATAGCAAATATAACTAAAAAAAAATAAAAGAAAATATGAAGATACTGTTATGAGCAAAGATAGGAGATCAAACTTAAATATCAATATCTAATTATTTGAATTGATACATAGTGAAGTAGGATAACAACTTCATTAAAGAAAGTGAGTTACCTCTTAAACTTTCAAAAACGTTGGTTGGGACCCCCACAACACATTTTACCCTAAGAATTTCTTTGATTCCACATATAGAGTGTGCCATTCAAAGCCATGCACATACATCGGGTTAATGTAAAAACTCTAGAAAAATACCATTAAACTTTCTCATAGAAGGTGACCACACCTTCATAATCACGTTAATTGTTTCATCAAGTCTATCACAATAAACCACTAAAAAACTGAGCTATGAAGACTTAACATCTAATCTACACCAGGACCAACTTCATCTAGTCTGTCAAAGACAAACCACTTAAATACTGAGCTATGAAGATTTCACCATTATTCATCAAGTCCATATCAGGACCACCCAAAGAGAAGGGTTATGGATCATTTAAAGGTTTTAGTTCTATCCATCAAGTCCATATTAGGACCATCCAAATAAATGGCTATGGATTATTTATGGATTTGAGTCCCATGTTTCCTGAGGATTCTAAAATTATTTTCCTTGTTAGGCCTTTGGTTAGAGGATCAACCAAAATCCTCTTAAACCTCACATACTCCAAGGAAATAACTCCTCCTTTCAACAATTGTTTTACAGCTCCATTATATACCTTATTCTTGGCAATTCCTATGGTAGCTTGTGAATCACAATGCAAATAGCCTTGTATTAATACCCCCTACAATGGTATATCTCCTAGTAGGCTTTTAAGCCATTCAGCCTTTTGTCCTGATAATTTTAAGGCAATAAACTCAAATTCCATGGTGGATCTAGCTGTGCATGTCTATTTTGCAGACTTCCGTGAAATAGCTCCTCCTTCGAGTAAGAACACATATCCACTAGTAGAACTAACCTCGTCATTGTTAATTACCAAATTTGCATCACAACAACCTTCTAACACAACAGAGAATTTATTGAAATGCAAACAATAGTTTATTGTGCCCTTAAGATATCTCAGCAAACGACGAAGAGTACCCCAATGATCTTTATCAAGATTGTGTATATCTACTCAATCTACTTACAACATATGCAATATCAGGTCTAGTATAGTTCATTAGGAACATAACACTACCTATGATCTTTGCATATTCAGATTGAGATACACTATCTCCCTTATTTTTCTTAAGACTTATGCTAGCATTCTAAGGTGTTCTTAAAGGAGCGTCATAGAAACAATCAAATCTCTCTAACAGTTTTTCAATATAGTGTGATTGGCACAAAGAAAATTGATTTATAGTTTTCTTATTTTAACATCAAGTATTACGTCTGCTTCACCTAAATCCTTCATTTCAAAATGCGACAATAATAACATCTTGGTATTATTGATTACCTCTATGTTTGTTCCAAAGATGAGCATATCCTCAACATACAAACATATAATCACACGTATCAGAGGAATTCACCTTGAATTCATTTTTTTTTTGTTAAAGTGTCATTGAATTTTTCATACCATTGTTTGAGAGCTTTCTTAAGACCATAAAGAGATTTTTTAAGTTTACATACTTTATTTTCCTGACCGGCAATTGTAAAGCCTTCAGAATGTATCATATATATTTCCTCTTCTAGATCACTATTAAGAAAAATTATTTTTACATCCATTTGGTGAATTAGTAGTCTATCGATGACAACTAGTGCAATCAAGGCTCTAATTGTAGCTACTTTAGTCACAGGTGAATACGTGTCAAAGTAGTCAATACCTTGTTTTTGTGTATATCCTACTACCACTAATCTAGCCTTGTATCTTTCAATTGAACCATCTGGTCTTGTTTTCTTCTTGAAAATCCATTTGCACTTAATAGGCTTACTTCCTTTAGATAGATCTACTAAGTCCCAAGTTTGGTTCATGGTTAGAGAATCAAGTTCACTCTTAATGACTTCCTTTCATAAGCTAGAATCTACATAACTTGAGGTTTCTTGATATGTTTTAGGATCCTCATATATTAGATACATAATGCAAACTAACAGTTAATATTATCTGGCCTTTCAACTAAAAATGTAGTCAATAAATTAGAACCGATTTTTCTCAGTTCGTTGTTTCTCACTTCTTTTAGGTTTAGTTTCATGCATTCTATCAAAAGTTCTAATATCTTCATTTTCAAGCATACTACTAAAGAGTAGAGACTTTATTATTTTCAGTTTCATGCATACTATTAATCAAAGAATGCATAGAAACAAATACATTCTCATAATTAGATGTTCTAACTGATTTAATTTTTTCCTTTATCATTGGAAATATATCCTAAAAAAAATCGGCATCCCTATATTCACATATGGATATATCATTCGAGCACTTAAATCTATGTGCAACACTATTTTAAGTATAACCAATGAACACACAATCAAAAGAATAAAACAGGCAGAAAGCACAGCTTCCCTCTACGTATTATCAAACAGTTCAGAAATTAACAACATAACATTCATCATTTCTTTTCGGTGTTCTATTTTTTCGTTCTGCTATACTATTTTGTTGAAGAGAATATGGTGCATATGTTTCATATATAATTCCATTCAGTTCACAAAATTCTTTTAGTGACTTATCATTATATTCTCCTCTATTTGATCTTAACCTTTTAATTCTATTATCTAATTGATTTTCTATTTCGGCTTTATATTTCAAAAAGAATGCTACCTGTCTCATCCTTTGTTTTCAACAGATAAATTTTAATATACCTAAAAAAATCATCAACAAAGGCGATGTAATTTTTTTCACCTCTGCTAGTAGTGTTTTTGAAATTAGCCAAAATCGGTATGAACTAATTCAAGTAACTTGTACATCTAGTAGTGACAGATTTAAAAGTTTTTTTTTTTTTTTTGTGAACTTAGCTTCTACACATATAGAGCATTTACCAGTTTCATGTGCTTCAGATGCATTGATAATTTTTAGTTCTTTAAGTCTTTTAATCGATGCAACATTCCCATGACCTAATCTACCATGCCATAGATTAGTAGATTCGGCAATATAGGCATAATTAGAATGCACTTTTATTCATCAAATTTGAAACAGGAATAATGTTCAAAATGAAAATACCATCAGCTAAGTACCCCTTATCAACAAAGTCACCATTTTTTTGTGAGGACAACCTTTTCAACTTCTAATATAATTTTAAGCACAACTCGATTCAATAGACTTCCAGACACAAGGTTCCTACTTAAGGAAGGTACATACAACACATTACTTAAGGATAAAGTTTTACCAGAGGTTAATTTTAAAAGAATCTTCCCTTTTCCAAGTACTCCTGTTGTGGCAGAGTTGCCCATGAATACACACTCTCCATCAGCTTGAGTAGAAGTGTCTTGAAGCTCCGGTGTCAAGAATCCAGTCAAATTTGTTTTCCACCAGCTTGGCTTCCACAACAACAACTATTATGTCATCTTGTTTAGCAAGATTGGCTTGTGAGATGGGTCGCTGATCTAACCTTCCTTTCCTTTGATTGCATTGGTAGGACTTGTGCCCTTATTTCCTATAGACATGGCAAATTAATTTCTTCTTTTTAATCTTCCCACAAGCAGCTTTGTGATGTCCCTTCTTTTCTTTTGAGAGGAATTATTCTTACCAGGCTGCTTGTTGTGATTTTTAAACATGTCTTTGTTAATAGTAGAAGATTCAACCAAGTTAGCATTAACTGAATTCAAAACTTCAAAAATTAGCTTATCTTTTAGCATGTTAGTTTCTTCCATGCGCATGTGACTGATCAGTTCCTAGAGTATCAGATCCTTCTTTTTGTGTTTCATATGGTTCTGATACTCACTCCAAGATGAAGGAAACTTCTCGAGTAGAACATTGGCTTGGAGGATTTCACACATATGCATACCTTCAAACAGAATATTTGCTACTAAGTTTTCATACTGGTTTCTCGTCAATCATCTAGAATTGTAGTCATCGAACATCATCTCCTCTATTTCGAGACTCCAGTGGAACATTACCTTAGCTGATTTTTGGACCAAATTTAGAGTTCTATTAGACACAATATTTAATTTGATTTTGAATAACTTTGTTAATTTAATTTTTTCTTTTGAACATATCAAAAACTATTAAATGCAAAATTAGAAAGTTCAACAACTCATCAAGGCCAATGGAAATAAAGAACCATTATACACTTTCAAGAGGTGTATTAAACACAAACCTTAAAACTTACTCAGGTTTTAATTTAATCTAAAAAGAAATGAAAACAAAAAATAATAATAATAATGATTATTAAAATCACATAGCCAATGGTTCTTCACCTCTCAAATGAAAGAGTGAAGAAACTCCCATTCGTAAATATAGTTTTTTTTTTTTTTTTTCCCCTTCCCATTATAATCATTCGTTTATCGCAAACTTAGCTAATAGTTTTAGGTCCATAAACACACAGTGTTTCAGAAATCAAAAGGATACAATCGAATGACTTGGGAACTACAAGTACAATCCACTTATATTTTCATAAAACTACTAAACTAAATACAATCATGTTCCAGCAGCTAACTAATGGCATTTAATCCCCCAGACATCAGGATTTTCTTTGCTGCTTCTGGACATAATCTGATGAATTAACACCCCACCACCAAGAGTATTACATTCGGGAAATTAACAATGGGGCCGATAACGGAGCTTCGTCAACCATGATCGCCTGCAACAAGTCCAGGTCCCCATAACGCTCTAGAAAACGCATCCTGCAGTCTTCGGCAGCCATCAGACCGGTTGAGTATGCTCCGTGCACGGATCCAGGGTAGTTGATACTCGTCGCCTCCCCGGCAAAAAAGAGGTTGTCGACAGGGATCCTCAGCCTCTCAAACAGATGATGGGGTTTGTCTACTATGTCGTAGCTGTAGGATCCAAGTGAGTTGACATCTGACCCCCATCTAGAAACTAGATGCTGAATCTACAAAATGGGAAGACATTTATATTTGATAGCTGAGTTCATATAGCAATAATGTCATAACGTACAATCAAGACTAGGACTTACCGGGGCGGGCGCATCAGGTACGACCTTCTTGAGTTGCATGAAAGCAAAATTGGCAGCTTCTTGATCTGACATCTTCTCAATGTCTCTAGCAAGCTTCCCAGAAGGCATGTAAACAAGGACAGGATGGCTTGTGGCCTTGTGAAGATTGAGGAAGTAGCTGCAATTCTGTGATGTGTCTGCAACAACTCCTAAAAACTCCACATTTGGCCAGAAAGCAGTTTCAAAGTGCAAGATTATTTTATTTTCTAGGCCCACTCCAAGGTCAGTAATGGCTGCCTCCTTCCAGTCTGGAAGCTTGGGCTCAAATTTAATGACTTTTGCTTTAAGCACCCCAAGAGGAACAGCAACAATAGCAGCATCAGCGGTGAATGTTTTTCCATTTTCCACTGTTATCTTCACTCCAGTATATTGTCTCGATATTTTTGTAACCCTGAAAACCGGCATAACTCAGGATAGGTCGATATGTAAAGAAACAGAGAACTAAGAAGAGGAGGAGAAACTAAATTACCTATGACCGAGGCGGATGTCAATACCCTTAGCTAGTGTGTGAATAACAGGTAGGTAGCCCCTGACCATAAGTCCATGCCCACCAGGAAGTAGTTCTTCCTGAACATATAAAACAAGTAACTTTAAGAGGAGGCACTTTAGAGAGACTCGAATCAGAAAAATTATAAACAAGGAACTGTTAAAAAGAAAAGGGGAAAAAAAAAAGGAGGGAGTGAGAGAATTTAGTTGCTCATTACTCCTCTATGTGCATGTTATTTTCATAGATACTTAAATTCAACAGGGCTGGTTGGTCAGCGTCATGCTAGTATAAGCTTGTCCACGTGTAGTTAGAAATATGCGACACATTTTATCACTTCAATATCAGCTTTCTTGTTAAGTTTACATATACGTGGTTCTGTTCTTTATCTTAAATGTGTGTGTGTCATCAGAAGAGCAGAGGAATGACAAATTATAAATCATGGGGTAAAGCAACAAGAGAGTATTCCAATTGTAAAAACATGAACAGACTTTCCAAGATCATAAGTCAGAAATAGGAAAAAAAACTTGAGTTTTAAAAAAGAAAGGAAAAGAAACAGAACAAAATTCAACCCTCATATCTGTGTGTGTGTGTGTGTGTATATAAAAGTGTCACTTTCTTCTGTCTTACACAAGTAAATAATGACCCGGCTTCTAGATATTTTAACCAAGCTTGAACAGCTTGTTTGTAAAAATAATAATCTCCACAGGAAGTCTACAGTTCGAAGAAACTTGCCTGATCCCACCCTTTAAGTGAGATAGTATTGGCATCAGCAGAAAACCATCCTTCCATCCTGCATAAATACCATTGAAGAACCTTGTGAGCAAGTCCCACCAACCTGCATCCAGAGAAATCATGTAAGTATATCTCTAATATTATAAACTGGAACTTTGTGTCTCTGAATTGATAGTGTAAGTTATAAATGGCATAGGTAGTAGTTAGGGTGAGTTCGGAATACATTTAAGTATTTAATTTAAAAAAATAAGTCATTTTGAAAGAAATACAAGTGTTTGGCAACCAGTCAAAATGGATTTTGAAAGCCACTAGTGTCATTATTTTAAACGGTTCTTATCAAAAGTGTTTAAATGAAAATGAATTTTTGAAAAACATTTATTTTTGAGCTAATCCAAATGGGCCATTAGTTTTTCTGGGGGGGGGGGGGGGGGGGGGGGGGGGAAGAACTTGGTCGTTTTGTAGTCTATTTATACACCCTATCTTCCATGCAGGCAACAAACCTTAATTCTGGTCTCCTTTCAAAAACAATGGAGATTGCACGGAGTATGGACATGTCTTCACTTTGTTCCTCTCTTATAGTTTCTGTCTGTATAGAGCAAGAAAGCAAGCTCAAAGGGAAATTTGCTAATTTCATAAATTAGGAAACATGAATTATGTATTAGTACATTCTGTCATTTGATCAAGAGAGAGAAAGGCCACATTGACTTACCTCTTTCAAGATTGTTTCAAAGGTTTTGCCGACCTTTGTTACTAACTCTGGAGGAACTTGACTCCCATCGGTATCAAACAGTGCATAACTGATATCAAATTTAACGTTAGTAATAAACCAAAAAAGAATTTTGTTCAAAGAAATGATAAAATGAAGCTCTGAAGAAACAGATGGATAAAATAAAACTTAAATTAAAAAAGAAACATTGTTTTAGAGCAGTTTGGTTGGACTAAAACAAAACCAATGCATTCTCTCTTCGACAAGATGTATAAAACTTCAAAGACCAATTTAAGTTGAACTTTTACAAGAAACTGCTGTTACTTTAAACTATTGCCGGGTAAAAGAAAAATTCTACAAACGAAGTTATTTGACCAAGAAAACCCAGTAATCAATATATCGAAATGAAGTCCTGAAATTTGAATTTTAAAGATGAACAAACAATAAGGGCACTTTCAATCTTCCTTTAGAAAAAAAGAAAGAAAAAAAAATGGGGACACAGTAATTAATTGATTCAAACAGATGGCAAGAAATCCTTTTTCCATCCCAGCCACAATTCACAAATTAATGGCAGATGTAAACAAATATTAAGAGACTACCCATGAGATTAGTATCCACCTGTAAGACTTGCTTTCATTTGCATCAGCTTTAAAAAGGATCCAACTCATATATAGGATGGATTCCTTTTCTTCCTGAACAAATCAATTCGTTGTTCACAGAGGAAATCAAAGATACTAAGTAACTGTAAGTATGGGACTCCAAAATAATTGAAATTACTTTCGCTCGACATCAGGATAATAAAAGTTTTGATGGTAAAGTTTAAAAAAAGAAAAAAAAAATTAAAAAACACCAAATGAAATTACTCGATACCTTTCCAAATCATGGTCATATAACACAGAATTATCCTCACTAGTTCGATACAAGGGCAATCCGAGCCTGCCAATCAAAGGAGCCAACGGATTTTCCTCACACGCACCGTGCAACCTGCAGATCAGAAGTAAGAAGCAAGTCTAAATCTAAGCATATACAACTAAGAACAACGATAACGATACAAAGTGTTCTTAATTGAAGAGAAACTAAGATCTTACCACGACGCTCCAAGATCAACAGGAAAACCAAAGGAGTAATCAGTGTGAATACGGCCACCAAGTCTGTCTCGTGACTCCAAAAGGGTTACCTGATCAAAACAAACTGACTCAAAAGGAATTGATTGATAAATACATTCCATGAAATAATTACGGCCCCTGTTTCCAGTGATCTGATCACGTCAATAAAAGTAATTTTATAATGCATTCTTCCGTCTTACCTGAAAAGAGGCGTCGTGGAGAGCACGAGCAGCCGCAACGCCGGCCATGCCACCGCCGATCACTATGACAGATGGCGACGATCTCACCTGCTGCGTTTGGGGTTTGGGATAACAAATTTCTGCCATGGAAAAGGAACTCCATGAAGATCTACCATTTACTACTACAGACTAAACCGATTCTCTTACTCTGTGCCTTTGTGTGTGAGAGAGAGAGAGATATAGAGAAGAGTCTGAAACAAACCTGTACGCAGTTCGGAATTACTCTTGGCTCCGGATTCCATTAGCGATGAAAGGGAGTAAGCGAATATCAAGACTCAGATGATGGAACAAGAGAGGAAGAAGCGATGGATTATGAAATTGAAACGAAGGAGGAAGCGATTGAGGGGAATAATGGAGGATGAAGATGAGAAGACGAGTAAGGAAATGATTGGAATTGGTATTGAGGTTCAGACCCAGTTTTCCCAACCAGCTCATGCGCTTCAATTTCCAGACTCCTGAACCCACACTCAGCTCAGTAATCCCGTCCGATCGACCGGAATTCCGAAGATCGACTGCAGTTTCAGTGTGTTGGAAAAGATTTTTGGCCGGAGAAGGAAGATCTTCGGAATTGCAGGAGAATCAAATTCCCTGATATCTGAGTGAAGAAAATTTCTAGAAAGAAAAGGAGAAACGAAAAAGGAAATTATTGAAATATTGAGATCAATTTGAGATTGTAAAATCAGACTTCCACCCTTATATATAGTGTTTGGAGAAACTTTTTCAATTAAAATACCATTTTGCCCTTAAATTTGATTGGTATTTAATCGTTTTTAAATATAATTAAATAAGTCAACTTATTTATAAATATAATTGTCGGTAGACTACTATCCTCCATCCTATCACTATTTTTAAAAACTAAAATGATATTTTAACTATATTTTTTTTATTTTTTTAAATGAAATTTAATCTTTATATTTTAACTTTTATTTTTTTTAATCTCTATAATTTTAAATATTCAAATTTAATGTCTGTACTTTTAATAAATTTCAAACTTTAGCCTATCGATGTCAATTCTAAATAAAATTGATTAAATAATAATAATAATTTTTATGTAAGAAAATATGAATATATAGTTTGTAAAAATTAATTTTTTTTGAAATAATTAACTAAAAAAAAAACACCTACCACTACGAATTTTTCTTTCCTTTTTTATGTTTTCATTGCTTTTAAATTAAAATACTTTTCTTCAACTTTTATATTAGAAATAGGTTTAATTATAAATTTGATTAATAGATGTTTAAGGATTTATGTCTATTTAATCTAGCAAAATTTAAAATTTTCAATTGTGTTTATTTAATACTTGTGACATACGGCTTCATTAATTTCAGGTGGGGTATAGTCCAACCTAACACTAAACTTATTATTTAATTCTCTGAAATTAGTTTATATTCTTTTCTATTCTATCCATAGAATATACTAGTTAAATATTTTATCAAACTCTAAAGTTTAAAAATTATAATATATATACATATATTGGCCAATTATAGAAAAAAATTCAAAATTTAACCAATAAATCAGTATAGTTTTTTATAATTATTTTCGAATATAAAAAAATAAGTCAAATTATTTACAAATATAGAAAAATTTTACTGTCGAGGTTAGTGAAATTTTTCTATATTTATAAATAGTTTGATATTTTTTATATTTATAATAATTTTTCTTTTTTTAAGATAATTAATTTTGTGATATCCGAGAGCCAAATAAATTATTCAAAATCATAAAAAACTAAAGATTTAATTTTTACCTCAACCGAAGAATATTAAGTACATAATAAAATGAAATAAACATGAATTTAAATTTGGAAATTAGATCAAAATAATAAACTAACATGATTGGATGTGAATTAGGTAACCCAAAGTTTTGGTGCAGTGGATTATTAGATAGTTTTCTATAATTTTTTTCAAGTGTTATTATTATTTGTTTGATAGTATTTAGATTAGAATTAGATAGCCTAAATGAATTAAATCAACCCACGAGAAAATGGTTTATCCATAGTTGCCATAAGCTAGCCTATCCACGCGCCATAGCATATTAGCATTTACCAAAAAATAAAAAATAAAAAAATAAAAAATATAGAAAAATGAGTCAAACTATTTACAAATATAGAAAAATTTTACTGTCTATCAGCGATAGACCGTGATAAAATTTTATTGCTTGAACGATAGACAACGATAGAAGTTTATCGTGGTCAAGAATTAAAATATCGATATCGATATTGATATCGACATTTCAATTTTACAGATTTATCGACAAAATATCGATATCGACAGATATTTCTGTAAATCATGAATTTTATAAAATTTATTTAAATTAATAATTAAGTTGTTTTTACTCCCAAACTAAATTATGGATATTGTTATTTGTATTCTTGTTCATATTGGACTAAATAGATGACATTTTTATGTGTTACAAGCATTAATAAAAAATGTTGGATATATCTATGGATATTTAATATCGATATCGAACCTTTTGATTTACGGATATATCAATGGATATATCAACATATCCACGAATATTTTCATCCTTGATAGTGGTCTATCGATAGACAGTGAAATTTTTTTATATTGGTAAATAATTTGATATTTTTTTCTGTTTATAATAATTTATTAAAAAAAAAAGTATTATTTGGTCGATTTAAAATTTTTTTTTCTATTGGTTGATTTTATATTCATACTAAACACAAGTTTAATAAACATAAGTTATATGTCTTTAAGTTATACACATTATTTCATGGTTATATTTTATTTTTAAAACAATATATATTAAAAATAAACAAAAATGATGACATAATATTTAAATGGATTGTTATTAAATAATTACGTACATCTTGAATGTTAAATATTATATTTAAAAAGGATTCAAATGATCCTACCTAATACACAAAAGTCAATTCGTTTCCTTGTAGTTTTTTTTATTAAAATAATTATTTAAATTTAAAAACTGTCCTATCATAGTTTATAAATATTAAAAAGTTTTAGTTTATTTATAAATTCAACAAATGTTAGTATGCAAAGATTTAATAATAAAGCTTCGTTGAGCTCTTAAAACATTTGAAAGATTAAATTAGTAAATAATTTATTTTAGATTAATTTGCAAAGCAATGAAACTCAATAATGGGCTTTTATTTTTACACAATTTACACTAACACTGATATTATCTCTAACGAAGTCATTAATTTCATTACTTTTTTTTTGGAGAAAGAGCTAAAAAAAATACGAAACGTTCTTAGAAGAAATCGTGCATAATTGATTTTTTTTTTTTTAAAAAAAAAAGTGATTCTCTTCATTAGGTAGATCTTTTAATCTCGTTCTAGTTTTTGCTCACACGATAAATCATTTTCATTATTATGTTATTTTGAATCTCATTCTGGTTGTGGCTCATGCGAGCGCGGATAATTAGAGAAATGTTTTTTTTTTAAATGAATTAAATAATATTCTTTAATTAAATCAAATTAATTTGTAACTTTAGATTTTGTTTCTTAAAAAATATAACCTTAAGTAAAATTAATTAGAAATATATATGAAGGTGTATTTTAGTAATTATTCCAATTTCATTTTTTTGGAAACAAATGTTAACATATGAATGAATTTCATTACAATCTCAGGTAAATTGGGTATAAGTATCTTATCTATTAATTTTTTTTTTTTTTTTTTTTTTTTTTTTTTTTGAGAATATGTGATTGAGGAGAATTTGAAGTTTTAATCTTAAAGTCAATTATAATAGTGATTAAATATTTATACAGTTGGAAAACGATTGAATTATAAATTAATAAACGTGGCGAATAAATAAGATAAAATAATGAGGGCACTAATGGAAATAATTTTAATGGACTTGTATTGTTGGAAATGAGGATTTTTGACATGGGGACCAATGTTTTGGGATTGGTTGACAAATGAGAGAGTTAAAAAAATGAATTATTACTAGAAATTGGTTTGGGATTGGATAGCTTGAAGTTGCCACGTGGAAATACATTTACTTTTTGTGACGTCAGCTCCTGAGTATGTTTTCTTTTAATAAAATATTATTTTGGAGTTTGTTGAATTGTTGTCACTTTCCTTTTTTTTTCTACATAAATTGTTTTCAAAATAATTTTCTCGTTGGGTCGGTGCAGCGTGGGACGAATTGTCAAACGAGAAAAAGGAGGAAGAATAAGAAGATCGCATCATTAAAAAATTGATAATAAATAAATAGACTTTTTAAACAAAAAACCCTCAAAACTTGTTTTAAAAATTTCCACAAACCACCCTAGAGTTTGTTAAAATTTAATATTTATCCATATTAGTGAGTTATATAAATATTTTTAACTTTTTTTTTATTATTAAAGTAAGGCCACATTTACCCATATGAAAAGTAATAGATCAATTGTAATATGAAAAGTAGGCCCTATTGGACTACTTTGGCGTTGTTTACTCATGTTCCATACTCGTTCTAACATCTGGGGTCTACTTCCAAATTTGTAATAAAAAAAGTGCAATCCAATTGACGAGCGGAGGGTGATCAATCTATTTGAGTTTGGAAATTACGTTATCATTATCGTTACCGTTGCCTATAAGTATGAATCTGTCACATTTATTGTTAATGTTATACCCTAAATAATAATAATAATAATAACGGTAACGGTAATAATAAATGTGTAAGTAAACGTGATAAAAAACAATCCAATTCTGTTTGTGATTTAGTCCCATTAGGATTCGTCCATCAATAAAATCTAGGGAAAATTATATTTTTAGTCCTCAAGTTTTGAACAATATGTGCATTTGGTCCCTAAGTTTTAAAAATATACATTTTTAGTCCCTCAGTTTATAAGAATAGGTCCATTTGGTCCCTTAGTTTTCAAAATATACCTTTTCAGTCCCTGAGTTTTTAAAAATAGGTCTAACAGGTCCTTCGAGTATTTTTTTTCTTTAATTTTTTAAAAATAATTATATGATATTTAAAATTAGAAAAAATAGTCTTAGAGACGAAATGGTTTTTAAAAATTATTCTTATAATTTAAAATGTCATATAATTATTTAAATTAATAATAAAAAATTATTTGAGGGATCTCTTAGACTTATTTTTAAAAACTCAGGGACTGAAAATATATATTTTGAAAACTCAGAGACCAAATGGACCTATTCTTATAAACTAAGGGACTAAAAAGGTACATTTTTAAAACTTAGGGACCAAACACACATATTGTTCAAAACTTGGGGACTAAAAAGGTAATTTTCCCTAAAATCTATTTCCGATTACACCAATTTTCATTATGGATTTGTAAACATGGTCTAACTTCGGATGAAATTCAAAATTTATAAAAAAAAATTACTTTTTTTTTAAAAAATAGAAATATATATTCAATTCACAGATTCCTAATATATATTTTTAACCATATCCCTATAGTTTAAAAATAGATCATAATTCAAGAGTATCCCTTATTTCAAATTTTAACGAATATATTTTTAATCTTTTTAAAGTAACATTCGATGGAATTCAAAGTTTAAAAAGAAAATTGACCAAATACATTCATATCTATATCGACATCAAAATTTTCGTTTTACAAATATATCGATATCAATATTAACATAGGATCTTGATTGAAATGATCCCTTCAAACGATCACTTTATTGGATTGAAATGAAATCCCTATAAGAATAGCTTTTGGACATGTGTTCATTCCCTTGATGCCAGAAGATATTCAAATTCCTATATCCTAAATTTATGTTGGATATTTAAGGGTATGTTTGGGAGTGATTTTGGCATGGCCAAAATCACTTTTTCCCTTGTCAAAATCATTTTTTTTTTATAAAAAGTTGATGTTTGACACTCACATAAAATTGATTTTTCAAAAATTTGAAATCACTAAAAATTGATTTTGTAGGTATCAGTTTATTGGTGATTTGGTTGGGGGTGATTATCAGGGAATCAAATAAAAAATTTAGAACACCAAATTTGCCTGTCATATTTAAGGATAGGATTTAGCCCTAATCCATTTCTTTCTTCTCTTTGAGCCGATACATCCTCTCTCTCGTATCCATCGCTTGGTTCCATTAACTATTTGTGGTAGTGCTGATTTCAGTAAGTTTTTGTTTTTTGTAATTTTCTTTTCACATGGATGAGCTTCAATTTTTAGCAGTTTTTGTTGCTTTTTCACTGTATCATTCCTTAGTTTTTTTGTTACTATTTACTCTGTTCCTTTCGTGGCTTTTTCTCTCTATATGAACAATTTTTTTGGGATATTTCAATCATTGTCTTCGATCCTTGTTGATTTTTTTTTAGTCTCTCTACTTTTCTGATGGAGCGGGAGAAAATTGCAAGACTTCTTATATCTCAGTTAATGTTTTTGTTATACAGTTTGTATTTCAATAGATAATATCTAGTTTAAGTATTTTGTAATGATACAAAAATTTCTAGATTGGATGAGATATATGTTTTGAATTTTCTTTTGTTTTTATTATATGTATTTTTCTTACCTCACATATCAATTATGCATACAATAATTTAACATTAAAATAAATTAAAAAAATAAATTAATAAAATTAGATATTTTTATAATTATTTTTTAAAACAAAAATCCAAATATAAAATACCCTTTTTAGTAATTTGGTAATTTTAAAATTACTTTTAGAACCAAACATGATAAATTCAAAATCACTTTTATATATTTGAAAATCACTTAAAAAGTTTTGAACCAAACATAGGTTTGATTGTTTAAAAATCAATTTTATAAAATCAAATTGTTCCAAAATCTCTATCACTAAAATCACCACTCCAACTATCACTCCCAAACACACCCTAATTATAGTAAGAGAAAGTGATTTTTTTTTTTAATATTTGAAACATAAAAAGTAGACTTAATTATTCAAATCATTTTTGTCATTTTTAAAATCACTAATAAACACACTTTAATCATTCCAAATTAATTTAATTTTCAATTTTACACTTTTCAATGTAATTTTCAATCATTAAAATTAGTTTCGAAAGATTAAAAACATATTTCACAATGATTTTGAAAATGACAAAAGTGATTTTAGCCATTTTAAAATTACTCCCAAACATGTCCTTAGATAAAAGTTAAATTTGTAGCTTCTTCAATTTGAATGAGTTATGGTTGATTTTTGTCAAGGAACAACTCATTGAGTTAAATTTGACAAATATTTCAATTTTGTATTTATTTCATTTTATTTCGTATATTTTGGAAAGTTACTAAGTTGCTAGCCTATAAATAACAAATTGTTTTTTTCATTTGTTGCATCTCACTTCAAATTGAAGGGTTCTCTCATTTCTTTCTTTTTTTCGATCCTGAGTTGAGTTGAAAGTAAGTATCCAAAAGTTTTGTCAGATTCAAGTAGTTTAAGATTGCAGTTCTATCGAAATTAGTCGTTGTATCTTGCTGAGATGATCGTTGTAGTCTACTTGCAGCCCATGCAGGGCAAATAATTGTCTTCAGGACAACACTTATTAGAAGTGCGCCTTGACTACCTTTTGAAACTCTACAAGCTTTTGAGGTTTTTATAAGTTCTTTGTTATTTTCATAAGCCTTGTTATACTATTTGACTTACGTTTGAATTTAAACATTATTATTGAATATAACATATGTATTGTATCTAGTTGAGGTGTAATCAATTTTCTAGTGTATTCAGTTCTTATGTATCATTTCCCCAGCAATTTACTATACTAAAAAATGGCATCACGGTTAAACAGAGAAACTTTTGCTTGGATACCTTGTTGAATCACCCTTAAACATAAAAGTTTAAGATAAAACATTGATGATAAACTTAATTATGTCAATGCTACGCTCCCTCACTTATAAACTTGAAAATTTGTGTAAGGTTCAATAAATGAAAAAATAAATGAAAAATCAAGAATCAGGACATTAGCCTTCTTGAAGCTGAAGCTTTGGTGGAGGGTTTTGAAAGCGATCAAGATGAAGTGGTCTATGCTTAACCCGTAAGTTTTACCTTTATTATTATACAATAAAACCCTAATATTATATAAAACAATAAATGCCAAGATCTTTGAACTAGATGATTCATGATAATAGCCTTCTAAGGGACTGTGTTTCTCTCTCTTGGCCTTCGTTTGGAATTTAATTATGTTTCTTAATAAGGACAAAAGAACTAGTTAATGAGGTAAAGAGAGAACTAATCCCTAGGTCTTTATATAGACACCTCTCACTAGGGTGTTTAATTAGGAAATTATCTTTGACTTAATTTAAGAATTATCTTTTACTTAATTGACCTAATAAAATAATAGACCTAAAAGATAGAGTAGTAAATAATGCACATAGGCGACATTAATAATAATATTAAATTTAAAATAAATCTAACATAACCTTCCACTTGAGGTCCAGTATGATGTTTTGAAGGTTGTCAAACTCCTCAATAAAGAAAATATTTCATTTTCTGAATTTGAGATGCTTATCGAGGACATCATTTTTGCGGAGATTTCGTTAATATTTTATCTTTTTATCACATTCATAGAGAGGAGAACAAAATTGTCTATGTTATTGCAGCTTTAGTATACTCTCTCAAGGTTTTGTTTTTTTTTTTTTTTATTTGAAACGAGATTTTTTCAGATAGTTTTTTTCCTCTCATCCTTGACAAGGAGCTTCGAGAGTAGTGATTGGGTTGGTTTGGTTTGTTCTATGTCTAAAAAAATGAAAAATTAATTTAATTGAGGTTCAATATCGATTTTCAATTTCTTTTTTTTTTTTCTTTATATATTATAATGTCGATTTCGACCAAAATAAAAAATTATGCGTTTACATGCATGCTCACGTGTCAATTAAAAAAAATTCCACATTTTTCAAGCTTTATTATAATAATAACGTATTCTGAAAAACGTCTCACTATATTACTATATACAGTAATTAAACAAAAAAACTAAAAAAAGGTTTATTATATCACAACTAAAATGGAAAAAATATATATTCCCCCACCCCCACCATCACATTTCAAAATATATATATATATTTTTGGTAAGAAACAATTCCTCCTCTTTGTGTAAGTAAAAAGCATATATCAAAATGATCACGTGTGGAGCACATCATTTTGTAAATATATATATATCAAATTAAAAAACACCCTTTGAAAACAATTTCGATTTTTTTTAATTGTGCTTGTTTTAATTTCTCATAATTTTTTTATTATAGTGTTCACATTTGTTACATAAATGTAAGAATTCTTGACCAAATTCAAAAATATAAACTATATTTCTTTTATTTTCAAATTTTCGTTTGAATTTTGAGGACACATTTTATAAATTGATAGTAATAAAAGAAATTTATAAATGAAAATAGTATTTACAAATTAAAATTTTTAATTACTCATAATCAAATATTTATGGTATACTTTTAATTCTTAAGATTTTGTTTAGGTTCTATTTGAGTCTTTTTCAAATTCAACATTTTTAATATAAAAAAAACCGTTTCCCAATAGTTATTCTATTAAGAATTAATACAAAATGGAGGGTCTAAGGTTTCTACCCAAAGTAAATTTATGGATAAAATTGTTGATTTTGAAAACTCATGAACTATAAACTAAATTTTTAGAGACCAAAAATATAATTTTTTTCAAAATTTAGGGTGCGTTTTGAATACATTTTCAAGTGTTTAATTTAAAAAATAATTCATTTTAAAAGAAATACAAATGTCTAACAACCCCTCAAAATAGATTTTAAAAGTCATTCGTGTCTTTATTTTAAATTATTTTATCAAAAGTGCTTAAATAAAAATAATTTTTTTAAAAATATTTAATTTTTAAGTTAATTCAATTATGTTCATAAATTAATTTAGCATTGTAGTGCTATTGTACATGCTCCCATCCTAACAACCAACTTAACAATTATAGGCTTGGTACTTCAATTTTCATGAATTGGTCTAATTTTAAAATTAATGATAATATTTTTATTATGCAAACTTCAAATAATTAAAAATAGAATATTTAAATCTCCCATCAAAATTAAATAAATATAAAAGTTTTAGAAAGTAAAATAAAATTGGACTGATGGTATACCATTACTTTAATTTGTTGTTTTTAAATAGAATAATATTTTTAGCTGAATTATATATAAAGAAAAATATTCTGAATTTTCTACTTTTTAAGAAAAAAAATCCTTAAATATTTAAAAGTTTCAATAGTGCCATTAACTTTCATTTTCGTACTTAATAATTAACTTCCATTTTCGTACTTAATAATTAGATTACTATACTTTTCAATTTTTAACTATTTAATCCTTAAATTTCAACGTGTAACATTTAGGTTTTACTTTACAAATTCTCAACGTTAAAAAGTATTGATTTTTAGTATACAACTATTTAGTTTATAGTAGTTTATGAACGTGTTTCATTTCGAAACAATTTATCAATCTATATAAGTAAAAAAATTTACTACACCTTAACAAGATTTTACATGGTAGAGATTGATTAAATTGCTAAATATGTTAAACTATTAGAACTAAATTGTGTCCACTTAAGTTCGAGCACTAAATGATGAGAAAATTAAAAATATATAAAATAAAGCATTATTTCAATGAAAGTACAGAGTGCTTTTTACAAAAATAAAATGATAACCGTATAGGCAACAAGATAAATTTAGCCAATACCATATGCTCATAAATTATTTAACTGTCACATTGATATAATGTGGGAAATTGTCAGAAATATTGAATTAGCACTCAAAGTTTTTCCTTTTTTAGAAACAACACCATTTTTTGCCAATTTCTTTAATGACAAATTTGGGTGCATCTTGACTATCGGTAACCAAAACAAAAATTTAACTTTTTAAATGGTATATCTAAACCAATGATTTTCTTGGACTTTCTCGATGGAATTCCGACCAAGACGTTGACTGAGACTACTATTATTCTTACGTAATCTACTCCAAATCTTATATAATCAGATATTGAGATAAGAATTTGAAAATTAATTGCATAATATTTGGAAAAAATTAATTAAGATTATTTGGGATATTGAAATAGAGAAATCGAAAAGAGTCCTAACAAGGAGGGAATCAAAGATTGAATCGGGAATTTGGATTATGAAATAGAGAATTTGAAAAAGATTACACATTATATTTAGGAAAAATTACATTAGATTTGGAGAAGACTATGTAATAATAACAATAGTCTTCATCTTTGTCTTGGTCTTGGTCCTGGTCCGAATTCTACTGAGAAAGTCCAAAAAATGGATGGTTTATGTCATTAAAAGAAGCTACATTTTTTTTTTTGTTTTTGTTTTTGTTTTTGTCTCAATATCGATCCAATCGATATGCACCAAGGTGAACCATTAAAACGATTGACCAAAAATGATGCGAAAGATTAAAAAAACTTTGAAAGTTATTTAATTAGATTTTTTTCTTCATTTACAAAAGTATCAAGTGTCAATGAGAAAACGTTAACATGATCATTAGCTTGACTGACATAAAGTTTATACTATAACTTCAAGATTTGAAGTTCCATTCTCTACTCTACATATGGTTAAAGGGAAAAAAAAGTGTTGATAAGAAAATATAAACTCGTTATGAATAACTTAAAACTGACTAAATATTGTTAGTTGAGTTATCTTCATATCTGGACACGTGGATAACTATATCGTTTATTTTTTATTTTTTGTTTTCTTAAGACTATTAAGATTCAAATTAGGTCAACATTCGACTTTCTTTTCAAGATAAGCTAAAGTATTGGCACGGAGAAATGAGGTGTCAATATAGAGACCTTTCAATTTGACTAGATATTACTTTTTAAAAAAGTATGAAATTATCATATGTTAAAATTTGAAAATAAAAAATAAACAGATAATAAAATACTGACATTGACAAGTAATCAATAATCTGTCAGTGTAAAGGCCTCTCATATGGATTCTACCATTTGTTTATTAATTTATTAAGTTGTCAAATAATGTTTTAAATATCAAAATAATAACGCTTAATACTATTTGTATTTTAACTTGGTTTATTTTTTACGTATACTTTCAAAATATTTACTTTAGTCCTTGTAATTTTTAGGTTTGTTTATTATGATCCCTATATTTTTTAAAGTGATCATTTTAATCTATGCATTTTTATTTTTATTTCATTTTTAAAGAGACTTTAATAGTAACTTTTTAAAAGTATATGACCTAAAATGAATAAGAGTCGAAAGTATAATGACCAAAATGAACCGTTTTATAATACTAAAAATCCAAATAAACTAAAGTTGAAAGTACATGGATCCAAAATGAACCAAAGTTGAAATTACATTAACCCAAAATGAATATTTTAAAAATATAATGACAAAAACCAAAAATATAATTATCAAAGTAGTATTTAAACTAAATAATTTATAATTCTACCGTAAAAAAATTGGATATTTATTCATGTTAATTTTAGGTTAAAATTCACCTATGATCTCTAAACTTTCATAAAAGTAACAATTTAATTCATGTACTTTTGTTTGCAACAATTTAGTCTTCGCGTACTTTCACTTTTGTAACAATTTAGTCGATGAAGTACTTTAATATATAACCATTTGTTACTTGTACTTTAAAATTTATAATAATTTAGTCTTTATCGTGAAAATTGGTGTTGAAATTTAATAAGCATTTTTTTTTGCGCATTCATAGATCATTAAACTAATTAGAGAGCCAATATATTTATACGCTTGCAAAGCTTAAGTTGTTGAATAATACGATAGAGATTAATTTGTTACAAAATTGAAAATATTGAAACTGATTGATTACAAAATCAGATTCAAGAGGTGGCCATAAACATATTTAAACCTCACTTTGCGCCAAACGAAGTGGTTGACAACCGGGTTGGAAGTCGTCAACGAAGAATTGCCGACAGTAGCTGACAGTAGCTCCGAACGATGTTTACGGCAGCGACGATGGTGGGCGACAGTGGCCGCAACAGTAGCTAACAGTAGCACCAGAACGTGGTGGGTGGTAGTGGTTGATGAAGAAGACAGCAGGAATGGTGGTTGGGGGCAATACTGGCAGTCGTTGACGAAGAAAACAATAGGGACGATGTGGAAGAAGGCAACAGAGACGGTGTTCTTGTGCCGGCAGTCGTTGACGAAGAGGATGACGGCTGAAAGCGTGAGAACTCACGGCTGACGGACGAAGGAGATCTTTAGGGCATGGTTGTGGAAGAAGACAACAAATGAATGGGAAAAGGAAAATTCAGCAAAATGACGTCGTTTTAAACTAAGTCCAAAAGGACATCGGTTTGGGCATTTTTCTTGACGGTTTTTTACGGTCAATGCAAATCAACAAGATCCAAATTCGTGCGGGAAAATTTGGAATTGTGCACATCTTTAGCATTCATCTACGCATGTAAAATAGAAGGAAGATTGTTGCCGGGCAATCCCTGTCAACATAAAGACAACTCGTGACAGACGATGTCCGTCAAGAAAAGTTGTTGATCAATTTTATAAACATATCTATTATTGTTTCTATTACTTGTTTAAAATTATAAATTTAAGTCTTTAAAATTTGGTTGTTATATTTAATAAGTCTCTTCACTTTAAAATAATTTAATCGAATCTCAAAATATTTATTGTAACAACTAAATAATGACATTACTTCTTTTTTCTTTTAAAAATAATAACTTCATTAGCCCCCAACATCAAGGGGAAGGCAGAGGAGAAAAGTTATCATTAATAATAACTAAAACCCAACTAGAGAAAACAAGATTCCCAACATCTCCCAAGAGCTTCTAAATTAGAAGAACAAAAAAACCTAAATGGAATAGAAACCCAATAGTGTAATGAGCTACACAGTGAGCTGCACGGTTGCGAACACGAAGACAATAAGTTTTGAGGTCACGGTTGCGAACACGAAGACAATTTGGTATAATTTAACCATTCACAAATATTATTTTCCATTTGCATGCTTTAAATGTGCATAGTATAAGGTCACTTTATGTCATATAGTTTGAAAAAGACTTGTTTGGCATATACGCACCGTCTAATAAAGGCCTCTTTTTGTAGGTGAAGACAGAGTCATGTGATAAGTGAAAATGGGTTGGTTGCTTTTGAAGGCTAAGGTACTTGTAGTTGTAAGTAAAGGGGACATATTTCCAAGCTTTATTACGGATTTTCTTTATTAAAAACTATAAAGAAAAAAAAAAGGCAAAATAATTTTTAGATAAAAATGAGTGATATTTTAGATTTTTATTTGGATGAAATTACAAGTTTAGTTCATCAACTTTTAAGTTTATCAACGAACTTTCTTGTATTTTTTTTAACGTTAAAATGTCTAACGAATTTCTGAAATTTTAATTTTTGGTTTAATGGGTCTCTAGCTAATTCATTCAATTTTTAAAAGGTTAATCAATCTATTAAATACAAATTGAATTTTATGTCAGTCCTAAACTTTTTTTCAACGTTGTGTTCGGTAGGTTCGTAAATTTTAAAAAATGTTGAATAGGCCAAAAACTTATTATACAAAATTGAAAATTTATGGAGCCTATTAGACATAAAAATGAAAGTTTATAGACTTTATTAGACAGTTTTTGACTTTATAGATCAATAATAGACACAAATTTAAAAGTTCATGTCCAGTTTAATCATTATATTTTTTTTTCTAATTTTCAAAATTAAGTTTACAACAATTATTTTTAACTATAGTTTTCTTGATTTATTATCAGTTTTTAAAATTTGTTTTAAAAAATCAAGTTAAGTTTCCAAAATTAAAAAATAAATATCTAAATTCTTTTTTTTTTAAATGTTTAGAATTTAAATGTATTCTTAAGGTTCCATTTCGTAACTATTTTGATATTAGTTTTTGGTTTTTGAAAATTAATATGCTAAAATCCACTTTCACCTCTAAATTTGTATATCATGTTCTATTGATGTTTTAAAAAATCAAATCAAGTTGGGGAGGAAAAAAATAGTTTTTGCAAATTTGTTTCTAAATTTTGATTAAAAATTAAAATATTTCAGTTGGAAGAAAATAATTATAAGTTTTAAAAATAGAAAACTAAAACCAAAATGGTTATATGAGAAAGTGGAAATTTTATGCCCCTCATTTTGGATTTCTTTTATAAGAACCTTTATTTTGGTTTTTTATTTGTATGGTTATTGGAAAATATAATTTGAAAAGCGTGAAAACTCATAATTGTACTTTGGAATTCCTAAAAAATTGTAGTTTAGAATTTGGGAGTTGTTTAGGGAGTCTTTAAATAGTTTCAAATTACACCAGAAACTATGCACATCCATGTAAAATGTGCTTCAAATTGGTGCCAATTCCCTATGATTTCTTGGCCAAGTTCATGACTAGGTTATGTAATAATATAGATTCTTAGCCAGGATATGACTGAGTAAGAACTAGGGCAAATATAGTTTTGTAATCTTCTAGATCAATTTTTCATCTTGCATAGAGTATCTACAAATAATTTGTAATAATATGTTTCAAGTGACACCAATTTCATTAAGTTCACTTACTCAAATATGCAAAGAACACAAAATTAGTAAAATGGGTTTTATGCATGTCACTAGGCGGAATTGAGTGGTTGGTTGCAAGTTTTTTTTTGTTGTGTTCCACAGTTCCACACCTAAAATATTTATGGACTTGTCGAACTTCACCTGCAGAAGGTATTCTTGTTGTTCGAAGGCAACCTACTTTTGAAACTCTCTTGAACAATAATGTTTCAACGTCAACAAACTCAGACGACTGATTCTACTCTTAAGCATGCCCGACGGGACATAATAGGTTCAACATAAGCAGTCAATACAAATTTCCAATAGTATGCCCTTGAGCAAAGAGAGATGAGATCAACATTCCGAAATCTACTTGCAGCAATTGCATGTAAAACTCACGACAAGTACAAGTTCTTGCACGAATATTGCCACATCCTCCCAAGTCCCCATCTAAGACTTCAAATTCATATTGTAGATTTATCATTAAAAAGTGTCATTGCATAGTCTGATAGTCTCGACAAGACTGGTCTAACTTCATGTCTGCTTCCTTTATCTTCTGCAACCTTAATAAGTGACATTGCATAGTCTGATAGTCTTGATTCATGTGTAGATGCATCATAATTTCGACGTTTGTAATACAAGTCTTGTAGCCAACCTAGTCTAGAAATGACATGGTCGAATGGAACTCCATAGTTATGTACATGATGATTAGGGACTACATCATTTACTACAGGTGACTCTTTTCCATGATATGCATCGTCATCTGTGTGTTCACCATAAATATTAGCATCTACTTCCTCGGCACCATCACCTGTTTCCCTCCAAGACCAATCATTAAAATCTTGAGTTTGAAATACATGGTCCACATTATCCCCCAAATTATGCGTCACCAAATTACTTGAAATGGTCGAAAAATATAAGGGTGTAATGGAGGGGGCATAGACATCGAAGGAATATTATGTTCTGTCTTATAAGGGATTTCTTAAGATTGTTGCATATATGTCATGTTTGGCACTATATATGGATGAAATCTTGGTTACTTAAAGACTTTGGAATAGTCGATACATAAAGACTTATACATATTGCAAAAATGTGTGAATGTCTTCATTATTTTTAATGACAAATGCAGGAGTTTTAGACCCCAATTGGAGTATACATCTTATTACAAGATTATACTCGTTCGAACTTATACCGCTTATCCTATAAACTCGATTTAAGAATTTATTATATGTCTTTCCAATCTCTATGTAACCCAGGGACTACCGACCTGAGGATCTTAGGACAGGCTCAATCGAGTAATAACTTAGGAAGCCTGGTCGGATTTCAATAAGAAAAAAAACTCGATTTTTTTAACAATTTTATTTGCAAGAACAATTATAGAACACATATATTTTGAACTATTCAAACAATATAATGCTAAATAGATTAACTACATGTTTTCTTGCGTGATGAAACTTAGCAACTTTGTAGAGAAATTTTTGTGGAGAACTCTTATTTAGAGAGAAGGTTTTGTTGTGACTAATAAAATTGTTGTTGATGGTAGGCAAGGAGGTGGTTGATTATTAAATATAATAAATTTAATGAAGTGTGGAGGCTACAAAAGTAATTGAACATTAACCATTTTCATGGTCAAAATTAGTCCCACGGGAACCCACAACCCCTTAGCCCTTTGACTTTTTTAGATGTTCTCACTACCACTAGGCTAATTCATGATGGTTTAAAACAAGTTTTTTTTAAAAAAAATAGTCTAAAATTTCAACCCAAAAAAAAAATCTTCTAAGAGGGTCAAAAATGTCAATTTTCCCTTTTAGTATCACTTCCATAACAAACCTTGGTATATGACTCAATTAGTTTTGAGGATAAATGCTTCCTATCAATTTCAGTTATTGGGTTTGGAGTGCTTCTTAGCTTCCCATCAGACCACTTAGCTTGCGACAATCTATGGTTATCATATCATTATATTGAATTATCGTCTTTGTGAGATTGTTGGTATTCTATTGGTTAAGTGTCTTCTCATTTAATTGAGTAATAGCACTCTCTTTTCTTTATTAAAAAAAAATTTAAAAAAATAAAATAAGAAAAAGAGGTAATTAGATTGAAACACTTTCGTCACTTTGTTTGAATTGCATTATCTTTTAAATATTTACAAATAATCTAGTTGGATCATAAACCCCAATTAGTGTATTAAATTACTCTATGTGCTCACTTTTTGATGTGATTTGAAAACTATTTGAAAATGATTACAACCATCCAAATAGTAGAGGGCCCACCACATTAATTTAAATTAGATATTTTTCATGATAGTTAACTAACACCTTTCATTACGATTTTAGTTTATAAACTCAAAATTTTAAAAATGGTTTAATAACTGTTGGAATTTTAATATTGTTGTCCATTAAATTTATTATTTAATAATTAAAATGAATATAAATCAGCGATAATTAGCCTATGCTCCTTTTCATAAGATCGGAGGTTTAAATTTCTCATACTTCACTTGTTGTACTAAAAAAAATTATGTTTAATAAGTCATTGGCATACATCATTTTTAGAAAAATAAATGAGTCTATTAGACATTAAATTGAAATCTTGTGTCTAATATGACATTAAAGTTTCAATTTTTTTTTTTTTGTTCAATAGCCTCGTAAATTTTAAAATTTGTTGGATAGGTATAGACACACAATAAAAAAAATCGGAGGCTTTTAGACACTCTTTAAAATTTTGAGACTAATTAGCGGAAAAAAATTTCATTCATACTTTTTAAAGTTCAATCACCTCTCAATGGTTGATAATAATAGGTTTATTATGATTCGAGAAAGTGCTATGGTGAAATTGGTAGATACGTTGCTCTTAAGAGGCGGTGCTAGAGCATCTCGATTTGAGTTTGAATAGTGACATGTCATTTTTCTATTATAAAAGGAAGTTTTAAAATATAATTAATTCAAGTCCCATATATTATTTTAAATAATTGAATTGGACCTTAAAATTTTGGTTAAATTACAAATTTGGTCCTTATGGTTTGTAAAATGTTAGAATTTAGTTCCTATGGTTTTAGAAGTTAGAATTTGGTCTCTATGGTTTGGAGAAAATTAGAATTAAATAGTCCTTAAAGTAGAGACTAAATTCTAATTTAAATCATAGAGACTAAATTCTAATTTTTTTTAAACCATAGGAACTAAATTTGCAATTTAACCTAATTTTTTTTTAATTTTTTTAACACAAACTTTAAAATTTGAGACTAAACTTGTTATTCAAGCAAATTGAAAATTGTAGTAGTTTCGTTTTGGATAAATTAATAAAATGGTTGTTTTAAAATATAGAAAAAATAGTCAGAATTCTATTGCGGTCGCTGATAGACAGTAAAATTTTTCTAGATTTGTAAATAGTTTGATATTTTTTCTATTTATAGTAATTTTCTTAATAAAATACTTAGTCAAAAAGACCATTTTTTCTATCTTAATTTCACAAATGTCTAAATGTTTGAATTCTTACACAAATAAATTTTAGTCTTTATTTAATACAATTTTATCCTTATTTATTTGAAAATATCACACAATTTTGTGTTGTGAATTACTTAACATTAATGCAGAGGATTTTATTATTTATAAATGAGCATAGCTTAACTAGCATCAAGTATGTACTATAATCTCAAGGTTAGAGGTTCAATCTCCCATCTCATAATTATCAAGAAAAGTGCAATAGATTTTATTAATTTTTTCCACATATTTTATCATTGATAGACTTCGACAGTTGTATCTAAATTTTGCTATATCAGCATATTCTTTTACATTGTGTTATATTTGCTAATACTTTGAGTGAGCTTGATTACATTATTCGCAACTACTCCTTGTATCTATCAATTTATTTATTTTTAAGAAATCAATGATTTTGAACTTTTTAATTTGTGTCTATTTAGTAACATTTAATTTCATATTTAATAGATCTAATTTTGTATCTACTAGATTCTTGAAAATTTTGAAATTGATTACTTAGATATAAATTTAAATATTATGTCTAATGAGACGTTAAACTTTCAATTTTGTGTCTAGTAAATTCATGGATTTTAAAAATAAAAATAAAAATAAATCAAGCGTTTAAAGACTAAATTTTTTATTTTGAAAGTTCAAAGAACAAATAGACAAATCTCAACGTTAAACACAATTTGTAATTTAACCTTAGAAATTTAATTCTTAAAAATGGAAAATAAAAACAAAATTGTTATCAGACCCTAATTTTTTTAGGAAAATTTTCACAGATAGAAAAAATGTCAAAATATTTACAAAAAATAGTAAAAAAAACACTGATAGACATTGATAGACTTCTATCAGCATCTATCAGCGATAGATTTTTATCATTTCTATTACTGATAGACCTGATAGATTTCTATCAACGTCTATCACAACTATCTAAAAATTTTGCTATTTTGTGTAAATAATTTCCCTCATTTTTCTACTTTTAAAAATCTCCCATTTTTTTATTTGTTAACAAAATTAATTCTCAAAATGAGAAGCAAACAAGGAATACACATGATACGTATGCATGCTCACACATACAACTAGAACAAAAAGTAGAAAACGTTATCAAAACTTTTTAAAATCTCATAACATTGCAAGATGATTTTTTTTTATGTTGCATCTTTGTCAAGAAAATAGGAAGAAACCCAAACCAACAAAAATCCGACATAGCCTAATAGATAAGGTACCGATTACCATATGAAAGGCTGATGATTCAATCCCGACCCGAAAATTGTTGAACTCATAAAAATTCTTTGAATATAAACTACTATTCCCTTTTCAATGCATTGGCTTCAAACAACATTCCATATGCATATGCTGAAGTCAAAAGGATATGAATCTGAAGCACTTATGATAATGAAGCCAATGGCTGCAAAATTCAGTCAAAGAAGGCTCCTATTTCAGCAGATTGGCAAATACAAACTTAAACTAAAATTCATTTCTACCACTTGGTCTCTATCATTTTAGCATAAAAGTAGAGAATAAGAACCCATTCTTATGATACACAACCAATTCCTTGCAAAAACTAGAGATGGTTTAAGCATTGCTGAGTTCAAAATGTAACTATTCATACTTCTTTCCCTTGAAAGATCCTTTGGGGATCTTGCTGAGGACACTGGAATCGAACTTCTGGTAGTGACCGGAAAGTTGGTCGAACACTTTGGAAGCGAAGGTGTCGACTTCATCTTCATATTTCTCGTACAGAATTGGAAGCGTATGGGCCGCAACGAAACCTGAACATATTTGAACTGTGTTAGTAGTTGTGAAGATTGATGGTTTTAGATTTTTCAAGGAACATAGGATCTCCCATGGTTGGTCACCAAAAAGTTTCTATCCTACCTTGTTTATGAAATAACCAACTCCCTCCCACTAAGAAGCAAGATAATTCAAACACTTTCATTGGTTATGCTTTTTTGTTCTTTTTGGGACAATTTACGCTCATCTCAACTAATTTCATAGAACAACAATCTCAACCTACAATATTTCATACTTCAAAATAATTATGTATTAGTCATGAATGTGAAGTATCAGACTTTCCTAAGGGACATTGCATTGAAAAAAGTTCACCCTATATTAGATGAATGAAATGAAATAGCCAAAATTGCTTCCACAAAGAAGCAACATAATTCAAATACTACCACTAGTTAACTGCAACTGTTCGGGTCAGGTTACACTCATCTCAACTAGTTCCACACGACCATATAATCCTACAACATTTAGGGGCTGTTTGGGAGCCTGTAATGGAATGGGCTTGTAATGTATTGTAATCCAAAGACTATGTATGGATTGAGCATTTTGGGCCCAATTTGTAATACCAAATTCATTCCGTTCCTACAGTTTTCAACCCAACCCTCATTCCCACCATTTTCAAACTTCACGATCTCATTTCCGTTTCGCCCTTGATTCCTCACTCATTCCAACACCTCTCAGATTCCCAATAATTTTTAAAAACTTTTTAAGTCATTATAAGTAGTTTGAATCAAATGCCTCAAGATCATCATCTAGGACAGTAGATTAATATTTTGACATTAGATCAACCAAAAATAAATCCCTTTATTGGTTATAGGTAAATGATATCATCAAATAAATTAAACATGTAAATGTTTTGAGATGCAGAATCTGTAACCACTTACCAATATACAAGACAGTTACGAAATTGCACCAACTACTAATCACAGCACCAGCCCACAAGCTTACTACAGCCTGGAAATACATTCACATTAAAGAAGCATCTACAATAAAGCCAAAGCAGCAATCTAACAGGTTTCCTAGGAGATACAATCAAAGAAACTCCATTCAATATAGCAGATCCATGCAAGACTGAGCCAACATACTTCTCAAATGTCCCATGTTTTGGTGTTCACATTTATTCTTAAATTCATGTTAGTAAAGATTACATTTACTGATCTAAAATATTAGTAGCATATATCACTTCCTGAAGCAGCAGCTAGTTCAGGAAAATGGAGAGGCTTTTTAAGATTTCTTCTTTAGCCATTCATGCCTATTGCTAAGTAATGGCATTCATTGATGCAGACAATTCATGGTTTTAAGCAGTTTCTTTAACTTAAAATTGATAAGACAAATGACATTTTCAGATTGATCCCCATAATAAAGCTAACATCAGTGTTTTCAAGACGACCCCAGTCACGCAACTAAGGCGAGAGGCAAGGCGAGCTATGAGCTTAAAATCAATAATAGAAAATTGATGCTGAAATGTACAACAGAATTGCAAAGAGAGTGCTAAGTATATTTAGAAATACAACAGAATTGCAAAGCAAGTACAAGCATACCACAAGGAAGTGTTTCAAATTTCCTTCACAAGCAATATCTTGGAGAAAACAGAGAGCTCGGTTAACCTCGGCACCAAACGAGACAGCAATATTGACAAATAGTTCCTCAGGAAGAACGAGGCGAGGAACGTTGGACGATGATCTGCAAGTGCATGAAATTATATTACAGAATGCATCGACGCGTTAAACCAGAAAGTGCATTGAAGTCGATGAAAAACAAAGGGATAAACATCCATTTTCCAGTCACCTGTTCAGAAATCCTGACGCATTTGTCCATATAAACTGAGCCAACATACCAAAAACCAAAGCGAAGCAAACAAGAGTCAAGAAGTGGTAATTAAGCCATTCAAAGAGAACCCATATAATAGTTGCACAAGTCAAAACACTAGCTGAGATTTTCTTGTTCCTCCATAGCAGCACATCAGCAGCTACAAATATTTGGTCAGCAGAGAAATCAAAATGAAGAAATAAGATCTGTGACATGAAAAGGATTATAGAAGATGAAAAAAGACTAAGAATACAAAAATAAGTACATACATCTTCCACCCCCGAGAAGATGGTAAACAGGCTTTTGGCGTCCAAATATCCGCTTGATCTGACCAGCCACTGAACTTGATTTATTATCTTCCCCAAAAAACGATACTGATTTTGCCTTTTGACCATGTTCAGCAAGAGCTTCAGAAATATTATGAAGAAGATCCTCGGCAGTTATCTTCTCAGACATCGTTCTCGTGCTTCAGAAAAGAAACCCAAGTGACAGAGATCATAAAAGAGCCATAACCTTCTACAATTCTTAGAGCAAGGCAAGAATCCAACATGTTATACGTTTCATTTGCCAATTAAGATCTCTCAATACCAACTATGATAGGAGATCTTTCGGCAATAATCATCCAAGAGGAAATAAATTCTGGCACATATAAATCTCTTCTACCAAATGGAATTAGTTTTCAAAAAATACAGCATGTAGTGGAAACGTTGAGTAACAACAATGTAATCAAAATTATAAGTGGACTCGAAATAAATTGTCAGAATACCAAGCGACCTTGCCCACAACAAGCATATGGAGAAAGAAAAGAGTTGAAGGGAATCACATTCAAGGAAAAGGCACAAGTTGGGCTGGATACGCAAAGGTATATAAAAACTTACATCAAGGAAAAAGAAAACAAGAAGGAATCTATAGCGTATAAGCAAGCACGCTAAAGAGAAGGAAAATCTATTTAATTTGATAGAATACAAGATGAAAAACAAAAACTATGTACTGAAATTTTGAGTTTTAACAAAAACTTACAATTAATCACAAGGACATAAGATGTGTAGAGTGTGAGTAAGCAAGCAAGTTGATCAAAGAGGAGGGTCCAATCTAGTTAGCTCCAAAGTTTAACTTTTGTTCGATTAATGGGGTATATATCGAGCCAAACAAAAGAGTTACAAACTCTAACGATCAGGGGTGGAAAAAGTCTCAATGGGAGAAAACTATTATATTTAACTTCTACAATCCAAGTAAATTATCAAGTTAATCATCGAAGTATTGTGATTACAAAACATTTTTTGTGAAAGAAACTCCAACAAGAGGTCATATATGGTAGAAAAGCACAGAAAGAGTCGAAAGGCTGTACACCTCCACAGTTAAAATGAAAATCCGCAGAGCTTCTGGAACCTATTATAACTTACCAAACCTTGCTTGTGCTAAAGAGTATCAGAAGATTGATATTTGTTTGAGGCCAACCAGAGATTGACAGAAGCCTTAAACGAAAAATATGGAAACAAGGGGGGTGAAGAGGTTTTTTTTTCTCCTTTTCTTTCTTTTAATGAATAACCAAAAATTCATTGAGGAAAAAGAAAATGAAAGAATACAAAGAGATAAAGCTCACAAAATGCTGATCAATACTGACCAGGAAACATAAGGAAACTAGAAAGGCAAAACAACAATGAAATGTCGTAAAATAGAAAGGAACACAAACTTTTATCAAAACTTTCAACTCGAAAGCAGAAGTAATCCAATATCTCAACCCACCCAGGAGAAGGATACATAGTCAAAATCAAAAGCAATCCAACCTCATTTAAGCATTGTAAACTTCAGATTCAACCAAAAAATCAGCCGCAGTAATACAAGATAAAAAGAAACAGAATCTTCAAAAGACAGAGACCGTACACAGAAAGATGAAGCCATATACAAGAGATTAATAGGTCTCTAGCAAGATTACAGCAGAAGTAAACAGAAAGAGAGAGCAAAACTACAACTACCAGAAAGTTAAGCAGAATTAGCAGCATTTAACCCCATTAAAGCATCAAACAAGCAACTTAAAAGACGGAATCCGCTGAAAGAGAACACAAAACAAGTAGAAAACCAACAAAATCTAAAATGGTACTGAAGACAACAAACCAGGAGCAGGAAATTAAAGGGACTTCAAGGAAGAAATTGAAGAAGAAGAAAACGAACAGGCAGATGAAAATGGGTTCTGAAAAATTCCGTTCAGAACTACACAAAACGGGAGATAAAAGAGCAGAAAACGAGGAGAGAAAGAAAGAGTTATGGGATTCCAAAAATATCGACAAGAAATGGCGTGGAGCAGCTGACATGCTGAAATTATAAGCGGGCCACCACCTACCCAGATGCAAAATTCCCTCTTTTTTTTCTCTGTTCTTCAAGTGGGTCGGATTGAATTTTTCCCTTTTCACTTTCTTTTCCACTTTCTCGGTTGCATTTTAACGGACGCCAAACACGAATCCCTTTTGGGCAGCTGTTAGTTTTGTATTGGTAAGTAATGCGATCGCTCTGCTGACTTCAATGCAAACCGGAGAGAGGGTTAAGAAGAAGACCCAATTTCTTGAATTTTCCCCATTGGATATCAGAGATCAAACGATTGGTTTTTGTGTTCCATATGATTCAATAGTCAATGTCATTGTTTCAACGATCAAAGCTTTTATAATTAGTAGAAAGAAAAAGTCTAAATCGGATTCTTTTTGCAAGAGGGTTTAAAAGTAAATATTACATTCAACATATAGCTTTCAATTCTTATAAAGTTATCAAGTTATAATTTTTTCTTTTTTGAAAAGGTTTTACTTTTTTCTTGAAAATATGTGTTTGTGAGGAATTCGATAGTATAAGATTATCTTGATAGGTTTTAAGGTTTGTTAGATGAAGTGGATTAGTTTTCACTCATACACTCCATAGATTATATCGCTCATCGACAATATTTTGATCCTTATTATTATTATTATTAGAAAAAAAAATTTAAAATAGAAAAATAAGATAAATTATTTACATAAAATAGCTAGATTTTTAGATAGTTGTGATAGACACGGATAGAAGTTTACCAGAGTCTATTAATGATAAAAATGATAGAAGTATGTCATTGATAGATGCTGATAGAAGTCTATTAATGCCTATCAATATATATATATTTTTTTTTTTTTGCTATTTTTTTGTAAATAGTTTGACATTTTTCTATCTAGAAAATTTTTCCTTATTGTTGTTGTTGTTGTTGAACTAGGCTCACAGGTATATCTATATTAGGAGTGTATCTTATAAGTTATTTGATTGAACCATTTAATTGTAATATTGTAACAAATAGGTCCTAAAAACTGTTTCAAATTCTTTTTTAAAATTATTTGATAAAAATAGTAAAGCTCTCAAAACATGAATAATTCAAATGGCATCGTGTTTATTTTATCAACTTCAAGGTTAGAGATTCGATTTCCACCCTACTGCCAAGAAAATAAAAAATAATAAAGCCAAAATGTGAAGTTTGATAATTGTTTAACATTGTTATATTTTAATATGTGAGGGAGAAAGTGTGAAGTTTGATAATTGAAAATTTATTCAAGAACGTCTTTGCGTGAGTGTGACTAGTAATTTTAGATCATTAAATGCAATAGTTAGAAACTAAAAATTGTAATTCCCAAAATTATGCTTGACAATAAAAATTCAATATGAAACTTAATTATTTGTGTTGTTTTCAAATATAGAAAAATGAGTCAAACTATTTATAACTATAGAAAAATTTTACTGTCTATCAACAATAGATAGTAAAATTTAACCGATAGTAAAATCTATTATTCGTTGATAGATAGTAAAATTTGTCTATATTTATAAATAGTTTGATATTTTTCTGTTTATAGTTCCCTACTTCTTTTCTATTTAACAAAAAAGAAACAATAACTTTTACGTAAAGTTGTACCAATATCAACTTTTTAACACTTTAATTTCATAAAAAAGAGTTCTAAATTTTGATAAGTGTCACAAGTTTGGTCATTTGTTTAATTTTAACCAATTCAATTTTAACCCAAAAATATAAGAAAAAAAGTTTGTTTTCAAATACTGAAAAATAAGCTAAAATATTTTAAAATATAGAAAAATTTCACTGTATTTATAAATAGTTTGATATTTTTTTTTATTTATAAAAAATTTTCAAAAAAAAAAAATCTCTTCATTAATGCACCAAGTCAACCATTAAATAGATACATGTAAAACTTGCAAATTTTATACCATATATGTTTTTTAACTCATTGGATGCAAAATGCTAATGGTTGAAGTCAATTATTCTTCTAGTGGAAATCTATCCTAAGGTAAAAAAAATGCAAGATTTTTTTTTAAGTTAAGAGTTTAAAAATGCAATTTTTTCTTTTTTTTTTTTTTTTTTTTTTTGTTTTGTTTTTTACTTCAATAACATAATTTTTTAATTAAAATTGATATAAGTTCATGGTTGAAATTAATTTTTTTTCCCTCCTTGTTCTTTTCCATTCTTTGTAGCACGTGTCTCCATTTAATTTGGCATCTATTTTTAACCTTGTCTTTACCACGTACATATATTTGTGGCCAAGTATTTGGTGTTGGGAAATGTTATCCTAAAGGAATTTCGAATGTGGGATATTTTCAACTTTTTGAAAATTTGTCCAACATTAATTGAAAAAAAAAAGTAAAGAATAATTTAATTTACGCTAATATAAAGTTTTTACTACCAAATTTGAAAATTACCTTTTTCCATGCAGTGTAAAGAAGTAATTATAAATATAAACAATGCTAAAGTACTAGCATATATAGCACAATATAAAATAATTTATAAATACAGCAGAATTTAGATTTAGCTTTTGGAGTCTATCAATAATAGACTCTATTGCTGATAGACTATTATATTGCTAATCATTGATAGACTACTATATTGCTAATAGGAGCCTATCAATGATAGAGTCTACCACTGATAAATTTTGCTATATTTACAATTTTTTTTTTAAATTACTAAACACTTAATTATTAACCTTAACAATGTTCCAATCAAATTACCTTTGTAAAAAAGAAAATATATCTTGTGGATTTAAAATAGGAAAATTATTATAAATAGAAAAAATTTCAAATTATTTTCAAATATAAAAAAATTTCACTGTTGATCAGTGACAGATAGAATTCTATATTTATAAATAGTTTTCCTCATTTTTTTTATATTTGAAAACAAGTCCTTCAAAATACTATTTTCTTATCTAACAAATGTCCTCAATATTCATATGTGTTTGAAGTTATATTTTGATAAATACAATTAAATTATTCCCAATATAAAATTTAATTCTTTCTTCTTATGTCAATTTAAGCATATATAGTTCACTTGTATAGTAGTATTAAGGTGTTATAATCTCGTTAGATGGCCGAAGTTTGAATCTATATATCATATATTGTTGAATTCAGAATTTTTTTTCTTCATATTTTTTCTGTTTTGTATGACTAATAACTTCAATACTTTTTAAAAAATTTATAGATATATTAGACACAAAATAAAAAATTTCAAAACTTATTAGACATTTTTAAAAATTAAAACCTGGATGTTTTTAATTAGTTAAAAGAATACTTTTGGTACTTACACTTTTATGAAAATAACAATTGTGTTTTTAATTTTGTAGCTAACTTAGTCCATAAATTTTAGTATATAATAATTTAGTTTGTATTTCAAAAATACGATAACAATTTAATTCCTACAGTAAAATTTTAATCAAAACTACATGTCAAATTTTATTTTTTAATTATGTAGACTTTGTAGCTTATAAACAAATTGAGCTCTTCATTAGATTGTTGATCTACTTATTCCAGAGTCTCATTAAATCCTAACATCTATTTTTACAACAGGGATTAAATCGATGCAAAATTTAAAATATAAAGACTAAATTATTACATACTGAAGTTCAAAAATTAAATTATTACAAAATTAAATCGTTACCTTTATCCAAGTTTAGAGATTTTTGACCTTTCAATTAAAATAAAGGGTCCAAAAGGTATATTTATACATATACTTATTGAAATGTTAAGTAAAAGGATAGAAAATAGATATACTATGAGCTGTTTTTAAATATTTGAAAAACGAGTCCAATAAATAATTTTTTATTATATTTGGGTCAAAAATGGACAGCTGGTTTAATTTCAGTGGTTGTGGACTTTATGTCTTTTCATTGATTAAGATTATTATGACTAGTTTTCTCAATTACAATATACTTTCTTTAATTATTCTCAAAAGTTTATAAATTTTTTTTAATGACGGTTTTCAAATATAGAAAAATGAGTCAAATTATTTATAAATATAGAAAAAATTTACAGTCTATTTGTGATAGAACGCTATAGAAAAATTTTCTATATTTGTAAATAGTTTGATATTTTTTTTTATAGTAATTTTTCTTTTTTTAATGCACGTGTGAATCACGTGAACAAACAATTTTATTCTTTTACAATGTGTGGTAAGAGAATTTATGAAGTTATGTTCAAGTAGGTCACTCAAACAAATAATAGATCATTCTCAATTTGATTATATATATAATACTTTTTTTGGTCTCTATATTTGTGGTATAGTTTCATTTAGTCATTAAATTTTTAGTTTGATTTTAATTTAGTTCCTAAGTTTCAAAATTTTACAATTTTAACTTTGAGGCTTGCGTTTTGTTTCAATTTAGTCCCTATATTTCAAGAGCTACACTTTTAATTTTGTTTTTTCATTAAATACTTACTTTCATTTTTTGACATTAATATCTATTAATTAATTAAAAATAATTTTGAAGTAAAAATTTAAAATTAATTTTAATAGTGACGACAGATAATAAAACCTAATTAATTATAACTCTTTTAATTCTTTAAATTAATTAATAAACATTAATATTAAACATTGGGGAAAAATACTAAAAAGTTAGTATTTAGATAAAAATTGAGGTTACAAGTACAAATCTTAAAATTTATGGGCCAAATTATAATAAAACTCAAATTTCAAAAATAAAATTGTTACATTTTGAAATTTATGGACTAAATATAAATTAAATTTATAACTAAAGGATTGAAAGTATAACATTAGAACTAATGAAAAGTAGAGGAGTTTTTCTTTTCAATTATTAAATTGAACAACTTATTCATAAACTAATGGGTTGTGATGGTATTTTTAATAAAAACCATAGTTCATACTTTTCAAACAAAGTACCTATTTAGAGAAAAAAAAAAGAAAGAAAATAATACAATTTGTCTTCTATAACACAAATTGTGCAGTGTCCCATAATATTTTTGTAAAAATTTCTCTTTATTCAACAACTTGGGGATGAATATTCAAAATTAGATATTTGAATAATAGAAAATTACATAATACACTTACTAGATGAAATATGCTAAGATGACTCATATGTTTGTATCAAACACGATTTAATGTGTTAAAAACTATCAATTAGATCACTCAGTAAACAAAATTGTTGAACTTTGTTAATGAATCATTGTTAATAGAAATTTTTTTTGATGTATCATTCGGCCACGTTTGGTAATCATTTTTTTTGTTTTTAATTTTTAAAACTTGTTTTTGTTTTTGGAATTTGATCAAGAATAAGAAAATGAAGGACACATTTGGATGTAAGGAAACTCGTAGGAAATTAATTTTTAGGTAGGTGGCCATTATGAATTAGTTACCCTGGATTGAACTCATGACCTCTTAGTCATTTATAGAGACTTTGTCTCTTTTTTACCACTAGGTCAATCCATGATGATTCAACCAACTAACTTAAGTAAAGTAATCGTCAAAGTGAACTGAGCTCAACAGTAATTAACACGACTTTTTCTCTAGAAGTTGAATGTTCGATCCTTAAACTATTGAACCTAAAATTTTAAGAGTTAAAAAAGATAAATTTAATTACATTAATACTTTAAAAAAATTGTAGTTATTTTTCAAAAAGGTGCACCAATAAGATGATGACACATGTACAAAATCTTGCAAGGCCAAGCCACATTTGAGGACAAAAATGAGTGAGTGGAGTGAGAAGAGAGGCAGACTCACAAATATTGCTGACTGTGCAGCAAATGTACAATTGGCACCAATCAGAACCTATAAAACCTTATCCAAAAATCAATAATCTCATCCCTTCTTCTTCTTCTTCCCCAATCCAAATTCCAACCATTTTCCTCCACACACATACACAAATCCCTCAACATTATTCTATACCCACTTCCCAATTCCCAATTGCATTTTACAATCACCATTCTCACTCACTTACAAGCTCAGGCCAACCTCCAACTATGGCTTCCACCTCTTGTTTCCTTCACCACCACGCTCTCACCGCCGCCGCCGCCGCAAGATCATCGTCTTCCCCACGCCAGGTCGCCCCTCCCAAGTCTGCACAGCTGCTTGTCTGCCGTGCCCAGAAGCAGCAAGCGGCTCAAGAGGAGGATGGCGGTGTTGTCTCTCGCCGATTGGCTCTCACCGTCCTCATCGGTGCAGCTGCTCTTGGCTCCAAGGTTTCTCCGGCTGATGCTGCCTATGGAGAAGCTGGTAATCGAATTCGCCCTCTTGAGGATTTGTTCTGTTTTAGTTGAATTTTAGATTCGGGGTTTTGCTGTTTCTATGTCATGGCATGGATGGTTTTGAAAATTCTAGTAGTAAGTAATTGCAATTCTAATCTTGAGATCCCTTTTGAGGGTACTAATCTAGTGAGCTGTTCTTGATTTCTTTTGATTTATTTGTTGAAACCCACATTGAAATCACAAATGTATGCTCTTAGATAATCATTTTGTTGAATTGTATGGAATTCCAATAATATGCATTGAATTAATGTTGGTGAAGTTCTACTTGAACTCTCCTTAGCTCTTACTCTCATCAGTAGCAAGAGCAACTCTGTTTTGTAATCTTTTGATTGTTTACTCTATCTAGGGTGTTTTTGGGAGTGGGATTTTATTCTTTCTTGTATAGTCTGTTTGTAATGGAAGTATGTTTTTTCATTGATATTAAAATTGCAGCCAATGTGTTTGGAAAGCCAAAGACCAACACAGACTACTTGCCATACAATGGAGATGGATTCAAGCTTTCAATTCCTTCCAAGTGGAATCCAAGCAAAGAAAGGGAATTCCCAGGCCAAGTTCTTAGATACGAAGACAACTTTGATTCCAACAGCAATCTTAGTGTAATTATCAACCCAACTGACAAGAAAACCATCAAAGACTTTGGCTCCCCGGAAGAATTCCTTTCTAAGGTAACACTTTCCCTCGCATTTCATCTCTCAACTCTATTTTCACCTGTTATATAGTCCTTATAACACCTTTCGCCTATCAATCGCTTCATACCAATTACATTTCGAAAGTGATTTTGAAATGATTAAAAGCTTAAAACCATTTCTTTCATGTTTGTAATCACTCATATCATACTTTTAATAATTCAAAATCAATTATGATGGCATGAACATTAAATTTATTTGAAGTGATTTTGGACATGATAAAAGTGATTTTAGTACAGTGGTGTTGGTTAGTTGACAATGCGGATTTTGTGAACTAAAACATTGAAGCATAGTGGAGAGCATTGTAAAGTTAATTGCACTGTTTAGCAGGCCAATGCTTCTTGTAATGAGAATTCCTTTAGTTACTGTTAATCTTAATAGGTAAAACCAGAGAAACGAACTTTTAAGAAACAGCTACTCCAACAAACTGAACTCTTTTTCTTAGGTTAAACTCCCAGCAGCCACTAAAACTTTTGATGTTTGAAAACCGTGTTGGCTGTTAGACTATTTTAATGTTAACTTCATGTTAGATTTGGTCTGAAACTAGACAAGAAGATTCAATTGATATGCCTCAAATTGGCCTTTGCAGGTTGACTATTTGCTGGGAAAACAAGCCTACTTTGGAAAGACTGCTTCTGAGGTAATTTTACAAAAGGCACATTATAGAGTTAACAAATGATGCATTGTCATTGCAACTGATACAAACTTAAACAGAAACCTGCATAACAATTACCCGTTTTGAAAACTAAAAACGAAATCATTACTAAACGCAATCTAAATTTTCCACTTAGGCTTGAACTCAATAGCCATCCTTTTGTTTTTGGTCCAAATAACATCTTTAAATGTTGCATTTTGATTATCCTGAATCGAATCGATCCGATTTCACTCAATCAAGTCCCGAAATTGATCAGGGTGGATTCGACCCGGATGCAGTAGCAACGGCGAACGTATTGGAGAGTTCGGTGTTGGAAGTGGGAGGAAAGCCATACTACTTCCTGTCTGTGTTGACAAGAACTGCAGATGGAGATGAGGGTGGGAAACACCAGCTGATCACAGCAACTGTGAGTGATGGAAAGCTTTACATCTGCAAGGCACAAGCAGGAGACAAGAGGTGGTTTAAAGGAGCAAGGAAGTTTGTGGAGGGTGCAGCTAGTTCTTTCAGTGTTGCTTAAAAAGAGAGAGCAATGTTGTTTGATTAGTAATGTGAGAGAAAGAGAGAGAGAGGGAGGTGTTTGTTGTATATTTTGGAGAACAGTACCTTAACCAATGAAAGGGATTGTCAATGTTTGTGTTGAGATGTTGTTGATGGCCTTTATTTTTTGGTTCTCCATGAAATTGTTTTAAGGGTTGGGTGAATGAAGCTTTTAGAAGGAAGGAGATATTTCTACTTTTGTCTGTCTCTCTCCCATCATTTATAGAAATGGTCTCATGTGTTTGAAAATGGTTAAAATAACATTTTGTTACCTATACTTTTTTATCCTATGTGTTAAGTGTCCAATTTAGCCTATATAGTTTTATTATACGTTAAAACCAGTCATTTTGTTAGTTTGAAGCTATTTTTTAAAATGAAGGAGGTGTTTGGGGGCGAGTTTGAGTTGGGTGTGTTGACTTTTTAGCCCTCCATTTCAAATTAATTAATTTGAATTAATTAATTAATTAATGTTTGAAGATAATAAACTTATTTTTATTCCCTAACAATTTTAGTGTTTTAAATAGTCCATTGTGTAGAGCTTGGAATAACAAATTTAACGCAATATGAATCACTCAAATTGGAGCTCAAATGAAAAAGATATAGCCAAAACAAACTTAACGAAAAATTCCAAGCAAAATGAATTTAATATTATATATGGTTGTGTCTAACGATTAGTTGGCTTTAATATATATACTACTTTCTACTTTTAATCTCAACCATTTAATTTTCTTATATAAAGATATAAAGACCCAAATTGAATTTAGATTTCACCAACTTCCCTCTCTTTTTAAAATCATCTTCTTCTCCAAATTTCTATAACAATTTCACACTATTTTTCAATCCTCCGTAAATACAAAGCTTCCATTGTTGCTCTCTCCTAACTTCAATTTTCTTCTTTTCATCTAATTCTTGAGAGAGATTTATTGTTGGGTGAAAATTGATTTGTCGAGTGCTTAGACTTGAAATTCACTCTTTTAAGAGAGTTTGTCAAGTGTGTTGTTCAATTTTTTCAAATTTTTGTAAGGGTTACTCTCGATCTCGAAAAAAGAGTTGTTGTAACGGTTTGATCCTCAACTGTGGAAAGGATCAGGTTTGTTCTTGCGCCCGAAAAAGGAACATTATAGCGGTTCAACTCTAAGCCGTGGAAAGAGTTAAGTTTGAATGATGTACTCAGGGGGAACTTGGAAAGTGGATGTAGGTCGGTTGTGCTGAACTACTATAATATTTCTAGTGTTAATTTCTCTGTCCCTCTTTTATATTTCAATTATGTCAACATTTTCTATTATTTTCATAAATGTCTAAGTGAGTTTTTTAATTACACAAAAATTAGGATCTAATTACCTTTTAGTCCCCAACTTACAATTATGCTCTTTGTGGTGGGCGGTTGGAGAGAGAAAATTAGTGAGAAAAAATGTGTTTATGATATACTTTTCCATATTTACGAAGTATCTTTCGTGTTGGAGAGAGAAAATACATTTATTATATTATATTAATTATTTTAGATTTCTTCCCATTTTCAATTGGAGGGAGAAAATACATTTAATATGATTTTTTTTTTATTCAACTCATTTGAAGTATAAACAACTGGTTTTTCTGATGGATTTATAGTTATTTTAAATGTACCTTAGAACATTGTTTTAGATATTTACAAATGTTCTAACCAATATATGAAATATACGAAATTGACTTAGTTTCAACATAAATCCTAGTATATATCTCAAATTTCTTTTATAACATAGTATATATAATCCCAATAAATCAAAATTTAACAACTTCCTAATAGAAGTGTAATTCAAAATTAATTTAACAATTTCAATATACCACAGTATATAAATCTTCAACATAAATCATAGCATATATCATAAATTTCATTCATATCATAAAAATATATATATATACTATGATATATGTATTCGTATATACCTTTGTTTATTTGGAAATATGAAAGGTATGATATATACTATTTTTATGTTGAACGTTGAGTGATTTAGATACTATGGTATATTGAAATTGTTAAATTAATTTTGAATTACACTTCTGTTAGGGAGCTATTATTAAATTTTGATTTATTGGAGTTATATATACTGTGATATAAAAGAAATTTTCGATATATACTCAGATTTATGATGAACATTGAGTCAATTTTTTATTTATATACTGTGGTATATTTCATATATTGATTGAAATATTTGCAAACATCTAAAATAATGTTCTAATGTATATTTACAATAACCATGAATCCCCCAGAAAAAATAGCTGCTTGATACGTCAAATGTGTTAAATAAAAAATAGAATCATATTAAATACATTTTCTCTCTCCAATTAAAAAATGGAAGAAAACTTAAATAATTAATAGAATATAATAAATGCATCTGCTCTCTCCAACATTAAAAATATTTCGTAAATATGGAAGATGCATTTTTTCTCTATCCAGACACCCACGACAATGGATATTTTTTGTCCGAAAATAGCATTAAATCTCTTATATGAAAATATCCAAATATTTGGACATTTATGAAAATAAGTTTTTAAAAATGATTAAATCTCTAATAATCTCTTAGTTTAATTAAATCATATTCAACCCTTCTAGGGTTGCCATACTGATCCTACATGGTGGAGCCGTGCTTAATGTTTGGGCCCCTATTATTGTTATATGAATAATATTACAAAAAAAAAAAAAAAATACATAACCTTGTATACTAGAGTCTGAGGCCAACGAATACACGTTGTCTCCTTAAGACAATTTTACTCACTTTAGTGCTTGAGTTTCATGAGTAATTGTCTCTTAGGATGGAATAAATTACCTTTCTTATGGAAGAAGTACTTCGTCCACAAGATCCAACGAACTATACTTTGTGTAAATAAACCGAACTTCAAAGACTTTATAAAAAGAGAGAAAGTTTCATGAGAGAAATGCTTATGAAAAGTTAAAATGTAATTTGAAGAAAAGACATATTTATAAAGTAATTTGTAGCCATTCAAATAGTCGCGTATCTTCTTCAATTTGGTTATTTATGAAAAGACATATATATTCATGAAACAATGCAACTCTAGACAAATAGTCAGATACCATTTAATTCCAACAATCCCCTGTAAATGGTAAATTGACAAGGATAAAAGCAAACATTCAATATTTTCCAATGAAGAATCTGCATTAGAATAAGTAGTAAAAACTTTAAACTTTCCCTAGTGAATATCAATCAGGTTTACTTGGTTAATCAGTGGACTTAATGCCTTGAACTGTCAACCGTTTTAGAGTAAACCAAGACAATAGAGGTCACACAGTTTCTCATCCTAACAAAGTCAGTTCTCATAATTGTGTTAATTTTGGTCTCGAATATCGCATGGTCTCATGAGTGTTTTAGAGAATTCGCCTTAAAATTCTCATAGAAGTGACCCTTTCACACTCACGTAGGTGATTCCTATAAAGAGCATCGTATATGTTTTTTTCATAAATAAATATTCAACTACTTATAGAAATCATTAAAAGCATAGTGTTTACCCTAAAACCACACTAGCATTGTCTCATCATCTAGAGATCAGTTTGCCTGTTGAACCTAGACCTTGGGACCTCTAGTCAACTAGGTTGGGTTGCCCCTCTGGTTAACATTATAAAATTATAGGCTATAATTTCATTCTTCTTGATGAACTTTCAACCAACTCTCTAGTTAGGCCTTTTGCAAGCGAATCCACAATATTATCTTTTGACATTACAAAGTCAATTGTGATAATTCCATGAGAAAGTAGACGTTATGTCTTCATCATATATGTTGAGACATATTATTATTCATTAAAAATCGGGCATAGGTTGTATCCACACTTTAGGAATACTATCCAAAACGTTGTAGGCAACTTAAGCATATCCAAACGCTTTTTTTAAAATTGTTTTCCATGTTCTAAATTTGGATTATCAATTTTGGGAATAGCTACTTCTAAATACCCCAACACTAATATAAATTTTAAGAAGGCTTCGACCTTTCCATAATTCACAAGAAATTTTATGTGGTTTTGTATATGAAATTCTATACAAAATATAACTGATCTTCAAATGTGAGACATATTCACTGGATGTGTCCTATGACTCTTATCACAACTTCGGAATCAATCATTTTATTAAACATAAATTTTTCGACCATAAATATCATTGTTATGACATATTCTAGCTTACATATATTGTTTTTCTCTAATGATTCCCATAATATTTTTGCTAAATCCACCACTATAAACATTATATAGTGTATTATCTAATCCACTCAAAATGTGGCTCTTGCATAAATATTTTGCATATGCTTCAATGCCTCAAGTGCAAACAGCTTTTCTTTGTTGGCTCCTCCTTCAACATTAAAATAGCATTTTTTAAATAATATATATATATATATATATATATATATATATATATATATATATATATATATCAAAATCATTATAGTTAAATTTCTCATAATTTTTTCTCCATGATTTCTACCAAAAAATGTGGTACACTAATTTTGTTTCGTTGATGACATTTATGTGAGATTGATAACTAAATATTTGTGAAACAGAGTAAGTAACTTTATCAAACAAATTCTCACGAAATAAAATCAATAAGGTAACAATAGACTTGAGACATTATTTATTAGGCTTGAAACAACGACATGGAAACATTATGCGTGATACCCATCCATTATGTATAATAGTAAAAGTATGCAATTTCAAATTAATAAATTAGATGACAAACCAAAGCACATTTAAGAAAAGAAATTTAGATTGTTGCCAAAGAGAAGATCCCAAGATGTCACTCTTCTAACAGATTTATTGACTAAGTAATATACATAACAAAAACCCATTAAAAATCAGAAAATCCACGCTACAATTTTCATATGAAATAAACTTCACCCAAGAAAATCACACATATTCAAAAAAATCAAAATTATTATTCTTAATTCTATATCCATACAAATAATGGAGATTACAAAAACACATGGAGATTAAAATGAAGTTTCCATATACACATGCATATTTTATTTAGAAACATCTAGTGGATTATAAATTGTGTATAAAAACAATGGAGATTACAGAATTAATATTTTAATTCTATTTTCATCTAATTGTTTTATTCCATATTCAATTCTAGGGAACTTGTAAATTTGGAATTTTAAAAAATTGCATAAACCAGATACATTAAATAAACACTAATAAATTAGATGCACAAAAGGCACGAAGGATTACAAAAACAAAATTAGATGCATTAAATTCCACACACACGGATCCATATACACCAAGAAAAGTAAGAAGTACATACTAGAATTGTCTTAACATTGTTATAAGATCAAAAAAATAAATAACCTTGTATACTAGAGAGAATCTGAGACCAATAAATTTACGTTGTCTCCTTAAGATAATTTTACACTCACTCTAGAGAATGGGTTTTATGAATAGGTGTCTCCTGGATGGAACATATTACATTTTTTATGGAAGCATCATCTCATCCACAAGATCCAACGAACTATACTTTGTGAAAATAAACCGAACTTTAATAAGACTTTATAAGAAGAGAGAAAGTTTCATGGGAGAAAAATGCTTATGAAAAGTTCAAATGCAATTTGAAGAAGAGACATATTTATAGAGTAATTCGTGACTATTTGAATAGTCGTGTCTTCTCTTCAATTTGGTTATTTATGAAAAGACATATATATTCATGAAACAAAGTAACTCTACACGAATAGTCAGATACCATTTATTTCAACACAATTATTATAGTTGATGACTACAATTATTTTAACCCACAATTAGCTACTGTGAAGACTATTTAAAACCCTCTTTAGGTATAGTGAACGTTGGTTTTTGTATGTTTAAGTACATAGAAATATTTCACATAAATTTGAATGAGTTTTGTATTTTCACTTGAATATAAAATAATAGAGAACCAATAAATTACAAATTAATGTATTCCTAAATTAAAGTATAAAAAAATTAAAATAAAGTTAACTTTGACTTTTTTTTATTTTATTGTTAGCTTTAGTATAATTATAAATAATGAAGTATAAAAAATTATAATCAAATTACATTCTTAAATCAAAGTATAAAAATGTAATTAAAAAAAGTTTCAACTTTAACTTATTTATTTTTTATAGTTTTAGTATAATTATAAAAAAAATGTAATCAAACTTTATAAAATTTGTAATTACATAGTGACAAAAGTTTCTTTAACATTTTTTTTTAAAAGTTTAGTATAGTTATAAAAATTGAAGTATACAAAAATGTAATTAAATTAAAGTATAAGAAGATGTAATTCAAAAAGATTTTTAAAAAAAAAAATTGAAAAAGCTTCAATTTTTTGTTTTGTTTGGTATAGTTATAAAAAAATGTAATCAAACTTATTTTTTAAATTAAAGTATACAAAACTGTAATTAAAAAAATTGAAAAGTTTCAACTTTTACTTTTATTTTTATTATTATTTTTTAATTTCTTTAGTTTTTTTTTTCATTTTTTTTAGCTTTAGTATAGTTATAAATAATAAAGTATAAAAAAATAGTTACAAAAATTGAAAAAATTTCAACTTTGATATTTTTTTAAAGCTTTAGTATATTTATAATAAGTGAAGTAAAAAAAATATGTAATCATATTGTTTTTTTATTAAATTTAAGTATAAAAAGGTAATTACAACAAAAAAAAAATTGAAAAAGTTTTGACCTTGACATTTTTTTGTTGGTAGTTTTAGTATAGTTAAAAATAATGAAGCATATAATAAAATTTCATTCTTATTAAAGTAAAAAACATGTAATTACAAAAAAAAAAAATTGAAAAAATAGTAAAAAAAAACCTAAATAGACTATAATAACATGTCCTATAAATACAGACTATTATAATTCATATTATAGGAACGAATCTATTAAGAAGTAGGGCACATGTCCCAATGGGTGAACGTTATATATATATATATATATATATTTTGTTTTTATTAAATATGTAAAAAAAATAGTTGTATTTTATATATAATTATTAGCTTTCATAATAAACATGTAACATAAAGTTGCTTCAGCGGCTTGGGTCCCGATGTGCTTGACTTCGGACCTAGCTTGTTAAATATAAAAAAATTTCTTTAAATTTTGATGGTTTTAATTTATTTTAATTTCAAACTTTTAATCTGCAATCAACTCAACTAATATTCCATATTTCTACTTTCCAAATATACAAATATTTTAGATATTTATAAAATTATTTCACGAAAATTACTTGAATGGTTTTTTTTCTTATATATCAATAATTCTATACGAGTTTATAATAATTTTTTTAATTAATATTATTTAATATAAATATCATATATCAGTGCATTTAAAATTATATTTATACGAAGGTTAATTATAAATATAGTTCTTATGTTTTGAAAATTGTGACTCATAAGTCTCTAAACTTTTAATTTTGACTCTAGTTCCTTAAAAATATCTAACAAATATATAAATTACTTTACTTTTATATTCAATAGATCTCAAAAATATTATTTTTTTTAAAAAGTTAACCGTTTTATGAGATAAAAAAAAGTTTTGTGTCTAATGGAACGTTAAATTTTGAATTTTGTAGTTAAGAGATATATTAATTTAAAAAAATGTCTAATCATACTTATTAAGCAGAAAATTTAATTTAATGTCTAATATAGCATTTAACTTTAAAACATTTTCAAATATGTAAGAGACGTATTAGATACAAAATTGATATTTTAGGAATCTATTAAACATAAATACCGAAAATTTGAATACATGTTATACATTTTTTAAGTTTGTGAACTATATAAACACAAATCTAGAATTTTATTGGCTAAACTTCTAACTTTATATTCATTTGTGCCCCTCACGTGAAAGTTCAAAATTCGTCACTGATCCACATATTATAATAACTATAGACTATAATAACAACTCAACACCCTAAACATTCCCAAGGGCTAATTATAGCATTTATTGAATTTTCAATAACTAAAATTAGACATTCGAAAATATAAAAATTAAAATAATATTATAACTGCTAGAATATTATTATTACCCTTTCATATATAAGACTAAAGCTTAAAAGTTAAATGGATAAGGAAATTTTAAAGTTAAATTAAACAAATAACTCAAGAACATAGAGGTAAGTTTGAATTGTGCCGAATTTGAAAAGTTTCAATTTTATATTTGAACTTGAAATTTAATTTTACGATACATTTGAACTTTGAAATGGGTTGAATCCATTTTCAGGCAAAATTAATAATTAGAGATTACTCAATATACCTAGGGTTGTTTTTTAATACAACAAAATGAGTTAACTTATTTACAAATATGACAAATTGTTTGATAGATGATAGTAATCTAATAGTATTTATGATTGATTAGTAATATTTGGTTATATTTGAAAATATTTTAAACAATTTTCTCATTTAAAACCATTATTCATATATTTACACCATTTATGAAATGAGTCCCGAAATGTTTGGGCCAGTTCGGCAAATGGCCCATTTCAGAGACGCAGTGAGGGATAAAGGGAGAAGAAGAAGTTATACGTTGATGAAAGGCGAAGGAAAATCAAGCGCCATTCATACGTTAGGGCACTACCCAATGTTTCGAATGTTGTTTCTGTCTCCTGTCTCTTCTACTTTTTAGTTTTCTTATAACTGAAGAAAAAAGGAAGCTCCTGAAACCAGTAGGAGGAAGGAAGAAGCTACAGCTGCAAAAGTAATGGCGAAGAAGAAGCAGAAGAAGGGGGAGCAAAAGCCCAAATCCAAGCCAATTCCAAACGTTGGCTGTGCAATTACACAGTCACTCGAACGGTTTTGCTTGTCCAATGACGAAGGTAAATTGGAAACCATGACCCAGATTGAGAAATGAGAAGAAGATGAAGTTTTTCAGTTGTGTTTATGTCATATTCCAATGGAATGAATAAATAATTTGTGGGTTTTAATGGGTCTTGTGATTTTTGGTTGTGGGTGATTGCTTCTTCTTTCATTTGTTTACTTGTTTATTCTTTTCCATTTATCAAATATTACGCGGGAGCTTCAAAGCAGGGACTGTTCTTTGGCTATGTTGGTTGTTCCCCAGTAGTTGGCCAAGGCATTGAAAATTGAAATTGCTTTTGAGTTTGAGTTTCTTAAGATATCTGGTATGGTGGAAGGCTATTCAATGGAGAAAAATTATCAGAACTTTGAAATTTGAGTTTATTGCGATTCACTCGTCATCGTTTTCATGACTCATCATATAGATTCTTCTATAATAACGGGCACGGTTCCTTTTTCACTTTGAAGAACTTCTGCCTGTATTTCACAATGGCAAAAAGTAATTGCAGAAAAATAATCTAGCCTTGCTAGGTACGAACTAGAGATTTTCTGCCTTTTCAGCTGTGGAATAGTAACTTTTTGATAAGAAAGGAGGTTTCAGGGACGGGAAAAAAACACTGGAGGAATGCCCGAACTAGTGTTTTTTTGAAGTCTATGTCTTCAACTCTTCAAATAGATTAATTTAGTTAATTTCTCTTTCACATTTTTCTTCAGTCTTTATGAGATTTAACGTGTCTGGTGTGGATATGAATTATAAGTCTAAAACTTTACTTGCTTGTTGTGCTGGCTCGGCATTCAGCAATGAAGTTAGTATTGGATGTTATAGGTAACATGACTTGGATGATTGTTGGAGATTCCCGCTTTCTTAAGTGCAACTAAGTATTCATTCTAACCTCTCTTTAGTCTATCTTTCTCACATTTCTTAAAGCTCTCAACTCTTTGTTATTCCTCATGCAGTATTTTTCTCCCATATACTAATGTTGGAGTCTGTCATTATCTGTTGTTTAATTAGCAAGTATTTGGATGTTTCATGCAGTTTTCACTTTTGAGGCCGATCTTTCGAAGCGTGAACGTGCTCTTGTGCATGAAGTGTGCAGGAAAATGGGTATGACGTCAAAGAGTTCTGGGTAAGTGTCAATTAACAATGTCTCCCCTGAGTTTATAAGGCATCTAGTCGTATATAGGTATATAGGTAACTTCATATTCTTCAAAGGAAAATCTTCCTCATGTTTGAGAGGCATCTAGTCACGTACTGGTAGCCTCCATATCATTGGAATGAAGATTTTTCTGTGCATCTATAATTTCTTTGGCCCCTGGAATATTTTGCTTTAGGTTTCTTAGTTACTCAACTCTTTGTAGGCACGGAGACCAACGACGTGTTTCTGTTTATAAATCCAAACTGCAAATGGAGACCATGAAATTTTCTGAAAAAACCAAAAGTGTTTTGGACGATTTATTTAGTATGTATCCTCCCGATGATGGAGAATTGGGCAAGGAGACAACTGGGAAACACAACAAAAAGGCTGATAAACAACGGCGAAAGAAAGATGACATGTTTTGGAGGCCGTCAATGAACAAGGACGAGATAATGAAGAAATTGGAATCACATACTATGAAGAGTGTTGCTAATCTGAAAAAGGTTTCTTTCAGTACATGAACAAAAGTGATGAAGTTTACTGGTTTTATGCTGTACCTTCATCTCTCTCTCTTTTAGTTTTTCTTACATAGGAAATGCACCTGAAGTTTATAAGCTTTCATCTTAACACCGAAGTAGCTGAAAGTGAACTATTGATACTTTTCTTTTTGTAGATCTCGGAAGAGAGATCTAAGCTTCCAATTGCATCCTTTCAAGATGTCATTACTTCAACAGTTGAATCTCACCAGGTTGTTTTTAATATACAATTCTTCTACCTGGTATTCAAATTTACATATCATCTTTAGACTGCCAGAAAAAGTCCATTCTTCTTATGCATTTCTTATCTAGTTTTTGCATTTTTACATTTCGTCTCTAGATGGTGTTTGACTTCCTCATCTTAACTGATGCATCAATTTCCATCCCAATAATTGTTTGATCATTGCTTTAAGCAGGTCGTTCTCATATCTGGTGAGACTGGGTGTGGAAAGACAACGCAGGTTACTCATTCTCTCTCTTTAATGATTTCTATCTTTCTATTTATTTATTTTTTCCCCTCTGAATTCATCATTGCTTGCTTGCCTAACGCTCTGTTTTCGTTGGAATGAATATTTTCCTCCTAGTAGGTATATATATCCCTGTCCTTGATCCCGAATGTGAGTTGAATGGTATTTGGCTTTTTATGTACGTCTTGATAACCCACCTTTTTGGATAAGAATTAGAAAGAAAGAGGTGAAATGGATAAGAATTAGAAAGAAAGAGGCGAAGTTTGAACGAGATATCCATCCCTTGCTCTACCAATATTGATATCGTCATGAATCATCCCTTGCTCTACCATTATTGATGTCGTCAATGTCATGAATCACCTTGGGGGTTTTCATTTTGGATTGTTTCATGTTTCTAAGCTCTGTTGATCGTCAGAAAAAAAACAAAAAAAAGAAAGAAGAAAATAATCACCTCTTAAGCGAGTATCCATTTATTCTATAGGAAAATCTGGTCATCCACAAATTAGCAGCTGGCACATATATATCCTGCTGATCTTGCTTTGCATTTTGGATGTGTATAGTGAGAGGAAATTATGACAATCATCATAATGCTGTTTTTCTTTCATGGAATGCCACCATAAAGCTTGATGATCTTTCATGTTCTGATATACAATTCATTGAGAGATATTTTTTCCCTTTAAATTTCTATATATATATGTGAAATTATTTTAAAACAAATTAAAAAAAATTGTTGTGTTCTGTATAATTATTTTGGTAATATGGTATAGGTCCCACAGTTTCTTTTGGATTATATGTGGGGTAAGGGAGAGACATGTAAGATAGTCTGTACCCAACCTCGACGAATATCTGCTATATCAGGTTTGTTCAATTTACTACCTTTCTGGACTCCTCTTTTCCTTTTTGAAATTGTTTTTTTACTTCCATTTTTTTTGAATTTTTTGTCTTCTTCTGTTTCAGTTTCTGAGCGAATCTCCTATGAAAGAGGAGAAAATGTCGGAAGTGATATTGGATACAAGGTATTCTTCCTGCCGGTAGTTTACACAAAAAGAGATCTAATTGGCTAGCTAGTGTAGAATTTTATTATCCTTTGGAGTTTCAATGAGGGGATCAGTTTTGGTCATTATCTCGAAGTAACTGATGTTGGGAAGATGTTTATGATGAAAACAGAATAGGACTTTATCAATTCAATCGCTTTGTTCTGGTGCTTGTATTATCTGCATGAGTGTATGTACCTGTTGTTTGGGGTTCAACTGGATTGAAACCGTGAAAATTTCTTATTTTATAGTTTATTTTGAGAATTTATACAACGGAAATTATTTCTTATTAGCAAGGGCACTTTTGGAATTCTCCACTTAAATGTATGGAGATGTAAATATCATCTGGTTAATTTTGCTTTCATAAACATCATATCAGCCGACAATTTTCTTTTTCTTTTTTCATAATGGAAGATACGGCTGGAAAGTAAAGGTGGCAGGCACTCGTCAATTGTACTCTGCACGAATGGTATTCTTTTAAGGGTGCTGATTTCTGAAGGGTTGGGCAAATTAACAATGGAAGCTTCCGAAAAGAGTAGGAAAAATGTTGTGTCTGACTTAACTCACATTATTGTGGTATGTATTCTATTTCTTGCTTTTGGGATTTTTCATTTTCTTTTCGACATTGTGTGTGGTTTTGTTGCTCTGAACTGGTAGGATTTACAGCCGGAAGATTTGTTGCATCTCTAGCTTAGTGTACTTCTGGATTTTGGAGAGTGTTTTTTTCCACATTCAATAACCAACCAACTTTTCATTATAAGATTATTACCATTTTGATCACAAATAAAAGAGACTTAATGAAGAGAAAGAAGTGCAACTTAGTGCCTAGGGAAGATAGAACTTTATGCCACGAGAAACAACAAATAGCTTCTGTAGGTGCAAGGAGTTTTGGAATAACACTTCAATTTAGGACATGCATAGTCAGAACTTTTCCCAGGTTGGTTTGGTTAGAAAAAAAGAACTAAAGTTCCCGAGACAGCTGAAATGTAGAAGAGTTTTTTTTTTTTGGGTGACTTATTAGAGCATACAGCCTCTAATTAGTAATTGAAGTGTTATTCTTTTTTTAGAAAAGGAAAACAAGGCCAATTTAAAAAAAGGAGACAAAAGGAGATCCTCCAGTATTGTCTCTGATACTAGTTAATGTTGCAATATTACATGTTTCTCCATCTTTGCATTATGATTACGTGTCCTTTTTTGTGATGTAGCCTAAATGATAAAAGGAGAGAAATCTCCGAGAATAAAATCAAAGACTTTTTGAGAATCAAAGACTTTTTGAAAATCAAAAGTTATCAATACAAGAAGATAATTTCTCTATTTATAGAGAATTGGAAAACAAACTAATCCCAATCCTAATTAATCAAGGAAACTAATCCTAAATCTAATCAAACAAGGATTTGACCAAGACATAATCTGGCCTTCGTATTAATCTTTTTATTTATTTTTATTTTTTATGTTTGTAGGATGAAGTTCACGAAAGGGACCGTTACTCTGACTTCATTCTAACTATTTTGAGGTATACTTGCGTCGACTCTTTCATATGTATGAGTTATTTATTACTTGTCTCTTTTTCTACATAGAAAATACAACTTTTCTGTTATTCTAAAATACAAACCTTTTGTAAGAAATGGCAAAAAGATGAGAAATATTGACCCGTGATTCTTGCTCTCACCCTTACCAAAGGAGAGTACCCAAAAAAAAATCCATAATTGTTATGTCAGACAAATCAAAGGAGTAAATGTTATTTTATTGGGGCTTCTGTTCCCAATAAATTATTGAAACTTCTCTTCTCCCTTGATAATACGTTAAATGTCATCCACTTAAACCAGACTTTCCCACTTTTGACTGTCTCTTAGGCGTATATGGATCCTTCATTTAACAATTTAGATTCCTTTGTGTGAAAGAGTTCCTTAATGGATCGCCCAAGTTAGGGAGGGAGAGGAGGGAGAAAGGTGGGTGGGAACTGGGAAGTAGAGTTAATTTTTGGTGTTTTGACAGAAACACAAAAAGCGTAATTTTTATCAATATAGATTGGTATCTTGTTCACTTAGATTGGAGGGTTTTGTTTTCCAATTCCTTGAATTAGGCTTAGGGTCCTCTCATCCCTAAGGCCTTTGGGATGTGTTCTCTTTTGATTAATATATTTTGTCTTGTAAAAATGTAATTTTATCAATATAATGTGGAAAGGGTGTTGTGCATTGAAATGCTTTTGGGAGGCCATTAAAATTCCTTAATTCTATGTTGATTAAGAATAGTTGGGTCCAATGAATGGGAGGTACACCTAAGGACTTCTAAAGGATTGCTAAGAGTCCTCTTCTAGAGCCATTAGGAGAGACATGATGATACAACTTGATCATAATCATTTTATTATCCAAATGACTTTAAATTGATGTTTAAGAATTTTCAAAAAGGAAAAACAAAAAAGACATTGGAGACTCAAAGTTTGATGGTTCCTAGATGAACAATGTGGTTGATAGAACTGCCACATAATCAATGGTATTTGATATTAATGGGAGCACTGTGAACAAGATATCTAGGTCAAGATCATACTATTGTAAATAGTTATAGGATCAAGAAAACTCGTGGGACCATTTTTTAAATGTTGCTCATTTTATTTATAGAAACTAAAATTTGGTATTTTCCCGGGGGTCCCAATGATTAAGCCTTATGTTTTGATCGTTATGGCGCATCCATATCAATCCAAAGTTTGCATTTCATCCACCTTCGTCTTCCACTTTGAGCTTCCTTATTTTATTAAAATTCTGGGTCTTTTTCTTTACTCCTTTTGTTACTTGTTTGCAGAGACTTGCTTCCATCATATCCTAAGTTACGGCTGGTTAGTTCTATTCTTCTTGAACTTTACTTGAGATATTTTTGTGTTTTTCAACTATTCATACTGCTATTCAAATTATTCACACTTTTTTAATAGTAAAAAACAGGACAATTTTGAAGATTTATGGTGACTTGTCATTTTATTATGACTGAGATTCATGCTTTTGTTTTATATCTTGACAGATACTAATGAGTGCTACAATTGATGCTGAACGGTTTTCAAAATATTTTGGTGACTGTCCAGTCATCAATGTTCCCGGATTCACCTTTCCTGTAAACCTCCCACTTTAATCTTGTAGTTTTGAATTGATATGTAATTTAGGGCCATATTCTAACACTTAAATATTTAGGTAAAAAATTTCTATCTGGAGGATATACTTTCTATAGTGAAATCTTCAAAAGAGAACCACCTGGATGATAATATAGTGGGTGTTTCAGATGAGGAACCTGAGCTAACTGAAGAAGACAAGCTTGCTTTGGATGAAGCAATTCACGTGGCTTGGTTGAATGACGAACTTGATCCCCTTCTAGAATTGGTTGCTTCTGATGGATCCTCTCAAATATTCAATTATCAGCATTCCGTGACTGGACTAACACCTCTAATGGTTCTTGCTGGAAAGGGTAGAGTTTCTGATGTTTGCATGCTGCTATCTTTTGGTGCCATGTGTGAATTACGGGCCAAGGATGGCACAACTGCATTGGAATTGGCTGAACGAGGAGATCATAAAGAAATTGCTGAAGCAATCAGAAAACATTTGGAAAGTTCCATGTCCAACTCGAAGGAAGAGCGGCGGCTGATTGGTGCATATCTTGCAAAAAATTCTAATTCTGTTGATGTTGCTCTTATAGAGCAGTTGTTAGGAAAAATATGTCTTGATTCGAAAGAAGGAGCTATTCTTGTTTTCCTTCCTGGATGGGATGATATCAGCAAGACTCGAGAAAGATTATCAGTCAATCCTCTTTTCAAAGATGCATCAAAATTTTTGATAATATCTCTTCATTCAATGGTTCCTTCTAAAGAGCAAAAGAAGGTATTCAGACGACCTCCTCCTGGTTGCCGCAAAATTATTCTGTCTACTAATATTGCTGAAACGGCCATTACAATTGATGATGTGGTTTATGTTATAGACAGTGGATGGATGAAAGAAAAAAGTTATGATCCTTACAGTAATGTTTCTACTTTTCAATCATCTTGGATATCAAAGGCTAGTGCCAAGCAGCGTGAGGGTCGTGCAGGTCGGTGTCAGCCTGGGATATGCTACCACCTTTACTCAAAGTTTCGTGCATTGTCTTTTCCTGATTTTCAAGTTCCTGAAATTAAGAGAATGCCGATAGAGGAACTCTGTTTGCAGGTGCATTTTTTCCTAGTTCTTAGTTATATTTACTGAGATCACTAACCATTCTCTCTAAAACATAATTTTATTGAACTGTTTATTGATGTGTTATTCTGATGCATAATTGTACCAAAGCTTAATGTGATTGAGTAGTTGTGAGAAGAGAGTGGAGGTGGGAATGGTGATGAAATAGGCATTGAACTCAACTTGATTGATTACCTATTCAATTGATTTGCTAACCACCGTTAACAGTAAAAATGATAACCCACAGAATGAGTACATAAAATTTAAATTAATTTCATTAAATTCTAACCAACTGATTTTGGATCTCTGTTTTACATTTTCCTTATCATGCATTTATTAGATGGGTTGATGTGTGGTTGGGTGTACTGTTGTTACCAGTGAGCTGGATTGAACTTACTTTTGTACTTTTTGGAGTGTGTTGTATCCCCACAAATCTACTGTTTCATATTGAATCCTTTAAGCTTTCATTTTTACCCAAGGAATGTGCGACCCAATCCAACAAGAAGCCCAAATATTCTTTCCTTTCTATTTTGCTTGACCCACATGCCTGAAACCATTGTTTTGCAATTTCACACAACTCAAGTTTCTTTACCCGATTTTTTCTGTGGGTTTTTCTTCTACAAGTGAATTTTTGCTGGATGGCCATTTGATTTGGCTTTGAGTGAGCTTGTTGGAATTGGAAATATTGTTTTTTTATAGTTTATGGCGGACAAAATTGTTCGGCTTGGGTGTTGATGAAGTTCATGCTTCGATTTTATTTTCATAGAGAGTTCAAGATTTCAGTGGTTGGTTTGGCCATGGTCCATTATAGGTGTTTGTTGATCTTAATTTAACATTTCATTTTCTTTGTTTGCCTCATTTTTTCTCTTAATGGAAGGTATCTTGGTCAAATCCTTGCTTGATTAGGAATTTAGGATTAGGATTGGGATTAGTTTTCCTTGATCAATTGGGATTAAGATTAGGATTAATTTGTTTTCCAATTCTCTGTAACTTTTGTTTTAGGAGAAATTGTCTTCTTGTATAGATAATTTTTTATTCTCAATAAAGACTTTGGTTTTATTTTTTGGGAGATCTCTCCTTTTTATCCTTTAGGCTACATCACCTTGTGTAAAATATTGTGAAGCTATTTCTAATTTTAGAATCCCCTTTGATTGTTTTTGCCCAGGCAAATTGGTTCCAGAGTGATACGTATTCTTTGCAGATATACTTGAAGTATTAGGAACCCCGTGTTTAATATTGAATAGGTATCCCTAATTGTAGCACCCCTTGTATAATTGTCTTAATTGTGTATTTATTTCACAGGTGAAATTGCTTGATCCCAATTGTAGGATAGAGGACTTTTTGCAGAAGACTTTGGACCCTCCAGTTTTTGATACTATCCGTAATGCAATCTTAGTTCTCCAGGATATTGGGGCTTTGTCACTAGATGAGAAACTGACTGAGCTTGGGGAGAAACTAGGTTCATTGCCTGTCCATCCAGTAACAAGCAAGATGCTTATCTTCGCCATATTGATGAACTGCCTCGATCCTGCTCTAACTCTGGCTTGTGCTTCTGACTACAAGGACCCTTTCACTCTTCCGATGTTACCAAGCGAAAGAAAGAAAGCTGCTGCTGCTAAAGCAGAGCTTGCTTCATTGTATGGTGGGCATAGTGATCAACTGGCTGTTGTAGCTGCATTTGATTGCTGGAAAAATGCTAAAGAAAGAGGTCAAGAGGCCCGCTTCTGTTCTAAATACTACATCTCTCCGAGCACTATGTCTATGCTATCCGGCATGCGGAGACAACTTGAAATGGAACTAGTTCAAAATGGTTTTATACCTGAGGATGTTTCAACTTGCAGCTTGAATGCTTGTGACCCTGGCATACTCCACGCTGTCCTTGTGGCTGGTTTATATCCAATGGTGGGAAGATTACTTCCACCCCAGAAAAAGGGAAAACGGGCTGTTGTAGAAACTGGTTCAGGGGGCAGAGTTCTTTTGCATCCACAGTCCCTTAATTTTGAACTGTCACTCAAGCATACGGATAGTCGCCCTCTAATTGTTTATGATGAGATAACCCGTGGGGACGGTGGTACACACATAAGAAACTGTACTGTTGTTGGGCCTCTCCCATTATTAATGGTTGGTAAGGAGATTGCTGTTGCCCCTGCTAAGGAGACCGATAATGGTAAAGGTGTTATTGAAAATGACGGTAATGGCAATGATGAAGCTGGTGTAGAGAAGATGGATATAGAAAATAAATCAAATCAACAACCAGAAGTGATGATTATGTCCTCCCCTGATAACTCAGTAACTGTGGTTGTTGACCGTTGGCTACATTTTTGGTCAAAGGCACTTGATATTGCTCAGTTATACTGCTTGAGAGAGCGATTATCATCAGCTATCTTATTCAAAGTAAGTGGTTATAGACTCTTATTCTTGGTTTCAGGGAGCTACTTAATTTTACCTGTACAACTTGCTTGCACTTTCTGCATTATTGTAATGACTTTTTACTGCGTTTCAGGTAAAGCATCCAAATGGAGTTCTTCCTTCTGTTCTTGGGGCCTCTATGCATGCCTTGGCTTGCATTCTATCTTATGATGGCTTATCTGGTATTTCATTAGAATCAGTAGAAATGTTGACCTCGATGGTAAATGCGACTGAAATTGGCCATTTAGCACCCGGGAGGTCCGTAGGAACGCATAAGAAAGTAAGTTGGTTTCATAGATCACATTCAAATTATAACGATTTTACTGTTCCTGAAGCAAATGGAACATCAATTTTGAATGATCCATTAAGTCGGAATCTTTTACCACCGTCTGATTTTAGAACAGCAAACCCAAGTGACCCATCAAGCCCTAATTTTAGGGCTTCACCTAATTCAGTCTATGCAAGGTCAACACCGCAGTCATATAGAGATCAGAAGCCTTTCAAACCGGGAAAACCCTCTCGAGATGAAGATGCTACCTGGGAGCAGCACACTCAAGAGCATAATACACGTAAGCAGAGAAAGTCCCACAAGGAGGGCAAGGCAGCTAAACAGCAGAAGCCTCCATCAGGAGACCTCAGTTTAAATGGGTATGGATTAAACACGTATGGACCATACGGCCCTCGGGGTATCTCTCTAAAGCGGCCGCGTGGTAACGGTGTGGGATAACATCTAATAAAAAAAGTAAACAAGTAATCTTCAGGTGACTGAACTCAGTGGATGTATTGTAATAGCTTCACATGAGCATCCTATGGTGGATTTGGCTTCTCTGTAGTCTCTGACCAATGATTAGTTGAAACTATGACGCTCAGTTATGACTGGAGGTAAAGCCGTTACTTTGCATCCTAGGTTTGTTTTATGTGATCCTTTTGTTTTTGTTTTTCTGTTAGTGATTTTTTGGTGTACAACAACAGTACTTTGTTTTTACTATTAATCTTGTCAGCCAGTATCTTATCTGTTTCAATTTTTCCTTTTTGCCCTTCAACAGATGTCTAGTGGTTCAGGCCTCAGGGAATGGAACTCTGCTGCTTTTGTAGATGAAACAAGCATCATCCAAATCCATCCATTATATAGTTTGCTTTCAGGTATAATTGTAAGTATAGTAGATGACCAGGCTTGGTTTTCGCCTTTTCGAGCGTTCGATGCAATACAGGCTCTTTTGGGTATATCGTTCTGGGTTTCAGCACATTAGAACAGATGTGTTAGTATATTGATATTATTAAGAATGAGAGGATGTGCTTCCTTTATAATTCTTCTTATTCTCTTTCTGTATACAAATCCCATTTACTAGGCCATGCTATGAGATTGGGACTCCCTTGTGGCTGTTTAGTATTGTTCCTTTCTTCTCTCTGCCATCATATAAACTGAGAAGATTACTCATTTGTGTTTAGATGATCTGATAGAAATATAACTCTTCTACACAACTTGGCCTTCGATTCTCTCTTTCATTTTCTTTGGTGTAGCTAGGTCATCCTGGCCTTGAACCAAAACCTTGCTCGTGAAAATAAATAATTTCCAATAAAATGATATTGATGAGGAAAATGTAGGACCTCGTCTAATAGCCATTTGGTTTTTAAACATTAAGTTTATAAATACTCTTATTTTACTTCTAAATTTTTTGAATTGTTATATGTCTTTTATCAATAGTTTAAAAAATCAAGTCAAATTTTGAAAACTAGAAAAAGTAGTAGCCGTTTAATAAATTATTTGGTTTTTAGTTTTTGATTATTAGGAAATAGGTGTGTTTGTTATCCAATTGAGTTTTATATTTTTTCAATTTTAAAAATGTTTTTGAAAATGTCAAATTCAAAATCAAAAAAGGTTTTTAAAAATGGTTTTACATTCTTAAAAAACGTGTGCTTTTAATATATAATAATAATATAAACAGAGGCGTTATAATAAAAGACGAAGAAACAAATTCGATTTTTTCTATTTTCCATGGTAATTTTGATTTATTGGCAAAGAGCCCCAGATTTTCAAATTTATCGTTTTTGAATTTCTTGGAGTTTCAAGAGTTGGGATTGGATGAGTTAGGCATCCTAGGCCCAACTCTTGTTTAGGACAAGGATTTAGGAAGCCTACATCTTTTTCCATGGGTTTAAATAGTAAACTCTATTCAAATCTATGGGTTATTATTATTTTTTTTTAAAAAAATTTAATCTAGAAAGTTCACCGACCAACTTTTGGACAACATCTTTGGCGACTGCTGCCAATCAACTTTAACGATTACCTCTAACCAACCTCTGGTGACTGCCGTTGGCCAACTTTGACGACGGTCTCTGATCAACTTTTGGTGATTGTCGATGGCCAACCTCCAACGAACACCTCCGACCAACCTTCGGTGACTGTCGTTGGCCAACTTCTCGCGACCCCTTCTCCCCACTGACGAACTTCCGGCCATAAACTTCGAGTGTCACCTCCAGTGACTACCATCGACCAACTTTGAAAAACATTAATAAAAACACTCATATATAACACACTAAACAAATTTGTATATAAAAACACTTTTAAGAAAGAGTTGTCAAACACATGTGTGTTTTTATTTTAAGGAGTTTTTATCAAAAGTATTAAAATAAGAATGAACTTTTGAATTTTTTTTCCCCAAGTCATTAGGTTGCAATCGTATAATTAGGCATATTTATTTAGGTTATGTGTAGAAAGTCCTAATTTAATTTAATAACATTTTCATCTTTTTGTTCGTTGGTCAATTTAACTAGCTCGAAGACTTAGAATCATTTTTTGATGGTAAAAGTTTAAAATGTTGGAAACAACTTAGCGGCCAAATAAAAATTAAAACTCAAAATTTATGATTTTTTATTCCTCAAATGTAATTTGATAAAAACAAAGTTATAGTTTTTCAATAGGGTTGTTTTCAAATATAGAAAAATGAGCCAAACTATCTACAAATATAGAAATTTTTTACTGTCTATCAGCGACCGTAATAGAATTCTATCGCTTGAGCGATAGATAGCGATAGAAGTCTATCCTTCAAGCAATAAAATTTTATCGCAGTCTATCAATTGATAGACAGTGAAATTTTTCTATATTTGTAAATAGTTTGATATTTTTTCTGTTTATAGTAATTTACCTTTTCAATAATTGAATTTAATATTAAAATACTAGTTTATTTCAAATTTTTTGTGTATTATGGTAAAAAAAATCGATCATTTTCAAATTAGTTAAAGTGACAAAAGTTTATGAAATTTTATATGAAAACCTAATAAAATTAAAATATCAAAATATTAAAACAATAGATTAAAATAAATTATAATTTTAGTCAAAATCACTATTTCAAAATTAAAAAAAAATATTATTCTAAATTTTTTATTTTATTTTAAACTTAACTATATTAAAATAATTGAGATGATAAATTTAAATTAATGTAAAATCTAACTACCAATTAAATATAAGAAAATATTTCACAAACTCAAGATTTATAAAACTGCACCTCATTCTGAGGCTTCATAAACTTGAATTCCAAATACAGACTTCTTAAACCCATACTTTCAAAACCTGCACTCAAAATACAGTTTTCTTAAATTCAAGCTACCAAAACCTACCAGCCTAACCCCAGGCTTAATATTCTCAGGTTTAAGATTTCAAATCTGCACGCTAAACGTCTCATTTGTGTCTGGGTTTGAGCCCCAGCTCTGCAACTTTATCACTTTTATTTAATTTCTATTATTATAATGACTTCTACATTTTATAGGAAATTAAATGTAAAATAACATCCAAAATATTTTCTTGTTTTACAATTTATTCTCACATCATTTTTCATTTATCTTTTTAAATAATATATCTTAAAGTTTTTTCTAAACAATTTAAAAATTCAAAGTTAAAATAATTGAAAAATATGAATAGAATTATTATTATTATTTAAAAAAAGATTAGAAAATCACAACTCCTAGTAAATGTTTTTTTTTTTTTTTTGATAAAGAACACAACTTCAATTCAATGGTATATTTTTGTTCAAAATATGTGACTTTGAATTGTTACAAATAGTCTGTAATATGTGAATTTTTTCTCAATTTAATTCCTAATTCTCATCTCACTAATTTTTATTTCCTCTATATATAATTATACTCACACATTATAGTGTTCGTTGAGTCTTGTAGTTGAAGTAGAGATGATTTATTCATGATATCTTGATTATCACAGTGGAAATAGAATTATCTTAAGAAACAATGTGAATTTGTTGAACTCAAATTAATTATTTTTATTGTTTTTTATTCTCCTATAATTTACTCTCATAATAGTAAAATTATTTTTATATATTTTGTCGATATATTTATTTTTGTTTTTTTTTCTTCAATTTAAATATGATATTGCTTTATTAATATGGAATTTAAGAACTAAATTTTTTTTAAATAAGGATATTAACTTATAATTATATATATTAGATTAAAAAATATTGCAAAAAAAAAGTTTGATTTTATTTTTATAAAAAAATAAAATTATTATAGTTTTAAAAACAAAAAGCAAAGATATAATCATCAAACATGCTTTTAATTTTTCAATTTTTAAAAAATAAAAGACTAAAAATAATTACCAAACATGTGGTTTTTTGTTTTTAAAAAAAAAAAAAACAAAAAACGGTTATCAAACATGTATTATTTATTATTATTTTTTTTTGTAAAAACTAAACTAAAAACAGATTTTCAAAAATCAAAACTTAAAAATTAAAAACAAAAAATCAAATGGTCATCAAATGAGGCGTAGTTATTAAAAACTTGTTTTTGTTTTTGAAATTTGACGAATTCTTGTACTTAAAAAAGATGCAAATAAGAGTGATAAATTGAGTGGAAATATACCTCATTTTCAAAAATAAAAAACAAAAAATGAAATAGTTATAAAAAAGAAACTGAAAATTTTCAAAGATGGGTTAAAAAGGCGAGTTTATAGCATAGTTTCTCTATTTTTTTTTCATCCAATTTTGATTTATTCCTCGAACTTATTAATATGTTGGGTAAATCATCATTTATTAGTCTAATTATTCTGTCACGTCAATGTTTAAAAATGTTGATGATAGGGATCCATTGGAGTCCAATTTGATTGAGTGTAATTAATATTTTCTTTTGTAAATATTTTTATGTTTTTTCCTACTCTTTGCAATTTTCTTTTAAAAAGTTAAAGAATATTTAAAGTTTTTATTTTCTTTTTTTGACTATTTGTTGGAGGACGACAGTCAAATTTATATGTAAACACAAACCTCTTATTTTATTATCTTAAAAAGTGGTCATAAAGCTAGAACACGAAAAGTTTCTTTTTGGACAAAATATATATATATATATTTATTTATTTTATTTTTAAAGACTTAAATTCTTCTCATTAAAATTGTATGAAAATTGACAAATGGATTACTAAGAAAAAAGTTATACAAGATATTAAGGGCAGGTTTGGTAGAAAATTCGGATTCTGTTTTATGTTTTTAAATTCACTAAATCAAACAACCCAGATTCTATCTGAAAACTATTTTTGGATTTTATGATCCAAACATTACAAATTCTGAAAACAACATTTGGATCCAGATTTTAAATTTTAACATTTAAAATGTAGAATTATATTAAATAAATATAAAAACATTTAGAAATACAATATGTCAGGTTATAAATTTAATTCATTTTTTTTAAAAAACATAATATGTATTATGTAATGTATTATAAATTAGGAAAAATTTTAAAAATAGAAAAATAAGGGAAACTATTTACACAAAATAGCAAAATTTTTAGATAGTTGTGATAGTTATTGATAGAAGTCTATTAGGGTCTATCGATGATAGAAATGATAGAAGTCTATCACTGATAGATGCTGATAGAAGTCTATCAACGTCTATTAATTTTTTTTTTTTTGCTATTTTTTGTAAATAGTTTGACATTTTTTCTATATGTGAAAATTTTCATAGAAATGATATATTATTTCAAAATAATAATTATATAATTTTTTTTACATAAGTCATGTTCATAAATAAATTAGTAATAGTTGATTATCAACTATGAGTGACTACAGTTAGTTTTAAGAAAATTACTATAAACATAAAAACTATCAAACTATTTACAAATATAAAATTTTTTTACTGTGTATCAGCAATAGACCGCGATAGAAATTTTTCTATATTTGTAAATAGTTTGGCTCATTTTTCTATATTAAATTTTTTCTATAGTCTCGTTCCTTCATCTTGCTCATATCTTCCTATCGCTTCTACCTTGTGTTCCTCATCAGATCAAAAAACACTTATATATTTTATGTTGGATTCCTCTCACTCGATCTTTGAATTGCCCAGGCATTTGCAGAGGAAGAGATTGACTGGAATTGAAGGGAGAAAGAGGAGAGACGACGACGAAGGGTTCGATCGGCGCCGAGGTCGATATGGAAAAAATCAAAGGAAAAAGTTGCAGTGACGGCAGAAATGAAGAAGGAAAATGGGAGGAGGGAATATGAAAATGAATAAAAAAAACATACTAGGAAATGCCAAATGAAGAGAAAAAATCCGAATGAAGGAGTAAGAGGAAGACATGAGAAACGAGATAAAGAAGCTGAACGAAAGGAAAAAAATCTAAGAAAAAAAATTGCAGTTGTGTCTGATGAACGAGAGGAAGAAGTGAGAATTCATGGGAACATCAAACTCTTGCATACGTTTTGGGGATAAATTGGTACATTCACGCGTGTCTGACATCAACAAAGAGCCATTTTTCGAGCGTTTTTTAATATTGGGTCATTTTTCATTTAGTGGGCATCCATACAATTTCCCCTATTTATGATCTCAAGGAATGACATTCATGAAGAAGAAGAAGAAGACGACAAAGTGTATGTTTGAGAGTGATTTTGAAATTGTCTTTGTCATATCCAAAATCACTCCGAACATGTCTTTACTCATACAAATTCAATTTAATATTTAATATTTTTACTTTTAAATGTAATTTTCATATCATCAAAATTGATTTTGAATTGTTAAAAGCCTATTTTAAAATGATCTTAAAAATGACAAAAATGATTTTGACTATTTGAGAATCACTCTTAAATATGCCCTAAAAAATCTAAAGCACATGCAAGACAGACATTCTTTACATGGGTTTTTGACATTTTGTTTTTGTACAAAATTATTATTAATTGACTTAGTTTGTGGTTGGTTTTAAGAGGTCGGACCTGTTTGGGAGTGATTTTAAAATAGCTAAAATCACTTTTTGTCATTTTCAAAATTACCGTAAACTATGTTTTTAGTCCTTCAAAATTAATTTTGATGATTGAAAATTACATTTAAAAGTGGTAAATTGAAAATGAAATTGATTTTGAGTGATTAAAGTGTGTTTTTGAGTGATTTTTAAAATGATAAAAGTGATTTTAACGATTTTAAAATCACTCCCAAATACGAAGTTTTGGAGAAGGTTGGAGTTGGTTTTGGTTGAGATGAAGATGATGAAGTTGGTTTTGTTGATTGCAGTTTCAGTTATGGTGTTTCTGATATCACTTCAATTTTGGATGCCATCTTTGGACATTAATAACCTCTTGATAACTCTTTCTTACCATGGTATATATTCTCCCTTTCTTTCTCTATAAATGTTGATATATATATATATATATATATATATATATATATTCCATCTTCTCCCTCTAAACACAAAAAAAACTCAATTTTGAAAATTACTTTTAGTTTTGCATAACTGAATGTTGTATCAAGAAGACATGCAAATTTTTAAATCTACATCCAAAAATACCTAAAATGTACTTTTATTTGCCTTTTATTTAGAGTTTATGAATGATTTTATTAGAATTGATGTTGTTTGCTAGTAAATTTTAGAATTTGAGCATAAGAATGAGACTTCTTAGAGTTAAGAAGGGGTAAAACGGTCTAATTTTTGCATAATTGAGACAAGTCGGGACCAATTATACAAAGTGAGGAAGAAAAGAGGTAGAAAAGACAAAAATGCCCAAAAAAAACAAGGTAGCGCTGCAGTGCGACGCTCTACACAGGCGCTATGAAAGGCTAAAGCGCTGCGGCAGTGTGTAAAAGCACTAGATAACTTTGGGGCATTAGTGCTGCAAATTAGGAAAAAATGTCGATTATGGAAAGTTCTTCTATATTTAGTCTAGGGTTTTTGCCGGCCACAATCATCACGTTTTGGAGGCCTAGAGAGAGTGTTTTAAGCAGAGTACGAGGTCCTTGATGCTAGAGTCGATTGGAGAGCGTTGGAGGGTCAATTCTACCACGGAAACAGGATTGAAACATTGAATAACATCTTCTTTCCTTTTTTGTATCTTGGTTTCTTTTATGTATTTTTGCATTCTAATTATGGTTCTATCTATGGAAGCCATATAGGCTAAATTCCCATTGTTCTAGGGTTAGATGGATTTTGTGAAATATTGCTAAACACTTTTGTGGATTTTGAAGTCAATTTAGATTAATACTTTCTATCATTGTCGTTCTTAATGCTTTTGAATGTTTGATCAATATTTGAATGATTTCATGATTTAACTCTTGCTTTAGGAAGTAGGCTTTAGATTAGATCATGCACGCTAGATTATTGTTTGAACACACTGAGAGTAGTCGGATAATGGTAGAGATTGTTGATGAAGAGTCTTAATGCATTATTTAATTATATCTAGTGATTAGTAATTAGTAATTAAGAAGAAAAGATTGATCTTGAAAAGGACAATTCGGATAAAAGACTTATAGATCAAAGTGTTGTGTTAATTGGTTCAAGAGTTAAAACAATTGGAGATAGTAATTCCATGGATGAAGTCTATTCCCTAGAATGTCTCTTTGCTAATAATCTCCATACTTGATCACTTTTATTGCTTCCTTAGTTTAGTTTATTTGATTTACATCACAAGTCCGTCTCTAAATAAAATTGGAATGATCTCTGAATAGCTAAAAGATTATTAATCTGATTTCCTGAGGACGATACTCAACCAAGGTCGTTTCAACTATATTATTACTCGACACGTATGTTTGCGCCTCATCAGTCACCTACTACTACTAGGTCTCAAGATTGAAGCTGGAGCTTCCATTTTAGTGAATGAGGTATGCTTAGTGCATGCTAGTCCTAAGTGATTCGAAGCTTAGCTCGATTGAGTCTCTAAGTCTTTTTATTAATGCCTTTAAGTTAAACTTCTTATAAATGCATCATGACATGACTCTCATAGAAGTGATTTTTTACTCTCAAACTCTTAACTTGCTACATTTTCTACACTTAGGCATCAAAATGTGTGTGTAACAAGCACCACATCCACTAGATAAATTTATCGTTGTTGTCACGAGAAGGTAAGTGCATTATTTTGTCCAAATTTTGACATCAACAAAATGCACTATCATTATTACACTCTTTAATATGGTTCAACTTTTTAAGGAGTTCGTAGAGTCTATTAAATCATCATCATACATGACAATAAAGATGTACGTGACCAAAACCACTTTAATTTTATAACTCCATTTAATCTTCTTTTTCATTAAAGTAATAAATACAAGATTTAAGAGAGAGAAAATTGGTGCTTTTGGTAGTTTTTTTTTTACTTAAAGTAATCTACATACATGACAAACATTCAAAATAAAGTATTCTAATTATTATGCCATATGTCAATGTTTAAAAATGTTGATGATATGGATCCATTGGAATCCAATTTGATGGATCGAGTGTAATTACTATCTTCTCTTGTAAATATCTTTATGATTTTTTTCTACTCTTTGCAATTTTCCTTTTAAAAAGCTAGAGAATATTTAAAAGTTCTTTTTTTTTTCTTTTTACAATTTGTAGGTGAAAGAATTGAACTTTGATTTTGAGGTTAATAATTAAGTTTATACTAGTGTTGAGCTATGTTCAAAATACAAGAAAAAATATTTTTTTTTGACAACTTTGTCCCCATGTTATATCTTCAATTTATAAAGCATGACACTAAGTTATAAGAATAATCTTTAATAAAGCTAGAGAATATGAAATGTTTCTTTTTGGACAAAATATTATTCATATTTTTTTAAGATACCTAGATTGTTCTCATTAAATTGTATGGAAATTATTGACAAAAGGATTACTAAGAAAAAAGTTATACAAGTACTAATAGCTTCTCTTATAAGTTTTGTTCGATACAATGTCGATTATTTGTAATTTAAAAAAAAAAAAATACTTGAAGATGCCAAAATAGGGAAGCTTGAGGATGATATACTCTCACTTGAAAGGTAAATATGTTTTAAGTTGATTTCATAGATATTCTTAAATTTACCAAGCATACCACTAAATTATAAAATTAATATTGAAAAGGAAGTAAAAAGAGTTTGATATGTGATAAACTATGATTTCACAATTGAATGAGATGTACCAAGTAATTTTGACTAGTTGAGAATCACTTTCAAATATGTCCTAGAGGTCTAAAGCATGCAAAACTGACATTCTTCACCTGGTTTTTTTGACATTTTGTTTTTTACTAAATTATTATTAATTGACTTAGGCTATGTTTGGGAGTGATTTTGGCATGGCTAAAATTACTGTTGTTTAGTCAGAATCATTTTTATGTAAAAAGTTGATGTTTGACAATTACATAAAATTGATTTTACAAAAATTTGAAATCATTAAAATTTGATTGTAAGGGGAAGTTTTGGAGAAGGTTGAAGTTGGTTTGAGTTGAGTTATTTTGCGATGAAGACAATGAAGTTGGTTTTGTTCATTGCAGTTCCAGTTATGGTGTTTTTGATCTCACACCAGTTATGGATGTCATCTTTGGACTTTATGTTGGGAATGACTATTCAATTGTTGGAATGACTTGTCATAAAAGTTTTATTTTTGCTTTTATCCCACATTGAAAGATTTATAAGTGTTTAATCCCCAAGATTTAAAAAAACATGTATTTCTTCATTTAATTTAGTCTTGAAACGTTTTCCATATTTAATTTAGATCTAAAAAGATTGTTTTTATATTTAATTTAGATCTGAAACGTTTTTAATATTTAATTCAAATCTAAAACCTTTTTTTTTATGATTATTTAAAGATCGAAAAACATATTTGAAAAGAGAAAATTTGATACTTTTCTTTTTTTGAATCTGAGCATAATTTCCTATTGATTCCAATCCTTCTCCGATGAGTGCACGTCTGAGAAGGGTGTTGTGTTCACCTTGGGAGCAATCAGCAAAAAATGATTTAGCACCGTGGTCGTAACACAATTTGCTTTCAAGGCCGTAAATTTTTCACGACACAACAACAATCGACATTTGATTCCAACACTTTAATCACCTCTGGACAACTGTTTCATACCATGGTATTCTCCATTTCATGTTGTATTTGTTCATGAAGGAGATAGACCAAAGACTTTGTCAATTGCCTCTTCTATTTTTTCCATATGAATGTTGAGAACTTATTTTTAGTTTTGGATAGTTGAATGTTGTATCAAGCACTTATAAGACACATGTGAATTTTCAAATATTCTACATCTAATCATTTTCTTACATAATTTATCCAGTCTCCACAAACAACTATCCAAGGAATATCGATAAATTCATCAATGGCCTTCTTCCTCTAGACTTCGACCAACAATCATGCTTAAGCCGATACAGACTAAACCTCTACAGAAAAGCCTCTCCCTACAACCCCTCATCCTCTCTTCTCTCAAAACTACGCCGCTACATAGCTCTACACAACCGCTGCGGCCCCAATTCTCCATCCTTCCGTCGAGCCCTCGTTGGTCTCACCTCACCCACAAACTCCATATCCCTGTTGAACGATTGCAAATACGTTGTCGTTTTAACCGGCGACGAACTTGACAATCGAATTCTTGCCATTCTTTCTGCCTTCTTCTACGCCTTAATCTCCAATCGTGTCCTTCTAATTGACCAAGGCAACGCTCTCGATGATCTCTTTTGCGAGCCATTTCCCAGATCCTCATGGCTTCTTCCATCAGATTTTCCTCTCCGTCCAGAATTTGAGTTGTTTCACCAATCCTTCCCAGGGTTTTTTGGCAATATTTTGAGGAATGGAATGTTGAAGAAAATAATCCAGGATTTGTCTCCACCTTATTTGTATCTCCATCTCTCTCATGATGCCAACGATTATCATAAGCTCTTCTATTGCGACCAATAGCAGAATCTTTTGACGAAGGTCCCATGGCTAATTATGGAGACGAATAACTACCTAGTTCCCGAAATTTTTCTAGTTTCTTCTTTCAGAGAAGAGCTTAACAAACTCTTTCCAGAAAAGGACACTGTGTTCCATCATCTTGGACGATACTTTTTCCACCCGACGAACGATGTCTGGGGGCTGATTTTGAGATCTTACAAGCCATATCTCACCAGAGCAAATGAAATGGTAGGAGTTCATATTCGAATTTTTGGGTCAGGTTCTGGGTCGGTTCAGGACCAGATGAATCAGCTTTTGGCTTGCACACAGAAGAACAAATTATTGCCAGAGTTCGAGCCATCGTCATCTGAGAAGACAAACTTTACCACTTCTCAGAAGGTGAAAGTTGTGCTGGTGACGTCTCTAAGCTCTCAGCACTCGAAACCCTAAAGGAGATGTATTGGTGGCAGTGTACCAACCGAGGCACGAAGGGATTCAGATCTCCGACAAGAAGATGCACAACCGAAAGGCGTTGGCGGAGATATTCCTTTTGAGCTTGAGTGATGTGTTGGTGACGAGCGATTGGTCGACATTTGGATATGTGGCACAGGGGCTAGCTGGAGTGAAGCCGTTGATGCTTTACAAGCCAGAAAAGAAGGTGTTTTGGTGGTTACAACAATGGCTAAAGTACAAAATGCGGAATGAGACAACAAACGACTAGCCATGCCTGCAAGCAATGAGATGAAAAGAAGGGATGGAGGGAATGTTTTACCATATGCGATGCATTGTTAAAATGCAAGTTGGGGCCTCAAGTTAAATTTGATGAAATCAGCTTATTTACAAAATTAGGGCATATTAAGGATCGTTGCAAGTTTATTTTTTTGTTTTTTTGGGTAGTAGCATCAAATGTAACTTAAATCAATAAAAGGTACAAACAAATTTCTTTTTCAACTACATATTAATTCATGCACTAAAATATTGCATTCTCGATGTTTTTTGATCTAATGTACAATCTTTTTGAAATTCTAAAAAAAAAAAAAAAAGCCACAAACAACCAATGTAGTGAAACCAAACCAATTTGAGAATATCAATAAATGATTAAATAAAACATATATTCTTGACTAAAAGATTCAAATTCTACCACCGAAAATTGTTGTGCTAGAAAAATAATGATTCGATAAAAGTAATCTTTTTTTAGTATTTTTTTTAACATAAGACATATTTTTTTTATCAGATAAAAGTAATACCAATTTTTTTCTCATACATCATAGGATATTGGATAAAGTGAATTGAATTGAATGTCTATATAACCCAAAAATAAATGTCATCCAATCAAGTACCATTTATAATTGAATTATTAATTTGAACTTGATTTATAGATTTATAGAAAATATAAGGGCTCATTGATGATTAATTATAAATTAATTTAAAACATAACTTAATGAATAACATATCAATTACCATAAAATTTCTATAATTCATAATTACTGAACCTCTCCAACAATTCATAATTTATACATTCTTTCCTCACCCACCATGTTGCCCTATACATTACCACAATTCAAATAAAAACAAGGGAATTATTATAAATAGAAAAATTATTAAAATATTTATAAATATAGAAAAAATTTATTGTCTATCAGCGATAGACTCCATCGTGATATATAGTTGATAGATAGTGGAGTTTTTCTATATTTATAAATAGTTTGACTCATTTTTTTATACTTGAAAACAACCCTAAAAATAATTGCTTTTCCATTAATTATTTAGTTTAATAATAATTATTATTATAATAATAAGTGAGGCATGAACATAATTTAGGTGAAGGCTAACATACAGTTACCTTTTGACGTTTTTAAACTTACATATTATATAATATATCCTAATATGAACTCTCTAACTCTATTGACACTTAATTTGCATTTGTATTTATGTTATTTACGATTTTGGCCCTAGAGTTTAGAGATGTGTGCTATATATAAACCCTGTAACTCTAATGGTGTCTCTAAATCTGTAAAATTTGATAATTTTTTTCTAATCAAATTTAATTTCACTCTCTACTCGTGAACGTAGCTAACACACTATTAATGAACCAAGTAAATCTCTATGTCGAATTCTCTACTATTTGCACTTTCTTGATATCTTTGATTGTCGATTTCATAACACTTTGTCCATCATCTTCTTCCTCTGCCCATCATCTTTTTCTTCTTCCTCTCCCACATGTCATCGCAAAAAAGCCAATTTTATTAAATTTAGGGTCAACTAAAATTTATTGTGTTTCTCAATAAAAATTTGGAGACAATAAATGACAAACTAAAAAAATGACACGTGTGTCTTGTCTGGCCATCTGATCACACAACTATAAGCTTAAAAATTCAATGGTGATTAAGCTTGGACCGTGATCGATAAATTTGGCTAGAGGTCTTATTGGGCTTGAAATTATAAATTAGATCGAACATAAATTAAAATCAGTCGGGTCCATAGTCCAACCCAATTCAAGCACATGGTGAAAAACTGGGCCAAAGAAAAAAATGAGCTCAGTTCATGTAAGGCCTATGGAAAACCTCTATAAATAGAGGTCTTACACTTCATTTTAAGAGGTTGGAAGAACTTAAGACTGAAACTCTAAAGATCTAAAGACATGAAGATTTAAGCTTTGAAGATATGAAGAATTGAAGGACAAAAAAGAGTGTTGTAATCATCTCTCGATCAATCAAATAAAATTTATAATTATCGAACTACACTAGCATTAGCGACAAGTCCGGATCGATTCACAGAGAAGCGCGAGATATGTTTCGAATAGTCAATTTCGTAGTTATGACGGTAAATTTGGAGTTTGGTATGGATAGAGAAAGGTGCATGAAAATAAAGGCAAGTGGATAAATGTAATCTAAGATGGGAGAATCTAGTTCTAAGAGCAAGAAAAGGGTTCCAATACAATTTTCATCATTGAATTCTCTTAGCTAGGTTGAAATAAACTCACAAAAAGGGAGGCAACAAATTGAAACTAGGGAGGATCGAACCCAAGTCGAATCACGTGGAACATATGCTAGGAATTCAGCACACATGTTGGGTCAGATCGTGTGTGTCAATTAGATGAATCATGTGTTCCCACGTACTCTTCTTCGTTGTCTTCGAAACAATCGATTGCAATACCAAAGATTCAAGCTTCTTTAAATCGGGTTGCCCATGGTTTTCGTCTTCTTTGCCAGAATTGCCTCCATCAATTATTACATCTTCTTTCTTCAACACGATTTTCTTAGCTTTTGCTCTAGATTTTTCTTCACTCATATTTTCCTTTTTGCTTAATTGGTCCATGTGTGGTTTTTAAATTTCTTTTAGATTTTGTCTTGTTTCTTGCGAGACTACAACCTTGGTTGAATTCTTGATCTTTGTTTAATCCAACAAGCACTTGGTTTTGATTTTCTTGAATTATTTTTTTTTTTGAACTCTTGCCACTGTTTTGAAAGTTGATCCATGTTTTAAGACATCTTAGCCAACAAATGTTGGATCTTCTTTAATTTACTCCCTTTTCATTTTCTCCGATACTTCAGGATTGATACAAAAATTAGGTGTTCTTGAATAAATTTTAGCTTCATAATTGTTGTAGTAATGATTCATGAGTGCACTTTGATATTGGCCATAATAATTTTCACACTCTGAATCACTTTCTGAATCATCTAAGTCCAAATTCTCAATGTCAATTTCTAGAAAGACTGGTATGATTAAATCTTCAAGTTTTTCCTTGTAATAACGATTTGTTTTTATTATTCGAATTGTATTTAAATCTTCATTGGCATTGCTTGAATCACTAAAATCAAAATTTCAATGTGAATCTTGATAGGTTGTTTGATAAAATCGAGCATGAGCGACGTGACGTTGAAATTCCTCTTCCAAATCACTTGAGTCAAAATTCCAGCACGATTTTTAGGGGTAAATTTGACTTTCTTACCTATACCAATGGTTGCATTTTTCTTGGACAACTTCCTTGATTGATAGTAGTCTATTCTTGCAAAATCCTAAAAAATATCTTCAATATCTTCTTACTTGTTTAGAATTTAAAGGGTTCTCCCTAATTAAATGTGCGTTGTTCAACAACGAGCACAACTCACTAAGCTTCCTCTTGCGATTTGTGTCATCCAGAGTTTCTTGGTCTTCCACTGGTGGCAGTCAACGTTGGCTCAGGCAACCGCTTTGATACCAAACTGGTTAGCCTAAATTATCAAAGGAGAGCAATCTCCAATAATAAAAGCAAAGTCTTTATTACGAATCAAAAGTTACCAATACAAGAAAACAATATATCTATTTATAGAGAATTGGAAAGCAAACTCATTGTAATCCTATTAATCAAAGAAACTAATTATAATAAACTAAGGAAGCTAATACTAATATCTTTAACCATTTATGGAAACTAATCCTAATCCTAATCCGTTCAGGATTTGACTATATAAAGCCCATTTGATAAAGTTTCCGTTTCTTGTTTCCTGTTTTTGTTTCTTATTTTTTAAGAAATAGACTTTTTTGATAATTGTTCCCATTTCCTGTTTTTAAATTTTAAGAAACGTTCTCTAAAATTGAGCCAAATTTTAGAAACTACAAAAAGTAGTTTCTCCCCGTTTGTTTCTACTTTAATTAAGCGTTTCGAAAAAAGAATCAAAAGAATCTCTGGTTGCATTGACACCAGAGTAGAAAATTTCCATCGAAATCTCGAAAGGGCTTCGAAATCTTGATTGGGGGAAATTTCGTTTACACCCAATTTCGACAAAATTTCGAAAAATTTCGAGATTTCAAGCATATTCTGATTCCCCTCTTTCAAAAAAATTTCGAGAAATTTCGACTTTTCGAAAAAAATTCGATTTTTTTTCTTCTGATTAACTATGTTAACTCAGTTCAAAATTTTCAATTTTATGGTCCAATTCTATAGTTTCACATGCTAATGTCATTTTCGACAAAGGATTAAGTATTTTTTAGGGTTGTTTTCAAATATAGAAAAATGAGTCAAACTATTTATAAACATAGAAAAATTTTACAGTGTATCAGGGATAGACCGCGATAGAATTCTATCGTTTTCTATCGCTCAAGAGATAGAATTTATTTGCTTGAGCGATAGAAAGCGATAGAATTCTATCGCAGTCTGTCACTGATAGACAGTGAAATTTTTCTATATTTGTAAATAGTTTGATATTTTTCTGTTTATAGTAATTTCTCTATTTTTATGTGCTACTTTTTTTAATTTTCAACTTTTCTCAATTTTTAGCTTTATTTTCCACCCAAAACTTCCATTTATAAAGAAATTTGATTTAAAAAAAAACCACAAAAAATAATCTATATTTATTTTTAAGCTAAATTAAACTTTTTTCATTAAATTTTCACATCATTTTACCTTAAAATTGAATTGGTGTGAGCTTTTTTTTTACCATCCAAAACTTTCATTATGTTCACATCATTTTACTCAAAATATTCATAAACTTTCTATTATTTTTTCATTTCTTTTTTAAATTTATGCTCTCATATCAACAGTTACTCAAGAAATTTAAAATAGACATCTAAACATTGTCTTACTTTATAGAAATTGTGATTAAAATGGTAAGTTAGAGTCTAATTAAGCTATAATCAAAATTTGATTAATTAATTATAACAATTTCTATAAATTTTCATCAATTTCCATAATTTTTTCCAAAATTTCCATCGATATTGATATTTCTATAAAATCAAGACCTCAATATTTTCATCGATTTCGATATTTCGAACTTTGATTGACACTTGTGGGTTCGAATCTCAGGTATGTGTTTCTTTCTTTATTATTTTTCTTTTTATTTTTTAGTAGTTCTTTTCTTCTTTAACTTTTCCTTTTTCCTTTTTTAGTAGTTTTTTTTTGTTTATTAATTTTGTAATATTTATATATTATTTTAGCTTTTAATTTTCAAATTTTTCAATATTTAGATTTATATATTATTTTAGCTTTTAATTTTCAAATTTTTCAATATTTAGATTTATATATTATTTTAGCTTTTAATTTTCAAATTTTTCAATATTTAGATTTATATATTATTTCAATTCCTATAGGTATATTTAAATATTTTTTAATTTTAAAATTCAAATTTTGTAATTTGCATGTTTATATATTATTTTAATTTTTAATTTTTAGTATATTTGAAATTGGTTAGAATTTTACAATATATAATATTTATTTAGGTTTATTTCATAAAAATATTCATTTAGGTTCACTTAAATATTTTACAACCATGACATTTAGAACATGTTTGGATAGACTTATAAAAAAATATTTTTCAAAAAGTCATTTTCATTCAAACACTTTTAATAAAAATTGTTTAAAATAAAAACACTCATGTATTGTTTGACAACTCTTTCTAAATAAAGTATTTTTATGTACACGCTTGTCTGGTTTCTTATATACTAAATATGATATTACTAATGTCAAATTCTTATAAAGGACAATTATAGATACTATGAATTAATAATTTAAAATAATGGTCGCCAAAGTTGACCATCTGGGTGGTCGCAGCGCAGAGTTCATGGGGTGTGGTTGTCGAAGGTGGTGGTTGGAGTTGGCCACTGGTGGTAGTGCCCAAAGGTGGAAGTGGCCGTCAGAGTTGGCTGGCAGTAGTGGCGGAGGTGACCGTTGATGGTAGTGGTTGGAGGTGGTCGATGGCGATGGTCGGAGGTGGCGGCCGCAATGGGCAATAGCCATAGTTGGGCAGTTGCAGCGGCCATCAGCGATGATCAAAGGTGGTGACTGGTGGCAGAAAAAAAAAAAGCAAAAAGGTAAAGGAAAAAAAATGAGAAACGAGAAACAAGAAATAGTTATCAAACAAGTTTTTTTATTTTTTCTTTTTTTAAGAAACAAAAAAACAGAAATAGTTACAAAAAATATTCCTATTTCTAATTAAACAAGAAACAAGAAACAAGAACGTTATCAAACGAGTCAATAATAACCTAATTTACCCTAATCCTATTATACATTAATTTTCATAATTGAAAACTGAAATAACCCATTTTTATCAATTTTTTCCTAAAGGATATACACTATCAATTGAAAGTAAATATGTTTTAAGTTAAATTCATAGATATTTTTAAATTTAAAAAGTATGCCACTAAATTATTAACATCTAAGTTTTTTTTTTTTTTTTTTTTAATCGTTAAAAGGCATCTTTTTTTTTTTTTTAATAAATAGTATGAAATTAATATTTTTCATAGTAATACTAGAAAATGTAGCAAAAACTAAAATCTTAATGAAATAAGTCCAATCTTGATAATCAATCCCAAGACGGGTCAAACAAAGAAAATAAAATAAACAAACAATTGATTGCAACTTAATCAAAGTCATGATCCATTTTCCTATGTATGATCTCAAGAAATTAAAAAAAAAAAAAAAAACCAGCTATATAGGTTGCTTCAAAATACAGTACTCGCCATTCATGGAGAAATATTAAGGCGACGACTAATCTAAACTTGATGGGAAGCACGAAGGCTATAACACGCAAACACTTGCATTCTTCACATGCGGTTTCCACAAATTTTCATTATTATTATTATTGTTTGACTGAGTTTCTGGTTTTAAGGAACGTTTTGGAGAAGATAGAAGCTGGTTTTGGTGAGGATTTTGCAAAGGCATGGAGGCGGCGAAGATGAAGACGACAACAAAGACGAAGATGATGAAGTTGAGTTTGTTGATTGCAGTTCCAGTAATGGTGATTGTGATATCACAGCAATTTTGGATGCCATCTTTGGACTTTAATCATCTTTGGACAACTGTTTCTTACCATGGTATGTTCTCCCTTTCTTTCTCTATATAAATGCTGCAAACTCAATAGGCTGATTCACTTTTTTTTTTTTAAACATATAAAGTTAGAAGTGTAAAAATAAAGCGTCGGGTCGGGTTAATTTTGCACAAGCCCCGTAGGATATTAAATCCTAAGTATTTTTTTTAATGTTCCCACTACTACTAGACTAACCATGATGGTCTCTATTCTTCCATTTTTTGCTCGCTAAAACTAAACATGGGTGACAACTCAATTTTGCAAAATTATTACAGGATGTTTGAGAGTGTTTTTAGAAATAGTGATTTTAGTAAACTTGATTTATTAACCAGTGGTTTGTTAATAGTGGTTTTCATTCAATCATTTTAATGTTTGGTTCTATACTTTTAAAGTGATTTTGTATAATAAAAAATTATTTTTAGTGACTTAATTACATGCTTAAGATTGACTTTTAGAATAATTTTTAGGCTAAATTATTTTTGTAAAAATATCATAAATCATGTTAATATTTCGTTCCATATTTGTACAAGTGATTTAAATTGAATTAAAAGTATTTTTAAATGGTTAATGTTTGTTTTTCAAAGGTCATTTTAGAACGATCAAATTGTTAGAAAAAAAACATTATATTTGAAATTTAAAAAAAAAATTAGACGACAAAAATTATATGGAGAGAAATAAAAGTTGAAGAGAGAAATTTTTTGAAAGATTGGGAAATAAAGTTAGATATGAAGGAGAGAATTTTTTGTTGGGAGAGGATGACAAAAATTTATGGATAATAACTTCAAAGAGGAAAAAAAACTGGAGACAGAACAAAAACATTTCAAGAGCAACATATCAGAGAAAGAGGTGACAAAACTAGAGAGAGAAAAAATTAAAGAGAGAAAAAAAATTAGAGTTAAAAACCATTGTAGAGAAAAAATAAAGGAAAATGATATTTATAAAAATAGAATAAAATTAGAGATAAAATCTTTAAAAAAAAACTTTAGAGAGAGACAATTAAAGATAGTAAACCTTAGAGAGAAATAAGATGAAAATGAAAAAAAAAAAAAAAAATTAAAGAAAAAATACAAATTTTCTAAAAAATTTCATAATTGCCCATCATTACAATTTTAGAAGAAAATTGATTTTAGAATGTCCAAAATCACTTCTAAATATAATCTTAGTTTTGCAAGGTTGAATGCTTTCAATTTATTTTATTTTAATTTTTGATTACATGCTTTCAATTTTATATTGAGTAGTTATTAAAAGACATGCAAATTTTCAAAATCTACATTCAAATGGTATATAATAGATATAGAATATGATATTGAAGTAGCCTCACCGAATAAGTTTTACTCACTTTAAGTTTTAATTATCTCATTTTCTTGCATTATTCATACAGGCTCCACAAATAATTATCCAAGAAACAACGACAAATACATCAATGGCCTTCTTCCTCCAGGCTTCGACCAAAAATCCTGCTTAAGTCGATACCAACTAAACCTCTACAAAAAACTCTCTCCCTACAAACCTTCTTTCCCTCTCCTCTCAAAGCTCCGTCACTACGAAGTTCTCCATAGCCGATGTGGCCCTAATTCGCCATCTTTCCGTCGAGCCCTAGTTGGTCTTACCTCACCCACAAACTCCTCATCTTCATCGGACGATTGCAAATACCTCGTCGTTTTAACCCGCGACGGCCTCGGCAACCGAATCCTCGCCATTCTCTCCGCTTTCTTCTACGCCCTAATCTCCAATCGCGTCATTCTAATCGACCAAGGCAACACTCTTGATGATCTCTTTTGTGAACCCTTTCTTGGATCCTCGTGGCTTCTTCCCTCCGATTTCCCTCTCCGCCATAAATTTGGGTTGTTTCGCCAATCCTTCCCAGGGTCTTTTGGCAATATTTTGAGGAATGGGATGTTGAAGAAAACAATCGAAGATTCAGCTCCGCCTTATTTGTATCTCCATCTCTCTCATGACGCCAGCGATTACGATAAGCTATTTTACTGCGACCGACAACAGAATCTTCTGAAGAAGGTCCCATGGCTGATTATGGAGACCAATAACTACCTAGTTCCAGGAATTTTTCTAGTTTCTTCTTTCAAAGAAGAGCTTAATAAACTCTTTCCAGCGAAGGACACTGTGTTTCACCATCTCGGACGGTACCTCTTCCACCCAACGAACGATGTCTGGGGGCTAATATTGAGATCTTACAAGCCGTATGTCGCCAGAGCAAACGAAATGATTGGGATTCAGATCCGAATTTTTGGGTCAGAATCTGGGTCAATTCAGGACCAAATGGATCAGCTTCTAGCTTGCACACAAAAGAAGAAATTACTACCAGAGGTCAAACCATTATCGCCAGAGAAGATGAATTCCACTTCTCAGAAGGTGAAAGTTGTGCTAGTGACATCTCTAAGCTCTCAATACTCAGAAACCCTAAAGGAGATGTATTGGGAGCATCCGACCGTCGACGGTGAGGTGGTGGCAGTGTACCAGCCGAGCCATGAGGGGATTCAAAGCTCCGATAGTAGGATGCACAACCGAAAGGCATTGGCGGAGATGTACCTTTTGAGCTTGAGCGATGTGTTGGTGACAAGCGATTGGTCGACATTTGGATATGTGGCACAGGGGTTGGCTGGAGTGAAGCCATGGATGCTTTACAAGGCAGAGGATAAGGTGTTTTGGGCGTTACAACATTGGCTAAAGTACAGAACGAGGAATGAGACGACTGGCGATTGGCCATGTCGGCAGGCAGTGTCGATGGAGCCCTGCCTCCACGGACCGCCAGTGTGCGATTGCGATGAGATGAAAAGAATGGATGCAGGAAATGTTTTACCGTATGTGATGCATTGCGAGGATGCAAGTTGGGGCCTCAAGTTAGGTTGATGAAAATTGAAACTTAGAACAATGTGATATTGAGTAGATAAATCAATCACAATTTTCATTTCATGTCACTTATATATAGTTTCATGTCCTATTTTTTCTCAAATATTATTCAAATTCAAGAGTAACTTTGAAACATTAATGAAAAATTAAATTGTAATATTATAACTTTTGGAAAGATGTGGCCTTTTGAAACAAATGAAAGGTAATTTTTTTTCAGTTAAAAAATAGACGAAAATAAAATTTTAAAGCTATAAAATTATGCTTCTTTAAGGTTTTTTTTTTTTTTTTTTTTTTTTTTTTTTTTTTTTTTTGCGTTTGAGTAGAAGGACAGGTTTAAATTCAAGATTTGTACATTACTAATCCATTCACTAAAACTTCGCATGGTCTATGTCTTGGTCTTTTTTAACTTTTGAGAATGTACAATGTATGAAATTCTCAAGGAAAAAAAATCTGTTTACCCTTTTTTTCTTTCTTTCTTTTTTTTAAGAATGTTGAATGTTTGAAATTCTAAAAAATTATTAACGTGTAATCAATGTAGTGAAATTAAGTCAATTTGAGGATGTCAACAATGATTAGATAAGATATACACTCTTGACTAAAAAGTTAGAAACTTAAGAAGTTCGAGTTTTACTATTCAAATTTGTTGTACTTTACGTAATGATTTTTTTTAAATATAGAAAAATGAGTCAAACTATTTACAAATATAAATTTTTTTTACAGTATATCAGTGATAGACCGCGATAGTATTATATCGCTCAAGCAATAGAATTTATTTGCTTGAGCGATAGAAAGCAATAGAATTCTATCGCAGTCTATCACTGATAGACTGTAAAATTTTTCTATATTTGTAAATAGTTTGATAATTTTTCTGTTTATAGTAATTTTCATAAACGTAATGATTAGATAAAAATAATATTTTTTAAAAAAAAAATAAAATTAAATGACCTTTTTATTTTATTCGATAAAAGTAATACCATTTTTTTCTCCTACCTCATAGGTTATAAAATAAAGTGAATACAATGTCTAAATAACTTGAAAATAAATGTCATCCAATCATGTCCTCATATATGATTGAATTTCTACTCTAAACTTAATTTATATAAAATATAAAGACTGAATAATGATTAATTATAAACAAATTTAAGACATAGTTTAATGAATAAAACATCAATTCTCATCTTAAATATTGATAGTTAATCCCTTCTTTGCAATTATTGAACTAAAAAAAACAAAAAAGTTATAAAGAAAGATATATAAGAAAAATGATAATAATATAGAGCTCACAACTACCTCGCTTCACTAATAATTCATAATTTATAAATTCTTTCCTATTCAAAATCGGGGAATTCTATTTTTAACTTAAAAAAGTTTTCACATTTCAAAACTAACATCTTTCTTAAAAACTACTTTTTCTAACCTCTTTTTTACTTTTTGAGATTTTTAGTGGAGGGTCCCACATGGTAAAAATATCATTTTGTCCCTTCGTTCAATGTCTATCATTTTAACTTTTTCTAATACAACTTTTCAAACCCAATTTCAATTTTCAACATTAAACTTAATTTTTTCATTGTGTTGTTATCATGTTTTTGGCCTGTTTCAACCAATATTTGTGGTAGATTTGTCATTATTTTTAAAAGAAAAAAAATTAAAAAATAAAATTTCGTTGGCATTTCTTGTAAGGATTGAAAATTTTCTATAAAAAAAAAGTCTTACGTTTAATTTTCCTTAAAATTGAAAATGGGAAAAATTCAATAAATTTCAATTATTACAAGAAACTAAACTAACTTAAACATATAGTAAAAAAAAGTTAGAATTAGATAAAAAAAATGAATTAACTTAAATTAAAGAATAAAACACTCGAATTGATAAAAAAAAAAAAAAAACTACTGAAAAATTTCTAAACTAATATTTTGGTAGGAAGCTTATTGGAAAATATCAAGTAAACTTACCAAGGAAATTTTTTTGTTAACTTAAGTTTAAGTTTAAAGAAATTAGATTTTTGAAACTTTTTTTTAAAAAAAAAAAGTCAAAGTCAACTTTACGAGAAAAGTCAACCTTATGGGAAGTTTGACTTTCTCGTAAAGTTAGCTTATAAAAGGGTTAACTTTACAAGAAGGTTGCCAACTTTACGAAAAGTCAACCTTCTCGTAAAGTCAACCTTTCTCGTAAAGTTGACTTCTTTTTTTTTTTAAGGAAAGTTGAAAGAAATCTTAGTTGCTAACCCAATTTTTTAAACTTAAACTCAAGCTAATAGGAATTTCCCTAGTAAGTTTACTGAATATTTTTTCTTACCAATATATTAACTTTTCAGTAATTTTTTTTTCCTTTTCTTTTATCAATTCTAGTTTTTTATTCTTGGTTAATTTATTTTTTTTACCCAAATCTAACTTTTTTTTTTTCCTGTAAGTTTAAGTTAATTAGTTTAATTTCTTGTAAGAATTGAAATTTACTCAATTTTCCCCGATTTTCAATTTTAAGGAAAATTAAATGTAAGACTTTTTTTATTAAAAAAAAAAATTCAATCCTTACAAGAAATACCAACGAAATTTTGTTTTCCAATTTTTTTCTTTAAAAAATAACAACAAATCTACCACAAATATTGGTTGAAACTTGCCAAAAAACATGATAACAACAAAATGAAAAAATTAAGTTTAATGTTGAAAATTGAAATTGGGTTTGAAAAGTTATTAGAAAAAGTTAAAATTGTAGACACTTGAATGAAGGGACAAAATAGTATTTTCACCATGTAGGACCCTCCACTTAAAATCTCAAAAAGTAAAAAAGAGGTTAAAAAAGTAGTTTTTAAAAAAGATGTTAGTTTTGAAAGGTGAAAACTTTTCTAGGTTAAAAATAGCAATTCCCCCTCAAAATCCTCACTTATCTATTCAATACCACAATTCAAACAAACTTAGTTGTCTTTGTTGGGAAAAACCTCTCACTTCTACTTGAATAAGCAGAAAGATATATGAGAAATTTAAAGAAAGCAGTAAAACTAGAAACACAAAAAAAAAAAATCCACTGTGTGAAAAATTGTTACAATTACAGAATAATTCTCTATCCTAATCCCAATTACAAGAACACTGACAATCCCAATTACAAGAACACTCACTCAAAGGTTTTATACTACTCACACCCTTTCTCACTCTCAAATTAGAGAATACATAAAGAGAATTTAACTAAAGTTAGCACACTAAGCTTAAATGTTTCTAATTGGGACATCTTGAAACTAGAGGCATAGACTCCTTTTATAAGCTTGGAATCCATCTCCATTCTTCAATTTAACTGATGTGGGACAACTGCACTTCTAATATTTTGCCAAAAACTCAACGGTCTTCCCATTAATTATTTAGTTAAATAATAATAAAGTGAAGTATGAGCATATATTAGGCAAAGGTTAATGTAGTTGCCTTTTTGACATCTTCAAACATAAACATTATATAATATATCATAATATATGTTTAGATGTCACATCAATTCCTAGTGAAAGATTATCCTTCCTCAAGTGGTTTGATATTAATATACCTACAAAAATTTCAAGGATTAGTTGTTTTTGTAATGTAGATGAAATCCAAATTAAGATTGCTAAACTTAAGTTCGAAAAATAATGAATGCATAAAAGACGTTAGAATTAGAAATTTAATTCTCTTTTTCTATGAAAAACTATCAATATTATAAAAGTTAAATTATAAAAAATGCCCATGAATTATGCACTTTGTGTCAAAAATACCCTGAACTTTCAAAAGTTTTAAAAATACCATTAAACTTTCAAAAAGAGTTCAAAAATACCCCTACCGTTAGTTTTGGATGGAAACCGTTAAAGTTTTGTTTCAAAAATACCCTTGAACTTTTTAAAAGTTTCAAAAATACCCTAACTCAAAAAAAGTTCAAAAATACCGTTACCGTAAGTTTATGAACATAAATCATTAATACCCCATTGCAAAAATAACTTTAAAATTAAAATAAAAAAAGTTTAAAATTGCTCCTAACATTAATATGGTGATCAATTTGTTTGAAGTTTTCTTTAAGTTCGAAAAGAATTTTAAAACAAATTATAAAGATATTCTCATTTGTTTTTTTCATATAGATACTCTCATTTTTCTCTTAATTTTTCAATTCTTAGCTTACTCCAATTTTCTCACCAACCAAAATTTTAGGTTAAAACATAAAATACCATAAAATTTCACAAAATTCTAAAATCAAAATCTCCTCTTAAACATACAAAAACGACAAATAGTCAAATAAAAAAATGTATTTGGTTATTAACACACTCAACTACTAACGTTTGTTTTGGTACACACTCAACTACTAACGTTTGTTTTGGTACGTTTAAGTGGAAATTTTGATTTTAGAATTTTGTGAGATTTTAAGGGATTTTATGTTTTAACATAAATTTTTTATTGGTGAGATAATTGAGGTAAGTTAAGAATTGAAAAATTAAGAGAAAATAAGAGTATCTATATGAAAAAAAATGAGAATATCTATATAATTTATTTTAAAATTCATTATTTTCGAACTTAAGAAAACTTCAAACAAATTGATTACTATATTAAGGTTAGGAGCAATTAAAAACTTTTTTTTTTTTAATTTTAAAGTTATTTTTACAACGAGATATTAACGATTTGTGTTTATATACTTACGGTGAAAGTATTTTTTTAACTATTTTTTAGTTAAGGGTATTTTTGCAACGTTTGAAAAGTTTAGGGATATTTTTTAAACAAAACATTAATGGTTTCTTTCCAAAACTAACGACAGTGGTATTTTTTAACTCTTTTTAAAAGTTTAAGGGTATTTTTGAAATTTTTGAAAATTCAGGAATATTTTTGACACAAAATGCATAGTTCAGTGACATTTTCTATAATTTAGCCTATTATAAAAACCATCCATTCACATTTGATTTTTTTTTAAAGAAATATGTATCTTTTTTAAAGGGAAAAAAAGTTTGGTATGTGACAATTTACCCCCAAATATTTTACAAATGATAATGACATATATGAATGAAACTTTACATTTAATATATTTAATTAGAATTAATACAATACAACAAATAGTAATTGTATAAATTTGATTTGGGATTATAATATAATTATCATGGAAGAAAAATTGTAAGAAGAAAAGTAAAGTCGTGAATCTGATGACTCATGTTCAACACGGTAGTCCACGTGGCCAACAAGATGACGTGGTATTAAAGCCACCCACTCTTGCATTATCTTTTACCTTTGGATTAACACAAATGTGGGAATCAAGTGAGTAGTAGCAATTTTCATTAACATGAATGATTTTTCATTTGCTTTTTCATCCCCTATTTTCTCTATTTTATTTTAAGAAGAAACTACATAATAATTTATTTTTCTACTTTGATAGAATTATTTGAAATAGTAATAATAGCTAGATAATTTTGAGTTGATTTTAAGTGAAATAAGGTGAAAATAAATCTTCAATTACTAATAAATGGTATTGATTCAACTATTAAAAGTTTAGAGAAATTTTCACAGATAAAAAAATGTCAAACTATTTATAAAAAATAGCAAAAAAACAAACATTGATAGACATTAATAGACTTCTATTATTTCTATCACCGATAGATCTTGATAGATTTCTATCAGCGTCTATCACAACTATCTAAAAAATTTACTATTTTGTGTAAATAATTTCCATTATTTTTCTATTTTTAAAAAGTTCCCTAAAATTTATGGTTATAAGTAAATATATTTATTAGTGTATGGTTTTAATTGATGCAACCTATAATGTTTTAGAATATAAGTTATCATTTGCCTTTTTATTTAAGTATATGCAAAAAGAAATGACACAACTAAAATAAAAAAGTGAAATAAGTGAAAAAATAGATAGGAAATATTCAAAGGTAATTTTTTTTTAATATAATAAGTGAAGCATAAGAATTTGAACCTTCGGTCTCGAATTAAGGAATACATGTCAATTATTTTTTAGGTGCTCACTTTGACAGATTCGGGATACAATTAATTTTATAGAGATTCATTAACACTGAGATAAATTTGTTAGAGAAAACTTATCGTTGTTGTTGTCACGAGAAGTTCATTTGTAATATTTTGTCCACATTTTGGCATCAACATAATGCACTATCATTATTACTCTTTTGTACGGTTTAACTTTTTAAGGAGTTTGAATAGTCCACTAAATCAGGAAAATTTTCTAATACTACGGAAGTACCATACTTTTTCTGTTCACACTATAAATTTGCTTTCATAAATATTAATAGATTTCACATTAATATTAGTAAGTCTCATCTTATTTTTAAAAATATGTTGACCTGACATAATAATAAACCAAAGGAGTATGAAAACTATTCTTATAGAAATTAAGTTTTTCCATTAAATCAAGCCAAATTAATATACATTCATCATTCGTGACAATAAAGTTGTACGTCACACGAACCACTTTAAGTTTTAATATTCTATTTAATCTTCTTTTTCATTAAAGTAATAAATATCAAGATGTAAGAGAGAGAAATTTGATGGTTTGGTAGTTTTTTTTTTCCATTTAAAGTAATCTACATGACAAACATTCAAAATGTTAAAAAAGAAAAAGAAAAAGAAAAATAGATATAGGGACAACATTGTCATTTTGAAATAAACATGAGTCAAGTTGAGATTGAAGAATCAAAACCATTCATTCACTCACCAATCACATTTTTAATAATACAAAAATTACATTATTAATGTACTTTGAAAAGAAGACCAATCAACTAATATAAGACAAACTTTTTCCATTAAGAGGTGGGAAATTCAAATTCTAGAAGATTTTTAGTATTCTCATGGTATCTATTCCAGATTTTTTTTTTACAAATAATTATTTATTTAGTATTAATTTCATATTATTTTGAGAAGATTTGATCATACAATCAATTAATAAGAGTAGTACTAATACTATCGAACAAATTTTAAATTATGGGAGTACTAATACTATGAGAGTATGAACAAATGAACTATGATACTAAAGTAGGTATTAAAAATTTAAGATAGTCTATAAAATATTTCTTTTAAATCTCCCAACCTTAAATGGTAGTACAAAAGAAATTACACTTAAATAGTCTTAATTTTTTTTTAATAAAAAACACAATAATTTAGAATTGGTTAAAGAAAAATACTTAACTTAATTATGGGATTATAAAGTAATTAGAGAAATTGTAAAAAATAACTCTAAAATGTTTGTTTTTCTCCGCCTTTCCAACCAAAACCGACCTTAAAATTCGAATAAAAATTTTACTTCTTGCTATCTTACATCCAAACTATTGATGGATTTTTTCGATGCAATCTCGGCAAATTGTATGTATTTTTTTTCTCAAATCACTTAATCTTTTGTAGAATTTGATTCATTATAAGTATTTGATTCATATGTCTTTTTTGAAGAATTAGTCCAATTGGGAAAGATTTAATTTATCATATATATTAAAAATATTGTATCTTTTTAGAAATCTTTGATTCAAAAGTAAACTAATGAAAACTTAGAAAAATTACATACAATCTTTTAAATTAAATTTTTATTCGAATCTCGAGTCCATCTCAATCGAAAAGAATTGAGAAAAAATATTTCAACAAATTGCCAAAAAGTATTATTGAAAATATTTTTCAAGTAATTAATTACCGCACAGTGCAACTACGGTTAGTGGGTCTTCCATTTCTTTTATTGGGTCAACGTTGCTACCTTTCTTCTTCTTCTTCTTCTTCTAACCCTTCTCTCTGTATCTTTGAGCAATCTTTGCCAATAAGAATCTTCCTCGTTCTTCAAACCCTTTTGGCTAGATATGCTGAATCGTCTAATTTCTGTAAATTAATCGATTCTTTTTTTGCAATTATGTTCGATTTTTGTGATTTCTCCCTTGTGTTTCCGATTATTTCTCCGAATTTTCCCCTGGTCAACTCTGTTAGTCCTCTACTAGCTCGTCTTCTTGAATCCTCAGATCATAATCTCTAGCCTCTGGTTCATTTGTGTTAATTATTGGCTTTGCTCAGAAGGTGTCTTTGTAAGCAATCCTGACCCCAACCCCCCATTTATCAGAACTTGTTTCGCCTTTGTTATTATTGTTTTGCTTTTGTGATAAGTTTTGGGTTTTAAGTTCTTTTTGTTGGTCCATGGATGAGCTGCTGAAAGAAGCCTTTTCAGTAGGACTTTGATTCCATTTCTGATTGCGGAGTCTTGGTTATATGTGTTTGTCTGATTATACACCACATGATTTCCATCCATGGGTTTTCAATTAAGTTATAAATAAAAATTTTCCCTATTTTTTTTTCTTGTTTCAAACCCGTGTTTTGGGGTTTTTAGTTTCTTTCTCTTGATTTAATGATCTGAGCGTCGAAAATTTGCTCAATCTGTGTTACTTTTGAGCTCCTTTCTTAAGTTAGCTTAGTGGAAACGCATCTTGTTAAGTCATGGACAATGCCAATGATCCCTCCTCGTCCCCAAGTTTCGCCTCCTCGTCTTATGTGTCAAATGGGTCCAGTTATAACAACGTTGCTGCAACACTCAGCAATGACCCTTCTGCAAATTCTGATCATATGTGTCTTAGCAAACTAAGTGCAAACCTCGAGAAGCTTGTGGTTGATTCTGATTATGACTATACAGATGCTGTGATTGTTGTTGAGGGCATTGAAGTGGGTGTTCATCGATGTATATTGGCAGCTCGGAGTCAGTTTTTTCATGAGCTTTTTAAGCAGGAAATGGATAGCTCCACCAAAGATGGCAAGCCAAAATATTGTATGTCTCAGTTGGTAGCTTTCAGCAAGGTTGGAATTGAAGCTTTCAAGGTTATCTTGAATTACTTGTACACGGGAAAGCTAAAGCCATCACCACCGGAAGTGTCAACGTGTGTGGATGAGACCTGTGCTCATGATGCATGTGGCCCTGCTATTAATTATGCAGTGGAATTGATGTATGCTTCTGCCACTTTCAAAATGAAAGAGATGGTTTTGCTTGTACAGGTAGGAAGACATTTCTCAGATGCAGTATATTTCTTATTCATATGGCTTTGTTAGTCAATCTCTTTGGTTGAAAGCTTTCTTGTTTACAGATGGAGATTTTTATGGCTAAAAAGAAAGTGAAATGCAGTATAGAATTAGAATGATAGCATTTAGCATAATTGAACTTATTGGGGCTTTTAAGAACAAGATCATGAACTCAGCTGTGTAGCAAGTGGTTGCTATGTATGCATTGACGGTGTATGGATTACTGATAGGCTGATAGCTTGGATGGTTAGGTGGCTTAATAGATAGCTTAGTATGCTTAATATACTGACTCTGCCAAAGGTTAGTTCCCCAAGTCAACTGCTAATACTGAGTCCAATGAAATAAATTTATTGGGTGCTTCATTTCGTTTAAGTTCCCTCTTCCTTCAGTTTGGTCGTGAGTGAATATACAAAAGGATGGTATGGCTGCTTCGATTCAGATTTTGGATGTACTGTTTGTTAGTTTAGTTCCTCAACAAAATTTCCATGTCCTGTGTGATTTCTTATATAATCTAAATCAGTATTCACTGACTTGTGCAGCGTCGACTCTTAAATTTTGTTGAGAAAGCCTCTGTGGAAGATGTGATAACTATACTGATTGCTGCATTCCATTGTCATCTGGACCAGCTGCACACACCCTGCATCCAAAGAGTTGCGAGGTCAGACCTTGATGCTGTGTCTCTAGAGAGAGAGCTTCCTGATGAAGTTGCAAGTGAGATTAAATCACTGCGTATGAAATCTCAGCAAGAGACTGAACCAAATATTATGGAAGAAGCGGACCTGAACCGTGAGAAGAAAATCAGGAGGCTCCACAAAGCATTGGATTCTGATGATGTTGAACTACTGAAACTACTTCTGAGTGAATCTTCTGACATTACCTTGAATGATGCTTATGCCCTTCATTATGCAACTGCCTATTGTGATCCTAAGGTCATTAAGGAGGTTCTTAATCTAGGGTTGGCAGATCTCAATCTTAAAAACCTTAGGGGGCAAACAGTTCTTCATGTTGCAGCAAGGCGTAAGGATCCTAAAATCATTGTGGCCCTTCTGGACAAGGGAACCTCTCCATTAGAACCTACATTTGACGGACAAACTGCTGTTACAATCTGTCGAAGGCTGACTAGGCCTAAGGATTATAATGAGATGACTCACAAGGGACAGGAATCTAACAAAGATCGATTATGCATTGATGTGTTGGAGAGAGAGATGCGTAGGAATTCTTTTTCCAGTGGCATGGAAATGGCAACTCAGATTTCTGCTGCTGATATGCACGTGATGCTAGACTATCTAGAAAATAGAGGTGATATTTTCTCTCTATTTATTTATATTTACTTATTTTCTCCCCATAAGATAACTAATAGGAGTTTCACTTTGCCATTACAATTCTAAGAAGGAGACTTTCAAAATGTTTTAAGCTTCTAGGTCGTCAAGAATGCGTATGCCCTTTGAAACTTCTAGTTCATTTTTTGTTTATTTTTTCCTAAGATGTTACGAGGTTATTGGGTATTAGAAAAAGAGTGGAAAGATTATGCTAAACTTCCTGGAGAAAAGAATATGAGGAAGGGTCTGCTCTGGTATGGATTTGGAGACCATGTGTTAACATGAAGATAATTATTATGAACGTATAATGCATAGCTTCGATACAATTAATAGTTAAAGTTGTTTAATAGAAGTATTTTTTCTTTGTACACCATCTATATTTTCAGATTAAATTTGCAATTAGTATCGTGATATTAATTATGACATTGTATAATGTAAATATTGAGATTCTGTTGTATTTGATTGCTGTTAGTGAAAAATCTTAATCCATGAGTTTAATTTCAAAAGTTAACATTTTGAGTTATTAGGATGCACATTTTGAAAGGGTTCAAATCACCCTGACATGTTCAAAATCAACGAGAAACATGTTTTAAATAATTTTAAATCAAATTTTATTGTATGAAAAACTAAATTTAAAGACAACAGTGACAAATAATTTTAGTGATTTCAAAATCATTCTCAAACATGACATAAGTTTAATTGACTTGTCTTGACCCACATGTATTATGAGCTCTTACATTTAAGATAGGGTTGTGGAAAAGATTTAGAGGAGAGAGCTCTTACATTTAATCTGTCAAAGCATTACTTGATCCAACAAACTTTGATCTAAGCACTATCAAAATTGGTTTTCTCTCATTGAAGTGGATTATGATACTATTGTTGGCTGTAAGACTCTTTCTTTGGAACAATCTATTCTATAGGAAGTCCAACAAATTGATTTCGCTTGATCGAGCTTAATATTTATTGGGCCAAATTGGTTGAGCTGTAAAGATATTTCAAATTTTAGCCTTATTTAATTCATTTGCCTACTTTATATAGGAAACATATGGCATTTTATATTCTTAGCAATGTAATTTTCTTTTGGTTTTATGATCCAAACAACTTCATGGAAAATGTTAAGTGTGGAAGAATTAACCCAATCCATTCTCTTCAAACCTTGACATCTTTTCCCCTAATGTTGGGATGCTAATTTTATTTTTAATCTTCGACACTTGAATGAAGAACCAGCTAATTTTATTTTTTTTCTTTGACACTCAAATCAAGAACCCAACATTTCTTTCCTTTGTTTCAGTGGCCTTTGCTCGCCTTTTCTTCCCTGCGGAGGCCAAGGTTGCAATGGAGATTGCAGATGCAGATTCCACAATAGCGTATACTGGCCCTGTATCATCCAAGGGGTCATCTGGCAACTTGCTGAAGGTTGACTTGAATGAAACACCATCTGTTGGAACCAAAAGACTCCAATCAAGAATGCAAGCTCTAATGAAAACAGGTACTTCCAGAACACTGTCTTAATTCTCTTTGCTAGAGGGTTAAAAAAAGAAACAAATTCAATATTGGCTGATAGTATTTTCTGATATTTAATTTGGGCAGAGGGGTTTTACAAACATGAATCTAGATATGAGTTGAATCATGATCTTTTCTTAGAAATATATATATATATATATATAATTGAGCGTATCTAAAGGCCCCATTTCTTGCATTATGTTCATGGCCCACCCTACTTCTTAGGGCATAACAACTATGATTGACAACAAAGTTTTGAGTTATTATGTTTTTCACCTGGGGGCTCTTTGAGATCAAATTATTGGTGAGTAATTCCTAGAATCCCAAGCCTTCTTCATTGGGGCCACGCCCTTGAGGATTTAATTGAATTGTATTATTATATCAAGTCCGCCAACTTTAGACTCATCAATCCCAAAATCTTGTTGAATGATAACATTATTTAATCTAATATGAACAACTTTGTTGGGCTGGAACCAAATGTAGGGTTTCTTTAGAGCGGCAACGATGTTTGATTAACTTAGGTTTAATCTATCTTCTTCCTTCTCAATCACTTGCTCGAAAAAAAACAACTTTGTTGGGCTGATTGAATGAGCTCAATTCAATCGGCTCATCTAATTATTGCATGAGATTGAAAGAGGTGTTGAGTAATACATTCTTTCATTGGGTTTTCCTCCTCTTTTTTTTCCTTCTCGTACATTTTTTCCTTCTTTCTTTTTAATGAAAACTCAGTTTCTTTTTAAAAAAAGAAAAAAGGTGTTTAGTAGTACAAAATTGGAGGGTCTTCGAGTCTTCTTTTAAATGCTTTTTCAATACTGTACGATCATGCTCCTCCTTGTGGTGTCTAAGATACAATTTTTTTTTTTTTATTATTATTATTATAGCCCAGCTCAAATCCTCCATGACTGGGAGGTGGTTCTTCACTAGTTCTCTTTTGATGGGAGGGAGTTTTTCACCAAACCGCCTCTAGGCTGTATTCCTTTTGTAAATAGGTCCAACCAAGATTGGCTTAGATCATAGTTTTCTCAAAGAATTATTCAACGTGCTTAATAGTTAATACTATGTCTTGTGAAGAATTGTCTTCTAGTATCGTCTAAGGATACAGAGAATAAGCCATATTGATGTGTGAACCTGTGATATCTCATAACAATTTAGTTTCTACTTCTACCAAATTGAGTGTATGATGAACTCACATCACATCAAATCTGTACACAGTGGAGACAGGTCGGCGGTATTTCCCTCATTGCTCGGAAGTTCTCGACAACTTCTTGGCGGATGACATGCCTGACCTTCTCTTCCTCGAAAAGGGAACTCCGGAAGAGCAGCGGAAGAAGAAGGCTCGGTTCATGGAACTTAAAGATGATGTTCAGAAGGCATTCTGCAAGGACTTAGCTGAGAATAACCGATCAGGTTTTTCATCTTCCTCCTCCTCATCTTCCTCACCAAAAGTGGGTGTAAATCACAAAGCTAGGAGAAAATAAAGTCCGACTTGTACTATATTTTTGTAGGTAACATACAGTTGAATGTGCCATAGAAATTTCCCTGGAAGAATATTTACATTACAGGAATGTAGAGATGTTGTGGCTTTTTTCTGTATAATAGGGCAAAGTTTCCCTTTCCCATCTTGCTTTCTTAACCTATCCTTTCTGTTTTTGGCCTGTAAAATAATTCTAACTTATTAGTTCATGAGGAAAAAGAAATTGGGCAGCTTGCTAGTGGATCCAAGGGAAGTTTCTATTTTTGGAAATATGGAATGGAACATAATATATATTACAAGGAACAAAGCAATACATACCTACTTTCTGATTTGTATAAGATGCATGAGTGAATGTCAAGATTATACTTCTATGCTCTTTATTATTATTTGGGTTTGGGTGGTTTTCAAATATAGCAAAATGAACCAATTTATTTACAAGTATAACAAAATGTCACTGTTGATAGATACTGATGGATATTTTGCTATATTTAAAAATATTTCTAGTAGTTTTGCTATTTAAAACAATTACTCTTATTATATGTTGAGGTGGTTAGTTATATAGAGTAATACATTTCTGAATTCTGTTTTATCGGATCTTTACTCTGTGATTTAGAAATATAGATATCCCAAAAAGATTAAGATCTTTTTTTGGGAGCTTAGTTGGGGTGTCATTCATACTGCAGACCGTTTGCAACATCGTTTGCCTTATATGTCTCTTTCTCCATCTTGCTGTCATTATGTGTCGCAGGCACGATGAAACGTCGGTTCATTTGTTCTTGCACTGTTCTTTTGCTGCTAATTATTGGGACATTCTTCTGCCTGCTTTTGGATGGTCTTATACTTGCCTAAATAACATCTCTGAAGCATTAGCATCTTTGTTGGTGGGTCATCCTTTTGGTGGTACTAAAAAGACAATTTGGTTTGTCATTACTCGTGCTTTCTTGTAGAGCTTATCGGGTGAAAGGAACAAATGACTTTTTAATGATTCTTTTTCATCATTTCCTCGTTTTGTGGAACTTGTTTTATCTACTACTTTTTCTTGGTGTAAAATGAAGCACCCTTTTACTCATTTTAGCTTATCTTTTTTAGTTAGTAATTGGCTTTCCCTCTTGTAACTCTTGTATTACTTAGGGTTTTTCCCTGTTTTATCAATGAATGTTTCTTTTACTAAAAAAAAAAATGTAAATCTCAAAATAGAACTATACGAATTTGACCCAATGTCGAGTCCAAAAGAGTTTGCTTCTTTTTTAGTTATACATAAAAGTTTTATTGATAATGCTAAGATCATTATCTCAATTTTATGGAAACATTTGTACCAGTAAAGTATTCATATCAATGGAATGAAGAAATAATTTAACATTATATCTTTAAATAATCGGATGTGTATGTCACACTTTTTATCTAAGATGAAAATTTTAATTATTAGGCATGTTGTAGGAAGGCCGACCACTATCTAAGCTAAAAGACATCGACATACCCAAATTGAAAGTAATTTGCTTCTATTTCAGTTGGGACCAACCTTATCATGATAATTAGAGGACATCTTTGATCGTTCACCTCTATCTTAAATGAAAGGAGAATTTTCGTTAAAAATATCGATAGGTCATAGAGATGAGAAATGCAATCTCCATTCCACTCAACTCCACTCTAAATTAATGTTATTATCTCGATTATATATATATATATAAAGGGAGAGAGACACTTTTCTAATTAAATTATTACCTCTCTTTCTCAACAGAAGTATATGATGATGATATAGTGCCTTTTCTTTTAGCTAAATTGTCATGTTCTACTTCTCTCTTTGTACTAATTTACATAAAAGTTAACAAACTTTTTTCAAGACGGTGATATGAATAAAATATCTTACTCAAATCATAAATAAAGGAAAATTACTATAAACAAAAAAAATATCAAACTATTTACAAACATAAAAAAAAAAATTCACTGTCTATCCGTGATAGAATTTTATCGCTTGAGCAATAGGCTTCTATCGCTCAAGCGATAGAATTCAATCACCGTCTATTGTTGATAGATAGTCACATTTTTCTATATTTATAAATAATTTGATTTATTTTTCTATTTGAAAATAGCCTATAAATAAAAGTACGTATAATTGGATGAGCGATTTTCGATGGTAGAAAAGAAAAACCAACTTGAATTAGGTTTCCAAAAATGAGAATCACAATATTTAAGGTCCCGTTCTCTCGTTTGATTTTTTTCGTTTTTTGTTTTTCAAAATTCAATCTATTTCCTTCCTATTTTACATATTTATTAAGTAAAACCAATATGATCCTAATTTAACTAGCTAAGTCATATGTTCCCAGCCACAAAGTTAAAAAGTTCAAATTTCTCCATCTATTTTTTTTTTTTTTTATATCCATGAATTAAATTTCTCCAACTACTTAAAAGTAAAAAAAAAAAAAAAAAATGGTGTATTGACACTAAAAATATAGGGCTAAATTTGAAATTTTTTATTTTTTAAAATTTTGATTCCAAGAATACAAATGACTACGTGGACTTTAATGACTAAATATGTATTTTATGGCGACAATTCACAATAGCACTCCAGAAAAATTCCACCAAGTGGAGTATTACTGCCGCCTCTTGTAGAGTGCTTTACATAATTCTTTTTATCTTATTCACTTTAGGGTATTTTGTTCTAAGAGCTTATAAGACCTCACCATTATAAAACAAACATCAATTTTATGTCTTATTAACTTTTTATAGATTTGAAGACTTTTTGTCAAATTTTCAAGAAAATTCAGGCTCACCATTTATCCACATAGCACTAGCCCCGATCTATAGGAGACGAAGATGCTTGACTAAGTCTTAAATACGCCTGTCCCGTAAAAACATCTATTATGTTAGCCTTATTTTTTGTCACTAGCTTCCGCCACATGAATTTTAACTTGGATAGAAAGAGACAACAATTTTAATTTTAATTTTTGTTTTTGTTTTGGTATAAACAAAGATAACAAACATTTTGATGAGCTTGTTCACATAAAAATATAAATAATGGTAATACTTAGGTGCATCCCGAGTAGCATCCATCTTATACATTCCACTCTTATCACTCACATAAAAATAATTATTAAAATATTTTAAAAAAATAAACCAGAAAAATTTGCCACATGTCAAATTATGATGAGATGCATAAAGATAGATGCTACTCGGGATGCACTTAAGTATTTTTCATAAATAATTATTTTTTAATTCGAGATGGAAATTAATTCAATAAACATAATTGTTAAAAATTGACCTGGAGCAAACATTTTACATAGCATGATCAAATTCCAAAATGTAGCAAAAGAAGAGGAAAGTGATTTCTCTTTTTAACCCATGGAAATTGAGCATACAAGTTAAAGAATTTTTTTTTTTTTTTTTTTTTTAAATTCCATTATACTATTTCCAAGCTTTTCTTTGGTGAAGTCAATTTGGTTCAAAGACATCTAACACCTAAAATTTACAATCAGCAAATTGTCTAGACATATTGAATAATCACAAAAAGGGGGGAAAGAAAAAAAGAAAAAAGAAACTATCTTGTTACCAAATCTTTGAAGCTTGAAGGGCCCACCATAGCTCTCCCAAAGGCTATGGGAAGTGATAGCAGTTTCTTTGCTTTGCCTACATATGCCCTTTTGGTGAAGTTGTCATAGTCATTTGCTTCAATGGAATCCAATATTTGCTTATAAAGCATTAGGGATGCCCACACTGGCCATCTACTGGCTGCACTCAGTTCTGCAACGCCCTTCTCAGCCTCATCAAAGAACCTTCTTGCTCTTTTTATCTGTCCTTTCATGAAAAACCGCCACTTGTCCGTCACTTTCCCTCGGAATATGTCGTCGTCGCATAGCCCTGCTTGTGCCAACTCGTCTTGTGGGAGATACACTCTTCCCCTCCTAGCACTGTCCAAAAGGAAGATATGAATGAACAACTAAATGTAGGTTACTATCGTAAACTTCGAAAAGGTTTTGCGTTTGTTTCGTTTTTAACAACTAAATCTTAAGGTTGTTATGAAACTAATTTGCAACCCTATGGTTTAGAAAGCAATATAGTTGATATATAAAGATGGTGGAGGAAATTAGCTTACTCTTCTCCAACGTCTCTGAGAATGTTTGTGAGTTGATTGGCGAGTCCGAGAGCCAATGCTGCATTGTAGACGCTCTCTACTGAAGCTTTCGACTCAGGTGCCAATCCCATGACAGGAACACTCATGAGCCCCACAGTCCCCGCAACATAATAGCAATAAAGGTAAAGCTCGTCAAAGTTGTCATATCTCGATTTTCGCAGGTCCAACCTCATTCCTTCGATCATGTCCTTGAAGGGCTGTCAAAAACATAACGTATAATTTCAAGCCAAGTGAATCAAAAGTCAAAACATACACAAATGGACCTCCTTTACTCGAAGACGAGAGTAGTTAAATCATTGTTGCTCGTTTTAATTCGTGTGCTTTTGATTAGACCGAACAAATTCATTCACTGCCAATTCAAATTAGAGCAAAAAAGGGCTAAATCTCATTAACTTATATGATCAAATTTTAATGATAAAGAGCAGGCAATAACATCTCCAATTTGTGTAAGCTCCTCTCTGTTCTTGTACTATCAAAAAAGTTCATTTCTTCACTGGGATCTGGCTTTTTGTTAGGTTTCACAAGATGTTAGTCATGGCAGCCTAAAGTTCTCATATCACAAAGGGAGTGAAGAGAAACATAAATATCGTGAAAATCATTTTAAACAGACCCCAAGTCAAGTTTACCTGAATGTCAACAGGGTATTTTGAGACAGTATCGGAAAGAGCAGCATCATACATATCATACGGTCGACCCTCAAATAGATCAGTTAGTCGTTTTTCCCATCGCTCAAGAGCTTTAGGGGTAATGTGTGAAGCATTAGGTCCATCCACGAGCTCATCGGTCCTTCTGCACCACACTGCATTACAAAGAGTTGAACTCTTGAATGTTCAAAACTTCAAATAACATCAAAAGGAATGCTATGAACTGCGAGGCAAACTGCTACTATGGCAGTAGTATGAACAAAAAGGATAGCATAGTAAGTGCAGGGATGGTATATTTTTATTGAATGACATATAAAAAGTATCAGGACTGCAAATGTAGTGATTAAGAATTATCCCTGAGGTTAAGTAAGAGCTTAAGATGTGCTGAGATACCGTTGAAAGCCTTGGGTTCAAATTTTCCAGTTGATAACTTAATGACTTACAACTTTTATTGTCTTCCAAAGTCTCTCTAAAGTTAATGGAGATCAAGGGTCTTTGGCACTCTAATTGTGAAATAAAAAGAGTAGTGATTAAGAATTGTGTTCAATTAACTGTCATTTATATTAATACCCAACTTAACTACAAATCTTAAAGAAACAATATAATAGTTAGGATAAATTACAAGTTTGGTCTCTAAGCTTTTGGATTGTGTCTCATAGGAGCCTTTATTTGAAAAGTTGTCTAATAGGTTCCTAAATTTCAACTTGTGTCTAATAGGTTCTTCAACTTTAAAACGTTTGTAATAAGTCCATAAACTTTCAAATTTGTATTCAATACGTTTTAAAACTTCAGAAAATGTCTAGTAAGTTAGGGATTTTGGACAAAACGAAAAAAGTTTAGAGATCCATTAGATACGAAAATGAAAATCTATGGATCTATTATAAACTTTTTAAAGTTCAAGAACCTTTAGGAGTAGGACATACCACTAAAGAATTAGGGAGTTATTGAACACTTATTCAAGGACCTAGATACAAATCTTGGATTACAAAGCCCAAACTTATAATTTAACCAAAAAGTTAAAAGACAACTTGTGATTCTACATGTCTTATAGGAAAGCATAGCTACAACTAGTGTAAGTCCATTGCCATGTCCAACAAGCAACTTGGTCTACAAAAATGAACAAAAATTGCAGCAGACATAAAGATAACATGCTGGAGGAAGAGGATGACTGATACCGTAAATCGCCCACACAGCTCTTCTTCGCTCTGGTGTCATAAGTTGTGTCCCTGAGAATTGCAAGAAAGAGACTCAATCAAACAATTATTTGTAAGTTGAGATGCTTTGCTAAGATCAAAATGGAGCAATAATCCTCCCATCTTTTGCAGACTACAGAGTTAGAAAAAGTGCATGCCTCTTTTTTACTTTACTACAATCTGTAATAACAAAGGGGGAAAAGAGAAAAAGCCAAATGGTTTTAACCCAACTCCAGCCATTGGGAAAGGTATAACAAGAGTAGAAAACATTCCAATTCCATTTTCTTGGCAACCAAACAATCTATTATCTATATCTCAAAGAAAGGCAGCAGTACAAATTGTAATGGAACTCTGAAAACAGGGTGACAGAAACAAAAAGCATTCAACCCAGAAATGAAAAGAGTAGGAAGGAGGAAAGTTTACCCAAGTAAAATGTTTTGGCATATTCAGCACAGACCACACCACAGCGAGCATAAGCCTCAGACAAGAGATTCCCATCAGTGATGCCCTCATTTTGGATGGTTTTTTCCCAATCCAAAGCTCTCTGTATATCCCTTTTGGGTTCCCTGACAAGAGCCGCTTGCTTCAGCACAACTTCATAGACCCTTTCTTCAGAAGATCTTGAAGGATTCACCACAGCAGCAGAGGAAGCCAAAACCCCATCAGAAAAGAAACTCAATCTTTTAGACCCAAATGGGTTGCTGCTGATTCTGATTCTTGGCTTGGGGCTCAGCAGAGAGTTGGCATTGACACCAGACATCTTCTTCACAACTATCCACAAAACCCCCCCCAATATTTTATTGGGTCTTGCTGCTTCTCTTCTCTCTGCAGCTTTTTTTTTTTAGATAGCTTTTCTCTTCTTTATTTGGGGGATTCAAGGAGAGAGAGAGAGAAGGTAAATGGGTGACTAGCAATTTTTTGACCATTCTGGATTGTAGAATGAAAAATTAAAAAACTTTTCAACTTTTTTTATGGTGGGATTTCAAGAAGCACTCTCCTTTGAAAGCCAGACTGTGGGAATATGCTCTCTCTCTCTCTCTTCCTCTCTCTCATCCTAAAGATCACACACATGGGAGGATTTGTGGACAGAGTTAAGACCCCATACCATCTTCCTTGTCCTATAAATACAAATAAAGTTTTACTTGGTGCACTAAGATTGTGGTCCTAATAATGGAGTGAATGTGGCCTCCCTTCTTGAGGTAGAACAGTAGTGATGGAGGAATCTTAATATGGAAGTTTTGATAACTCCAATGAAGTTAACAAAAAGTAAAAGTTGAGTTAATTTGTTTTAGAGTTTCATATTTCTTATATTATTAAGGGGTTGTCTCCTCAGTTGAATACACATGTCTGGAGTTTATTTTTCTGTATTTAGAATGTTTGGGACGTTGAATTTATATGTCATCAATATGTGGTGCAGTTTTTTCAAATATAAATAATCTGTTTTTGCTAAGATTATTTTTATTTTGAAACTTTTTTATTCAAAATTTTTTTCTCTCCATATATATAATAAACTATGGGTTGAACTTTATCTTATTGTTTTTTTTAAAGTACACCTGTGTTATTGAGACTTTTGAAAAATGGGGTTTAGGATTTACTTTTGGATCATACATTTCAATTTTTTTAAAAAATATAAGCAATCATTTTATAAATTTGTGCATGTGACTTTTCTAGTTAAGTTGGACAAAATTATCTTAGATTCATTAGAACAAAACGAATTTGGATTTATATTGTAAGTGAAATATTCTCAAAATGTAATTGTACTACAATGTTCCTATTAATGATTACGTTACATAGTTGACAAAAAAAAATATATGTAACAAAGGTCACATTCTCCAGCCTAGTTATATGATACAAAAAAAGAAGAATATATGATATAGATCAACAAATGACCAAATTCACTTACACACAAAAAAAATTATATAAACGTGCATCCAAACCCTCTATCTGATAGCTATGTTCGACAACTTCCTTTTGTCTCCCAAACTCCAGTTCATACTTATATTTTTGACATGATACAATCATCTCTTTGGATTAACTTGGAAAAAAATATTTTTCAAAAAATCATTTCATTTAAATACTTTTGATAAAAACTGTTTAAAATAAAAGCACTCATATGTCTGGCAACTCTTTCTCATAAGTATTTTTATATACAATTCATTTGGTTTGTTATATGTTAAAAGTATTTTTTATTAATGTCAAATTACTACACAGAACGTTTATAAAATACTATTGAACTAATAAAAAATCGAAAAATCATTGTTTTGATGGAATTTACGTACTTTTGTGTCAACAAAGGTTTTTATTGACGTTTTTGTATGTCAATTTATATATAAACATTTATTATCGTTTTATAATGAAAAATTTTCACCGATAGAGAAAATGTCAAACTATTTACAGAAAATAGCAAAAAAAAATACTGATAGATATTGATAGACTTCTATCAGCATCTATCAGTGATAGACTTATATCATTTCTATCATTGATAAACCCCGATAGACTTCTATGAGTGTCTATCACAACTAATTTTGCTATTTTATGTAAATAGTTTCCCTTGTTTTTTTATTTTTAAAAATTCCCCTTTTATAATCACCAATATATGTATTTTTAAATTAATAGTTATTTTTAAGTTCTAAATTATTATTTTATTGACGATTTTATGTCACGAGCTTCAACAAAACAAAAGGTTTGTGCGTCTATAAAACCCAAAATTATAGTAGTGATAATTTAAAATAATGGGCGTTGGAGTTGGTGGAGGCGACTGTTGAAGGTGGTGGTCACATGTGGCCGGATTTTGGCAACGGAGGCATTGGTGGCGATGAGGGTTGAGTGCACTGTTGGCAGACATGGATATAAAATATCGGTGACATATAAAATTGGCCCCTTAAACACTAAGTTGAGTTCATATCTCAACTCATATCATCACTCCAAATACCCTTAACTGTTTTTCAAAACATTTTCTATTTTTTTTTCTTTTTCTAATCCTAATATAAAATGGATATTATTCTTTTCGTTGTTAATCATGTCAATATATTTAAGAATGATGAGAGTCTTTTATATTTTAAAAAAATATATTAAAAAAGGGGCATAGTGTTTGTGGTGGAACCGCAAGGTTTAAAATATCAATGTTGATGAAAATATCGAAGTCTTAATTTTACGAAAATTTCGATGGAAGTCTATCGCGAATAGATAGTGAAATTTTTCTATATTTGTAAATAGGTTGGCTCATTATATTTGAAAACAACCCTTATTTTTTTCAATAACTTTATTTATTTTAAAACTTATCATAAAACACATCAAATGATTCTTTATACATACATCTTTAAAAAAAAAAATCCTTTCAGTGACATTGAAACCTAAGCCAACATATTTGAGAATATACTATGATAAAACAACACAAAAAGAACAATTATCCTAATGTAGTTTCATTAGCTTTTCACCCTACAAAATAGAAAATCATTTCTCATAACATATACTTAGCGAGAAAATGTATAATTAGTGAAAATTAAGGTTGTCCAAACAAGTCATAGAAATTATTATTAGTTTTAAGCAAATTCTAAGTGCAAAAAAAAAAAAAATCAATTCCATTATGATTTGGATCTCAAGTTCATGAACTAATAGAAAGTTTTGTTTTTTTCCACCAAATTACTCATTATTTTCGTTGTATTATATGGTACATTTTCTTTCAATTATTATGGAAATTTGAACTTTTTTTCATTAAGTTAAAGGTTTAAATCCTTGTACTCTATTTGTTGTGCTAAAAAAAAATATTATTTAATTGATTATTATTAGTATGCAAGGAAAAATAACCCAGGAAAAAATAAACAAATATTTTTTTTACTAATAAAACTCATTGATTGAAAATTTTATGAAAAATTGATAAATAAATTTTTTACTCATTAAGAAAGCAAAAAAAAAAAAAAAAAAAAAAAAAAAAAAAAAAAAAAAAAAAAAAACTCTTTGAATAAATTGCCCAAGCAACCTACCGTTGAAATGTCAAAGCTTAGGCAACCATGCATGCATGTGAGAGGCACATGGGTTGAGTGATATTGAAAACATATGGATGGGACCCACATTCACTTTTTTTTTTAACCAGTTTCTAATTATTATTTTATGATTTTTGTTTTTATTAGTGAGAAGAAAACAATCCTGTATATCTCAAGTCATATTTGATAATGATTTTATTTTGTTTTAAAAGACTTAAAAAGCCTATAAAAAGTACTTTTGTATGCCTTTATTTATTTCGTCTTTATTTTCATCTCTAATTTTTATTTTTAAAAAATGTCTAAAATGCCAAATTTTAAGGAAAAAAACATTTAAAAAAAATCTTTTTAGTTATATATATATACACAAAAAATTTTATATATATTATTTGTAGTACTAGATTGTGAACTTGTATAATTCAAATTATTTAATGATTAAAAAAATATAGTTGTTGACTAAGCACACATGATTTTTTTTTAATTTTTTTTTTTATGATCAAAATCTTTGACTAGATCAACCAGATTATTTTTATAACTGTTAAATTCAGGAAACTAACATTTTTTTTATCAAAGGAAATCTACAAATTAACTATACTTAAGAGAGAATATATATATTTATTGTCTATATTTTAAATTTTATTACACACTCTCTCTTCTCTCTTTTCTATTTAATTGGCTAACCATTTGGTTTTTTGAAAACTTTAAGTCTACAAGCACCCGTATCACTTATTAGTTTTTATTTTGTTGTTTACATTCTAGACTATGTTTTAAAAAGTTTAAATCAAACTTTAAAAACTTAAAAATGTATTGTAACACCTCGAGTTTAGAGAGACATGAATGAACTGAGATCATATCTTAATGAGAAGGATCATGAGAACATGAAAGTAGGGTTAACAAAGCTTAAAAGAATTGAAAGTTAATACCTATACCAACAATGTGCACTTTCCTTTTTGGTGGCTCAATTAGAATAACTCTAAAGTTAAGTGTGTTTAGCTTGGAGCAATCCTATCTTGGGTGATCTCCTGAGAATTTTCTTCACTCTCATAAGCATTCAAGTAGCGGTTTTAAAAAAAATCAATTAACATAAATCAGGAAAAGTTTAAATTAAATTGTTAACTTTTATATTATTAGTTTTACATGGACAACTAGAATTTAAAGAGAAATTACTCAAAATTTTGAAGTTGAAAGAAATAATTATCTATCAAATTATTCACTTATATAATCTAAATTTATTAAAATTCAAACATATCATTTTTTTCCACATTAATTCAAATATATTCATTATTTTGACCATTAAACAATAAATCTTCAAAATTAAATATAGTATTTATAAAATAAAACTAAACAACGTAATATTAAATTACTATAATAAATATAAGAAAAAAACTTAACACGGGTGGGGGCGGTCTCTGTCCCCGTCCCCATTTAGTTTTCAGAGAATTTTTTTCCCACTCCCTCCCCTATTCTCCCTTAACAGGGAATCCCACTCTGTTCAAGGCGGGTCCCCATGGGGCTGTCCTTGTAGGGAAAGTGAACATCTCTACATTCAAGACAAGTAAGGAATTTCATTGGATGACCATTTGATTTTTGGTTTTGAAGATTAAGTTTACAAACACTACTTTCACCTATTAATCATTTCTTTGTTTTGTTATCTACTATTTAAGAATATTTAAAAAAAAAAAAAAAAAGACTCACCGAGTTCCGCAAATATGAGTTCCACAAATATGTGTTTAGCAAACATAATTCGAATTCTGTGAGCATGTGAAGTCAACTAAGCTTAAGCTCATAGAAAGTCTATCCAACCTCTTAAATAGAAAAGTCGATCTTCATTTTATGTATTCAGTCAGGATTCAAAAAAAAAATTTAGAGAATTAAGTTGAGGGAAGCAAGCCTTCCAAAAAAAAAAAAAAAAAGTAAAATTCCTCTTAAATTAGAAGACTCTTTGGATAATTTGAAGACTCAAATATCTTTAAAAATTTATAGACTTTGAAGATTTATAACTCTTTTATGGCTTCAAGACTCTAATTAATTTTCTTAAGAAGATAAGCAAAGCTCACATACTGCTTCAAGAAGTTGAATATGTTTGTATTTTGCTGTTTTTATAAATTTAAAAATAATTAATATCATGTGACCTATCTAAAACATTTATGAAAAAAAATAATTGTTTAGAGAGTCCCCTTTTTTAGTCTAAATGAAACAGTAGCCTTAAATTTAAAAACTAATGAAATTTAGCATTTTGCCCATATCATCGCCCTATTAAATTACCACTTTAACTCTTCTTCTTTTGTCCTTTTGTAGCCTTTTTTCTTTTCTTTTTTTTCTTCTTTTTTTATGCATTCTTATTATTCCTTTTTTTCCTTTTTTCGTTTCTTCTTTCATTTTTGTTTTTGCGTTTCTTCTTCCATGCTTTTATTTCCACCGCGACCCACTTTGTTGGAATTTCCAGTTGCCCTCTTTTCTGGCGATGTCTTCTTTTTATGTTGCCTTCTTCTTCTTCTTCTCATGGAATCAAAGATGTAAGTTAGAGCGTGAACCAAAACGGGAGGAAAAAACAAGAGTGAGATCAAGAAACGAGCAAGAATTCAAATGAAGGAGAAAAAACTCGAAGAAAAACTACAAAATTGATAAGCAAGAAGTTAGAGGAAGAAGCGAGAGGAAGAAACTAGAGGAAGAAGCGGAAGAATTCAAACGAAAGAAAAAAAAATTGCAGTTGTGTCTAATAAAGAACAAGAGGAAGAAATGAGGAGCGAAGAAAGAGATGTGAGAATTCGTTTGAGCGCTAGGCCCTCGCGCGCGGTTTGGGGACAGATGGTACTTTCACACGCGGCTGACTTAAGCATAAAACCATTTTTTGAGTAAATTTAAATCTTGGACCAAATTTTATTTGGGCCCTAAAAAAGGGTTATTCGTACAAAACCCCCTGAAAATAACTTCATTTAAAAGGAGAAAGAAAAAAGAAAAAGAATAAAATAATAATAATAAAAGGAATGGTTCATTCATCTTTTACAAATAAAGAGTGCAAAGGCATGTTCACAATGAAAAAAATGTAAGGTTTTGCCAAATTTAGATGTCTTTCTAAACATTGCATGAGCTATCAATTATGCCCTCATACCTATGCAATTAATGTCCATCTCCCTTAAAAAAAAAAAAAGAGAGAAACAACTTACAAAAATGGATTGTTTTCAAATATAGCAAAATGAATCAAAATATTTACAAATATAGCAAAATGTACTGATAGACAGTGATAGATACTGATAAACTACTATCATCTATCACTATCTATCAGTGTCTATCACAGATAGACAATAATATTTTGCTATATTTAAAAATATTTTCAGCAGTTTTACCATTTAAAATAATGACCCTTAAAAAATGTTTCTTTAAAAAGAAAAAAAAACTTGACGTCTCATTCAAGTCGTTAACCTACATCAAGCGTATCTCAAATATAGTGATATATTTTCTACTCATTACGCTAGCCTTTACTTGACTAATCTATGATAATTGTGATATGCCTCTAGATAACGTAGTAGCTAGATTACAACATCTATTGATGATAAGTCTATTAGTATTCATTACTATATACTAATTTAATGTATTACTTATGACTCAATTCAAATATTATTTAATGAGTGAAATGGTAATTAGTATAAGTTTACTAATAATAATATATCTTTAAATTTTGGTCCTATATATTAAAGTTTTAAATATCAATTTAAAAGAATTGTCGAAGCCTCAGTTTTATGAAAATATTAGTGTAAATGTCGATTAATTATTGATGTCCATAAATATCTCTAAAAATATTTAAAATATAAGATTTTATTAAAAAATTTAAAATTGACAAATAAACAATCACTCTTTTTAAATAAGTTTAGAATTATTAATATTAATATTATGTTGACATGTTAATGGAATTTTACTAATATTTTTATTATATTTCGTCATTTTTATGATATAATTGAAATGTCATCACTCTTTATATTGATGCCAAACTTACAAACATACACAGATACCCTCGACTTACATTAATTTAAGTTCTATTCAATAATTTTTAGAACACTCCAAAAAGTAATAACAAAAATAAAAAGGAAACTAATATGTGAAAATAGTCAACTTTATTTTTTATTTGTTTTAGTACAACAAGTACCTAGATAGAAAATCGAAGCTGACTTTGACCACTTAATATGAGTTCAAATCATCATGTTTGTATTATTTTTTTCCATGTGTTTGGTACTTTTTTTTTTCTAATATATTTTTACAAGAAAAATTACTATAAACAAAAAAAATATCAAACTATTTACAAATATAGAAAAATTTTACTGTCTATCAGCAATAGATCACGATGGAATTCTATTGCTTGAGCGATAGACACCGATAAAAGTCTATCGCTCAAGCGATAGAATTCTATTGCGGTCTATCCTTAATAGACAGTAAAAGTTTCTATATTTGTAAATAGTTTTGCTCATTTTTCTATATTTAAAAACAACCTTTTTTACCGTGATTTTATTCTTGTTTTAAAATGTTAATGAGTTTTCTTTTAATAATGAAATGTAGTTATTATTTTTTGAATGAATACATTTCTTTGAATTAGTTTTTTTCTTTATATCAATTATAAATTTTAATTTTAGTGCATTACTTTAAAGAAACTTATTAGACAAATTGCAAAATTATTCCTAAAGTATGGTGGTAGTTCCAATTATATAACTTAAATTTTCAATGGTAAAAATTGAACCGTGTGTTAAAATTAGACCCTTAAATTTACCTCTTCTCTCTCCTTCAATTTTTGTCATCATTATTTTTTTTATTTTCATCAACGGATTTTTAGTTATTATTAAATTTTTAAATCTCTATTATTTTTTCATTAATTTTGGTATAAATAATTAAATTAATAAAATATTCATGTTAACTATAACTTTTCAAATAACAAATTTTCTCGGTCTCTTTTTTATTTAGGTTTTTTAAAATTTTTATTTAGATTTAATGTATGTATATGATTAGCTAATGTGAAACACGCTCATTTTTTAAGAAAAAAATTTACTATTGAATGAAATAAATGTGGTTATACTTGATTTTCTTTCCTAAATGTTTAATTACAAGTCTACAAATAAAAATTTGTATCATATTATGCGATTAATTATTGACCATTTAAAAATTTAGTTGCAATGTTTGATGGACAATTTATAAATTAATCTAGAAATTTTAATTACAAGTCGACAAATAAATAGTTGTATCATATTGTGTGATTAATTATATTGGCCGTTAAAAATTTAATTATAAAGTTTGATGGACAATTTACAAATTAATCTAATTTAGATTGACTCATGAAAGCCAATATCGTTTCACGTAAATTGGTTTGAGTGAGAGATTACATCGTAGATCAATTTTGAACAACAATTGAAAGATAAAATTTATTATAATTATTTTTTTATTTTTCTTGTTTGAAATTGTATTAAATAAACTTCTTCATAATGGTTTTATATTTATTTTAACCCATGTTATATATATTATTATATTATTTGTAACAATTTTTTTTTACTAAAAGAACCAAAAACAAAAAAACAAGACATGGTTATTAAACACAATTATGTGTATGTTTCTTTGTTTCTTCAAGAAATAAAAGAAATACAAATAGTTAATCAAGCATGTTTTTGTTTCTAGTTCTTAAAATAATTACGTTACCAAATGAAAATTAAAATCGAAATAAAACTTACAATGTAAAAGTTTAGGGTGATAAAAGGATATTTAAATCAATACAAAACAGTCTCTTGATTACCACACACAAAATTATGGATAAAAATTAGAATTGAAAATTAAAATCAATTTTTTTTTTAAAAATAATTAGTATAATAAATTAAAATCAAAGATTTTCTATTTTTTAAAAAATTAGTATAATAAATGTTTTTAAACTAATACAAAAGAGACCCTATATTACATATTATATATTGCAAGTTAAGAGGAAAGCTAGAATCAGATAACAAGATTATCTTGTTCAAAATATTATTATGAGTAATGAAATTAGAAGTTATATAATATCACAAACTACGTAAAATGGAGGTTTTTTTTTTTAAAAAAAATACTAAAATAGTAATTAAAAAACAATCAAACCCAATCCAACCCTGCAACCCAAACACATACATCAAAAATACTCAGATTCCAAACACATGATTCAACATTCTCAGGACCCTAAATTGGTTTAGAATTTTCATAGGAAAATCTTCATCCTAATTAATCTCTCGTTAAATCCAATCAAAATGGAGACAAATAAAATTAAAGAAATATTAATAGGTGCAATAGTTGGTTACAAAACCATTTTAAAATTTAAAAAATAATGGTTCTTAATCTTATGACAATAATATCTTGTCTAAATCAAGTCAAATAATTTATTTAATTACCAAATTAAGCTACTTATCTCCACGCGTCACCATATGGAGGCGAGTAGCAACCAATGCGAGTAGGAAAATAGCAGGAAAGGGAAATGAGGCCAATACCTTTCCCTCGTTTTGTGAATTCAAATTTCAAAAAACGACCCAACAACTCTCTCCTCTACACTGATTGCATAAATCCCAACTCGAAAAAAAGGAAAATTATTAGAACCCCACAAGAAATTTTGAAAGAAAAGTAATACCCAAAAAGAAAGAATCGATTTTTGATTTGTGTTGGGGCCTTGGGCGTTTTTTGGGTTCTGTAGCGATCATCAATGATATGTGCTCGCAGTTGAGGCGTGAATTGGGGTTTCTTTGCTGGTCTTTGGTGGGATTTCTTGATCGATCGGTTTCAAGAGCAATGGGCTGCTTCTTTGATTGCTTTAAAGTCAGGGACGATCGCCATCGGCCTCGATCGCACCTTGTTTCTGAAACCCCTTGTTCCAAGTACAGGGTGCGTTTTCGATCCTCGTTTTTCCTTATTTTTTAATGTTTCGTAATCCCTTCGTTTTGTTCAAAGAGGACTTTGGGGAAATGAAATCAAATGGGAAATTTGTTCCCCTGTGTTCTCGGGAAGATTCTGTCCTGATTCTGCTTTTTCAACTTTTGCTTTTTTCGGCTTTTTGTATCATGGGTTTCTTTCTCTTCCAATCTGCTGCTGTTATTGGGGCTTATGTAGTTTGCCTCTGCTGGTTTACCTGAATTAGGTAGATGATTTGGCTTTGATTTGAGTTAAATTAGATGTTCAAAGTGCGAGATTCTACTCTTCTTTTTTATGTCTCATTTTAGTCTACTTTGTATCTGAGGGAATCGGGGAAAGGTATAAATGGTTTTTTTTATGACTACTCGCTTTCTATTTTCATGCTTCAGGCACCTGTGGTAGCTCGAAATCAATTATCATCTCTCTTCCTGTCTGAAGGTAGATGTTTGCCTCCTCCATGTTTGTTCCTTATATTCAAATCTGCTGATTCTTACTTCCTTTTATGTTTTTGTTTTATAAAAGAAAATGAAGATTCCCCAAGGAAGGATTCAGGTTCCAAGTCTTTTGGGTCTCCACGGTACACCAAGGAGTTGAAGGATGAGGTATGCAACCTTCCCAATAGTGTACAGCTCCAAGTACAGTGTGTGCTGATTTTGATGGCTGCTGGTGTAATCATGATTTCAGTTTGATAATTGGAATGTAATTAGTTGGAGAAATGAAAGTCATGAGCTAGAAGGAGCTTCTCTGCTTTCAAGTTGCAAACGAAACACAATGTTTCAAAACTCTAATATGTTGAAGATTTCTTACTTCTACTTCCTCCCACATGTTTTTTTTTTGCAAATGCTGAGACTGTTCTTTAATTCCTCCCGAGTCCTAATCTTGTTCCTGGCTAGGATTATATATGTTAATAGGCATCCTTATAATCTAATGATATGGACATTAATTTGCAGGCCAAATTTCTTAAGGCGTGTGGGACTATAGTGGAGACCCCAGCTGAAATTCGAAAAGCATCCAGAAAGCTTCTGAGTTCCCCTCATGATGACAGAGACTTGGAGCCTTCGAAGTACCCGTCACTTTCAAATGCTTCCCTTGAAACACATCCGGATCTTCTCCACACACCTGTTAAACATTTGGAAGAGGGGGGAAATGAGTCAGGTTCTGCTGAACGTACACCTAGCAGGTTGTAATATATATGTGAGACCAACATATATTTCATGATTGATTTTGCATAAATTTGGAGGGTTTACTTTAACATTTAAATTTGTTAGTATGGTTCTCTTATTACTTGATGAGTTGATAGATTATACATGCAAGTTCTGAAGAACAAGGTTTAATTTTGATAGGAGAATGTGAAATTTGGTCGAATGTATTGGCTTTTATGGTCAAGATAGTATGGTATTTACTATCTAATATATTGTAAATATTGTTATTGTCACAAGTGCTGCAGAAATCCTGTGCTGAATTTAGTTGAACTTTCAATTCCTGCCTTTTACTTTTAATATCAGACTCAGACATCATTCTAACAAAACTTGGTACCTGTCTCACATTATGGAGCTTGTTGATACTACAGTTGTACTACCAATGAACAGAATACTCAAAGAGTCTCTGCTCACCACATCATTGAAGGAAGTGAGAGTGGAAGTGTTATTACCTCCGTAGCTGCTCTTAATAGTCCTGATAATGTGATGACTACATGCCGGAGTAAATCCGTACGTTTTGAATGTGATATAAACGAATCTCCCAGTCGAAGTTCATCTGGAAGCGGAAGAGAAAAAGTAAAAGGATTTGATTCATCAGGTAATAGGAGTGTATCGAAGTCATCACCTTATCCAACCCCTCTACAGCTATCTGACGAAATGCAAACACCTGGAACTGTTTTTCCAGCAAACTTGGATCATGGGAAAGCAAGAATCAGGTCCCAGTACGTTTATTCAGTTATGAACCCGGTTGAGAGTGCCGCTCAATTGAAGGCACTGAAGGAAGAAGAATATAACCTGGAAGGACTTTCAAGAGAAATGAGAGAATCTGTTCAAGAGCTTGAAATGATGACACCTATGCCAGAAAGAAAAATGAAAGCAAATACAAATGAGAAGGACTTGATGGTGGAAGCAAGCTTGTCTGCTTGGTTGAAACCAGTATCTACTCATGATGATGATAGCAAGAAATTTGGAGCTGCACATAGGCCAATCCGTGTTGGAAAAAGTGCAGGGGATAGGCCAATCATAGGGATGGTTGCTGCTCACTGGAACGAGGATGAACCTGCTCAAATTTCACCCAAGGAATGGGATGGGAATGGAATCCCAAATTCCACCAATAAGTACAAGGAGGTAATTTTATGACTGCTTTTGAGATTTTTCTTTTTGTATGAACTTGAATGGTCAGTTAACAGATTGCTTTCTTGTTTTTGCAGGATCAGAAAGTGAGTTGGCATGCGACACCATTTGAGGAGAGGCTAGAGAAGGCACTATCAGAAGAAAGCATAGTTACAAGGTAAGCCTACTCTGTCTTGCTGTCTTCCATTCTTTTATTTCTAGAATAGAGCTTAACAAGCTGGACTTCCCCTCCCCCATCTTCTGTGGTAAAACGTGTATAGAGTAACTGATCTCAACTCACTGAATAAAACGTTATTAGTTCTTTGGAAGAAAGTGGTGAAGCTATCTCTAAGGGACTTAAAAATAACCCAGAAATAGGTGAAGATAATATTTGTAATATGTTTGATACCATAAAAAGATGATTTTGAAACTCCTTACACCTTGCTCATCTCTAAGCCTGAAAAGCAAAATCTGTATCCTAAACGAAGTTTTGAGCAACTAAAGTTTCGTGTGCATTTGTAGCTTCTGGTAACAAATAGATATGATACTCCAAATAGAACCCATAAGGTATTAGAATAGAATAGCTTGGAAATTAGATAGTCGTTAAGAGTGAGAGCAGTCGTTGACAACTTGTGAGATTCTAAAATTAGTTTTAAAGTGTTTTTAAAATTTGTCATTATTTGAACATATAACCAGTCGTCATCAACTAGTATAAAGCCTGAAGTCTCAACCAAGAGGTCACAGGTTCGAATTCCCCACGACAAAACCAATCGCTACAAAAATTTAGAAAAATATTGGCCTAGTAGTCTTTTAATATTCTTCCAAAAGTCGGAGAGACTTTAAGAATGGTAACTTGAGCTTGTATTCCCATGTACCTTTAAATGGTAACCAAGGTGTCTGAAAGACTCTGAACACACTAACACGGTATAGATTCTTGTGAAGTTGAAATGAAAAACGAATCATATTGGTTCAAAGTTTTTATAAGTTCTTTTGTACATGATTATGCAGGAAGAATTTCCAAGGAAAGCTAGTAGCTTTTGATGAGGAAGATGATACAGCAGTTTCGCGGTTACAATCTTCAATCCAGCCAAGTTCAGTGGTATCGTATTGATAAAACAAGTACATTCTTTTTACGGCTGTTTTATCCAACCCAGTTGTGAATGGTAGCTTCAATCTGCCATAAAGTGATTGTTATGAAATTCATATTTTGAAAGCTCTATCATATCACATCTCAGTTGAGAGTTTTCTACAATGCAATGGAACAAGGAAGTGGCTGAATGTTTCACAGCTTACCTCTTTTTTTGTAGTGTTGATTTATAGCAGAAGTAAAAAAAAAAATTTAAAATACTTGCGTTATTGTAGCCTCTGCAACTTCTTGTTTGTGGGTATGAGCTTGTAAACCTTCTTGGATAATGGACAATGAGTTGAGTCGTTGCTTATAAATTTGATTTGAAATGTTACAGACAAATTGAAGTTTGCCCGTTTGATCATTGGCAAGGATGATCTTTGGAATCGTTGGTTTCTTGAAAATGTTTCATTTGTGCTAATATATATAGGATTAATTATGAATTTGATCCCTATGGTTTGGAAAAATTTGAAATTTAGTCCATATGATTTTAAAAGTTAAAATTTTGTCCCTATGGCTTAAGAAAACTAAAATTTAGTCCTTATTTTAGAGATTATTTAGGAGGGTTTTATCAAATCATAGGGACTAAATTATAATTTTAAACCACAGGGACTAAACTGTAACTTTTTCCAAACCAAAGGAACTAAATTTACAATTTAACACATATATATATCATTATGATAAACTGAACTCCAATGGAAAAAAAGAAAAATGATAGAATCTAAGAGCATACAAAAAGGAAGCCAAACAACAAATTACAAAAAGAACTCCAATCTAGTAAAATAAGAACTCAATAGTAATGATCAATAGTAATTTAAATCACTGAAGTCCAAAGAGAAATATAGAATCTAACGAGAAACCATACATTGCCGAAGAATCTCTCCCACTTCTAAAAGATTCTATTATTTCTCACCCCAAAGACTCCACAAAATAGAACGAACTCCTGTTTGCAGCAAGAAAATCCCTTTCTCCGAGGGAGTCAACTGAATATGCCGTGAAAACATTTGTCCTCAAGCAGGATAAGAACTTTAGGAAAAGCAGCAGTGATACTCTATGAACTAACTAAACTAGTCTGCATTTTCGTATCGGTTTAAGAGCTAACCAAGAAAATGTTCATAAGAAATGGCATGGCTTCTGTAGAAAGTTCAGAGGCCATCCTAGCGAGTGCTTGGGGGGAAGAGATTTTATAATACAACAGAGCAGGAACGAAGCCGAATGTCAACAGAAAAACACTCATCATCAATGGTTTTTGTTTTCTAGATTTACATCTCCGACTCTCTACACAAAAGTATAAATCATCCATGGATTGGCTCCCACAGAAGAACACATTCTGTTAAGACTTTAGCATCCAACGTCAAGAAATGTACACATCACCAACATCAGATCAGCCAGTTAAATAATTTGAATATTACTACTCCCAAAGAATGCAAAAACAAAGTTCGCATTTTTCTAAACTAGATGCTGTGTACTGAAAGCTTATATCCAACATGTTGAATTTAAGGCTGATTGGACGAGCTCACATCTTGCTCATGATGGCTGCTGACGGGTTGGCTAACAACAGTAATATCTAAACTGCTTCCTTCAGTTTCTGCGGCGATTTCTCTAACATCAGCTATTCTTGCTTCTGTTGTCTGAATATCACTCCATTCCCCATCTCCAATTGGTCGTAGGTTGACCTCACCAGAGACTGGTATTGCTCTAGAATCACTCAAGCATGCTTTATCCACATTATCGTCTGACGAGTCAACGTGCTTTGTTAGCAGAGAACTATCATTACTTGGGCAAGACTCCATCTTCTCCTCAAAAACTTGTATATGTTGTCTGCAGGGCAGAAAATGTAACACGTTTTAAGTTTACTAGCCACAAAAAGTTGCATCACACAAATCCCTTCAAATCTAAAGATAGATACAATATTGATCTATATGGAATCGAGAGGGAATAGAGCTTCAGATGTTATCCCTCTCGGCATCTCTTGCCTTTTATAATTTCATACTATCAATGAAATTATGAATGATATGTTTCTCATCAAAATATATATATATAAAGGGTGGCCTACTAATAAATTTGTTTTCCTTATCTACTTGAGAGAACATGCTTGAAATGTCAATCGAATTTCAAAACAAAACAAAAAAACAAAAAAGTTACGAAAAATAATCTTCTATAGTTTAAAGATATGGCTGTGGTTTTTTAAAACAAAACAAATAGATATTGTTGATAAACAAAGCATAATTTTTAAAAAGTACAAAACTAAAATAATTGATTTTTGAAGAGGTTCTAAATAATTTTGGATCTATGATATCCAGACAAATAATAGTTAAATAAAATTATCTACATATTGTGTAAAAAAGCCAAATTTGATCAACAGGGTAATAGCTTAGATCTTGTGAAAGAGGATGTTGTTGCTTTAAGAGAGCAAAATATTGACACGTGCAACCTTAATCAGCTAAACAGTTATGGAGAGGGATAAGAGTGTAACACAACTGCATCCAAGTAGGAAACTTCAGAAGAGGAAAAGATGATAAACCTCTGAATTTGTGCTTGTAACCTATTAATATATGCCATAAGCTCCTGCTTCTCCTGCAAAGCAGCCATCTCTTTCTGTTTAGCATCCTTAATTCTTGCTTCAGCATCTGCCTCTGAAACCCTGACTTTTTCCTCCGCTCTCACAACGGCACCTTCTAGAATCACAGCCTGCTCTCTAGCTTTTGCAAGCTCAGATCGCCACATATGTGCTTCCTGATTGGCAGCATCTCTTTGTTTTATCAACTGATCTCTTTCTCTACTCATGTCAATTAATTTTGCTTCATACTCTTTGAGCTGGAAGTGGATGTGAAAATCAGAAACATAATATAACCATAAATAGAATACGTATCATGGTAGCCATAGGCATAACGACAGATAGGGCACAGGTCCTTCCATGAGTTCTAAGTGTTGTATAATAAAGTAGGCAATACCTTCAAGATGGATGCATCCAGTTGCTTCTCAGAATCTTCTTTTATACGCTGAATTTCTGCACAAACGATTTTCCTTTGTTTATCCATCATATGGGCTGCAGAAGCAGCAGCCTCAGCAGCTTCAGCTGTCTCAGATAATTTTTCAGCTATATCATTTATTGTTGAATCTCGTGCACGGAGATCACGAGCCAAATTCTGTAGTTCCTCATCCTTGACTCGTAGTGTCTCCTGGATTAACATAGAGAGGAACACTTAGAACCATATAAAATTGAATGAAATACCAGAAGGGCCTACGGCATAATTCATCCATAGTTTATCACGTCTCAAACAAATTCAGCCTCATACAAGGAGTTAGGGGTGTTCGTGGTTTGGGTTGGAACTTAGGTTGAAGGTTTTTTTAGACCCAACCCACTTGTTCGGGTGGTAAGTTTCTTCAACCCAAATAACCCTAAACCCGAAATTTTCATCATTAAACATTTGGGTTATTAAGTAATGAACCCAACTCAACCCAACCCAACCCAACCATTAAACATTTGGGTTGGGTTAGTTCAAGTTACTCGGATCATTGATTTAAATTTTTGTTCTAAAAATTATAAGTAAAATGTTAAAATTTTATTTAATTGTTTTCATATATTGAATTAAGATTATCAACTCAATTTCAATTTACTTTATGAAAATTTTCTTTCAAAAGTGCTAAAAAGTTATTTTTAGGACTTGTTGGAGAATAAATTATCCAAAAAAAATCATGAAATTAAATAAAATTAAAATAAATATATGTATATATATAATTATATCAGAAGTAAAAAATATACATTTTAAAATTAATAATAGGTTCAGGTTGCAACCCAACCCATAAAATTTTCATTTATTTGAACCTAACCCAATCTAAATGAGTTAATGACCCTATGAATTGGTTTGGGTTGATCGGATTTTTTGAACACCCTTACAAGGAGTAGTATTCTTGCACAAGCAACATAATCCAAAAAGGGTTCAAATGTTCAAGGCCTACCATTTTTATTGTGGACATAAAAACACTCTCATGCTAGAAAGAAATGTAGTCAACAAAAGAGTAGCATCTAATTCAGACAATTGTATATGAAATCTCTGCGTATATATGTGTGTGTATAGCAAACAAAGAGATCTATTAAAACCAGGCCACAAAAAGAACACCGCCCACCAAATAACTACAAAAGAAGGGTCTTCCCGTCAGTGATTACCAGATCTTGATAATCAACGATCGACTGTAATTACAAAAAATTTATTCTAGTTTTTCAAACCAAGAAGACATAAGTTGCACACTAATAATTTAATGATATTATCATCATAAACTATTTATTACAATGGGTATCACCTGTATCGTGTGCAAATCTAAAATAACCACCAACCAATATAAATTATCGACAAGAAAAATCATTCACAAAAATAGAGAATAAATCATTTTTTTAAAAAAAATTATAGGAAGGGTTGATTTTAGCACATTCCAAACGCTGTGATAAACTCAACACTTCATAATTTATACAGATAAAAACCTAAATTCTATGAAGGTTCATCAACCTCCACAATTTGACATAGGACCACATGTTTACCGACAAACAAATGGAAATGGTAAAGCATTAAAGTGCAACAAAACGATTGAGAATCTGAAGTCATCGTGTCAGAAGGGCATAATGCATCAATCATACTCCAACTTTTTGTGTTTTCTAATTTGCATGTAGGCTGGAATAAGAAACCAAATACAAATGAAGCCTTACACGCCTGTGCTAAACTAATGTGCAGAAGCAGCACAGTATGGAAGGAAATATTAGACATGCATTTCAAATATACAAGATGATTACCTTCATAATCGCTAAATCGTCCATTGGGCCATCAGTTGTTCTATTTGCAATGATTCCCAGAGTATTTCTTAAAGAAATCTGCATTGCTCTTTCAATTTCTTTAGAACTTTCCTGGGCAGTTGAATTGGCAGCAGCAACTACTGTGGCCACTGTTCCCAATTTTGCAGAGCCATTGCCACTCAAGGAATTTACAGCCTCTTTGTGGGCTTTAAGGACCAACTGGGTTGCCCTGATTGGAGTAGTTCAAAACAATAATATTAAGATATATTGTATCAGCTCATACTATGAATCTAAGGAAAATTATTAATTTGTTTCCTTAAATAAGGTGAATTTTTATATGCCATAGAAAACAAGCCCACCCTCGGGAGTCATCAAACAACGTTAAGAAAATGATTGAAACCAAATATATTGAGATATAAAAAGTAAAACAATTACAATTTTTTTTAAGAAACCAAGATTTCATCAGGAAAGATGAAAGAAATACAAAACAGAAAAAGATCCACAAAAAGAAAAGAGAGCGACAGTGAGCCCAATAACTAACTACAAAAAGGGTCTGCAATCCAACAAAATCAAACCAAGATCATAATTACAAAAGAGCATATTAACCGACACCAGCAAAGAGGCATTAACTTTGCCCTCTCCTCGACCTCCTCACTTTATCACTCCACCTCTCTAAAAATTCTATTATTTCCTGATAACATAATTACAATATAACTCCCAAGTATTCTCGGTAGTTGAAACCTCCCCTCTCTTGAGATGTAACTCAAGCCTGAAGTCATGAAACAATAGCCTATCTTCATCTTTTCCCACAAACTTCCCTAACTAACTACCAATATACATCTAAACCCTAATCATATTCCTAATTCTATTCTAATATCATTCCTATCAAAGAAATCTCCAAGTTGAAATGGTGTTCTCATAAAAACTGAAAGCAGACTGTTTTACATTTATTATTCAGTAATTTGTTCAAAGCCTAAAGTTCTTTGGAGGAATGCTGAAGAATTGCTGGAGGAATACTATTAAAGCTCTTTTATGAGAGATTTAGGTGGAAAGAGATGGAAGAATCTTCACAACAGTTCTTGAAGATTTTCTGACTTTTGAGATTTTAAGGGGTCTCTTGCTTCTGGATGGTGTTCTTTTCCAGTAACTTTTGTAGCCATAAACCTTGTTTTTCTTCTGCTGATTAGGGTGCAATTTTCACATCTCCTTGGTGGCCAGAAGATTTATTGGTTTCTTATCAAAGAAAATTGATTTTTACAAAATTCAAGATTGCAACCATTTCCAGGTTATATATACATCAGTTAGTTTGCAATTCTATAAATATGCACAAACAAATGATGATTGGTATGGGTTCTGTGGGGGTGAGAGGAACAGTAGGGTGTTTAGGAAAGTGGAGAGGGATCCTAGGGAGTTTTGGTCCCTTGTTCGCTTTCATGTTTCCCTTTGGACTTCGACTTCGAAGACCTTTTGTAATTATTGCATAGGTGGATTTTGCTTAGTTGGAGTCCCTTCTTGTAATGAAAGTCTCTCCTTTTTTGAGGGCTTGGTTTTTTGTATGCCCGTGTATTCTTTCATTCTTTCTCAATGAATGTCGTTATTTTCATCAAAAAAAAAAAAAAAAGATGATTGGTATTGTAGTTTGTAGGTTCTTTAAAGAGGAGAATCGATTATATATTACAAGAAAAATGTTTTAATTTAGAAAAGGAGATTGATTTCTATAAAATTCTAGATTGAAACCATTTCCAGGTTATGCATCAATGAGTATGCAATTCTACAAATATGCATTAATAAATGATGATTGGTATTGTAGTTTTTAGAATCTTTAAAGAGGATCGATTCTTGTCCCAAAAAAATAATAGAGGATAACAGCTAACTTATTAAAAGTATTATAATTTAGAAAAGGAAACTGATTTTTACGAAATTCAAGATTGCAACCATTTCCAGATTATACATCAATCAGTTTGCAATTCTACAAATATGCATTAATAAATGATGATCTGGTAGTTTTCAGTTTCTTTATAGAGGACAGCAGATATCTTATATCTTATACTCTTGTTCTGTAATTTTCTTATCCATAAAATCTCAGAGCATATACTCCAATGGAGGTTCAGAAACTGTCATTTTATGTGAGAACATACAGTCATGATATTATTGGGCATGAAAAGGTATGGAAATAACTGTGCCTTATGTGGGTTCATGAAGATGTTGCACAAATAACATCACCGATATGAGGCATGTTTGAATGACTTACTGCAAAGTAGACACCCAAGCTCTAGCTGCACCAGAAGTCTCTGCACAGAGGAAGTAATCTTGTTTCTGGGGTGTGCCAATATCTGAAGGTACAGTTAAGATGTTTGAAATTGTAGTAAATCAGTTTTCCAGAATAACATCCAAGTAAATATTTTTCCCAAATTGATACCCAAAAAAAGGTAGGAAAATAATGAGGATACAGATACAGCAACCATCGTACTTTGGTAGCCCACTAGAACAAAAGAAAAATTGAAGAGAAAATATAAATTAGTAATTATCAAAGCCACAATGAGTCAACCAATAAACTGTAATAATAAAACTTACTGGAAATTCACGGGAGAAACAGTAATATTGCTATTTGCATCAAATATAATAGTTCCTTTGATAGTTGCCTCATTTCTCCTAATTCTATAGCAGAAGTTGCAAAAGGAAGGGAAAAAAAATTAGCTATTTCCAATGTCATATAACACATTGAACCAAGCAAGAGAGGAGGGGAAAAAAAAGTTTAATATTGGACGTATGGTTACTTGTATTCCATTTTCCCTGTTGTTGGGTCCAAAATTACCCATCGCTCATTCCATTTCCTCAACTGCAAAAATTGTCATAGAGAATATCATATTTGCTATGATGAAGGGCTCGTTGCCATCAAAATGCAGTCTAAGAGTAAAAAGATGCAGAAAATAGAAGACTGATCTATAAATGTGACCACAATTCTCCATTGGCGCACCATAAAACAGTCTGAGAATACTATGAAGTATCACATCAACGGCCATATATGATCACAAGTATGCAGACAGCCAGATCATGACCATGGGCGTTTCTCACATTTCTCACGTCCTTGAAATCACAAAGACCGACATCCTATAATCTTAACGAGTACTGTGAACTTTTGAGTGATTTAATCAAGTCTTCAAATATCACTAAAAACAGTCTAATTTCCCCAATTAAACGAGTTATCAACGAAAATTTGAAAATCCTGTTACAAATGGAAAACTAATGCCAAACGAGTCATCAACGAAAGTTTCCTTATCTTGATCATGACAAGCGAAATTCAGCTATCGGAGCCGCCCAGGTCACAAAATGAAGGAATGAGGGATGCAAGAAAAATGAAAAAAAAAACAAAACAAAACAAAATTTCTCCTAAATCAATAGAAAACCAAAAACTATCCTACTTTGGCAGACAAAGCCCACCAGCAATCCCCCAATCTAATCACCTAAAATTCGACAAGAAAGATTCAAATGGAAGAGCCAAAGCCAGCGCAATTAAGTAGTAACCATCAATTCAAAACAAAAGAAGAGAAAGAAAGCGGTTCGTACTGTTTCAGATCGCTTGAGAAGGGGACCCTGCAACAAATTCCGACCAGAACCAGAGGCCAGCTGCCGCTTGATCTTCTCCAAACTGTTCCCGGCATCTTCCGCTCTCTGCACCAACAAGAATCATAAATTCAAAACCTGTTGAGCCTACAAACATCCACACCGGCAAATTATACACCGAAAAAAACGAAGAGATACACACCGGAATTGCACCATTAGAGGCCATTTTCGATCAGAAGTGGGTGGCCGAGCTACCAAACAACTACGAGTACACTAACCGAGGGAATTTTCTTATGCGTTGGATTCAACCTGCGATGGTTCTCAATTCTTCGATCGAGATTTTCCCCAAACGTTTCTTCTTAGGTTTGCTTCTTCCACTTTCAGTTGGGACTGTTAACCCTCAGAATCAATGTTATTTATGAAATTAGAAGAATCTTTCCTTCTATATTTTTTCCCTAAAAATTATGTATTGGGTGTTTTTTTAAAAATAATTCGTTTAATTTTTTTTCTTTGTTTTTTTTATTTTTTAAAAATAGAAAAATAAGAGAAACTATTTACACAAAATAGCAAAATTTGTAGATAGTTGTGATATACGCTGATAGAAGTTGTCTATGAAGGATAGAAATGATAAAAGTCTTATCACTTATAGATGCTAATAGAAGTCTATCAATGTCTATCAGTTTTTTTTTTTTTTTTTTGTTATTTTCTGTAAATAATTTGACATTTTTCTATCTGTGAATTTTTTTTTTAGACTAACAATAACAACAAGACAACTTCAATCTAACCTCATCAATTTTGATTGATGAATCTTAATCTATTTTTTCATTAAGTTAAAAAAACACTTTAATCTCTCAATTTTAATTTATAATGATTTATAACAATTTAATCTTTGAACTTTAATAAATAACACTTTTGTTTATGTACTTTATAGTTTATAATGATTTAGTTCTTATTATAAAAAATATAATTGAGATGTAATGAAATTTATTATACATGTAGCTGTAGATTGATAAAGTGATAAAAAAATTAATTGTTTTTTATAAACTATAAAGACTAAATCGTTACAAGACACTTAATGTTAAACATATTTTTCCAGATATGGATTAAATTATTATAAATTTCAAAATATAAATACTAATTTGTTACATTAACTTAGTATGAAAATTTGTCTATATGTTGATTTTGCATTTTGGTTTTGGTTTTAGTTTATGTGCTTCAAATTTTGTTTGTTTTGTTCCTTTGCTTCCAAAATGTTCATTCAAGTTACTATATTTTTTAAAAAAATGACTATTTTGGTTCCTTCATTTTTTTCAACCAAATTTTCTACAATAAACACTTTTTTAAAATGCAAGGTAACATTTTGAAAGTACAATTTTTTAAAAAAAATGCAAGGTCAAAATGAACATATTGAAAGTACAATAACCAAAATGAACAAAAGTTAAAAATATAGAAACTAAAATGAACGAAAATGGAAAGTATAGAGACCAAAGTTATCTTTAAACCAAAATTAATTTTTTTTACTTTTAAAAATAAATATGTTATAAATTTGTATTTGAACAATTACATCTAAAAATGCATTGTTTAATTTTTTTCAATGGATTATATTACAAAACTCTTTTATATATTCCTTAAGATCAAAGTTAAATCCTAACCTAAAAGAAAACTCTTAAACGGTTCCACTACTAAAATTATGAAATATTTTTTCCAATCTCAAACTTGTATAAAAACTAATGGGTAATTGTAATGAGTAGCAATTTTAGGGATAATAATCAAGTGTATAGCAACATCTAAAAAAATTGCAAATATAGAAAAGTCTATCAATGATAGACTTTTATCGCTAATAGACTCTTATGATCTATCAGTGGTAGACCACCTAGACCATAAAAATCTATCACTTATAGACTTTGCTATATTTGTAATTTTTTAAAAATGTTTCTATATATGCTAATACTTTGAATCTGATTATCCCAAAATTTATCTAGTTACCTTGACTCAATTGACCATTTCAATGCATTGACTTTTTAATATCATTAAATAACTCAAAGATCTTGCATCACAAATGATGTATAACTCATCTCATTTAGATGTACGAAAGGTAAGTATGATATGCATAAATTAGGCTTCATGCACGATGTTTTAGTTGTTCTAAAATTTAACTTAAAAGACCATCTTCCATGTGCAGATTTTGTTTTACTTTAGACCTTAAGTTATTTTGTGTTATTTTCTTCCTTTTGTACTTAGGATAAAAATAAATAAATAAATAAACAAATTTTACTTGTTTAAGAAAATATAATACCATATTTATAAGTTTCAATGATTTCTTCCACTACTAAAATGAACATAGTTCTAACATACAAAATCTACCATCAACTTCAAGGTCAAAAGTTCAATCCTATTTTCAAATTTTTAAGTTTATCTTATTTTGAATGAAAAACTTCTCCTTTCGTTTAGTGATTTGAACCTTCAACTTTAAAGAAAAAAATAGATATTCATCATCTATTTTGGTTAAATACTTATATAATTCAAATTTGCACATTTACTTCTTTTTTCACCCTAAAATCATAAAAACTTGGTGATTTGGAAGCAAAATCATAACATTGCTTTTAATCCTAAAATTTCTATTTTAAAAAAATCTCACATTGAATATAAATGCAACTAAATCAATTGGACAAGAAAAAAGAATGGAGATTAAAAAGAAAAAAATCCAAGGAACATTTATTTTTGTAGATAGAAAAATTTCACTGTTTATTAGCGATATATTACAACAGAATTCTATCGCTCTATCATTATCTATCGCTCAAGCAATAGAATTCTATCGCTGTTTATCACAATAAAATTTTCTATATTTATAAATAATTTGACTAATTTTTCTATATTTGAAAACAACCTTAGTTTTTTATCTGCCTTTATTTGACCTAGTTTCCAAAAACCATGTCATACCAACTCACCCATATGCATTCATTATACATACTAACTTGCTCCACTGCTCAAACTCAACAAAAATGAGTTCTTAGGAAGTATAACTTATGATAGAAATGTAATAGTACAACATAAAAGGACTATTCTCACTGCACCATGTTGATAAAACAAATGCAATTATTGCCTCTCCAAAAAAAATTGAAGCAGTACTTCAACAATGCTATTGCAGCAATTGGACTACAAATGCTTCTGACACACCAGAAAGGTAAAGTGCAAAACTTCTAACATCTCATGAGATAAAATTAAAACCCAAAACTAGAGAAAAGATGTAGACCAAATCAACAAGTAGCTTCATTTTTGTTGAGTGTAATTTATAATTCTTGATGTCCTTGATGGGATGGAATTTTCGTAACCTACTTGTATCGTTGGGAGATCTCCCTAACAAGCTTGTCCATGAACTGGCATTTCTTGTCAAATCCCCACCCTGGGTTGCTCTGCAAATAGAAGAATTGTGCAAATTAGCATCCACATTTCTATCCCTTTGATTATCCTCATATTGAATGTCAAACCCTAATGTATTACTCACTAACAAGCAACATAGACAGGAAATGTCAATTAAACCTCTAGAGTACAGAGGCTGAACTAAAAATGGCTTGAACTTACACATTTTGACTTTCAGGATCTAGGTAGCTCATAACGACATCAAATTAAGCTGCCTAGAGTAAAAATATACACAATAGTTGTGTAAACTGATATTGGCTCCTTAAACAGATCAAATCAATACAGAGCAGTTCATTTATATCGATTCGAGATTATTGCAGCAAAACCAAATGAAATTTCTGTTTTTTTTTTTCCGGTTGCACTGCATCTGCATTTAATCCCACATATTATTTCATAGTCAAACCACTTCATTCTTATTTCTATCCAATGCTCTTTCCTCAGAATTTTCAATGCTTAGTAAAAACAATGTAAGTTAACGAGCATTCGTGGTCCCACAAATCTCAGGGTTTCATATAGTACTTAGTTCCCCTGAACATTCAAACCAAAGAGGACAGAATAGCATCGCCTCTCTTCATTCTACACAAATACTTAATTCCCTTTACATTTCTTCTCTCTCTTTTTTTTTTTCCCTATAAGAAACAGCATTGATGTATGAATTTACAAGCTCCCTTTACATCACATCCCAACAATTCATTCCTATTATTACATGTATTCTAAATAACTTGGTTAGAAGCTGTCAGTGTACTTGTAATACCTATTAATGTAACTTGTAAGTAGGTATGCAATATTCATACCAAGTAAGAATGCAATTATACAATTCTACCTAAAAAGAAATAATAATAATTATTTGCAATAGCTTCGACATAAAAATAATAATTTGTTGTAAAACTAAAGTAATATACACTATATATTTGATGTTAACATTAAATTGTATATATTACTATAAATGCTTGTTTCCATTACAACTATTACTCATAAAATATGTAAAGCATGGCATACATTTTTTTTTAATTGAAAAATAAAGCACGACATACATGGATATTGATCATTACAAGTTTGGAATAATTCTTAAACAGTCTTCTTGCATTCCCGAGAAAAAAATAATACTTACAAATATAGTACACATCCCATAGAGATTTGAAACGTATGTTTTCAGCTTAGAATTTCTTCCTGGTTTTTTCCCCGTATTTTATTTTCTAAAAAAGAATTCAGAATAATAAATCATTAGGGTAGCTTCACTAACCTGTAAAGAAAGAACTGCACGATTGGTGAATCGCTTTATGGAATTAGGTGCACTTTGTGGAAGTGTTTTTGCAACTCTTTCCAGCTCCCCTTGTTGTTGCTTTGCAGTTACTCTATCTGGTCCACTGTAATAGTCAACTATCTCCTTCAGCAATGGAACTCTCTGCATGGTTTCTTCCATGATTTCCTTGTACAGCCAAATAAAAAAGTCAGCAGAAGAAGAAGAGCCATCCTTTATAAGAAGCGTATCATATTTTCAAGTCATCCTCCCAACCCAGCGGAGTTAAGAAAGCCTCTTCAGTTGGAATTAAAATAAACAAGAAAAGAAAAAGGAGAGAGAAAGAGAGAGATCAATGAATGACAATCCAGGAGGATGCTGATAAAATTTGAACTCCATATTTTTCATTCTGACAGGAAGATTCGAAATTTCAAAGAGCTCAATGCCAAACACAACTAAATGTTGAAAATGGGCTGGCCTTTCTAATCATACATAACATCACTCAACAACAGAGGACCTAATTCTTGGAGTCCAGAAACCTGAACAAAGTTGCTTCCGGGCCGAAACTTGAAATTTAGTACCCTCACCAACCCCGTTAATGCATTAACTAAGAAGGAAACATTTTCAAGTGTATAGATCTTCAGATGTAACCTCCTCTAACTCTAAACCCAAGGAAAGCAATATTTGAAAATAATCAAAATAAAAGTTGGCGTATATATAAGTTATATTTTGATGAAAAGAAATGGCTTTCATTGAGAAATAAGGAAAGAATACACGGGCATTGTATGCAAAATCATGCCTATAGGATAATTACAAAAGGTCTTCGAAATCGAAGCCCAAAAGAAAACATGAAAATGAACGAGGGACCAAAGCTCCCTATAATCTCCAACACCAAAAATCCTAATCACTAGATAAAATCACAATCAAACGGATGTAGACAAACCTCTTAAGTAAGCAAAATAATTAGAAATAATGAGCAAATTTGTCCATGGTGATAGTGATGATGGTGTTAATCCTCTATGTTTTTTTTTTAAATATTCATGAGTGTCCGGGCCAGCTTATGCACACCTTGACTAAGCACATGGGACAACCCGCCTGACCCTATAATATTTAGGTGTCAAGGAAACCCGTAGGATATTAAATCTTATGTTTTTTTTTTTTTTTTTGTTAACCCTCTATGTAATAGAGGCCAAAGAAAGAACTTGCCCTTCTTGGAGATTCTTACTTTTTACACTAGAGTGAACAAAGAGAGCATAGAAGAATGAGAGTCGTATGACAGTGAAAAAGTCCTTACAAAAAAACCCCCACTCCCACTAGCCCCGAGACAACAATTAAACTATTAGAAATACCCATACCCCTCTATTTATAATTGACTTCCACTAACCAACTTCTTGCTAATGACAAACATGTCCTACTAATATCCCAAGTATTCCTAACATTAACCCACCCAAGGAAGAGAATATATAGGTGAAATCAAAAGTTATTTTTATCGGACAATGGGCATTTAAAGCCAAATATACATTAATTGGAATCCCCATACAGGAAGTAATGAAAGCTACCAAGTAAAGTTCATAGAAGAAAGATGATACAAGTCAAGGAATCGAAGGCACAATGAACTATCCCCTACCTATGAATTTAAGATCCGTCCTATAGAACAAGCGAGTCACACCCAATTGAAAATTGCAAGAACTTAGTAAAAAAAAAAGGAAACAAATGTGACAACCACAACCTTCCAAACGTTCCTAGAAATCCTTCAAACCCAACCATTAAGACCCACTAGATTGGTGACAAACATCTTTGCAGTTTGCTCACGATACTCCTACACCACACAACATCGAACTCAAAAGGGAAATGTCACGTCTACTTAGCCAACAAGGGTGTACTACAAACCTCAAGTTTTTCATGCCCAATTCCTCATACCGTCCCCAATTGTACTAAAAGAAATCTCCCAACCTAACTGAACTAGAACACCCATCTCTCTTCCACACCCTACATAAAAGAACTCTTATCATTTTTTCCACCTTAGAACTACTAAAAGGTGGTTTTTTTTTCTTTTGATAACAACTTTGATTGAGAAAAAAACAAAAGAATACAAGAACATACAAAAAACGAAGCCCACAAAAGGCAATCCAACCAGAGAAAGGGGCTCCAACTATTAAAAAAAATACCTACAGAATGATTAGAAAAGAACTTTGAAATCGACTAAAGGAGAAATTAATATAGATGAGAAGTATGACGAGCTCCCACTCAAGCACAAACCAGATGAGTATCAACCTAACACCTACAAAGAAGAATGCACTTTTCATGTGCAAAGAGCAAAGACGTTTATGAACTTCTTTGTAATAGGATTTCCATGTAAAGACAATTGGAATAATGACTAAGAGAAAGACCAAGGCAATTAGTGAGAATGACACCAACTTAAAACTTCATCTATCAAATTTAACGAAATCACAATCAATACCAACCAATGAAGTCTTTTTCCAATTGATCTTGAATACCCTACGACTTTAAAAATGGGGAAAAATTTCTTAACAATTAATTAGTTCCTACTCATGCAAGAAAAAATTGTCCTCAACGAACTAAAAAACAAAAAGGTGAATTCATGGTATAGATGATATGGAAATTTAAGGTCCCAAATAAAGTTAAGTTTTTTCTTTGGACTCTTTGGTATAGAAGTCTCAACACCGCGAATGGCTGAACAGAGTCCAAAGGAAATCCTCTAGGTGGGTGTTTTCTCCCTCGATTTGATCTACCATCATTCTTAAATAATGGGAGTTTTTCACCCATTGCCCTTTGAATTTGAGGGGCTGGATGAGGCTGCTAAAGGAATTTGATTTCTCGACGTGTCTTTCAAATTGAATTGAGGATTGGTTGTTGGAGTGTTTGGCTAGACTCTGGAGTAAGGCTGAGAAGTAGAGCTAGAGCCAAAGTCACATGGAGCTGCACCATTAGTACATTTTTGTGGCTCCTTTGGAAGGAAAGGAATTAGAGGATCTTTTAACATAGCACTACTAAATATGTCTTTTTTTGGGAATTATATATACAGCATCTTGGTGGTGTTCCAACCACAAGAGATTTTGCCCTCCTTGTAATTTTACACAATTGAAAGGCTGCATGTAGTCCTCCATGGTTTGGAAGACACAATTGGAAAGCCGTGCCGAGAGGGTTTTCCCTTTCTCCTATGCTCGAGTTGCCTACTATTTTTTTTTTGTTAATACAAATGCCTGATTTTTTTTTCTTAAACGGAAACAAACTTTTCATTGATGTAATGTAGTAATAATTGTAACAACCGTAGTCCTATAGATCAGTACTGCGGTTATTACAATTATTACTATGTATCGTTGTATTTTGAAGCTTTTTTAAAAAAAGAAATGACAAATCCACTCTTCGCCCATGTGAAAACCCAAACCAAACCCTAATTCATGCTAACCTACTAAAGACGTCACCAACCACTAGGAGAAGGACAGGAAATAATGTCTCTTGCCTAATCCCAGTAGAGGCAAAAATTCCACCCCTAGGCTTACTATTTACCAGAAATAGGATAGTTAACAAACCTAATGCAATTCCACACCCATGATCTCCCCTTGAACCCAAATATTTCCATTCAAACCACCTTATCCAAGAAACCCAAATCCACATGATCATAGACTTTCTTCTTTTTTTGATAAGAAACACAACTTTCATTATAAAAAAAAAACGATAAAAAGGAGGGGGAGAACGTCTTTCTCAAAATCAACCAAGTCTTTCTCACTACTCGATAGCATCATTACCAACAAGGACCTCATCCATAACCTCTCTCATCATAATACCATTGTGAAACTTTGAGATATTTTCAGGGAACCGATGCAGTAGGATTAAAGTAACTTAGGGTATCTTGGTCAAATCCTTGATTCATTAAAATTAGAATTGGTTTCCTTAATTGATTAGGATTAGGATTAGTTTCCCTGGTTTATTAGGATTAGGATTAGTTCTTTTTATTAATTAGGAATCTAAGATTAGGATTAGTTTGCTTTCTAATTCTCTATAAATAGAGTAGTTGTCTTCTTGTATTGATAACTTTTGATTTATAATAAAGACTTTGATTTGATTCTTGGAGAAAGTTCTCCTTTTATCTCTTAGGCTACATAAATTTGGTATCAGAGAAGCCGCATGCCGCTGGTGAAAGACCAGAAAACTCTTGATCATGCCGATCGCAAGAGGGGACTTTGTGAGTTGTGCTCGTTGTTGGACAACAGATATCTAATTAGGGGGAACCCTTTAAATTTTAGAAACAAAAGATGAAATCCATGATTTTTCAAGATTTTGTATAAATGGACTATTACCGATCAAGGAAGACGTCCAAGAAAAAATACAGCAGTTAGTATAGGTAAGAAAGTCAAATTTACTCCCAAAAACAGTGTTGGAATTACTCAACTGATTCAAAAGAAGAATTCCAACATAATAATTTTGCCCATGCCAGATTTTCTCAAAGAACCTATCATTATCCATATTTGAAATTTGATTCCAGTGATTCTATCGATTCCGATGAAGATTCTAATGCAGTTTGGGACAAAATAACAAGGTGACATTATCAATAAAGAGACCGGCGATCCAATCAAACCGAGTTTTCAAGAAATCGACGTAAAAATTTGTAGTTAGATGATTCAGAAAATGATTTAGAGTATGAAAGAATTATTATGACCAACATCTAAGAACACCCATGAATCATTCCAACACCAATATGGAGGTCGAACTAATTTCAAACAAACAGAATTATTCAAATAAGAACATCTATTCGAAAGAATTTCGTAAGGGAATGGATGAAATTTGGCGACTTTTGGGGAAAATTCAAGAAAGGCTGGAAATCACTCGAAACTGTGAATTTGCACATGAAAAGTGCAATAAGTCAAGATTGAAGCTCACGAGTGAAATTCAAGCAAGCCAAATTGAAAGCGAAGACCAATCACACAAAGAAGAAGAAGAAGAAGAAGAAGAAGAAGAAAAGATGTGCAGTGAAGGAGAAGGAGAAGAAGAGACAAATGAAACAGATTCAAGCGAAAACAAAGATGAATGCCACACGGTCAAAGACAAAGGTGAATCAAACCTATTGTTAAAGAAAGTTTCAGGAGTCAAGGAGGGGAAAGAATCAATCGACAAACCTTTTGTGTTATCGTGTACAACGAGGAGGATGAAAACATGTTCGTAGGGAAACGTTGAGCGACAATTTTCAACCCATTACTTCTACCACGTGAACCAAAGATTTTAAGATTTCCATGTGCACTCACCAACGTTACAAAGGAGGAAGAGAAGAATGAAGAAATGTGTGTTATTGCGTGCAAAGACAAAGAAGATGAGAAGGAAGAAATCGGAACCTCCAGTCTCACCAGCGTGATGAGTCTTTTTGCCCAAACCCTACACAACCCAATTTCTAACCAGTTCCCTTCATTTTGGTCCCACAATCCGCACAACTTGACCCAAATTTGGCCATCTTCATTTTTTTCCTTAATCCAACCATGCCCAAATTTTTTACAGAAATAACTCCACTCATTTTCAATGTTGTTTGACTAGACTAGATAGTTTTTTCCTCAAGCCACACTATTATATGCATTCAATCGGCTTGGAAGATGAATTTCTTTTATGTTTTTCAACATATTTTGATTTCAAGGATACTTATTTTTATTTTATTTTATTTTTTGTAACCTTCATTTTCTTTTTAAAACTCGAGGATGAGTTTTTTTTAGTGATAGAATGATGTAGTAGGATTAGAGTAACTCAGGGTATCTTGGTCAAATCCTTGATTGATTAGGATTAGAATTAGTTTCCTTGATTGATTAGGATTAGGATTCGTTTCCTTGGTTTATTAGGATTAGGATTAGTTTGCTATCCAATTCTCTATAGACAGAGTAATTGTCTTCTTGTATTGATAACTTTTGATTCATATTAAACACTTATATTTTATTATTGGAGATTGCTCTCCTTTTATCTTTTAGGCTACATCAATTACATCAAAAGTTATAAAAATAAGAAGACAATTACTCTATCTATAGAGAATTGGAAAGCAAACAAATCCTAATCCTAATTAATAAAAGAAACTAATCATAATCCTAATAAACCAAGGAAACTATTCCCAATTCTAATCAATCAAGGAAACTAATTCTAAGAAACTAATCATAATCCTAATAAACCAAGGATTTGACCAAGATCTCTAAGTTACTCTAATCCTACTACATGAAGAACCTTTCTCAATCTATATGTCAACACCTTGGCAATAATCAATCTCATAAGATGCTGGTAACATGGTTGATGGATCTAAAGTTTTTCACTCTCCTTGCATTCTCCTTTTCAGGGATAAAACATATGTAGGCTTCATTGATAAAAGAATCAATAATCCCCCATGGTGTTCTCACAAAGTTTTTCAGTAACTTTCCATTGTTTTTCATTCTAACAACTGCTGCCACTACCAGTAATTCCCTGGTTTGGTTCTTGTGGGCTCCTCTACTTCAGGCTCTTGAGTCTAGTCCTTTCTTTTGAACAACTTTCAATTTTCTTGATAAATATCCTAAGCAAGCTTATTGATGCAATTCTCCAAAATGTCAGCTTAAAAATTCCGGCGGTGAAATAGCAACTGAGCCGAGCAATTAAATAGAAGAACTTAATGTAAGTAGTCTAGATACTTTGTCACACTTCCTGCAGCTCAACCTGTATTAGATAAATATAATATCTAATAATAGCAAGATCCAGGAAATACCAACCTAGTGGATCTTTTCATCAATGCTCAAAAACCACAAAAATAACTCATATATACACATGGGTTCAATCCATGGTGGCCATCTACCTAGGAATTAACTTCCTACGAGTTTCCTTGACACCCAAATGTTGTAAGGTCAGGCGGGTTGTTGCGTGAGATTAGTCGAGGTGCACGTAAGCTGGCCCGGACACTCACGGATATAAAAAAAAAACACTCATATATACACTTCACTCAAACACAGAGCACAAATTAACAAGTAGAAAAGACCAAGGAATAAAGGACGTGGAGTGGTAACAGAAAAAGATACCTCCCACTCTTCGTGGCTTTGGATGTTTTCATACGCCATTAAAAATGGTTTCATCTTCTCAAGTGCATCCCGAAGAGGAATAGGTGGATTCTCATCAATATCAGGGTTACTTTCAAAATCTCCCATCAAGTACTCCGGCTCACACTCTATCTGCCATATAGAAAAAAGTTAAAACCGAGCGTTAATCCAATCTCTACATTTTTCAGGATAAGCTGAACAAAATCAGATTTGTAATAATTCAACCAAGCACAATATTCAATTCGTCACCCGATCACAAACACCGAAAACACTATATTTTCCAATCATGCCAAAACAGTTTAGAGCTAATCCTAATACGCAGTCCATTTTATGTCCTTAGAGAGGAAAAGGGGGGGACAAAAAAGACGCAGGAAGTGCTCACCATATAATTAGTATCCATCCCATCCAAATACTCCTCCTCCAGTGGCGAAGGCAGCACTCTACCACTCATCTCTTCAAACCCTTCAACCAGTTGGTTCATATATTCAGTCCCAATCTTCTTTGCCAGCTTCTCACCGTCTGCATTGTCGCCTAAGTAAAGTCCTGCAGCATATCCATCCTCCCTATCTTTAACTCTTCCTCTCTCCGATCTCTCCCCAGTTCTAAATCCCCCCCTTCCTCTTCCTCTGAACATTCCTCCGCCCCGGTACCCACTTCTTCCTCGACCACCACCATCAGGCCTTATCCTTGGGCCGCCGCCACCACGACCCCTTCCAGGCTCACCAGCTCCACGGCCACCCGCCTCTTCTCTAGGTCTGAGATGACGGTTCTCCAGCTTTGGTTGAGCTTCCGGGACTGGTTGCTTCATGGGTTTTCCTCGTCCAACACTGGGAAATCCAGAAAGCAAAGTATCAGGCAAGTTTCTCTCTCCCACACCCCTGTGTAACGCGCCAAGTCGAGTAGTTGCAGCCGAGTCGCCCGCATTATCCTTCGAAAAAAACACAGGTTTCTTAGGCTCCGAATCTGGCTGGGGAGGGGACCGAATCGATGGCGAACCATCAGCTCTACCCCGACCAGCAGACGAAGGCTTAATAGGGGGCAAAAAGGAAGAGAAAGATGGACGAATTGGGGGGGAAGGAGTGGGTTTACCACGGCCATGTCCAAGGCCAGGAGTAGGACGAGAATCTACAAATTTTTGTTGTTTAGACGCATTTGAATCTTCTTGACCGGGGACTGAAGAAGTGAAATCAAAGGGTCCGGCATGGGAGGGAAAGCCACCTCGACCTCGGCCACGACCATGACCATCAGAAGAAGAGGAAGAAGAAAATGGTACAACGCTTAGTTTGTTGGCATTGGATAGAAGTGAAAATCCTGGAACCTTTCTTCCGATTGATCTACTCATCTATGCTTCAGAGAAAATTAACGAAATGAAAAGGAACAGCTTCGAAGAGTTATTGATGAACAGAAAAAGAAGAAAAAAGGGTTTAGGATTGGGATTTAGCAGCGCCGCCCATTCGTAGTGATCGTGAACCAAAATCTCTCCATGTTCGTAATTTATTTTGGTATTTTCATTTTGCATCCATATATGTCTTATTTCACATTTTAGTTTTATTATGTATTTTTAAGTTAGGGGTATAATGGATTTTTCGTTTTTTTTTTATTATGTTTTTTTAAGTTAGGGATTTTTTTATTATGTATTTTAGGTTTTTCTTGAGCCATGCCAAAAATATTGTGTTCGAATTTAGAATGAAACTTTGTTATCTTTGAGTCTTTCATCTAAAGATAATCCAAATCTAATCATTCTTTTTGGATTGACTCTAAATTGATATAGAATTTTAAAATTTGTTGTTAAAGTTTAACTAAAAGGTTCCTAATTTTTAAATTTATAACATTTTCATATTAGGTTAGATTTCAAAATAAATTAAAATCAAGTCAAAACGAGCATGACTCAACTAGCATAAACTTTGTACTATTAATTTCGAAGTTAGACGTTTAATTTCTCCTAACAAAATTAAAATCAAAGTTAAAATGTTGTACGAAAATTTGAAGACAATGAATATAATAACTGTCAATATAAAACGTGGGAATTAAAATATTAAAAATGACGCAACATCTTAAATTTCAAAAATAGGTAAATCTACTCTTAAATTTTGTGTGGCATATATACTATAATTTTTTCATAGTAAATAATATATATATTCACATATACTATCTTGAGGTTGAAAGTTTAAATCTTTATGTCTCACTTGATAGACTTTTTTTAGATCAACAAGCTAAAAACAACCTAAGAAAAGATAGAAGCTAAGAAAAGGGAAAAAAAAACTATAGAATTAGACAAGCATTTTGTGAAGACACATAGTAGACCTAGGTGGGGACCTCTTCAATCCAAATTGTTGATGAGTAGCTAATTCAAGCATGGTTCACAAGTGAGTGAGCAACTCCATTTGCTTGGCAAGAAACTGAATAAATCTCCTTTGCACCCATGCTAGCCATGAGATTCTTAATGTTTACAATAACAAGTTTGAAGTTCATTGGATAAGTTTGGTTTCCAAAACTAAGTCAAATCAGTCTCGGAGTCAATCTTTGTACAAACTTAAGTAAGATCCAAATCCAAAAATATTTGAAGACCATTTTCGCAAAGCCAAAGCTTTTGAGTATTCTACGAGAGTATTAAGAATGCAACACTCCTCCATACAAACTATAACCTCTCCATAAATAGTTTCGAACAACAGCCCCCAAGCCTACATTTTGGCCTCGAACTGAAGCACCGGCATTGAGTTTACACTATCTATGGGGGAGGTTGCTAGGTTAGGGAGAGATACGTCCCAACCCACTTGATATACTTGAAAAGGCGAAAAGATGACTCGTCACTCGATATACGAATGTTAAATGGAACGCATTGATAAGCAATGTAATAACACAAAAAAAAAAAACTAACAGTAAGTAAACAAGTAAAGGCACACAGAAGTTGGTAACCCAGTTCGATGATAATCCACCTACATTTGAGGGGCAGTGTGCCCAAGAAGAATAATCCACTGATATTAACGAGTCAAGCTGTCACACCCTCCCCCAGATTACCCTTTTAAACCTAGGAAAGAGCATGAGTTACATACATTCCTCTATAAGACATTCTCCTCATTAACACACAAACAATGCAACCCAAGGGTTTTACTCAACATGTACGCCTGGACACCTGATAAACAGTTCATATATAACTCACTCTTCAACTACACAAGCATACAGAAATCCATTTACCACATGTTCATATAAACAGAAGTAGAGGTTACATAATCATCTGCTAAAATTTACACAACAAGTCCTCTTCTAACCCAAACTTTTCATCCCTCTAATATGTCAATTAACTCAAAATCTAATGTTTACAAACTAGGGGAGGATTCGCAGCAAAGACTTCACGAGGGTAGGTCAAGCTTCTGGATACCGTTCGCTACCTGGGGAATAAGAGAAAACATTTTGAAGAAAAATGTTAGACATACGTATAGTGAGTGACAGTGTTACTAAAACGTTCGTACTAAATCATGTTTGCCCAAGCATAAATAGAGTTCTTTGCATAAAATATTTCGCAGGTATAAAACTTTAAATCATGGTTCATAAGTACTTTTTATCTAAAAACATAGTTCATAAGTATCATGCTCATTTAAAAAAACATAATAGCCTTAAATCCTTAGTTGAGGTGGAGCAAGCTCAACACTCACAACGTCGTAATATCATAAACTCTCATGAATGCACATAGGACTAGTATATACCGGGCTGCCCTGATACGTCACCGAAGTCATCATATATCAGGGTCCCATTTATCTCGATACCGTCTCAATGTCCTTAGGTATCGTTACATATTCATCTTGATACCGTCTCAATGTCCTTAGGTATCGTTACATATTCATCTCGATATCGTCTCAATGTCCTTAGTTATCGGTACATAGAGTACTTATCATTTAGTTAAAACATGCTCAACGGTCAAGAGCTTGCAAAACATGTTTAAGAAACATGAAGCATAGAATGTCTTGCAACTCACACATGCAAACTCATAAATTATTCTTAGTCAACCTCGAGCATATAACATAGTTTTGGCATAACCAATTGATTTACAAAGAAATAGGGTTCATAAAACATGTAAATAACTTTGCTTACTACACATTTTTAGATCTTTCACTCTGAAGGTAAATTGTAGAGGAATGTACAGTGAAGAATTTGCCATAAATTTCATTTGATTTGGTTAAGAATTGAGGAAGATATGATCAATTAAAGTTGATGTGATTCTAGCTATGTTTAGACAATTCTTTTTTAAAGAATATTATGTATATCATGAATCTAGTTATTGCAAGTGATTATGGCAAAGGCTGCGAGCTCACGTCTGATATCATCTATTAAGGCCAGGAAGTTGTTGACTAAAGGTTGTGCAGCATATATGGCTTATGTAGTTGATACTCAGGTTAGGAAGAAAGGACCTGAGGATGTTCCAGTGGTACAAGAGTTTCTGGATGTGTTTCCTGAGGAATTGTCAGGGTTACCACCTGATAGGGAAGTAGAGTTTACAATAGATCTGATTCCAGGAACAACTCCTATCTCTCAGACACCCTATCACATGGCACCTAAGGAATTGAAAGAATTAAAGATTCAGTTACAGGAACTAGTAGATAATGGTTATATTCGACCCAGTGTTTCTCCTTGGGGTGCACCAGTTCTGTTTGTTAAGAAGAAAGATGGTACGATGAGGTTATGTATAGACTACCGTCAACTCAATAAGGTAACAATACGTAACAAGTATCCTTTACCTCGTATTGATGACCCGTTTGATCAGTTGAAAGGTGTTTCGGTTTTCTCTAAGATTGATTTACATTCAGGATATCATCAGTTGAAAGTTAGGGAATCATATGTCCTTAAGACTGCTTTTAGAACCAGGTATGGGCATTATGAATTCCTAGTTATGTCATTTGGATTGACTAATGCTCCTGCAGCATTTATGGACTTGATGAATCGAGTGTTCCATCCCTACCTGGATCAATTTGTGATTGTTTTCATAGATGATATCTTGGTGTATTCAGGGAATAGGGAAAAGCATGATGAACACATCGAAATTGTATTGCAGATACTTTGAGAAAAGAAGTTGTATGCTAAGTTCAGTAAGTGTGATTTCTGGCTTGATCAAGTAGTATTTCTTGGTCATGTTGTATCAGCTGAGGGAGTTAGAGTGGATCCTCAGAAGACTGAAGCAGTGGTTAGATGGGAACGACCCACATCAATATCCGAAGTCCGTAGTTTCCTTAGTTTAGTAGGATACTACAGGAGATTCGTTGAGGGATTCTCCAAAATAGCATTGCCATTAACAGAGTTAACTAAGAAAGCTACAAAGTTTGAATGGTCAAACAAGTGTGAGCAGAGTTTTCAGAAGTTGAAAGAAAGACTTGTATCAGCACCGGTACTTGCATTACCTACTTCAGGGAAGGAGTTTGAAGTTTACTGTGATGCTTCACATCAAGGTTTGGGATGTGTACTAATGCAAGAGCGTAAGGTAATAACTAATGCCTTGAGACAATTGAAGAAATACGAGCATAACTATCCTACTCATGATCTAGAGCTAGCTGCAGTTGTCTTAGCTCTGAAGATCTGGAGACATTACCTATTTGGAGAGAAGTGTCGTATTTATACTGATCATAAGAGTTTGAAATATATCTTTGATCAGAAAGAGTTGAACTTGAGACAAAGGAGATGGAATGAATTAATTAAAGATTATGATTGACCATTGAATACCATCCAGGAAAAGCTAATGTGGTGGCGGATGCTTTGAGCAGGAAATCAAGACAAGGTAAGGTGAATGAGGCCAGAGTATCTTTGTTAGAGGAGTTGATAAGTTCCAAAGTAATGTTAGCCACAGGGGCAACGGGGAGTCTATTAGCACAGTTTCAGGTGAGACCTACTTTGGAAGATGAGATTATTAAGAAACAACCTGAAGATCACGAGCTTAGAAGAATAGCTGAAGAAGTGAGACTTGAGAGACGTTCTAACTTCACATTTAGACACGATGGTGCGTTGATGAAGGATAACCTATTGTGTATTCCTAATGATAAGTCACTAAAGGATGTCATTTTAGAGGAAGCACATAGTTCAGCTTATGTCATGCATCCAGGAAGCACAAAGATGTATAGAACACTGAAAGAACACTATTAGTAGTCAGGTATGAAACGTGAGATTGCTGGATATGTTGATAGATGCTTGATATGTCAACAGGTTAAGCATGAACGTCAAAGACCAGGAGGGTTGTTGAATCCATTACCCATACCTGAATGGAAGTGGGAGCATGTGATGATGGATTTCCTATTTGGATTACCCCACACTTCCAATGGATATGATGGCATATGGATGATTGTAGATAGACTCACGAAGACAACACGATTCCTACCAATCAAGGTAACATTCACACTTGATAAGCTAGGAAAGATATATGTTGACAGAATTGTGAGTCAATATGGAGCACCTGTATCTATAGTTTCAGACAGAGATCCAAGGTTTACTTCCAAATTCTGGCCAAGTTTACAGGAAGCCTTAGGTACTAAACTACATTTCAGTACGACTTTTCATCCGCAGACGGATGGCCAGTCAGAGCGAACTATTCAGACATTGGAAGATATGTTAAGAGCTTGTGCTTTGTAGTTTAAAGGTAGCTGGGATGATAAGTTATCTTTAATAGAATTTGCTTATAACAACAATGACCATTCGAGCATTGGTATGACACCTTATGAGGCTTTATATGGAAGACGATGCAGAATCCCTGTATGCTGGAATGAAGTGGGGGAAAAGAAACTGTATGGCCCTGAACTAGTCCAGATGACGTCAGAGAATATAAGGTTAATCAAAGAAAACCTGAAGATAGCTCGAGACAGACAGAAGAGTTATGCAGGCAAACATCGTAGAGACTTAGAATTTGAAGTAAAAATCACTAGATTATTCAGAAACTTCCTCGAATCAAAAGGGGATACAGGTGAAGGCACTAGTGGTGCTAAGGCCAAGGGGCCAAGCAGGTCTAAACAGCAAGGCAAAGTTTATACTATGACACAGAAGGAAGCTGAGGATACACCTGACGTAATCACAGGTATGGTGTTAATTTGTGATGTACCTATGTATGTATTGATCGATTCTGGTGCTACGCATTCCTTTGTATCTGTTAGACATACTGAAATGTTAAGTATGAACTTAGAATCTTTGAATGATGATTTAGTAATTAGTACACCTACGGGGGATGTGTTAATAGCTGACTCTGTATGTAGAAATTGTGAAGTAAAATTGGGTTGCATTGTTTGTGTGTTAATGAGGAGAATGTCTTATAGAGAAACGTATGTAACTCGTGCTCTTTCCCATGTTTAAAAGGGTAATCTAGGGGAGGGTGTGACACAAGCAATTACAACGTAATACTTATATGTAATACACCAACTACTATAGTGGCTCACGTAAAACTCAACTCCCACGTCACCTAAGCTCCCTTAGATGTTAGACTATCTTTCAGTTGTACTTAAGCTCCCCCTAAGCGTAATAATATTAGTGACAAACACTTCGGCTTCCGACTGTATGTGAGACTTCTCTCAGCTTGATTATCTTCCTCATGACTTAGTGAACTCCCTTCACATGAGAACTTAGGTCCCCCTAAGTCTTGAGACCTCCCTTCTCAATTTGTAACACCTTAGGCTCCCTTTAAGACTTGAGAAATGATCATTCTCCTTAAATGAAGTCTTAGGTTCCCCATAAGACCAAGAATCTCTTCTCTTCAACGATGTCTTAGGCTCCCCTTAAGACAAAAATAATCTTTACGTTCTTGAACGATCCAAACAACGAATACGCACAGCGAAATAAAGTGAGCAAAGATAAAATCACTATGTTGCACAAATTGGCCACCCATAATAAAAACTCTTTTGCACCAAGAACAAATGCGGTCGAACCACATAACAACAATTCTTCAAAATATTAAAAAATCACGACTTTACAAAGTTTATACTTCAACTAGCAAAGAACGACCTCATAGCAAAAAACACACAAATTATTTTTAATGTTCTGAATGAAAACGACAACCTTAGCTTGGCCATAAATACCCCAATAAATAATATCTTTCGAAAAGGAAAACATTTCCACAATAAATCACGCAACTCATAAAGAAGAAAAGTATCCAGCAAAATCAACTCTGTAGAATATTTTCAGATAAGGAAAGTATAATCTGTAGGAATGACACTTATTTACAGCAACAGCAAAGACACTTTTGTGACAACTCGCGAACGGTAAAAAAAAACACAACTTGTTAGCCTTAAACAAATATATAGCCAATCACAAAGCTCTAACAATAAAATTTAAAATATATATATATAAATATATATATATATATATATATATATATATGAAATTTGAACCTCCACACTTAAAAGACTTTGATGAATTAACTAATTATTACAGTTTTAAATTTAAACCTTATTATTTATCATCCTCTTTTCATCGTGAATCCTGTCAATCTACCAATTTCCTATGTTTTTAAAATATTTAGCATGCTCTCCAAACAAGTTAATTAGTAGAAGTTTTTGTTGGATATTTATAGCGAAAAAAAGTGAGATTTTGGTGAATATTTAAAACATAAAAAATGGATTTAATTGTGTAGATTAAATTCATTAGTTAGAAACTTTCAAATTAGATTGAAACATCAAATTAAGATGAAGTTTCATATACAAATTTAACATGTACGAAAGTTAAATTTGTAGTTCTTCAATTTGATTGAATTGTATTTGATTTTTGTCAAGTAACAACAAAAATAAGTTAAATTTGACAAATGTTTCAATTTTTATATTTATTTGATTTTATTTTTTATTTTGTAGAGTTACTAAGTTGTTAGTCTATAAATAACAACTTGTTTCTTCATTTGGAGTATTTCACTCTAAATTGAAGAGTTCTTTCCGTTCTTTCCTTCTTTCTTTTCATCTCGTGTTAAGTTGAGTACAAGTAGTATTTCCAAAAGTGATTTCAAACTCGGTTTCGCCCCCAATATACAGAGTAAAGGAAAGAACAAAAAGAAAAGATGGGAGACAGAAGAATTATCTTACCAAGCATTTATGACGCAATTGTCCAGATAATTACACAGAGAATTTCTTAATAATAATGTTGTTCATAATAACATGCTACAAAAACTAATGTGAAAAAGAAAACAGACTTTAACTTTTCTCCAGCTACTGCACCAAAGCACTGGTGTTGTACACAAGAAGAGCACCTCCAGCAAGAAGGCCAGCCAAGGTCACTGCCCAAATGGCCAACCCAGTAGTACCTAAAATTCAATGTTGTCCACAGTATATCAACAAATATGTTCATGTTTAATGATTGGTCTTTAATGTTTCACACTAGGTATTGATATTAACTTCTGTTTGTTAAGACAATTTTGATGTAACTTCTCTGCAATATGGATAAATTTACATGAAAACCAACTCTAAAATCAAAATCAAATGTACATCGTTGGATCAAAAACTAATTTAACATGCTAGTTGCTACTTATAAAGTAAGAATGGTTGAATTCTAATCGAAACAATGTTATCTATTTTATATCAATACTATATCTTACAAGCTTTTAGTTATTATTCAAACCTATAATATGAAAGAGAGGGTTAAGAATATACAAAATGAATGGCCTGTCATAATCTGTAGCTTTAATTTGTCATGTAAAATCTAGTGGTGATTTATGTTTTAAGAAGAGCCGACACTTGATTTGTTTCCACAATAAACGAGTACACTAGTTGTACAAAACGTATAGAAGTTGTTTGATACTTGTTACTTGTTAGACATTTATCTAATGCTTGTTCAGTATGATAAATAAACATAAATAGTAGGAACAGTTGCAAATATAACAATCAAATTCAAAGTATTAGCATATATAGCAACATTTTAAAAAAATTGCAAATATAGCAAAGTCTATCATATATTTGTAATTTTTTTAAAATGTTACTATACACTTAGTTATTATTCCTAAAATTGCTACTCATTACCATTAATACTATAATAATTAGTTTCGAGAATGAAATAATCAAGTCGATTTTGTATGCATAAAATGAATAAGACTTATTGACTTAGAACAACTTTAAATACAAAAATGATATAATGATTTTAAAAAATGTATTTGTTACGCTACAACAAGAAAATAATAATAAACAGATAACTTTTAAGGTTTATGAAGAAGAAGAAAGATGAACTCCATCGATAGCCAACGTAAATCACTGATAGAAATTCATGATTAAAAAAGAAAATCAATCATTCAGACTCAGAAAACATTAGAAATTGAAAACCCACTTTCCAACATCATATTATTCATGATTTCAGCTGTTTACATGTTATCACAAATTCGAAAAATGAATCATCGATCATAGATTTATTCAGCAGGCACATTCAATTCAAATTACTAACGTATAAAACTTAATTCTGTAATTGTATATATTATATGAATGATTCGAAAGAAATAGGATTGCAGATTCAAAAGTGGAGGAAGAACTTACCACCAACATAGACGTCACCACTTGGAGACCAGTCTTTGGTGTCGTAGATGGGACTGCAAAAGTTGAGAATGACACATGAGGTTTATTGATACGATGATAATGGAGTAATTTTCAAATTCAACATAAACAGTAAAGCTTGGAATTCAGGTTGAACAAAACCAGAGCCAGATGTTTCACCTGTAGCCATCGACATTGGCCCCGTACTTGTCGACATATTGGTACACTCCCTTTCCCTAAATCAATCAAATTCAAAAACAGTATCAAATTGAAGTTGCAGAGTAGTTAATAAGATTACTAAGACGACAGTTTCATCGATGGAAAGAAGAGTTTCAGAAATCCGAATAGCAACCTTCCCCTTCCTTCCCGATGCATCAAGTCCATCCCTCAAGTTCATCGAACCATTGATTCCTACACGACTCAGAATCGTAAACAAACCAAAAATCAACCCCCTAACCGTCTCCAATAAGCCAAAAATCGCATCAATCGGTGTCTAATTTTACCGTAGGGTTTGTCGGTCTTGATCTTCTTCCCGCCACTGGCCTCGACCTTGAAGGGGATGGAGTTTCTCGCCAGAGATGGAAGACCTTTCGCCGATTTCTCGACGGTGAAGGGAGCTGGTTTGAGACTCACCGAGGTCATCACCGAGGCCGCCATTTCCGATCGATGAGCTTCTTCTTCTTCTTCTTCTTTAGCTCGAAAATCTGCAATGGCTCTTCTTCTTTAGCTCGAAAATCTGCAATGGCGCAAAACGGAAGACAGAGCTTGATAATCTGAGAAATGTGATTGGGAGGGCGACACGTGGCAATCCATGAATGGCGGTAATCTGGATATAATCCTATTGTGTTATCGGAATCTTTTCGCGATCTATTTTAGCCGCTTCTGTTGAAGTTCAAACATGGCCGTTGATCTTTGCTTTAACGGCTGTGATATCTTTCGCTTTGATTTTTTTAATTGATTTCTAAAATGTAATGTATTTTGTCTTTAATGTCTTGTAAAACTAAGACCACGTAAATTTCTTTTAATTATGACCACCACATAAATTTCAAAAAATAATAAATTATTGAATTTTATTTGAATTATAAATGTGATGAAATTTATAATAATAAATAATAATTAAAAAAAGGAATAGTGATAATATCGAACCATCTAGATTGAGATAAAATGAAAGTGAACGTTTTGTATTGAGTGTGTATATATACGTTTGTTAATTTCATTGTCAAGAACAATATGAATTGTTAGGCACGAAAGAATAAAAAAATTACAAAATAATTATTTTATTAGTTCAACGTTACCTGAGTGTGAGAATTTAAAAGGTTATAACTAAGGATTAAAATATCATTGTCAATATTGATATCGACATTTCAATTTTACAGATATATCGATAAAATATCGACATCGACGAATATTTCTGTAAATCAGGAATTTTATAAAATTTATTTAATATCGATATCGAACTCTTCGATTTACGGATAAATCTCACGGATATTTTCATCGTTAGTTATAACATCCTTACTTAGTTAACCTATGCTTAAGTTAGTTTAATATAAATTAATCGTAATATCTGATATATTTGTTTGTTTATTTAATTAAAGAAAACTAGGATAGATGGAAATGTTGATTGATCAAGCCTTCTAGCTAACTGATTGGGTACTGAATATATTATAATAAATTAGAAGATAATTGCAATAAGTAGCAATTTTAAGGATAATAACTAAATGTATAGCAATATTTTTAAAAAATTGCAAATATAACAAAGTCTATAAATGATAGACTTTTATCGCTAATAGACTCTTATGGTCTATTAGCTACAGACCACCTAAACCATAAAATCTATCAGTATATTTTCAATTTTTTTAAAAAATGTTGTTATATGTGCTAATACTTTGAATCTGATTGTTATATTTGCAACTATCTACATATTTAATCATCTTGTATTAGTCTTATGAAAAAGATGATGCTAGCTTAATTTAGAAAAATAATAATTGTACACCGAAAAACATAAAATTTAGGAAAATTTTAAAAAATAGAAAAATAAGGAAAATCATTTACACAAAATAGCAACATTTTTAGATAGTTGTGATAGACGCTGATAGAAGTCTATTAGGGTCTATCCCACTGATAGATGCTTATTGAAGTTTATTAATATCTATCCGTATTTGTTTTTGTTAATTTTTATAAATAATTTAACATTTTTACTATATGTGAAAATTTCACTAAGTTGCTGTTGAATTAAAAAAGAACAATTTTTAATAATAAAAAAATTGAGATTGTATTTGTTTCCAAATTTAATTCTCAAGTTTATAAAATTTATAACGGGTCCCCCAAAGTTCCAATTCCAAATAGTTAAAAAAAATAATAATAATAATAATAAGTCGACATTGAAAATAGAATTTTTTTAAAAAAGATAAAAATTAAGAAAACTATTTACACAAAATAATAAAATTTTTAGATAGTTGTGATAGACGCCGATAGAAGTCTATCAAAGTCTATCAATGATAGATTTGATAGAAGTTTATCACTAATACATGCTGATAGAAATCTATCTATGTATATCAGTATTTTTTTTTATTATTATTTTCTATAAATAATTTGACATTTTTTCTATTGATAAAAATTTCTCTGGAAAACAACCATTTATTTTACCCTGTCATCCACATAATAATATGCATGCATGTATTTGAATTGTCCAAGTGAATCTTACACTAACATTAACGTAAATAAAGATAATATGTATTCAATTCGGAATTTATGAAAATAAGCAAACAGCCTATAAATTGTATTCAAAAGCAGTAAGAATCATGTTGATCTAGGTAAGCAAATCCATAAAAGCACCTGCAATTTCACTCTTGACCTACCTTTCTTAAAAATTTTGTACATAAAATTTAAAATCAAACTATTTCCCCCCCTAATTCCCCACCCACAACAAATTATGTTTACAAAATTTATAGTCAATTAAAAAAATTTAAAAAAAAAAATCAAAACACTTTTTAAGCACTCATTCCAAATGAGTCCAACTACAAATAGCTAACAATCTTTTGGAATTTAGAAGCAGCAGCCAAACCACTAAGAATGGCCCCTTCAATGTTAGGGCTTACACAGAAATCTCCACAAACGGCCACCCGCTTGCTTCCATCCCAAAAGCACTTTTCCTCTATGGCTATGCTTGCAGCTGGAAAAGCACTCCCCCTGCAAAAAGCACCCTCACAGTTATAGACATTCTCACACGTGGAAGAAGAGAACACAAAGTAAATAAAATAGTAAGCGATTGAGAATCGCTATCTTTATATTATATACTAACTTTTTTTTGTTGGTACAAACAAACCTAGAAAATGAGGATTTGAACCTCCGATCTCAAGAAAAGAAGTGTATGCTCATGTTGGCATAATGTAAACTAACTTTTATGAATTGTAAACAGTTTCACAAACTGAATTCCTATATACCATCAAAATATCAATGGCATCTTCTCAGTAATTTTTTGACTTCCACAATCCCAAACTTTAAGACTTAGAAGCCAAATGCCCACTAAAAGCTTTGTGCCTCTAAAAGAACATTTGGCTCTCCCAGATAACCCATCTACCATAGGTACGAATCCTTTTCCAACCTTCTTTATCCACTGATTTTGGAATCATAATGCAAAACTTTCTCTCTCTTCTACCAAGTTTGTTAACCTTTGCAATGTTAACCTCTTTTATCAGTAGTTTTCTCAACCTATAATGCATCATCACCACAAGATTCGATATAGAACCTCGTCCTCTTCAGGTAGTACTGGGCTTTTAAAGCTGTCACATAGACCCCTTGATAGATTTGAAGTGCAGAGAACAGAATAATGGCTTAAAACAGCCAAACTCCTAGATTCAAGCTCTAGACCCTCAAACCTTCTTTGAAAAAAATCAGAAACAATTGGTCTTCAGTTTGATAAAACCTCGTTTGATATTCCACGTCCCATAATAACTAATTAAAAAAGAACAAGACTGGGCTAAAAGAATCAGTTGAAGAGAAAAAAACTGAGAGGTGTCAGAGGAACTCAAATCCCATAACATTTGAGCAATCGAAAGACTATGGATCACTTGGAGGGGAAAAAAAAGCAGCCAATTTTCATTAAAGCCCAGAACCATCTCAGAATTTCCGTTTAAGAGGCAATAATATCTTGTATTATCAACACACTTGGTAGCAGAGTCATGACTTCTGTACTTGATGCTTATACAGTTAAACTAAGTGAAATTAACAGTCAAACTGGCGGTTCTAATTCAAATGCTTACCATCTATGAGCTTTCATAAAGAATGGATGGGGCATGCTAAGTCCCATGCTTTGTAACTCTTGATAGAGTTCTTCGGCCACTTTTTTCAACGTGGCATCTGAAGGTTTCTGAAGCCCATGTTCAGCAATTACTCTCTCTGCGTACTCCTTTGTCGAATGCAAGATCCATCGTTCACTATTCCAACAAAAATGAGAATAGCAAAAAATGAAACAAACAAATTACGAATAGCAAGCTGATAGTTTTTCTTCACTAAATAGAAATGAACATACCTAGAAGACGAACGCCCTGGCTTGCTGCTGTCACAGTAAGCCCAGCGTAGAATTTTAGAATTCTTTATAGAGAAACCTTTGACTGGGATCTGATAATTGAACAAGGACATTCATTAGGCCAATGTCTCTCCATGGAAACAGAACAAAACTGGCATTAGAGTAAATTTTAAACCAAGACCCATCACTGTAAGATTGATTCAGTGAAAACTTTGTACTAAAGAATGATGGGTGACAACAAATGATTTTTTTTTTAAATACTAATTATTGGGAATTGAATACAGCTCTATAGTAGTTTGGATATTCGAAATTAGAATATTACCATAGAGAGAGGCTGTTCAAATGCAAGCATCAGAGCAAAACACGGAATAACAGGAATGTTCTGCAGCTTAATTGCCAAATCTGGAACCAAACTAAGATCTGCATAATTCTGAAGAGTCAGATAAACCTATTGCATGCTAACCATGGTTTATCAATAGTAAAACTTTTGCTTTGGTGCTTGTCCACCACCACTCCCAAATAAATATGCAGTTTAGTTCAGACCACAATGGGAATATCTGAATGTTGAAGTTGCAAAATTAGAGAAAAATGGAAAGGCAATTTACTTTTCCTTCTTTGTAGAATCAATAGGAGAAGGAGATGGAAAATTAATGCCAAACACTATAGTTCCATAAAATTGAGGCACAGTCTTACATTCAACAAAGAGAACTTGATCATACAGCTAATGCAGCTCGAGTAATGCCAAAATATTTTCTAATGCACAGTGGCAAGAGATACTTGAAACAAAAATTACTGAAGGAGATCCAACATTCAACTTACCCAGAGGTGGCACTCGTCCTGTTACACTGGTAAACCTTGGTGAAACTATGTTTTTGTCTGATGCAACAATACCCTCAAACTGACCTAGACTTTGTCCATTAATTCCCAACAACAACCATGAATTATCCTTCTCCAACCATTCCATTCTCCCAACACTTACCCCAAACTTACTCTCAACACCTGAAAAGAAGCTGAAAATAAGCACCGTCTAATTTCATTTGAAACCTTGAATTGCAGAAATTTATAGAGAAAATAGTAGGTGATATACCAGGTTCATGGCATAATGCTTTGCAAATAGAATTCATGCCCGGAGTACCCACATATCTGCCACTTGCTCCTTCCTAAATAGTATTGATACTCAGACAAATTGATCCCATAAAAAGCATGATATGAGTAGCATAAACAATCGTATTTCTCCAGCTGTGGTATGTGGAATTGAAGCTTCAAGAGAGACACTTGAGTAGAGCTTAACCACAATTCCTTTTGCCCCACGAGGTAATTAGATACAATCACTCAATTAACCATCATGGGTTGGCGTAGTGGTAAGAAATGAGATATAGTCTCAATAAATAACTAAATGGGTTCAATCCATGGTAGCCACCTATCTAGGAATTAATATCCTACGAGTTTCCTTGACACCCAAATGTTGTAGGATGAGGCAGGTCATCCCGTGAAATTAATCGAGGTGCGCGTAAATTGGACCAAACACTCATGGATATTAAAGAGAAAAAAAAAGATACAATCACTCAATTCTACTATGAGCTACAACTTTCAAAAGTTGCAATATCATGAATTAGATTTAAAAAAAAAAAAAAAAAAACAAAAACAAACAAACAAAACAAAACAAACAAACTAACAGTTACCATATTTGATGATTGACCCAAAAGCTTAAGCTGATAGGTGAAGGTAAACTTAATATTATATCATCTAACAGTCAAAGTTCCAAATCATAATGTAGCAGAGAAAACTTGTTAGATTCTCAAATCTCTTTTGATATTAAGCATGTACACATCCAAATCTCTTCCTTTTTAGTATTCTCAAGGTAATTCAATCTCCTCCTCCTAGATAACAGTGATTCACATTCTTTCTTCACCCACTTCACATTTAAAACCTTCATCCATCTCTCTTGTAAAGGGGACACAAGCTCGAACGGGTGGGGTAGCAAGTAGAGAGTACATTTATAATATGCTCAGGAAAAAAAAAAAAAAAAACAAAATAAAACACACATTACAGACATGGAGAGTAGACAAAGACTTTGGTGGTTTAATTTAACTACTACATGCACTAAAAAACTCAGTTAAATGTCAGAACAGGAAACATAACAATGAATGAGCCAATTTTATGCTACATTTCACATCTATGTGCAGTTGATGAAGAAGCTGCAAGCATTCAAAATAGGATTATCCATTTCAGTACCAACTACTCAACAATATTTTATTTTTTTTTAAAGGAGTTTTAACCTGTTCTATGCTGGTAAATTGATTGGAAAAGCAATCAAAAATGCCAAAACTCTCTTTCCATTCAGCACAAAGATTTTTTGATTCCCACTCACGAACGAGACTCAATACGTCCGGGGAGCTGACAGTAAAGTATGGGGCACCATGGTCGAAAAGCAATTCTTTCCCATCTTCTGCAATTTCTCTGTTAGAAATGCCAAATTGTAAAATCCAGAATAAGCTGATAAAATGTCCTTTTATTCATTATTATTGTAGACATCTTGTTCATCCATTCTCAGGTTTTCTCGCTTTGATTTATAAACTCATTAAGCAACCATTCTTCGAAATTCTGGAACGGTTTTCATAAGATCTTTTCTGATCTTCAGCAAGAAGCAACAACGAAATCACCATTCGGCAGTTTGTAATCAATCTTTTTTCAGCAATAATAAAACCGAATAATCGAAAGACACCCAAACAAGAAACGGGAGGAAATTCGTCTCACCTCCGTTGGGACATTCTTCCACCGGGCCCTCTGGCAGACTCGAACAAGGTGACAGATACCCCATTTCTGGCCAAACTCCATGCGCAAGCGGCTCCAGAAACTGCCCCATAAACCCATCAGAACTTCTCAAATCGTCTCTGAATTACTAGCTAATAGAATCAGAAGCGAGAGAGAGAGAGGTGATGATTCGCTTACTTCCACTTCCCACGACGGCAACTTTGGACAGAACGGAGCTCATGGCGGTGCTGTTCCTCACTGCGACAATTTCGATTTTTCCTCAAAATTTTAGGCGGGGGTTGGTATGGAGTTTAGGCATTGGAATGAGACCAGCTTGTGGGCTGCATTCGTCCACGTGCTCCATGATCTCTGGCTTCTCAACACCCCTGCCTACCGCCGCCGGCTGCACCGCCGCTGCCCACCTGCGTAACATTTGGTTCGCCGGGCGCAGTGAAAAATCGAATAATTGTAGACAAAGTTACCAAATTGCCCTTCCTTCCTTTATTTTTTTTCTTTTATTCTTCTTCCCTAATGTCGTTTTTTTTCTTTCTTCTTCTTCCCCAGATCGCGAGACTTCTTCTTCTCGGCACAGTCATACCTTCTTTGACACTACACCACACGAGTAGATTGACGCCACCAACTTCAGTTCAAGCAGACGAGAACGAAATGCCAAGATAGAGTGAGAGCAAGATTGAGTGAATCCATTTGGAGAGAGAGGCTGAATGTCTCATAATCCATTTAAAGTGAGAGAGCGAGAGGCCATTTCGCATATGCAAGGGTTTTGTTTTGGTAATTTTACCCGAATTTGACGTCAACGAAAAGTCATTTTACATTTTTTTGAAATTTTGGGTCATTTGACATTTTGGACCAATATTTGGGTCATCCATGCAAATTTTACCGTGAAAATGTTGGGGTCCAGCAAATGGAGGTTTTTCTACAAATGGCCCCTTTGTAGAGCCCAAATGAAATCTGGCCAAATATTCAAATTTGCTCAAAAAATGGTCTTTTGCTTACATTAGCAACGTTTGAAAGTACCATCTTGTCCACAAACCGCACGCGAGTGCTTAGCGATCAAACAAATTCTCGTTTCTTCCTCTTTCTCCTCATTTCTTCCTCCCGTTCCTTATCAGACACAACTGCAATTTTTTTCCTTGTTTTTCCCCCTTCGTTTGAATTCTTCCTCTAGCTTTTTCCTCATCAATTTTGTAGTTTTTTCTTCGAGTTTTTTTCCTTCTTTCAAATTCTCGCTCTCGCTCCTAGGTCTCGCTCTCGTTTCTTCCTCTCATTTCTTAGTCTCACTCTTGTTTCTTCCTCCCGTTTTGGTTCATGCTCCAACTTACATCTTTGATTCAATAAGAAGAAGAAGAATGCGACATAAAGAGAAGAAATCGTCGGAAAAGAGAGCGACTGAAAATTCCAACAAAGTGGGTTGACGATGGGAGTAAAAGCATAGAAGAAGAAATGCAAAAAAAAAAAGCACAAAAGAAGAAACGCAGAAAAAACAAAAAGAAAGAAAAAAGGCTGCATGACAAAGGAAAAAAGAGGAAATGGTTAAAGTGGTAATTTCATAGGGTGATGACATCAACAGAAAGACAAATTTCATTGGTTTTAAAACTTGGGGTTACTTTTCATTTGTAGGGGCCCTCTATACAATTATTTCTGGCTGATGGATGACCCTACTTAAGGGGCCCAAATGAAAAATGACTCAAAATTAAAAACAAATGAGAAATGACTTTTTGCTTACAAGCCCTAATTTGAAGTTGCCAAGTTGACCCAAAATGTGTGCGAGGGTTTGTTGCTCGAAGTCATTATCACTCTCAATTATCGATTTTCGCTCCTCATTGCACTCCTCGATTCACAGAAAAAGTCATCACAGCGAAAGAAGAAGACAAACACACAACTAACCAGAAGCCGAAGAAGAATAATGCAGACCAAAAGAAGAAGACGAACAAAAAAAAAGATCGAGCGAGAAAGATGCAAAAACGAAGAAGAAGGATGCCTTTGGGGTTAAAGTGGCAATCTCACACAGTGATGGCATAAACAAAAGGTCAAATTTCATTGATTTTCAAACATGGAGTTAAATTTCATTTGGGCCCTATAAATGGAAATAATTGTATAGAGAGCCTAAAATAAGATGACTAAATGAAATTTGACCTAGGTTTTGAAAATAAATGTTTTTTGGCCTTTTGCTTAAGTAAAATTACCAAAATCTCCCTTTTTCCTTTTCTCAGCAGTCTCAGATTTTTTTTTCTTTTTTTTTTTAAATCTTTCTCATTCTTGCAGGATCTTCTCCTCATTTTTCTCTAACTTCTACATTTTTTTCCTTTTCGTTTCTTAAATCTTCGACGATCTTCTGTTTCTTCTTCTCGTTCTGCAATTTTTTTCTTTTTTTAAATCTTTGATTTTCAGCGAGATATTCTCCTTCTTCTTCTCCTCATCTTCTCCTACTAACGTGCGAGAGATCGACGAAGCGGGTACAAGAGCGAGAGCGAGATTCACAAAGCGAACAAGAGCGTGAGCGAGAGGAAAAAATAAAGGAAAAAGGGTCTTATTTTGTGTTGATGAAGATCAAGAGGGAGAAGCGAGAATGAAGAAACGAGGAGCGAGAGGAATGAGCGGGATTTCGTGGTGGCGAGCGTTATAGAGCCAATCGGAGGACAAATCGGTATTTTCACGCGTGGCTGACATCAACAAAAGGTCATTTCTCGAGCTTTTTTTTAACTCTGGACCATTTTTCGTTCGCCTCTCTCAAAAGAGGTCATTCGTACTATTCTTCCCTATAAATGAGCCTTCTATACAACTATTTCTAAAAAAATGTTCTTTTCTCTTTTTTTTAGAAAAAAAATGTCAATTTAACTTTACTTTTTAATATATATATATATAGTTGGGAAATTAGGAAAAATAGGACAAAAATAGCGGGAAAAAGAAAATTGGGACAACTTTTTAAAAAAATAAACTTTTAGGACAAATTAGACATTTCAAATAGGACAAATTGGATATGAATTGGATATGACAAATTGGATAGGACAAATTGGATATGAAATGTCCAATTTGCCCTTTAGTTAAAAAAAAGCCCTAAAATGTTGGGAAAAAGTTGGAAGTCGACCAACAGAGGAAAAGTTGGAGACGCGATTCCTTTCTTCGACGGCGACTTCTACGACCACTTCGACGGCGTAGGGGACTTTGACGGCACAGGTGACTTTTTTTTATCTCGCAATATCTCGCAACAACTTTTCAACTTGTAAATTTGAAATGCTCAACCCCAAATCATTTTTATATGTGTTTTAGGTTATTTAGGGTGGGTTTGGACATGTTTTAGATAATTTTTTAGCTACTGTTTTTTATCTCGCAATATCTCGCAACAACTTTCCAACTTCTAAACTTAAAATGCTCAACCCCAAATTATTTTTATATATGTTTTAGGTGATTTAGGGTGGGTTTGGACATGTTTTAGATAATCTTTTAGCTACTGTTTTTTATCTCGCAACAACTTTCCAACTTTCAAACTTGAAACGCGCAAAACCAAATCATTTTTATGTGTTGTAGGTGATTTAGGGTGGGTTTTGTTATGTTTTAGATAGTTTTTTAGATGTTGCGAGATACTGCGAGATACAAAACAGTAGCTAAAAAACTAGCAAACAAAGGTTCATACTCACCATAAATCACCTAAAACACCTATAAAAATGAGTTCAAATTGAGCATTTCAAATTTGAGAGATGTTGCGAGATAAGATACAATAGGACAAATATTAGTTGTGTTTCATACATCTCCAACAATAATGAAAATAACTAAAGTATTCAACCAAAAAAAAAACATTTGTTTGCCTACATAGGTCGCAACATCTACACAACTATCTTAAATTATCGAAAAGTCTTTAATTCCTGCAAAAAAATTAAAACAAAAATTTCAACAATCTTACTAAAACATGTGTAAAACCACCCTAAATTACTTAAATCATGAATAAATATGATTTGAGTTTGAGCGTTTCAAATTTGAAAGTTGAAAAGTTGTTGCGAGATATTGTGAGATATTGCGAGATAAAAAAAACAGTAGCTAAAAAACTATCTAAATTATGTCCAAACCTACCTAAATCACCTAAAACACATATAAAAATGATTTGAATTTGGGCGTTTTTAAGTTTGGAAGTTGGAAAGTTGTTGCGAGATAAAAAACAGTAGCTAAAAAACTATCTAAAACATAACAAAACTCATCCTAAATCACCTACAACACATATAAAAATGATTTGGTTTTGCGCGTTTCAAGTTTGAAAGTTGGAAAGTTGTTGCGAGATATTGCGAGATGTTGCGAGATAAAAAACAGTAGCTAAAAGATTATCTAAAACATGTCCAAACCCATCCTAAATCACCTAAAACACATATAAAAATGATTTGGGGTTGAGCATTTCAAGTTTACAAGTTGAAAAGTTGTTGCGAGATGTTGCAAGATAAAAAAAGTCACTTGTGCCGTCGAAGTGTCCGTCGAAGTCGAAGTGGCCGTCGAAGGAAGGAATCGTGTCTCCAACTTTTCCTTTGTTGGTCGACTTTCAACTTTTTCCCAACATTTTAGGGTTTTAATGTCCAATTTACCCTAAAAGTCTATTTTTTTAAAAGTTGTCCCAATTTTCTTTTTCCTTCTATTTTTTGTCCTATTTTTTCTAATTTCCCTATATAGTTTTTGTTTATGTGATGAAAGTGTGATTGCATAAACATGTTTGCATCCTACATCTACGTATTGCTTTTTTTTTTTATTCTAGTACAATCGAATTGGGATTTAAACTCCAAAATATAAATTTATTTAACTTGAGGAAATTTTTTAATACCAATAGATTAGGTACCTATTCATTCAATATTTGACACATTATTGAATGATATATTATTTAATTTCACTGAGTATACACAATTTTTAAATATTTCTTTTGTGATAAACATAAGAGGTGTTTTGGACAAGTAGTAGAGTTGTGAGGTTTGGGAAATTGTAAACTCGAAATTATGTGAACTTACCAAGCTACCCTTTTAGTTATTACTGTGTTTTATTATTAAATTATAATTTTTGAAATTGCCGAAAGTAATTTTTTTTAAATTTCATTTCAAATTGAAAATTGGAACTTTCCTTTTATGTTTTAATTTTATTTAGTAAAATTAGATTAGCCAGTCTTATTTAAATAAGGCTGTCCATCGAAATCCTGAATGAAATTGCATCTTTGAGTAAGGAAGCTTACTGCATTTATAATAGACCATTAATTTTTTTTTGGATTCAAGAATGAAAATTATTGTTTTCGTGTTTCATATTTTTTCAAGAATGATTTTTTTTTTTCCTTCAAGAATGTAAAATTCAAAGCATTGATTTAATTTTGATATTAAAATTTATTTGTCATTTTAAAATAACATGTGAGAGAATATTAGAAGGTTAGTATAGTAATGAATAAATTATATAAAAATTATTAATTAACTCTTTGACAGATTTGTAAATATTGAAAATTTTTAAATATTAAAACCTAATTTGACCTATTTATCATAGAAACCCCTAAAATTGTTTTTTAATCATGGAGTCCACAAATTCTTTGGGTCAAACAATGAGTAGAGTTCACAACTCCCTACTTTCAAACTTCCTATTTCTCGACTTTTGGCCCAAACACCCCTTAAATTAAAATAATGAAAAAAATATATCATAAATTGTAAGGGTCTTCTTGTTAGATAATTCAAATTTCGTTTTATATTTTTAAATTCACTAAATTCAACAAATATGTTTATAGCAGTCAACTCAAATTTTGTTTCTAAAAATTATTTTCAAATTTTTTAATCGAAATAGTGTAAATTATGAAAACAATATTTTTATGTTTTTGTTGTATCCAAATATTGAATTTTAAGTTTTAAAATGCACAATTATATTAAATAAAAATAAAAACATTTAAAAATACAATATGACATGTTATAAACTCAATTCATATTTTAATAAGTGTATTATAAATTATATAATATTACAAAATAATAATTATGTAACTCTTCTTAACCTAAATCATATTTATAAATAAATTAATAATAATTTATTGTCAACTAAATATTAGTGGTAACTACAACTAGTTTTATAATTTATAAATACATAGTATCAAAACACATTTTAAACAACTGTTTAAAGTAGAATCCAATTGATGAATCTGCTACCAAACACATATATGAAAACATGAAATAGAACTCTATTTTCATTGAGTCCCTTGTTTTTATATTTTTATTTTCAAATTTTCTACTAAACAGGTTCTAAATTGCTGAAAAATAAGCTTAGATTACCATTAATTTTGAGGGTCATAACTCATAATTGAACTCTCACCATTGCAACCAAGTCTCAACTCAAGCACGTTTATAACAACCATAAAATGTGGGAAACTTTTGTGCTAAGAGGACAAAAGTTCATATAATATCAATTTTGATGCCATTGATGTGTGAAATATAGTTATTTGGATGCATAAAATTCAGGCTAAGTGATATTGATTATGTCAAATAACAAAAAAAAAAACACGATTTGATTTAGTTTTTTTTTAATTCAATAATACATGGAGGTGGAAATTCGAACGTTCGACTCCTTAGTCAATAATATATGACTTCATTAGTAAAACTGTATTCAAATTACCAACAATTGATATTAAGTTTATTTAGTATGAAAGACTAATAAGTTCTTTATATAGAAATGTAAACGTCGAAGTGAGTTTTATCTTGGTGTGAATTGAAATACACTCATTCTTTTGAAACGAGAAGTCCATCTTCTATCTTAATTCAACTAATATAAAAGGAATTGTTTAGGGCACCAACTAGAATAATGATGTATATAACTATTTATAACTTACTATAGTAAATACTATTTCAAACCCCTCTTGGCTACAATATTTATTATTTGCTACAATATTCACTATTTTCACTCATCATCTCTTTTTTTTATTTACTATAGTGTTTACTATTTCCTACTCAAACAAAAATAGTTTACGCCCCAAACACAAACTATTATAACCTAAATTAAAATAGTCTCCACCCTAAACACTAACTGTTATAACTCATTGATTATTATAATCCACTGACTATAGTAATCAACTTAGCGTCCTAAGTGTCTCCAAGTGAGTTGTTTGGGGGCTCGTAATGGAATGAATTTGGATTGTAATATAATAAAAAACACATGTTTAGATTGAGCATTTTGAGTCCGATTTGCAATATTAAACTCATTCTGTTCCGACAGTTTTTAACCAAATCATCTTTTTCACCGTATTTACGTTTCACGATCTCATTTTCGTTTCGTCTTGGTACTTCACGCATTCCAATACTTCCTTGATTTTCAGTAATCCTGATTACGTTCCAACTTTCGAAATAGTTTCAAAATGTATATTTATCTACCACCCTTATGTCTAAACCTAGGTCTTATAAGGCAAAAAAACAACCTCACTTAATTAGGTAAACTTTGTTTTTTGTTTTTGTTTAATTTTTATTTAATATCACACCATTATCCATTCACAGCTCTCAGCCTTTGCCGGAAATTCAACGGTAGTACGGTCTTTAATATTGCCGTTCTACTTCTTACCGCAGACATTTAGTTTGAAAGTCAAAGTCTAAAAAATTGTAGCTTACATGGACAATCATTAGCTTCACACGTGTTAAATGTTTTACAAATTCCAAGAATTATATATTATATATATAAAAATAAGAGGTTTCATTTCACATTAATTTTTGACTGCTAAAATTCACGATTTTGGATGTTGAACATCCAATGTTGAATTTTGGATTGCTGAATTAGTTTTTGTAATAAGTGGTTAGTGTAGTCTGTGTATTACAATAATTTATATTGTATGCTATAATAGTCGCGGTAATTTGGAGTGTAAATTTTATTTTAGCATGAATAGAAAATAATAAATAGAAAATGAAATGATGAATAGAAATAGTAAACACGGTAACAAATAGTAAATAACTAATAAAAATGAGATTTAAAATAATAATATTACAATTAATTATAAATTATAATAATTGAAAATACTAACATAATTTCAAATTTAGATTGAGCTGTAATAACTCACCCCAACTATTTGAAGTTGGAACCAAAAAACCCTTTTTAGTTGGTATGTTTACTAAAATTTTAGAATGAAAAATAAATCAAGTTTAAAAGGTTTTTACTTTTTTTTTTTTTTTTTTTTGTTATAGTGACAAGTGTAATTTTATTATTATTATTATTATTTTCAATAGTGATGTATGGTTATCTGACTTTAAAAAAAAAACAAAATTGGTATATTTTTTTAATTCTCTCCGCATTGAATCTCATTTCATTTTAATTATTATTTTTTCAAACATTCGAAATTGATCCTCATTGCTTTTAAGTAAAATTTTTATAGATAGAAAAAATGTCAAACTGTTTACAGAAAATTAAAAAAAATACTGATAGACATTGATAGATTTCTATTAGTATCTATCAATGATAGACTTTTATTATTTCTATTACTTATAGACCTTGATAGACGACCTTAATAACTTTTATTATTTCTATCACTTCTATCAGCGTTTATCACAACTGTCCAAAATTTTTTCTATTTTATATAAATAGTTTTCCTTATTTTTTTTATTTTTAAAAATTTCTTCCCTTTTAATATATCTTAAAAGTTAAAACTCAAGTTAATTTTTTATTGAATCTGTCACATTATAATAAAAACCCTCATTCAAAAAAGACATGATATGTATATGTTCCTAAAATTTAAAGAGAACTAATTGAGATTTTTTAAAAGAAAAAAGTTAATAATAAACTAGTAGCGAATACGAATTTTGAAATTATTAAACTCCAAAGTAAATGGAGATAAAAAGAAAAAATTGTAGTTTAGTCTATTCTTTAAAATCGTTAATTTTTTTTTGTTCAACGTGGATTGAGGGATTCAAACATCGTACATGTTGGTTGATGGTTAATACAAACTATGTTCGTGTCAACAAACAACCCTTATTCTCCGTTATTTTGACACACATCCCAAATGTTGAGTGAGTTATAATGTATGACCCACACAAAAAATATTAAAGATTTGAGAAATATCAATCTTCTTCCTTACAAAAGATTCCATAGGATAAAAAGAAGTTAAATTTTTATTCAAATGTCGAAGTTGATCTTGATCGAGAAGGATCGATAAAAACTATTCTAAGTTTTTTAAAAAGATGCTAGTTGTGAAGGATAAAATATTTGAAATTTATTTATGATAATTTTCCTCAAATTTGCATTGATTACAAAAATTACATGAAGGTAGATAAATATATATATGTTGACCAGAATTTTGTTTAAGAAGAATTTGTTGAGCAGAATTTTATAATGTTACAAGCACATGTGTTCTTCAATATTTGCTTGTCTTAACGAAAACGACGATATACATATAGCTGTGTTATTTTCTTTTCATTACGTTGATCTCCCCATGAACATAAAATAATATATTGCAATTATTAAAAGGGAAAAAGTTTATTTAAACCATCAATTTCAATTTATTAAATTGAAAAAAAAAAGTGTTACAATTTTTACCATCAATTTAATTTTCACTAATTTACATAGAAAATGCTATGGGCGATTTTGAATCGAAGGTACAATCGACACAAAATAAAGACAAAAACATCAACAAAGTTGAGACAAAAAAAAATACCCTTTTAGACATAGAGGAGAGGGAGCTTAAATCAAGGCCCACATCAACGTGTTCATCTTCGACATAACAAAATAACTAATGTGGCATGTCTCATATATCCTTTGATCCAAAGCATCGCCCTAGGACAAGAATGAGCCTATGGGAAGGTGCTCGAATGAGGCTGACCCTGGGCAAATGTGAAACATAACTATTTGAAAACAACTCTAAAACTTTGACAACTTAGGTCAACCATCCCTATAAATACATCATTATATCTCTAGGGAAAAAAATCCATTCTCCATTCACAAAACTCTGGACTTGTGTCACAAGTACCACATCAGTGTCCAAAACTTTTTTATTCTATAGGTCAATATCTTCCCATATCAAATAAATTTATCGTTGCTATCAAGTGAAGGTAAAATGTGTTTTACTCTATTAGACTTTTGACAACAACATAAAATAATAGTATGTATCTTTATTTTTCTTAACAAGATACTTCGAAAATTTCATGGATGTGAAGAACGGGCGTACAAACAAAATACTAGAGGAGCTTAAAATCTTCGTAAACTTATTAATTTAAATAAAATAAGTTTGATCAATGCATAGATAGTAAATATATTTGCCAAAATTCTTTTTTTTATTCTTTATTTTTAAAAAAAGCTTTAATGTCATTTTTAAAAGGGAAATTACTATAAACAGAACAAATATCAAATTATTTACAAATATAGAAAAATTTCACTATCTATCAGTGATAGACCGCGATAGAATTTCATCGCTCAAGTAAATGAATTCTATCGCTTGAGCGATAGAAAGCGATGAAATTCTATCGCGATCTATCACTAGTATTGACGGTAAAAAATTTTCATATTTGTAAATAGTTTGACTCATTTTTCTATATTTGAAAAGAGCCATGGTCAAAACTTTTGTCAATTTCATATTATACATATATTTTATAATTTATTGAATACATAAGAATTTTGTTAACAATATTAGAGCAAAAATTTATAGAAGATTAAATGACGAGTGAAGACTAGGTAGAATAAATAAGAATCAAATTTTCACGGTCTTTTGCACCGTGTATTCTTTAGATATTGATTATTAGAATATTTTGAATAATTAAAACTAAATGGGATTAAGTGTGGAAACAAAATACATACTGGTATGTAATTAATTAATGAAGCGTTGAAAAACTTGATCATAATCGTTTGACATAATAATAATAGACCCAAAAAAGAAGGGGAAGAAAAGAGCTTCCTTTTGCCAAAAAAAAAAAAAAAAAAAAAAAGCTTCCTTTTGCCTTTTCTTCATTTTCAACGAGTGTGCACAAGACTAGACTCGCATCATTTCACACTGCAGAATACTAATTTGTTCAACCGCCCCACGGTCCACTGATGAACATGAAATGAACCAACGTCATCGATTTGTTGGAACAAAAAATTAAGGCAGCTATTTGGTTTAAGGGTCAATATTAAAGCAGCAAACAATGGCGACTGTCGTTTGAATTTTCAAAAGGGGCGTACGCGTAGCTGGATGGAAGAAGCCACTTGCCAAGACGAAAGTTGCTATATAGAAATTTCCACAGAACCCCCAACTCCCGTCTATCCCCTTCACTCTTCTTCGCGATTAATTTTTTTTTTTCAAAGTTGCATAGCTACGAATTCTCAGCTCACCTTCTAAGGTCAGTTTGGCTTCTGGGTCTCTTTTGATTTGTGTTGTTTTGGCTTCAAATTCTAGTTATGATTGTGTTCTGTGCTCTGCTTTGATTGTTGATTTATCACTTTGCAAGTTGTCTCTCTCCATCTTCAGTTTTTTTTGTTGTTTTTGGAGTTCGAAACGAACTAGGGGAATTGGGTTAGCAGTCTGAATCGTTTATTTGCTAGTTTTTAAAGGATCTCGTCTCTTGATCAATCTTTTTTGTTGGGTTTGTTGCGTTTCCTTTGTTAGATAACGATGAACTTGAGTTTGGAAGTGAATTCTGGGTCAGAAGTAAGCAGTTTCTCTGGAGGTTACCTTGGCTAGGTGATGCTTTGCTCACCATTATCTTTCATGGCTGCTTCTTGAAGCCTATTGAGCTTTACTTCATACCATTATGATAAACATATCTTATCACTTATGAGGGAACTATCTCAAGTTTTCATTTCATGGAGGAATCTCCAATTCTCTACTTTCCATTTGGGTTCAACGTTAGTATTCCGGTCCTAAAAATTCCACCGAGCCCCATAGATCTAGAAAATCATCTAGCTAATTCCACTTGAAAGGATGCTGCTGGTGAATGATGACAGGGGATGCGGTTTACTTTTTGTTGGGCAGTGGCAAGGAACATATGTTTGTTTGCTATATCTGAGCAAATAATCTTTGCAAACGTCAATTAATAATGAATTGTTGTTCATTTGCACATTCTCTGGGGAGGGGAGGTCTGAGTTCTATTGGGTATGGATCTTGTCATGATGCAAACCTGCTGCATTGTTGATTGTTTCTTGTTTGGCATTTTGTGGGTGTGTCATGTGTGTGTGTTTTAATCAAATAAACTTGCATTTATAAGCTGGAGAACTATACATTTTCCATCATGAGATTATATGAACTGAGAAAATCATTAAGCAAATCATATTATATTTGGACTATAATTGTACAAGAGTTGCCTCCATGGACTGCCTCTGCATTGATAATCTTCTTACTAAAAGTTAACAGCATCTGAGATTCTTTTACATTTATTCTGTTCTATCCATATATCTAATTCTAAACTGATTTGTTTCAGTATTTAAAGCCAGTTTGGTCATAACACTCCTTGAAGGAGCGGAGAACAGCTGCTGCTTTATCATATAGATATGACTTGCTTCCCTTTTTTGTTCAGTACGAGGGTAAAACCCCCAACAAGAAGTTTTGTCGATGAAGAAGGTAAATTAATCACCGGGCATGCATAACATCATCTTTTTATGGACATATTTGAAGAGTTTCTTGTTGTTAAAATTTAAAATATGTAAAATGAATGTGCAACACTGTGCAGTCCTTTCTGCAAGGAAATTCTAACATTCTTATTCTTCTTCTATGGAATAGAATTTTCGAGCATGCAAAATGTTAAATTTTACACATACAAAGAGCTAAAAGTTGCAACTGAAGATTTCAGCTTGGCGAATAAAATAGGGGAGGGAGGTTTTGGTTCTGTCTACCAGGTAGCTGCATATCTCCTTTCACATGAACTATAGTTGTTGTGCTTTATATCTGAAGCGGTTTCTAAGTTGTGTCATTCCTTATATTCATCATGAATATAACCTTGAGAACTACTATCTATGATCAGGGAAAGCTAAAAGATGGAAAGATTGCTGCCATAAAAGTTCTTTCGGCCGAGTCAAGACAAGGATTGAGGGAATTCTTGACAGAAATTAATGTCATCTCTGTGATAGAACATGAAAATCTGGTTCAGCTTTATGGCTGCTGTGTGGATGATAATCATAGAATTCTCGTCTACAATTACCTTGAGAATAATAGCCTTGCACAAACTCTTCTTGGTACGAACTGAATTCTATTCTCAAATTTATATGCCAGAGTTGTATTCTTGAGGGTCCCACTTTTCGGGATTACCTGCTTGCATTTAGCATTGTGAGGGTAGGCAGGCGTGTTGAATGGAGGGCATGCTTTTGTTAGTTCTGTTAAATTGCAGTTCAATAATGCTCAAGATATTGTTTCTTTTTCAGGGCGAGGTTACAGTAGCATCCAGTTTAATTGGCAAACAAGGTCTAAGATTTGCATTGGAATTGCCCGTGGGCTTGCCTTCCTTCACGAGGATGTACAGCCACATATCATTCATAGAGATATCAAAGCGAGCAACATTCTTCTTGATCACGACCTCTCTCCTAAAATTTCAGATTTTGGTCTCGCAAAGCTTATTCCAGCCAGCATGACTCACGTCAGTACACGAGTGGCAGGAACAATGTAAGCCACTCTATTTCTGATTGAACTTCTTGATTGTGGCTCTGACACCAATATCACAGTATAGACAAAGTTTCTTTAATCGATTGTTTGTCATGCAGCTGTATATTTTTGTGTTTAAATTGTATGTTTGCCAACTTTGTTCAAATAGTTTTATATGACTTTGTAGCATTTAGTGATATTTTGCATTTGTTATGATTGTACAAATGTTAAAGCCCCGTTTGATAATCATTTAGTTTTTTGAAAATTAAGTCTATTTTCTTTCAATTTCTTACCATATTTTTCATCTTTCTTAAGTAAAAGAGTTGAATTCTTAGTCAAATTCAAAAATCAAAAACCAGTTTTTAAAAACTACTTTTGTTAGTTTTCAAAATTTGGCTTTGTTTTTTAAAGTTTTGGTGGAAAGTAGATAACAAAACAAGAAATTTAAAGATAGAATGAGTGCTTATAGGCTTAGTTTTCAAAAACTAAAAACAAAAAATCAAATGGTTACTAAACAGGGCCTAAAGTTATTATGATTGTACAAACATAGGAACATAATAACCAAACTTCAGTTTCCTACTTGAGAACGATCTTTTATCTTTTTGATCTCTCTCGTTTTGCTTATCTGCCTTTGTTGATGAAATTCATTTTTTAATTTTTGTTTACATTCGTGTTTGTTTAGTGGTTACCTAGCTCCAGAATATGCGATAAGAGGGCAGGTGACAAGAAAATCAGATATTTACAGTTTTGGAGTCCTCCTTGTGGAAATAGTCAGCGGGAGATGCAACACAAATACACAATTACCAATTGGAGAACAATATCTTCTTGAAAGGGTATACTTCCATTGAATATATTTTCCTTTTAAATTCAGCTCTGCCTGTATGGATTTGGCTGCAAATTTTGTTTCAGTTTAGATCTTAGTAAACTCACTTGTACAAATCTTTTGATCACTGATTGTTTGTTTTGGAAAACAGAGTGATTGCTTCAGTATACTAATGTGTTGAATCTATGTTTGGATGTTGCAGACATGGAATCTTTACGAGCGAGGAGAGCTCGTTCTGCTAGTTGATACGTCCTTAAACGGTAACTACGATGCTGAAGAGGCTTGTAAATATCTAAAGATAGGTCTACTTTGCACGCAAGACAGTCCAAAACTCCGTCCATCCATGTCGACTGTGGTAAAGATGCTAACGGGCGAGATGAGTATTGAAGATAGAAAGATAACGAAACCGGGGTTGATTTCGGACTTCATGGATCTAAAAGTAAGGGATCCAGAGGAAAAGAAAGGGAATAGAGAGGGGATGTCTTCTGATAGTCTATCCTCTGGAACAAACATCCTTGGAAATTCAACAATGTCATCTGAAGCGTCCTCAACTGTGACATCTGCAACCTTCACTGCACCATATGACAGGAATACTTTCTCATCTTTACTGTGAAAGTGATTGTAGACAATTTAATTTATTCTCTTCTGTAATAGAGTTTTGGGAAAGAGTGTTAAATTGTTTGATATGTTTTTTTTTTTTTTTGGTAGGAAAAGTTATTGGAAGGCTTTGTAATATATTGTAGAAATTGATGTGTTTCCTTGCTTACCTTGGATTACATATTACTTTTTTTTTTTTTCCAGCTATAAAAAACCAGCTTAGAAGAGCTATACTCGTAGTGGTGGTGGCCTCTATCTACATGTAGATTTTCTCTCAAAATCTTTTACCTTGCGATTGTTAATAAATATATATATATATATATATATATATATATATATATATATATCGATTTATCCCTCTAAATTTTAGAGATTGTACCAATTAAAACAATGAACTAATAATCATTGTATCAATTTAAACCATGAACTTTTGGAAGTGTGTTAATTTATACCTTCCATTATGTTTCATTTGAAAAATCATTGTGTGAGACTTCTCTTTCCTTAAAATAAAGTGAAAAAGATGTGAATCAATTTAGACTCTTATTTAGGATTCCTTTTGAAATTGTCTCTGCATCAATTTTGGTTGCCCATTTTGTAGAACCAATATTTGAAGAAGTTCATACACGTATGAGAATTGATGTATGAATGATTTTCAAAAGTAATCATAATAAATGGTCTAAACTGATTAGTTTATGAAAAATTAGGAGTTTAATTGATATAAATGATATGTTTGAATTTTAATAAAGGTGTAAATTTATACCCCTATGAAAGTTTAGACTATGAAGTATAAATTGATATATTCACACACAAAGAAAATCTATGAAATTCATAATTTAGAATTGATTCCATATATTATTTAAGTTAAAGGCATACATTTTATCTTTGTTATTACCATATAAATAAGTTTTATGGCTATTTTTAAATATAGAAAAATGAGTCAGACTATTTATAAATATAGAAAATTTTTATTATCTATCTGCGATAAATCGCGATAAAAGTAAATATAGAAAATTTTTACTGTTTATCAACGATAAACTGCGATCTATCTGTCTCTGATAGATAGTGAAATTTTTCTATATTTATAAATAATATGATTTTTTTCTGTTTATAGTAATTTTTCTAAGTTTTAATTATATTATAGATAGCATAAAAAAGAAAAAGGCAATAAATTCCTCAGAAAATTTGATCCGATTACATCTGATGGGGACCGAATACAGATGATCTCCAACCTTTTAATTTATTTAAAAAAATATTTAGGTAATGGTTGATGAACCTTATCTAATAAAAATTTGTCAGGTAGAAAAAAAAGAATATATATATATTTTAAGAAAATCGAATTAATTACTACCTTTTTACTATGTTACAAAATAGAATTGCACGATACAAGTGCAATATAAGCGGTTGCACCTAATCATTGCTACCATTACACATTAATTAATAAAATGAAAGTTATAATGCAAGTAAAGGAAGTATGTTATGTGAGTGATATAAATAAATTTACCAATCTTCTACCATCTCTGCCATATAGATTATGTGTACGGATATTCACATTTTTAAGTACAAAAGCAATAGTGGATCTATAAAATTTATTTAGGGGGCTTTACTTAAAATTCAATTAAAAAAAATGAATCAATTCCAACATTTATAAATTTACTGAACAATTAGTTCAGTACATCACAATTGTCTTTTACGACATTTCATATTATGAAATCGCTGCATTTCATTATCTATTTTGTCAAATAAATCAAGAATTATTGTTTTTAAACTAGGATCAAATCTTCTAAATTCATTTTTGTAGAACATCTATTAGAACAACTACTACTTTTCTTCAACGTTGACGACGACCCATAAATTTTCTTTTTCAGCATCTCTCCATTTAGATTTCAAATTAAATTTATATATATGCATGTGTATGTATGCATGCATATAATTAAAAGTTAAAACATAAAATAAGAATATTGAAACGTGAATAATAATATTAATAAGCAATTGAATATAATTAGTATGATACTAGTAATAATTAAAAAATGAAAAATTAAATGTACTTCAAGAGAAATCTCCAAAGAGCCTTTGGGCTTTTACTAAATCTGCCACGGTATAAAAGATTACCTGCCAATTAATGTTAAGGCTATACTCATGCTTATTCACTCCATTTCTTCTATTCTTATTAGTCTTTTATCCACAATCACTGGCAAAGACATACGCCTAAATATACAACCATAGTTTCTTTAGTACAATAGAATACGGGTAGAGAGATCTTGAACCATAGATCTCTTGATTGCTAACACATCTATATATCAATTGAGCCAATGATAGGCTAAAATACACGGAGATGGTAAATTGATATTGTCTCATTACAAATAAGTAATAACATTTGTTTCAATAATTTATCCGATTTTTTTTACATTTCATGCATTTTTTTTTAAATATCATGCCACCATTTTAAAATTATGAAAATAAATGGATGAGATCCAAACTTTACAATAACTTTTGATGTTCGAGCATGTGATGAACAATTATATATATATATATTATATATATATATATATATATATATATTATGTTATTTTGCTTCAAATAATTGAAGATTTTGGGACAAGGTGGGTTGGATTCCAGTTGTCTTTAGTAGAATTGAAGATTATATAGCAAATTTGTAGGAAGATGGGAGAAATTGAGCCGTTAGATTCCACCATTTCTGTTTCAGCTTATGATAGGTAATAAATTAAAGGTTGATGTCGGCAAAAATGAACTTAGCTCAATGATAATTGAAATAACATTAATTTTTAGAAATTAAAGATTTGATTCTTTACCCATGTAATTGTTAACTAAAAAAATATTAGCCTAACTTGATAATTTGATATACCTCTTATCTTGAGATTGAAGAGTAGTCAAATTGGCATATCCCATATTTATTGTACTAGATAAAAAGAATAAAATATATGTATCAATTCGAGCAACTTCTTCATCAGTCAAAATATATATCATCGACTAAAAGATCAATTGTTCGATTTTTTCTATTCCAACATATTGTTGAGTATTGAATAATTATAATAATAAATTTGGTAATTTTATTTTAGGACTTTCAATTTTAGTTACTTTCTAAATATTTAAATTGAATCGACGTATTTTCTAGAAATCTTAAAATTATAATTTTCTACTAGTTTCCTTAAAACTCAAATATTGTAGGGTCAGACTGGCTGTCCCGTAAGATTAATCGATGTGCGTGTAAGCTGGCCTGAACACTCACGAATATAAAAAATAAAAAAATATGTCCATTTATATTAATGTTTAGAGTTCAATGGCACTTAAACATTAAATTTATATCTAGTATATCAATTAGATTTTTTAAAAAAAAATTGGAAAGGATTGTAGATCTATAGTATAGTATATAAAATTTGAAGTTCTCAAATCTATTAAACATTTTTTAAAATTTAAATAAAAGAATAGATAAAAATTTCAAAGTTTATAAATTAAACCTGTAATTTAACTTAAAGTATAACTCTTGAAAATACAATGTTGTCTTATAAAATTTCAACGGAAAAATAATTAATATTTATTAAAAAAGGTTGTTTTTAAATATGAAAAAATGAGCCAAATTATTTATCTATATAGAAAAATTTAAATATTTATCCGCGATAGACCATGATATAAATTTTTATATATTTATAAATAGTTTAATATTTTTTCTATTCATAATAATTTTTCCTAAAAGATCTACTAAAACAAGTATTCGAATATAAAATAGGGCTTTGCACTATTTATTCCACAACATCCAAAAACATAATTTGAAACATAAAAAGTAATTCAAAGTTGTAAAAGTTTTCAACAAATTAAAGTTCACAAATTCAATGTAAAACAATATACAAATTATTGGTCTTACCCACAATAATCAAAATATGAAAACTTAATAGTATATTTAAAAAGATTGAAAAGAAACTATAAACTTATTGTAAAAGCAATCATGGTAAAAATTAAGGAATGAAAAGAAACTAATCTCTAGAAGGATTTTACTCCTTTTTTTTTCTTTTTTTTTTAATAACTTTTCAACACTATTCTCGATGAGTAATTTTATAGAGGGAAGAGAAATTGGATTTGACAGAACAAATTCTTTAATCTTTAATTCAAATTAAAAAAAAAAGGACAAAAGTAAGATATTTTTTTTTTTCTCTCTCTAATTTTTTTACTTTTTTCTATTCTACATAGAGAAAAAAAAAAAAAAAAACTTATCAAATTAATAAGTGGCCAAATTCAAAACCAATTATTCAAACAACACTTCTCCAAATATAAAATGTGTTAAAGATGATCATTTATTTGTTCGAATAAGCAAACAAAAATATGTCGTAAAAATAAGCTTAATTCAATTGGTATAAAATTTGTACCATTGGTTTTAATGTTAAAGATTTGATGTCTCCACCTCCCACATGTTGTTAATAAAAGGAAAAAAAATTACATTTTTAGTCTATAAATTTTGAAGAATAGATATATTAGGTCCTTGAATTTTCAAAACATACCTTTTAGTCCCCAAGTTTTTTAAAATAGGCGCATTTGATCGCTGAGTTTTCAAAATGTAACCTTTAGTTTTAAGTCTTTTAGAATAGATTTAAAAGGACCTTTAAGTATTTATTTTTTATTTTTATATAATTATATGACATTTTAAATTATAAAAATAAGTTTAAAAAATTATTTTAGAGAGAAGAGGTAATTTTTTAAAAAAAATATTGTTAAATTTAAAATAATAAAAAAATTATTATTGGGATCTTTCAAACCTAATTTTAAAAACTTGTAGACTAAAAAGGTATGTTTTGAAGACTCAATGACCAAACGCACACATTCTTCAAACTCGAGAACTAAATGCGTTGCCTCAGTGGCAGTTTCGTAATTTTGGCCTTTTTTTGCCTAATTGTTTTGTTAGGACTCCAAATTGGTCCGTTTCAGCTTTGTTTTCTTCATAACACTAGATTCTATCCCTTAATTGCTCGATACCTACAAAATAAGATATTTAAGCACATTAATTATCATCAATTGGCAAGATTAGAGATATTACGATAACGCATTTTAGGTGATATCAATACACTTGATACCCCTCGATACACTACTTATGTACACTTAATACACTCGATAATTCTTGATACACTTGAATTAAAATGATACATTTATAATTAAAAAAAAATACTTGAACTTATTCTTCTTCTTCGAAAGCAGCAGACCCCTCCTCCTCAACATATCTCTTCAAACAACCAACACTACTCCATATCATCTATCGCTGCCTACTGTTCCACCTCCTTACCGCTTACATCCATCGACCGCTGCACGTCCGATATCGATCGAAGATGAAGAAAGTAAGTATTAAGTAGGAAGGTAGAGATTTAGAGAGAGAAATTGAAAAATTCTACCAAAATTATGATCGAAGATGATGAAATTCTAGGTCAGTGCATGCTTCTTACTTTCAAATCACTAGCACTTGTCAATCTCTCTAAAATTATCACCAAGACCATCTTGTTGGCTTTTTGACCCTTAATCTCAAATTAATCAATTATCACAAAGTTTATTGATTTACTTAATTAGGCCCACATTATGAAAATATTTTAATTAGTTTGATTAACATCTCTCTAGGGTTGCCATACCGATCCTACACATCTTCCTATCCTCCCCACTTTCACACTTCTCTCTTTATTTTTCTCTCAGTAAGTCAATTCGAAGATCCTCAGTCTCATACCCAGTCTATTTTTGTACAGGCTCCTCCTTATCCAATTAATTCTTGATTTGTTTTATTTTTATTTCTATTAAATTGATTATGAACAGATGAGTTTAGAGTACGAAATCAAAAAAGAAAATGAAGAGAACCTACGAACGTGAAATTGAAAGGAGGAGACAAAATCAAAACGTAAAATTATTGTGAGGACTTTGAAGAAATCAAATAAAAAGTATAAAAAAACGTGTGAGAAGGTATAAGAAGTAATTTTGGAATAACGAAAAAATAAAATATCAAAACTAAACATTTTGATATATCAAAATCTCAAAGGTAGAAGACAAACTTGCTAAATTCTCACCCATTGTAATTTTCCAAAATTATATTATGACTAGAGGAGAATAATATGGTGCTTTTGGAAAAGAAGTAACATAGTCTTTTACACCAAAGTTGCCTGATTTACAAAACATTTAAGAACAAATATTAAAAAAGAAAAAAAAAACAATGTAATTTGTCCATTAAAAAGCCAACAAAAATATGATCACTTTAACTAATAAGCCCAAAAAAAAAGTTTGTTTGTTGTTTTTTTTTAAAAATTTTAAATCACGTTATTTTTCCTCTAAACTTGTTTTTAACCCACTCAGTATCATATAAAATAAAATTTATATAAGTTAATTTCAACACTCACTAACGATAACGATACAATTGTACAATGTTATAATACATTCAACCAGCTTTAGTATAACTTAATTAGTTTAAGTATATACTTTTATTTGAGAAATCATAATTTTAAATTTCACGTTAATTCAAATCAAACCTCAATCATATAACTTAAACACGACATTTAAGGTTAATAAAAATAAAAAAACCAAATAATTAATAATTAATATCAAAATTAACATAATTAATTTTGAGAGAAAACTTGAGGAAGAAAACTGAAGTGGATCCCACAGAATCATTAATGTAAAGCAAGCTCTCCTCCTCCTCCGGCTGTCCCAGCTCCGTCCATCCCAATTTTCTCTCTCATCATTTTTACTGTTTCTCTCTCATCCATTTAAGACCAAAACTCTGCTCCAAGCTCCCTACCTTTTCAAACTTTTCAAGTGGGCACTTTCTCTTTTCACGAGTTATGTAATGTTATGCTTCTAAGAAAAAAAAGAAAGAAAAAAAGAGAGCTAGGGTTTCCTTTCATTTCCCCAGTTTCTTCTCTCCTTCACTACCCAAATTAGTTTCACTTTGATTCCTTCATTTAAAGCTTTGATTGAAGTGTTTCAATGACACCCTTTTGTTAGTTGGGGCTCCATTCACCTTCTTCTTGTGTTGGGTTCTTCTATTTCTCCTTCTGATTCCCAATGTGTTGTTTTTGTTGCTGTTCGTTTGCCCCATTGTTTTGATTTTTGATTTTCTTATCCGATATGGGTTTCTTCTCCTTGATTCTCGTGCCTAAAGAGGAAACTGAGATATTCCTCTTTTGGGTACCCTTCTTGGTTTTCTGTTGATTTTCAAGGATGGTAGTATGTGGGATCTTTTGATTGTTCTCTTTTTCTCAGAAAAGTGTTTCTGTTGGTTGCTCTTTTGTTTGTGTATCTTTCTTTTTTCTTCGTGGAAACTTACATGTGAAGCAATTTGCGTTGAACAAACTGACTACCCCTTATCGTGATCGAATTTAACTCATTCCACGATTTACTGAGGGTTCCCTGCTTACTTTAATGTGTGGTTGTGGGTAAAGAAGTTTCCTGCATCTTCCTGCAGCTGGAAACCCGTGAATTAGTGGCTCATGGGCTTCTTTTTTTGGTAGTCTAAGGGAAGATCAAGGTTTTAGATTCAATTTCCATGGGTTGCATTTTAGATTCCACATCGCAATTCTCAAGGGAGACTATATTTTTTGGTAGCATCGATGGTTATCTATAGCAATAGCAGCAACTTCTCTACAGGGGTATCTCGGTAAGGGGTTTGGCTTTGGTTTTTAGCTGCCATGGAGGATATAGGTCTTTTCAAGCAAGGATGGAAATGGTTTCAGTCGCAGAAACACACTTACTCGCGTGCTCAAACTGCGTTTTTTAGTTTCAGAGACAAAGTTGGGATGTTTATTGAGAGACATTGGCCAACAGTGTGCCGTGGCTGTGCCTGGATGGGGAGTTTACTGCGTTTAGCTGTGCTTCAATGGTGGGACTGCATTATAAAAGGCTTCCGGTCGCTTATTGGATTAGGCTCTGCTGCATTGCTACTTATAATGTGGAGTTGCTTTCTTAGTTTAACGTCCATGTCCTGCCTGGTTTACGTTCTTCTCAGTATGGTATATTCCTCTCCGATACCTGATGAAAGTTGTTTCTGTTATTTCAGGCTCTTTCAGAATTAGGATTTACAAACTTGCTTGAAATGATAACAAGAGTTATGAAGTTGAGTTCTAAACGGTCCAATCAAATGGGAGCAACAGTTGGTCAAATGATTGCCCTTTTGCTAAAACTTTGCATTGGATCTTCACTGTAATAAATTTGACGATTGAGAAACTAGAGAAATTTAGAACGCTCTAGGTCTACCAGTCTAGGCTTCCAGAAAGTTAAAATTTGTGACTACCATTTCATCTATAAAAGTTCATACTAATATTCAACCACCTTACTTTTCCATATTGTCCTTGGTGGAACTATTGTTTTGCTACTGCTGGTTTAGGGTTACTTTGAATGGTTTACACTTTTTTTTCTGATGTAAGTTTGAAAACATTACTGTTAGAGTTATTTTGAGGTTTATTGTTCTGTTAATAGCTGAAACTTTTTGATATTGGTAGCCATTTGTAAAAGTTCATCTTTCTCTCCTGTGTAGTCCTGTTCTTTGAATGATAATCCTAGTAGATTTATAATGTAATGGAAGTGTGCAATAGTCGATTTATTTTCTAAGTTGCTTTGATAAAATCATTCGTTAAATTGCTTTATAGGGTTCCTTCTATTTTAGTTCACTAGTGTAATACGTTAATAAAATGAAATTTCATTTCATTATATTTATAGCTCAGTCCACTGTTTCAGGGAGCTGCAGGAGTTGCTGTTCAATACCTGGGTTACACTCCTGGACTTTTTATCGTGGGACTTTTTGCTATTCTAGTATTGTGGATGTATGCTAACTTTTGGATTACAGGGACGTTGTTTATAGTTGGAGGTACAAATTTTTTTTTTCTCATTCATTTAGATTAGGCTCTGTTCTTGTTGATAGGGTTGAGACCCCTTTTAGTGGGCTTGTTTTTTTTCTTCTTTTTTTTTCTATGCTACATTTTTCTTTTCACATTTCTCGGTTTCCTACACACGTATATACTAATAATTAATACTGTGGCACAGAGTTGGCTACTTGATCTTTTCCATGATTGTGGTTTGTGTGTCTTCATAGTAGCCATAGTCTACTTCTATCTTTTGTTAACGAAGGTTCAATTTTCCAATTTGTGTATTGCTCTCCATAATGCAATAATTTCTTCTGTAATCAACGGGGTAACAACGAACAAATAAAAGCATTTTCCACATGTATTTCATAAATAATTATTAGTCTATTGGAGATATTGGGGGAAAGAGAATTATGGCAACATGTTAACCATATTAGATGATGTGTTGACTGAAAAAGTGCTATTTATCAACTAATTTCTCCTCTTGTATGGAGTTGCATGTACTAATAAAATGCCCATATTATCGGGAAGGAAGATGTTTTTGGGCATATTATCTCTAAAATGTTTATTTTAAATTTAGGAAGGACATGTAGAGAAAGATAGATGTTTTCAATATTTTCCAATTTTACTGCACACAACTAATGGTAGTTGCAATGAGAGATCTATATGAACTTTGTCCACTTCTACACATGACTATTCACCCTTATGCCCACCTTAATGTCCTTTTCCCTTAAGAAGCAACTTTTCCTGATGAACCTGTACTCCACTTCTCAGTCAGTTGATTTGCGTTTTTGTTTATTCTTTGCTTATATGCAGGTTATTTGTTCTCTCTTAATCATGCACGGTTGGTGGTCTTAATGGCAACTGTATATGCTATATATTGTGTTAAAGTTCGTGTTGGATGGCTGGGTGTCTTTCTCTCAATAAATCTTGCATTTCTATCAAACAATGCATTAAATTATTTGCTCCAATGGTGTGATAAGGCGAGTGAGAACTCACATTTCGAAGAGCAGAAACAATCTGAAACAGTTTCAGAAGATGAAATCTCAGGAGAGTGTGAATACTCTATTCCTACCAGTGAGTCTGAGAAGGTGCATTCATGTAAATCATCCAGCCCAACTGTTGTGACATCTGTTGTTGATAACCAGAAAGAGGCTTCTTGTAGCAAGGTGACCAAAGATCAGACTGATTCCGTTGATGAGATGAAAAGGATCTTAAATAGTGGGGACCATTATGAAGCACTGGGATTTCCACGTCACAAGAAGATAGATGTCATAGTTTTAAAAAAGGAATACAGAAAAAAGGTGATATGGTGTGCTCACTTTTTTCGGACACAATTTCCTCTTTTCACATGTGAATAATAGTGGGGGGTCTCATTATGTAATGTCATTGGGGTCACTCTCACCACATTCTTCTTGTGAATTATGGAAATATTTCTTGAAGGGGAATTGACTTGCATTCTGTGAATGAAACATTACTGTATTTGCTTAGAAATTTTTCCCGCTAAGCAACTTTCTTTTGAAAATTTTTAAAACCATCACTAATGGAAATTGTACCTATTTTATGTGACAAAATTTTATATATCTACATTGGACATTTGTCAGATGTAGTGACATATTGGTTTTCTAACTTAATATGTAAATATATTGTGATATATTGGTGATTGTAAGTCATGTGACTCATGTCTGTTATTTTATATGAAACGATGCTATACTTCATTTTTGTTATCATATTAACATATTTATGTAACTCTTAAATCAGTTTTGGTGTATTGATACACTGTTTTTCTTATTAAGGGTAACATTTTAAAGTTGATCACTGTTTGAGTGAAATTATATCAAAGAAGTTAGATAAATTTGCCTGGAAGAATTATTGTCCATGGTCTCAGTCCCGGCTACGTAGTTGGGAATATTATATGGGATAAGTAAAACGATGTCAGAGGTTAATGAAATTCCTTTCCATGTGCTCTTGATGCCAGCACTCTAATATTTTGTCATTCCCAGAATTTCTCAAGGAAAAATTGTACTAAATTTTGTCTTTTCTTTTAGGCTGTGCTTGTGCATCCTGATAAAAATATGGGAAGCCCGTTGGCTAGCGAGTCATTTAAGAAGCTTCAATGTGCATATGAGGTAATTCTCTTTTTATGTCTTAGCTTTCTGTTTCTTCAATCATATCTGCTGTGAGAGTTGAGTGGCTTTCATATCTCTGGTCATTATCATCTCCTGCTGATGTTTGCATGGAAAATTAGGTTCTTTCCGACTCCGTGAAGAAAAGAGACTATGATGAGCAATTGAGAAAGGAGGAATCGAAGACCAAAAGTGTCTGCCAGAGGTCCCAGTCCTATGGGACTTCACAACAGGTTGTGCTTAATCTTCATACGATTGATACCGACATTTTATAGTTTCATTTATGTGTCTTCTCATTCATGATAAATGTTTTGTTTCTAACTCAGATGAGATTCATGGTAACTAGAAAGGAAGTAATAATACAACAGGAATATTAATAAAGATGCCAATTTCTTTCTGACTAGACTCTTTAGGAGGGAGAGAGAGAATGGAGTATCTTCTAGGAATCGGTCAATCTTATCCTTGGGTTCAATATACTTTCAAGTTACATCTAGATGGCATTGTAAGATTTGAAGCATTTGCTTAAATAGATTCTTAGGGACTATTTGGGTGGAGTTGGTTATAATAGTTTATGGTTACTTATTATAGTATGTGGAGCTATAATAGTTTGTGGAGTTGAATAGTCTGTGTTTGGGGCGCATACTATTTTAGTATGAGTTCAAATAGTTTGTATTTGTGGTGCAAATTATTTTAGTCTGAGTTCAGAAAGTTTGTAGTATGTAGACTATTTTAGCCTAAGTTCAAGATTTCTGTTTGGGGTGTAGATTATTTTAGTTCAAGTTTATAGTTTATTTGTTTGAGTTGTTGATTTGTTTAATATGGAGTTTTTACTTATGAGTTTATGATTTTTTTTTTCTTCTCTTTTTTTTTTTTTGGGGGGGGGGGGGGGGGAGGGAGGGGGTGTACAAGTATTGGTAATTAAATATCATATTTTGTAAATAGAAATAAAATATTTGTTCCACCAATTTTAAAAAATGTGTTATATTTTAAGTTACGTTATTCTCCGTCTATTTGGTCATTTTGGGGATACACCAATATTATTTTACATGCACAAAATATGTGGGATCATTTATCAAGTAAGAAAGCTCCATATTTGGAGGTGTACAAAAACAACAAATTCTCTAACTCCATAATATTGCACGAAAACACATATCTAGGAGTGATGGTAGGTTATCATTCAAAATCTAAAAAAAGGGTTCATCAAGCATGTTTATCGAGGAATAACTCAGAATACTAAAATAAGTTATTATTATTACATGAATTAAAAAAGATTATTATATGAATTAAGTTAAAATGTATAACTTGTTGTAAAGATTCATTGAGGGATTTCTTATCTTATTCTCTCGTTCTTTTTTATGAATGACTTTTCTTTTTCCCATATATGCACACAGTTCTTTTGTTTTAAACTTTGATGATTCTCATGAAACAAGTTATATATTAGAGCATGTTTAGATTGACTAGGGAAAAAATGTTTTCTAAAAAGTCATTTTCATTTAAACACTTTTTATAAAAACTGTTTTAACTGTTTAACATAAAAACACTCATGTGTGGTTGGTTACATTTTCTCAAAAATATTTTCATACACAAGTTTGTTTGTTTGCTATACACTCAAAATGTTTCTTTTAGTGCCAAATTACTATAAAAGAAGACTATTAAACACTATGCATTTGTCGTTGGAGTTTGTCACATAGGTGTCCACCGAAGTTGACCACTGGAGGTAGTCAGTGGAGGAAGTTGCCGAAGTTGGGTGCTATAGGTGGTCTTTGCCAAAGGTAGTCATCAGAGTTGGTCGTTGATGGGTGGAGTCATTGGGAAACATTCGAGGGAAGGAAAGTTGGTTATTTTAACCACTGAGTTGAAAATGTTAGATGATATAATATTAAGTTTACCTTCATCTATCAACTTAAACTTTTGGGTCAATCCGTGATTTAACATAGTGCTATTGTAGCAAACATGGAGTTAAAATAACCCTTACCTCCATTTTCTTAACACACGCCCCAAACGGTTGGGTGGGCTATTATACTCAACCTATTCAAAATGGGAGCTCCAAACAGCCCCTTAGAAAGGAGGGGGGGGGGGGGGGTGTTTGGGCCACTAACTTGAAGTTGGTGGAGTGGGCTATTATAGCCGACTCCATGTTTGGTGCTCCAATTATAATAGTTGGTATTTTCAACTATTATAACCTATAATTAACTACAGTTTTACTATTTCAAATCTCTCTTTGCTATAGTGTTTACTATTTGTTACTGTTTCTACTCATCATTTTTCCTTTTTCTGTTACAGTGTTTACTATTTCCTACCTAGACTAAAATAGTATGCACCTCAAGCACAGACTATTATAACCTATAAACTATTATGTAACCCACATACTATAATAACGACTTACTATAATAACCAACTTAGCACCCCAAACGCTCCCTTAATCTTTTTGTTTTCTTTATGCTGGAATTCATTGTAGTTTCTTCTCTGTAGATTTGTATGATTTTTTTTTAATCCTTGACTGTGAATTAATGTATTGAAAATTATTTTTGAATATAGACGTAGGAAGGAACCGGTCAAGATTTTGGTATCTTTTTAAGAATTATTATTATTTTCATAATCTCCATTTTATCAAGAAGTGAAGTGAGATAATGGCCCAAGGAATTTAAGTCTCAATGCAAGTCGCCTCTTACAGAATAAGCTTGTACCTAATCCTTAATTGTGCATAATTTCTCTGTGAGATTCTTGTGAATCGATTACTTGAAGTGAATTAATTTATCAGGGATGTGTGTGGCTTCTGAAGGCTTGTTTCTTGTATGAGCATTTCTCAAGTTGCTAGTGTTTAGTTGAGTTGAAATTAATAACTTTTAACCTACTCTGTAAGCAGATGAGTTCTGATTATTGCTCTGAGGAGTCAAGGCGTATACAGTGCAGTAAATGCGGCCATTCACACATTTGGGTCTGCACGAATAGGAATAAGACGAAGGCAAGATGGTGTCAGGTTATTCCCCCAAGCATTTTGTCTCTGTTTGAATCTACTCTTGTGTAAATTTTACTTTTGAGAATAAATTCGTTTTGGTATGTGCTTTGATGTCAGGATTGTTGTCAATATCATCAAGCTAAGGATGGAGACGGATGGGTCGAATATAAAGGTTCTCTAGTCTTTGATAAACCTCAGAAAGTAAGTTCTTTTACATGCTCACGCTCAAGCATTTTCTTGTTCCCTTTACTCTTTTCCATCATTGTTTTCAACTGACTATTAAAGTGTAATGGAAGAGAGCACTTGTTGAGTATGATCATTAATTAGACCTCTCTAGCCTCTGACAATTTTTCTACCAACCATATTATGTTTTTCTTTCTTTTTTCCTTTTATTTTTCTTAATAGTAAAATGTCCGTGAAATAAAGTCCCATCCTTACCGCCCCATGGGTATCCAACGTTAAATCTAGGAGACAACATGGGGTTACATTACATATTCGTTATCATCTTGTCTAATTGAGTGATGAGTTTGACATGCATATTTCACTGTTGTCCATCTAATCAGTAGATTTACTCCTTCAAAAATTACTTTTTTCTTGTAGATGGATATTCCACGTGCTTTCGTTTGTGCCGAGAGCAAAATCTTTGATGTGTCCGAATGGGCAATTTGTCAAGTAAGTGGTTGATAGTCCGTAATTATATAGCTTGGGTTGATGCTCTGTTCTTCAAGGATTTAAGTTGTATACTTGACTTTGGAGCAGGGAATGGCTTGCAGGCCCAATACTCATCGCCCAAGCTTTCATGTAAACATGGTCGGTTTAGGGAAAACCACACAACGATCCAAGTCGAGTAGATTTCCTTGGGAATTGGATGCTGAAATGATGGATGAAAACGAGGAAGAATTTGAGCTGTGGCTTCAGGAGGCTTTAGCCTCTGGTCTCTTCTGTGAAACCTCGAAAAGGAGAAAGAGCTGGAGTCCATTCAAGTTGGGCCAGAAGAAAGGGAGCAAACAATGGCGAAGAACATCATGCTAGAGCCGCAAAGACCTGGGTCTCAGCAGCATTGCTTGCTTATTCCCATGGAGAAACGTGCACATGCAGCCTTCTCATTCACAAGGTAAGTGCAAGAAACAGTTTACTCAACCAGTTGGAAGAATGCCTAGACTTAACGAAACCACAAGTAAGACGTAACATCGACAATAACATAGGATTCACTGGGTCTGGTGGCAGGTTTAATCCAAATCTTAGGCAAATAGCCTCTGTTGCTTATATGCTCACACATCCTTTTAGGTATCTAAAGCATGAGATCCCTTGTAACTTTTGGCCTCAATTCCAAGTACCCCCAAATCTTGCCCACTATGTTAATTGAAAAAAATATATCTGCTGCTGTTGCTTCAGTTTCTTCACCCCATTTTAAGATTCAACCTGAATCCCAATCTTCTAGAAGATTTAACTTGTACACTTTCCAATCTCATGTACATATCTTCTTTTTTGTAGTTTTCTTATTTATATTATTGTTTGCCTCTCCTTCAAGGGATGCCTTCTTATGTTAGGTAGGTAGATAATTCTCAACATTCACTAGTGTTTCTTTGGTTTTAGCATTAGCAGCATAATTCTCTTGTTTGATCAATGTGTAAACACCCTGAATCCCACTGTTTTCTCCATTCTTTTTTTGTGAGATTGCTTCTTATTTATGATGCTGTTATTTGTAGATTTATCTTCATTTTCACTACACAAGAAAAGTTATGATGAGTTGGTTTAGCTGATGCAAGTAAAGACTTGGGTAAATGGAGATATCTGAATATCTGAAATTTGTCTGAAGGCATTTAAGTACATTTTACTTGGCATTTTTATTAGTTGGAGTCTCTGTAGCTCAGAGGATATATATGTTTTCTTTTTTGTTTGAGAGTTCAACACACTAATGTGAACCTATCTCTATTCATAGGAATGTATTAGTGATCAAGAGGTCTCTGATATGAATCTTCCTACTCTTATTGTACAAAAATAAATAAAAGAAAAAAATGTGGAGTTTGAATCTTACTTTTTAGTCGAATACGAATGTCTTGATTAGTTGAGCGGACTTTTTCCACATTCCATCCATGGTCACTGGTGCCTTTGTTCTCTTTTGTTTGACATTTTCCCCTCTTTTTCCTCTTTCTTTTCTTTTCTCCCCTTCTTTCCAATATATTCAAAAAGAAAAAAAAAACTTGAGAACAATACACGAAAAAAAGAAAAAGAAAGGCGGCAAAAGGTGGGAGGAGAATGGAGAAAGAAGGGGAAGGGAGAAGAAAAAAAGAAAGAAAATAAAGTTTTTTTTTTTTTACAATTGAACCGTTGCAATTATAGCAATAAGATTCAAAATATTAGCAAATATAGTATAATATAAAAGAATTTATGATAAAATTTGGGTTCAACTTTTAGAGTCTACTAATAGGAGTCTATTAGTGAGAAAGTCTATGATTGATAGGAGCTTATTAGCGATAGTGTCTATTATTGATAGATTTTGTTGTATTTAAAAATGCTGCTATACACGTAATTATTAACTCTAAAAGTACTATCTTTTGCAATTATCCTTAAAAATAATAATAAAAGACATTTTTACATGAACTCAAATGCTACCTAATGAAATTTTAAGAATCAAAAGTGAAAAAAAATTATTTGTTTATTTTATGGACGAATTGAAACATTATACACTATAAGGTTACATCAATTTTCATTATTATTAAATTCTTTTTTCTTTGTGCTACCTAAAATTGAGTGAAGATTAAAGCTAAACACGAAGGAAGGTTTAATAAAAGTATTGTTAATCCTTCAGAATAAAACTAAAAGGATTTTGTTAGAATTTCTTTGTTTATTTTTTTGTTAAATTCACTCCCGAATTTCAACAAATAAAATTAAAAACTTTTTTAAATTCACAAATTAAAACATTATACACTAAAAGTATCGTTATAATGGTGTCTTTTTTAAATGAATTTTTCCTAAAAAAGATTTGATTTGAATTTCTTTGTTTATTTATTTATTTTTATTAAATTCACTCTAACTCTTTTCAAATATGGAAAAATGAACCAAATTATTTACAAATATAATTTTTTTTACTGTCTATCACGGATAGATTGCAATAAAACTTTATCGCTTGAGCGATAGACATTAAAAAATTTATATATTTATAAATAGTTTGATATTTTTTCGGTTTATAGTCCTTTTTCAATTCACTACCTAATTTCAATAAATAAAATTAAAACTTTGTAGAATTCACAAATTTCAACAAAAAAAAAAAAAAAAATTGTGACTCATACAAAATTAAACCCATGGAACAAAACTTCTCAAACTTTTTTTTTTATTATTTTTAATTTTTCATTAAAAAAATTCAACTTTAGCGTGTTTTTCATTGAAATCCCAAGAATTTGGTAACAAGCAAGAGCAACACCCATTTTTATTTTTTCGGTTAATATCAAGTTTCATTTCATACATGAAATGATGAAAATGCGACAATTAGATTTGACAAATCGAAGTTGCTTCTTCGTTTAAATATATCTTCCCTCACGGCGAAAGGAATAAGCATGGCGTTATCCACTACCTTATCTCTTCACGGCGCCGGCACCGGAACCTTGTTCGGCGGTGAGCTCCGGCAACTGGGTCATGATTATTTCAGAGTTTCCAAAAGATCCAGAAAACAAATTTTCTGCTCATGCTGGAATGGGTCGTCAATTCCATACCGAAACTGCATTTGGAGGATCCCCTCTGCCAATAACTTCCATTTGAAGTCAATGGAGTCTTCGCCATTGTTCGCCGTCGGAGGAGAAGCTGAAGATGGCTTTTTATCGGTATTCTCTTTTCATTTCTTTTGTTTGGAACCAATTTGAATCATGTTTCATTGATGTATTTGGAAGAGATTTGATTCTTGTTGCCAATTGATATGTGGTTTCTGGGTTTTTCTTAGAGGCATAACTTGATTGATTGAAATCATTCCTTTTTTATTGTTCAAAATGGATGTTATTTGCTAAAAGAAAAGAGGCCTCTCTCTTACCTTTCCCCCTGATTTTTGGAGCTGAAGCTACTTGGGACTCTGGGAAGAACCTTATCTACTTGAAAGTTATTTGCAAAAAGAAAAAGAAGCTCATCTCTCTCTCTCTCTCTCTGTATTTCCTCTTTCCCTTTGATTTTTGAATGCTACAACTATTTGGGAATTGAGAAGAACCTTATCAAAATAAAGAGAGATATTTGCAAAAAGAACAGAAGCCCCCCTCCTTGGATCTACTTGGGAAGAATCTTATCAAAATGAAAGTAATTTACAAAAGGAAAAGAAGCCTCTCTCTCTCTCTCTCTCTTCCCCCCTTTACTCTGATCTTTGAATGATGCAGCTACCTGAGAGGAGCTTCATCAAATTGAAAGTTTCAAAAGAGAAAAGACGCTTCTCTCTCTCTCTCTCTCTCTCTCTCTCTCTCTCTCTCTCTCTCTCTTTCTCTTCTTCTCTAGCTCTCCTTGATAATGGTGGGATTGAGTTACTTTGAACTGTATTAAACATTCAAGGATTGAATACAGTAATTTAGCCAATGAGTCATATCCTTTGTGTTTCTTTACTTTGTTCTAAATGCCATTAGAGCATATGACAACACAGGGGGTAATGGGGACAACCAACCCCATCTATGGGGAAAATTCTCCATGGGATTCTTTTGCAATCCCGCAATTCAATGCATCACAGGTGTGACCTGCTGTTGTACTTGATTAATCGCTTTTTGTTTTTGCTTCTCGGATAGTGGCGAACAATGCAGCTTGCATTGCGGGAGATGCCCGCTTCTCGCCCGCTATTCATTAACCCCATTTACTTTTGTAAAAAAGAAACAGGAAACTGAAGATCGAAGAGGCTGAATCCAAGCCACTCATTTGAATTGTTCTGGAACTTGTATCTTTATTTACTTGCTGATCTTCACAGGAAAATCAAGTCATCATTATGTTTTATTGTCAGAACTCAAACTTAATTCGGTGTAAAGGAAAAAAAGGAAAAAAATACTAATCTAACTGATATGTACTAACTCTGGATATCAATTTATTTTAAATGATTGCCATAGGGTAGAGATCTTGATGCATTCTATTGCACATATAAAATGTCTGATACTTTTGTTGTTGCGAATTACTACATCTACTTATGGTATTGATCGACCCAGTCAATGATTTCTGGCAGAATATGAATGACGATACTGATGACATGTATGATGATTTGTTCAAGAAATATGGGAATGTGGTATTCAAGAGCAATGATCAAAAGCTTCCTAGTGCAGAAGTTGACGACGATGCAGAAAGCCTTTCATGTAAGTCTCTCTGCATTAGCAAGATGTTAGGATACTTCCTAACAAGAACAAGATCTGAACATATTGAAGTATACTATAAAGAAATATAAGATAAACCCAAGTATAAGGCACTTGGAACCTCACTCTTGAGTGTACTCACCCACGCCCTAGATCACTCACAGAAATAACCTCCTTTCACTCACTTACCTTCCCTCTATTTATAACAAGTAGTAACCACCCTAGTTACCACCCTTATACAATAACTACCAGTAACTCCCTATCTATCTAATTATCCTTATACCCCTTGACTAACACTAACTAAATTTCTAGTACCTATCACAAGATCAAGAAACAAACATAAGTTTTTTGTGGATAAACGCGTTGTGTTCAGGTCGATGATTTGCCTGCTAAATGGTTTGCTTCATCTGAGTATAGCGGATAATCTTAGCTAATTTGTCTTAACTTGATATGGTTTCTTGAAGTGTAATTATGAGGTAGTTAAATGAAAGGAAGGGAACAATCTTATCATTTTTTGGTTGAATCAATAACATAAATGGGAAGTGGGATGGAAAACATGATTTCCTTGGCATTTCTAGAGGTTTTTTTCCCTTCTCATTTGATGTGAAATGGTTTCATACAAATTAAATGTCTATCCAAAAGCAATTGTAGGTCCTCAATTCCACCCGGGCAGTCCTTTCAATTGGAGAAGTTGAGAGAATTCATATTCATCTTGAAGGGATTGAATAAGCCTTTGGGATGTGTATCATAGACAACAAAAGAACGAAAGAAAACAGGCTAAGGGCAGGGGATGATGAGACGCCCTCCTGTAGAAACTAAAAGAGAGCTTTCCAGTTGTTTTGAATCATGTACAAAACTATAGTTGCAAAAGTCTTTTGTGTTTCACAAACCACCGTGGCACACCAAGCTGTACATTACTACAAAAAACCTCAAAGAGGGAAACTTGTCTTAAAAAAGTCACCCAAAGACTCCACATAATAGCCATCACAGCCATGGCCCACAGCATCCTTCTCCTTTGTTTAAACCACCGACCCTGCAGCACTTCAATCAGCCAGGACTCTCCTCAACACTTTGCGGAAGATAAAGGGAAAGATTGAATTCTTTTTGCACCCAACTCCATGCCCTCTGAGCAATCAAAGGTAGAAATCAATAGGTACTTCAAGTTTTCAGTAGGCAGAAAGCAAAAATCCACAAGCTGATAGGCCTATGGATGAACAATTAGTACATAATACACACGTATTGTGTCCAGTATATTATGAATTCAAAACTTTAGTTACATGGAATGGTTGGTGAACTAATATTCCAATGCTTATCTCTGCAGTTGCTGTATCAATGGCGAAGGTTGCAAGTGATGTAAAGGCCGCAGATATCCGGGTTCTATTTGTGAAACCTCTAGTTTATTGGACAAGATTTTTTATCATCGCAACGGCATTTTCTCGTCCTCAGATCGATGCTATAGGGTACTGCTGCCTTTTTGGTTTCTTCCCTCTTTATTGCTTGCAATAAGGAAAATTGGACTCTGAATATGAAGGTTTTACTTAACCCTGTCTTCAATTGTATTTTGCAATACAGATCCCGGATCAGAGACCTTGCTGAGAAGAAGTATGGAAGAAGTCCTTCCGGTGACGTGAAGCCAAATTCCTGGACTTTATTGGATTTTGGTATGCACTATTTGCATTTCAGTTTGTTTGTTTAAGATATACAAGTGTTTCGTTAGAGAAGATGGAAACACAAGGGGATAGGGAACCAATCAGAAAGAAACAACCTATGCTAAACTAATAGCTATTACGAAAACACGTAGTTACCTCTCTCTCTCTTAATGAAAATCAAACTATTAAGACAACACCAAAGTTACCTCTCTCTCTTAATAGCTATTACGAAAACACCAAAGTTACCTCTCTCTCTCTTAATGAAAATCAAACTATTAAGACAATGAGAAAATACAAAACGATACTGTGCAAAGGAAACAGAGGGATCAGAGAGATAAAATGAAAGAAAAAGAAATGTTCCTGTTGATGGGAGTAAAAGACAAAAGGATACTTACAAAAGTGCATGTAAACTGACTTCCAAAAGAGGTGTGTCCCAATTGTCAATAATAAAACTTAAAATTTAGCCTTGTAGTCTATTAAAAGGTGCAACTTTGGTGTTAAGGACTTGGGATGTTTGGATATTTCCTTCTAGGTACTAGTTCAAGCTCTTTGGTGGATGTTTCTAAAAGCAGCTTTTGAGTGAGCAAAATTTTCCTGAGATTTAGTAATAGGAATGGATCATGAACATAATGCAAGTAGTGAGGCCATTCGATTCGGTTGTACCCCATATAGATGTCCATGGCGAAGATGTGAAGTGCATTATATTTTAAACTCATGAACTACCAATGTTTCAATCTTTAAAAACATTTCCGATTAAGTCTACCAAAATGTGCAAATGTGATTTTCCACCTATCAGAGTTCATCATTGACTATAGAGCGGATGGCTTTGAGACCTCTTTGTAACTATAGGATCATTTCATCATCGGTTTATTGTTGCTGCTGCTATGCCATTTTTCGTGTCATATGGGAACTCCATTTTGAAATGCTGTTAAAATAATCAGTTCAAAATGCGCATCGACCGATCTTTGACACTGATGAACTAAGAAAGCAAATTGCCCTGTTGTTTTTGTTCTTAGGAGATGTTGTTATCCATATTTTTCTACCCCAGCAGAGGGCATTCTATAACTTGGAAGAGTTCTATGGCAATGCAACACCCGTGGAGCTACCGTTTGAAAACCAACGGCCATTTTGAAGTAAAAACCGCTGCGGGATTTCCCCCCGAGCAGCTGATGCTGAAGGAAAATGCAGTTTCTGGCAGCTGGTGAGAGGCAGGTTGCTTGTGTTTGTTGTGTCCTCTCATCAAAACAGCTACCATGTGAAGTGTTGCAGAAGCAGCTGCATGAGTTGGGAGTTCCAACTTCTGACTGCTTGAGGTTGAAGACAGAATCACTTGGCAGATGGTAGTATTATGAGAGAGCCCTATCCCAAACTTTCTCCTGTCTCCTAACTTTCTCTCTCTCTTATGAATGATTGGTCTGATTTGAGATAGTTTTCAAGTAAAGTTAGTTGTTATGAATCAAGTTGGTTAGAAGGGCACTGTTACTTAGAATAGTGAATTAAGATTCCATTTACTAAAATGTGGAAAGCTTGTAGGAGAATTAAAATTAAATTGGTTTGGTCAAGTATTTATATTTCAACTTCTTGTATTATGTGGATTAAAGAATCTCCATTCATACCATTCATACTGTTCTCTTGGTTTAAACCAAGAGAGAAAATTGAAAGATAAAATACCCACTCTATTGTGTGTTTGGATTAACGTTCTAAGTGATTTTGAGAGGACTAAATGTTTCTTTTCCTCCTAATGTTAGAGTTATCGGTAACGAATCAAAATTACATTTAAAACAATCAAGTTGGTTTCAAATCATTTTTTAAAAAATAACTTTAAAGTTCATTCTCTCAAGAATCACCTTACTTTTTGGTAATGCAATATTTGTTCTATAGATGTTTATTCATTGATTTTTTTCCCACTCTTGTAACTTGCGATTTTACGTGCCTACCAAATTAATTCATTTGGTCAAATTCAAAACTAATAATTTTTATTAAGTTCAAATCAACGATTAATTTGTATACGACTAAATCAATTATTGAGTTATGATCAAAATTCAAAAGGATTAAAACTCATAGCATATAGCGTAAAAATATTGTAAATTAGTCTCTTAAATTTGGAATCTAAAACCTATTTATTAATTATTATAGGGTTGGGTGATTGTCATTACTGATGTTTTTTTTTTTTTAGGCTATGATTTTTGGCTTCCTTTGACAAAATTGTTTATGACTAGCTCTCATTCAATTAAATTTTAATTATCTTAATTATTATGAGTTGATTTTCAACTATGAAATTATGACAAGATTATTTTTCGTAGATTCTGGTCTAAATTAAATATATGTAATTTGAATTTGGTTAAGCTATTTTTTGGAATTAGTTTATAGGAATTAAAGCGGAATTTGCCAAACTATATTTAATAATCTTTTAAGCTTTTTAACCTTCAATTTTTTAAAGGAGAGTTTTTAAAAATAAAAAAATAAGGAAATTTATTTACACAAAATAGCAAAATTTTTAGATAGTCTATCACGTCTATCAGTGATAGAAATGATAGAAGTCTATTACTGATAGATGCTGATAGAAGTCTATCAATATCTATTAGTGTTTTTTTTGCTATTTTTTTTTGTAAATAGTTTGACATTTTTTCTATATTTAAAATTTTTCCATTTATTATACTAAAATAAACTTTTTAATATGGCTATATATTTTAAGAAAATATGAAAGAAGCAACATATCTAAAATCACACAATTTAGGTTAAAATTGCAATTTTTTGGGGTTCTTTGAATTTTTATAAACATTTCGATGAATTTTTTTTTTTTTTGGTCATTTGCTTTCTAAATTGCATATGCCAAGTTTGGCATTGAAAATAAGTTACAATGTGAAATTTTATGGATAAGAACCAAAATAAATATTTATAAAAGTTTGATGATTAAAGGTAAAATATTTGAAAATATATAAACAAAATTTAATAAAAGTAAAAGTTTGTATACTAAAATAAGATGAGTTAATTTATCATTTTATATAGAAGTAGATACAAAATAAATGAGGATAATCATATAAAGTATGTATAATTCTCATTTTGATTTTTAAAATTTTATATTTATTTTAGGGACAATAACAAATATAGCAATCAGATTCAAAGTATCAACATATATAACAACATTTTAAAAAAATGCAAATATAGAAAAGTCTATCAATGATAGACTTTTAGTGATAAAAGTCTATCACTAATAGACTTTGTTATATTTGTAATTTTTTTAAAAATGTTGCTATACACTTGATTATTATCCTTAAAATTGCTACTCATTATAATTACCATTTATTTTATTGTGTCATTTGAACTTTTCATTCATCATTTCAATGCCTTATTATACATATTTGAAGCCATATATATTCACCTTTCAAAATTTTACAATTCAAAATGAAATTAACTACTAAAATAAAAATCTCAAGAGAATAATGAAATTTAAGTTTACTAAAAAAATCATCATATGCAATAAGGAATTAAAACATAATTAAACCTTACACACTATACTTTCAAAAAAAAAAAAAATATCTTACGCATTAGAGGTGTTAAAAAATTCCGATGACCTAAAAAATTCTGTCAACCCAACCCAACCCATATGGTTTTGGTTAGATTATCAATTCATTTGAGTTGGGTTGAATTCAAATAAATGAAAATTTTATTGGTTGGGTTGATTCATAGGTTCACTTAAAATAACCCAAACCTATACCAACCCGAACTTATTATTAATTTTAAAAAGTAAATATTTTTTTCCTAATGATACAATTACATATACATATTTTTATTTTATTTTATTTTATTTCATGATTTCTTTTGGATAATTTATTCTCTAACAACTCCTAAAAATAATTTTTAGCACTTTAGAATTTTCATAATATAAATTAAAATTGAATAATTAATCTTAATTCAATATATGAAAATAATTAAATAAATTTTTTAAACATTAAAATTTGACTTATTTTTAGAAAAAAAATTAAACAAATGATCCAAGTAATCCAATCTAGGTTGAGTTGGTTCTATTATTTAATAAGAAATTTACAATCCAAATAATTGGATTGATTCTAAGAAGTGCTTCAATTCAATCCACTAACATCCCTATTACATATTTTAGTTACTTAAATTCCTTAAAAGAAAAAAAAGATCTTACCCATTTTAGGACAAAAATCTCCCCCTCCATTATTTGAATTACTCTCCATGGAAAAAGAAAAGAATTTGTTATTTTTTTTCTTCTAATTTTAGAATATGAGTTTTTTTTTTTTTTTTTTTTTTTTTTTTTTTTTAAAAAAAGGCTATCACTTCAACTCTAAATTAGTTCTTAGAGTTAATGTGAACTTAGCTCAACCGAATGTTATTGACATAGTCTTTCAGTTTAGAAATACTTTTAAACGTGTGTTTAAAAAGTTTTGTTTATAAAATGTCTAATATATTTTTAAATCTTTAAATGTGTTTAATAAAAAATTATTAGTTAAATAGAACCACATAAATTCATATTCTAAAAAATGTCCAAATATTTAAAAATTTACAGCACAGTGCCCTTCCATTATACACTTTTATTATATTCATTCTTCCTATATTTATATTTTGTTAATCTAGAATTTTTAAATTGTAAATTTAATTCGACGATTTCCATTGTTGTCTTAAATGGAGAATATTTTTCTTCTTAAAATTTTCAAGTTTTTAGCTTAATAATTTCAGGATTTTAACATATTTTATTATATTTTTTTCTGTTCATTTGTCTTCATTTCCATGTTTTTAGTATAATTTCTCTGTGATTTGCTCTTATATTATTTTTCAATTCTCAATAATTTTTCACTTGGAATTTCATCCCACTATTTGTTTTCTGTCTTGTATATACTTAGTATATATTAATTATTTTTTCTTTTCATAATATGTATTGTGTATATATATTTTCCATCTTTGAAGGTATATATCTAATTACTTGTTCACTTGACATTTTTATAAATGGTATATGTACATTAAAACACGTATATATTATGTACATATCTAATATAAAATATTTAATATATATTTTTTCATTCCTGGATTAAAACCAAAATATATATATATATATATATATATATATATATATATATATATATATATTAACATTTTTGTAACTATTATATCAATACGAGCAATAAAGGATGGATATATGAAACTTTTGGAGCTGAATTGGGCACGGATGGGGAGAGAAAAATAAATAAAATAATAATTAATTTAGTGTTTTGTATTCAATACATCATTTAATTATTTGAATTTTTTAAAATGATGAATTATTTTATAGTTCAGCTAACATCTATTATGTGTTACCCATCGTGATTTGGATTCTTTCATTCTCTAATTGTACCATAAAAAAAATATTTGGATATAAAGTTTCATGAAAATATCTAGGCCTGTTGGCTATTTGTGAAAAAAAAGCAGTATGGACAATAATGACAAATTAATCTACTAACTCATTGAATTTTTAATTTTATGTCTTATAAGTCTTTAAAAAATATATATATTTTAAAAAATGATTAACTCATATGTTAGATATAAAATTAAATTTTATACCTAACAGGGTACTAAGCTTTCAACTTTATTGTTAAATGAAAATTATGGTTTATGATTTTTTTTAATTAGTATTTGTTTTTTATGTTATTTTCCTTTTATATAGTTTACTTTCTTGTAATTTCTTTGGTTGGTTCTGTCAATGTCTATTTAAATCTTTCATTCAACCTTTGTAAAGATACATTGATTATAAGTTAATTATCTAATAAAATACAAAAACAACATGGTATCAAAGTCATAAGTCCTAGGGTTTTATACTTTTCAATCTCTACCTCCATTGACGGTCGGTTGACAGAGGCAGATCCACGAAGTCTCGTCGCTGTTACATAGCTCCTGACTTGTTCATCCATTTCTACCTCTGCCACCGATTCTGTTTTGTTTTTAGATCTACATTTGTGGGTCTATATTCTATTTTTAGATCTGCATCCGTAGATCTCTGTTCCGTTTTTAAATTAGTCATTCGGTCATTTGTGAGTTCTATTTTAGATCTTCTATGAGAACCTTTGTTTCTAGTTCAACAGTTCTTCGCGGTTTCTGTTTTAGATCTTCTATAAGAATCTTTGTTTCCAGCCCATAAGTTCTTTGTGAATTTCTGTTTCTAGCCCAAATTTGCCGAGATTTGATTCGAAAGCTTTCTTTAGTTTCTGTAATTTGCCATCTCAAGCTTCCGTCACCTTACAAACTTAAGTTGGTTGTCATCCTACAAGGGGGGGTGTTAAAGAAAATTATGGTTTATGATTTTTCTTAATTAGTATTTGCCTTTTATGTTATTTTCTTTCATGTAGTTTCCTTTCCTGTAATTTTCTTTGTTGGTTCTGTCAGTGTCGATTTAAATTTATTTTTAGTTTTCAATTTTTGAAATTTATGATTGCTTTGTCCTAAATTATAAACTCAACTTCTCACCCTTCTTGGAGAAACGCTTGAATTATTAGTCAAATTCTATTAACAAAAACAAGTTTTTGAAGATGGATTTTTTAAATTTTCAAAATTTGGCTTGAATTTTTAAAACATTAATGAAAAGTGAAAAACCAAACAAAAAAATTTATAACTGGAAATAGTATTTATATGCTTAATTTTTAAAAGGTTAAACTACAAATTTGGTCTTTATAATTTGGACAAGCTAGAATTTAGTCTCATAGTTTTAAAAGTTAGAATATAATCCCAATAGTTTTAATAAAACCTCATAAATAGTTTCTATGTTTTGATAAAATTCTCGTACATAATCTCTACCATATAGACAATTTATGAAGATTTTATCAAACTATAGAAACTAAACTATAATTATAAATCATAAAGACTAAAATTTAACTTTTTCCCACCAAATTTGTAATTTAAAATTTTAAAATCTAAAAAAAAAAAAAAAAAAAAAAAAAAAAAGGGGGGGTGATTGGAGACTAGATTTGCAATTTACCCATTCTTACAATTTAGCGGTACGAGCGTAAATGGGCTACATGCCTATCCTGATTCCTAATTAGTTTTTTAAGTAATAAAAAAAAAAATGGAAATGGCGCCATTGTCATTTTTGGCTGCACTTGCAAAAAAGAAAAAAACTTTTTTTAAAAAAAGAAAACAAAAGATTATTTTTCCAGATATAAATAGTGGGTTTCCTGTACGGTGGCACCACGGTCCTCTTTCTAAAACGCCAACTCATCATCTCCCCAAACCCTAGCTCTCTCTCTCTCTCTCCTCCAGATCTCGCCGGATATTCAGCCGATGTGATTTGCTCAATAGACGTTGACCTTCTCCGGCGTTACCTTCTTCCCCATTTCCCCCATCACCGGACTTCCATTTCACCGTCGCATGATCGCCGCCGCTATCCATGGCGTCCGCATGCGTTAACAATGTCGGAATGTCGTCGGAAAATTTCCTCGACTGCTCTTCTTCTGTTCCATGCCATTCCTATGGCTGGCTCAGCCCTCGCATCTCCTTCAGCCGCGACTTCCCCGACGATTCCCCACCTTCTTCCAACCTTGTTGGACCTTTATCTAAGCCTAAGCCTGCCACTAACCCGGCCGGACAGTCCGAGATTCGAGATCCGGATCCTGAACTGGTTCCAGTCAGTGAGTTCGAGTTCCGTCTTCAAGATCCCGTCTCCTTGATGCTCCCTGCGGATGAGCTGTTTTTGGATGGGAAACTCGTGCCGCTTCAGGTCTCGTCTGTTAAACCCTCAGTCAACGGTTTGAAGTCTACGAGGTGCGTTTCGTCGCCGGAGACTGCGGCTCAGTCCCGCCGGAGAGTTGAGGAAGAATGCACTACGGATCCGTATCTGTTTTCTCCTAAGGCGCCGAGGTGTTCCAGTCGATGGAGAGAGCTTTTAGGGCTCAAAAAGCTGTACCAGAGCAGCAGCAATGGCAGTGGCGGCGCTAAAAACGAAAACCACAAAACGACGACAACGTCGTCGTCGTCGTCTTACTTCTCGGAAGCAAATTCGAAGGCGCTGAAATACTTCCTCCACCGGAGTTCGAAATCATCGTTGTCGTCCTCGTTGGATTCGTCGATGAGCCTTCCATTACTGAAGGATTCCGATAGTGAGTCTGTTTCGCTATCTTCTTCCCGTGTATCTCTTTCCTCTTCTTCCTCAGGTCACGAACACGAAGATCTTCACAGACTCTCACTCGATTGCGAAAATAAGCCAAACACGAATCCGATTTCCCTCCATAGGAACCCTAATCACCACAATCCACCGCGGATGAGACTGGTGAAACCGAGGCCTAAATCGGAGAGCAATCCAAGATCAACATCAACAGCGGATCATCATCCGACGGCGACGAGAGTAGGGAGAAGCCCGTTGCGGCGTACACCTGGAGAGTCATCATCATCATCCAGTAGATTAGGGATTCGAGGAGTGTCCGTAGATAGTCCACGAATGAACTCGTCAGGGAAAATCGTGTTCCACAACTTGGAGAGAAGCTCAAGCAGTCCAAGCAGCTTCAATGGCGGACCAAAATTCAAAAACAGAGGAATGGAACGATCATACTCTGCGAACGTGAGAGTGACTCCAGTCCTAAACGTTCCAGTTTGTTCTTCCTTAAGAGGATCCTCAAAATCCGTCTCTGTGTTCGGATTCGGCCCCTTATTCACCGGCACCGGCGGCGGCGGCGGAAGCAGCAACAGAAACCACCAGAGTAGTAGTAGTAGCAGTAGTAATAACAACCGGACGACAAGGCGGATCATCGAAACTGACAGCGGAGGGAAAATCCATTGATGAGATTAGGAAGAAGAGGGATTTTTAATTTTGGGTAACACTAACAAACCCCGTTTTCATTTTTATTTTTTTCCATTTTCCTCTCAATGTTTAGGCATTATACTGAAATTTCCCCTTTGTGATAGACGGATTTGGTTTGAATATTTGCTAATTCTTAACAGAGAAAACAGGTTCAGAATCATCAACCAACATAAATCATGTATGTAAATACGGCGGGGGGATTTTGTTTTTCATTTGAGTTCATCTCGTTGCTCTAATTAATTTCTTCATCATTTTGAATTCTCTGGTTTATGATCATCAATGGCCTCCAAAATTTTTACTATTTCTTCTAAAAAACAAATCCAACCCACCTGAGAGAGAAAAAAGAGATGCTGATTGAGAATTTTGTTTTTTCGCTGTTCCATCTAAAAGGAGCGTTTGAAATCCACGCGCTGATGGCGGAGCGTCTGAGTTCAGAACTCTGTATGTCTTTGTTGAAGCTTTTTTCGTAATGATGTGTGACATACTTGTTATCTAAACCCTGTCGCTTTCAAGGATCTCTCCCTTTCTCACTTACATTTTTTTTATAAATAAAATAAAATACTGAATTTATATGGCTTAAAATTTTAATTTAATAATTGTATACATTTTCAATGAAATAATTTAGGCCTGCGAGACTATACTACTTATATACATTAACTAAAAATCACTTAAATAAAATTATTTTAATTCTAAAATCTAAAAAGGTAGTAGATACATCAATTTGATTCCATTATCTCCTTAATTTTTGAACGGTTTTTAAATATAGAAAAATAAATTAAATTATTTATAAATATAGGAAAATTTTATTGTCTATTATCGTTAGATTGCGGTCAAATTTTTCTATATTTGTAAATAATTTGATACTTTTTTCTTGTTTATAATAATTTTCCTTAATTTTTTTTTTGTTGATCTTTACATTTCCTGTAATAATAATGTATTAATAAATCATATACTTTACTTTTATTATAATATAAATTTAACAACAAATATAATATGCAGATATTTGAACTTTGGGCGTTAAAAAAAAAAGTAAATATGAATTATGAGAATGTAAAAAATAAAATATTATTTAAATGAATATAAAAGTGGGTGGTTTCCGTGATTGTTGTCTGTTGTGGTGTTTTGGAAAAGATGCCAATATTCCAGCAGATGTACTTTTTGGTAAATTACAACCATTTTTATATTTTAAAATATTAAGTTTTAAATCTCTTTTTTGATCTTTGTTGTTTCCAAAAGGTACTTTAGCTGACCTATGTAGCTCATGCATTTGTTGAAAGTAAAATAAAGCTGGATCAGGATTAATTAAAAATACAGCTTATCAAAGTTGGATCCACACTTAAATATTTTAATTTTCTTACACCAAAATAAAACCCCCCTCTACTATCAACCCAAATAAATGCAATTATTATTTTAAAAACAAATAATATTTTGATTTTTATTGAGTTTTGTGGCTTTGAAAGTACACCATTTTTTTTTTTTTATTTGTTTGTTTGTTTTATTTCTTTACCAATTTCAAATCTACCACCAAATTCATATTTATATGGATAGAAAAGATTCAACCATCGACTTTTGAGATGATAATTAGTGCTTTTATCTATTGAGTTATATTGAATAGTATTTGTTTTCATCTTTTTAAACGTATTGTTCGACTTTTAGAGTTTGTTTAGTTTGATTTCATAAGTGCTATTTGTAAGTGTAAAATAAGTATTTAGAAAGTCAATCTAAACAAATTTTTTTTACTCATTTGCTGAGAGTATATGCCTTAACTAATTGAACTATGCTCTCAAGAAAATATTTTTTTTTTAGAAAAAAAATACTAAATTAATTTTTGTAAAAAGAATAATTAAAATAAAACTTAGGCCTTTTCTCTCTCCCCATATATATATATACACGAAGACGCACTGTCTATTCGATTTTGTCCTGATATTAATATAATAGTGGATAAGTTAATGGGATATATATATATATATATTCATTGAGGAAAGAAGAAACGTTATCTCATAAAAGTCACATTTTACAAACCAACGGTCCACTATGTTTGTTTTATAATGATTTGTATTTTTTTTTCTTTTTAATATTTCAAAATATAATAAAATATCATCGTTCATTTGAGACAGACCGTTAGTGTGTACCATTAATAGATAATGATAAATGATAGTAGTTTATCAATGTCTATAACTGTCTATCAATATATTTTGCTATGTTTATAAATATTTTGGTTTATTTTGCTATATTTAAAAATAGCCCTAATTTGTAATTTTTTTTTTTTTTTTTAAATTCATCTTTAGTTTTAGAAATCAAAACAGTTTTAAGAAAATGTATTTGCTTGTTTTAAAATCTAATTAAAGTTTAAAAAGAATGGTATTAATAAATTTGTTTGCAATAACTTAAGTTGGAATAGTTTAATTAGTTTATTTAACATCATTCAATAATTAAGGAATTTGTAGGAAATCAATTCTTTTGTCTCCATAAATGTTGAGAATCCTCCTACTTTTTTTTAAAAAAATTGATTTCAAACCTATTTTAAATTTTAAGTATTTTATTTTTATTATTTGAATAAAAAAAATATGAAATATAAGAGTTTCAAACTATTTACAAAATAGAAAACTTTCACTATTCATCAGCGATAGACTTCTATCGCTTGAGTGATAGAATTCTATCGCGATCCATCGATGATAGACAATAATTCTTTTTTTTTTTTATATCTGAAAATAGCCATAGTTATTAAATATTATATTTAAATTTCAAGGTTGATTGTTTAAAGACTAAAATAAAAGATATATGTTTGAATTGTCGTCTGATTTATATTATATATATATACACTTTGATGGGTAATTATTTTGTTCTACTAAAAAAATTAAGTAATTTATCTTTAAATTTAAATTCTCTATGTGGAATTAATAATTTAAATAAAAATTTTTAAAAAAATAAATATTTAATTAAAACTTTTAAATAGTTGTTATTTAAGTTAATTAATTTTTTTAAAAAAATAAAATTGGGGAAACTTTCTCACCGAGAACTTGATCCCTGTAAATTCTCCAATAAAATTCCCACAAAATTAAAGGAAAATTTTTGTAGGGATGACAAATGAAATGAAGAGAGAAGATGGAGATAGAAAAGCTATCTCAGATAGAAAAGCTATCTCCGATCCCGTCTCGTGAACATCCCTACTTTAAAACAATAAAATATAATATAATTTTGGTAAAACACAATAAAGAGGGTGGGCGATATGAACAACCATCATCTCATACATATTGCTTAGCTTGAACTCTTCAACTTTCTTTTTCTTTTATCAATTATTATCAAACTTCAGTTCCAAATTTTTCATCATTGGTTTCCTTAACTTTTCTTTTTCTTTATTTTTAATAATTTTAGAAACAAAATGCATAATGATTTTCTATGGTTATAACTTATAATAATTCTTTTAAAAATAATAATTCACTAATGATTATGATACTTGCATTCATATATACATATATATAATTATAATTTTGGTAAAACACAATAATTATTGAAAATAAAATGGAAAATTAGACAACCATATAAAACCATTTTGCCCAACATGATGTATCTCATTTTTTTTAGCATTATATCAATTCTTTTTTATTTTTTTTATTTTTGTAGATTGTGCTATTTTATTTAATCCAATTTGAATTTACCATTTCTCCTAAAATTTTCTTATGGGGAATCATTTGACTAAAATTTAATATTATTTTTTTAAAAAAATTATAGGATTGTTCATGAAAGACATAACTTAGGAGAAATCAAAATATATCTATAGAAAGCATAGGGAAGTTGATCCTAAAGTACTTTACAAGTAGGTTTTCTTTTAGGTCTTGTCAACTTATACTTCCATATTTTTTAACCCTATTTTTATCATTACTTCAATATTCCCCTTTCCCATTCTTTTTAGATTATTTTACCCTTGTTTTTATTCCAAAAAAGCCTAACATGGAAAAATAAATAAGTGAAAAGGATTTCATTGGAAGGAAAAATAATCATCTTATGAACGAACATCTGTTCTTTCACTATCTACAATTTTAATTTTAAAAAAACTAGAAAAAAAATTAGAAAAAATTTTAAAAATAGAAAAATAAGAGAATCTATTTACCCAAAATGGTAAAATTTTTAGGTATTTATGATAGACGCTAATAGAAGTCTATCAGAGTCTATCAATGATAGAAATGATAGAAGTTTATCACTGATAGATGCTGATAGAAGGCTATCAATGTCTATCAGTGTTTTTTTTTACTATTTTCTATAAATAATTTGACATTTTTTCTATTTGTGAAAATTTTCCAAAAAATTAAAATTTTTAAATATGGGGTCTTTTCACAAATAGAAAAAAACAAAAGTAATTACACATATAGAAAAAAAAAGTAGGAAATACAAAAGCATGGAGTGCACTTTTTTCTATATGTGTAATTACTTTTGTTTCTTTTTCTATACACAACAATTTCCCTTTAAATAATGAGACTACATTGATATAAATGAAATATATAGACTACAAACTATATTTAAAATTTAAAATTTGCGTTAAATATATTTTTAGTCCGTATAGTTTATTCTACTTTTAATTTTGTACTTAAAACATATTATGATTTATCCTTAAGTTATAAAATAATTTCTAGAAATTGACGTGGCTCATTTATGTTTTTTTTCCATCTATTTTAATGCACACAAATTTTTTTTAGCAAGATAATATAAAAAATTATTTGTGTAGACTACGTCTAATTATCACTAATTTTCAATTAAATAAGTTTTTAAAAACTACCTTTCTTTTAATTATTTTTCAAATTTTGATATAAATTTTGGAAGTATTGTTGTAAGTAGATAACAACACCAATAAATTTATTGATAGAAGTAGTGTTTATCGTAAATAAAAAAAATTTATCAAATGAGATTTTATTTATTTCTATATATATTTTTTTTTATCAAAGGTGAGGAATGAGAATTTAAGCCTCCTACTTCAAAGAAAGGATTACATACCTTATTTGATTAATTTATTTTGAGTTTTATTCTATTTTAGTCCATGTGTTTTTAAATGCTCCAATTTTAGTCTTTGTGCATTAAATAAATCTTAATTTATTCCATGCTATTATTTTATTGTTATCTTTTTTTTTTTTTTTTTTTTTTTTTTTTTTTTTTTAAGTTTTTATTATCATTCCCTTAATAAATTTTGAAAATATTTTCACATCTTTTCTTACATGATAATAATTATTAATATTATTTAATCAATTTCGATGAACAATACAATTTAAGAACTACTAAATGTACAAAGATTAAATTTGGACAAATGAAATTGCATGGACTAAAATAGAATAGAAGGCAAATTACATGGATAAAAATGATATTTTAACTTTATTATTACTATTTTATTTATATGCTAGTGATAATGTGTGAATATTGTCACATCTTCATGCAATGAATTTTACTATACATGGACGTTACTCAATAATAAAAAGACCATATCACTTTTCTTTAATTATTGACTCAAATTTGTACTAAAAAAGAAGATTTATTGACTGAATTTTATTGTCAATAACGGAATTTGAGCAATTAAAATAAAAACTTTTTGAACTTTACAGAAAAAAAAAAGAAATGCTTGGAGAAAAAGATACGGTTCAACTTTATAAGTAAAACTATATTTTAACATTATTTAAAAAAAAAAAAAAAAAGTTTAACCTACCTTTTTATATGAAAAGGTTATCTCTAATACACTTTTTAAGTCATTATTTTGTCTTAGAAAAAAGGAGAAAAGAAAAGTCATTATTTTGTCTGCTCACATTAGGTTTTCTTTTCCTTTACTGCCCTTTTGGCAAAAAAATTAAAATAAAAAATAAAATTCCGTATTAATTTCCAATTTTTATTACTATGTGTTTTAAATGTAGAAGTGATCAAAATAGTCCACAAAATCCAACGTTAGATTAGAATTTAGATATGTATTTTTCTTTGTCCTTATTTTCTTTTATTTTATTTTTTAAATTTGGTATTTATTTATTTATTTTTTAAAAAAATAACAAAGTATTCTCTCAATGTGAGAAATGAAATGATGGGGCTGGTTGACCTTAAGCCCTTGAAAAACCTCCAATTTCTAGGCCTATTTCTCTCCCACATTTCTTTTCAAGGGTCATTTTGTCTTTTCGGTCTTTTTATTTTCCTTTTAAAATTTTAGTATTAGTTAAATGATTGATTTAAAAATCCAAACAACTCCTCCTGAGATACCAAATAGAAATTTAAGAGCTTATTAACACAACATAATTAATTTGCAAATCTAATAAATATTTTTAAAGTTCAAAGATTTATTAGATAACAACATAGAAAGTTTGGACCTATTAAATTTTTTTAACATAAACAAACACAAATTTATAGGTTAAATAATTAGTTTTGTAATTTAACATTTTTTAGTGTGTCTTGTGCCAAATTTGAAAAGTTAAGATGCATAGTTAATTACACACCAACAAAAGGAAAGAAATCTATAGTTAATTAAAAAAAGAAAAGAAAAGAAAAGAATTCTTTAATTTCATATTATAAACTTATTTTATTTTTGTCAAAATTAAAACATCTATAATATAATCTACTATAAATATAAGGGTTGTTTTCAAATAAAGAAAAATGAGCCAAATTATTTATAAATATAGAAAAATTTCACTATCTATCAACGATAGACTTATATCGCAGCGATAGAAGTCTATCGCGGTCTATTGTTAAATTTTTAATAGTTTGATATCTTTTCTATTTATAATAATTTTCCTAAATATAATACAACGTTGTAAAGTAATATTTATGCAAAATTTATAAATAAAATAGGTTAAAAAAAAATAAAAATCACTCCTTCATTTTCACTTGTTCTTACTAGTAATTAAATTTAATTGGAAAAAGTCTCTTTTTATGAGTTCATTTGGCAAGAGCTAATATTTCCATTCTATTATAAAAAAATATAAAAAATGTAAACTAACATATACAAAATATCACTGATATCAACTTAATAATATTAATATAAATTTTCAACAATTAAAATAAACATACTTCAATTGATATAAAGCTAATTATGTACTACGAACTTGAAGATTAGAGATTTGATTCTTATTAAAAAAAATTGACTAATCATTTAAAGGAGCAAACTTTTTCTTTGAAGAAATTGGAGCAAAAAGAGCGAAATAGTTATTATTTGTGTTGATTTAAATAATTCTTTTTTGTACATATCATAACTTTTATGATTATTTTTTTCCAAAACATCACTTAAACAGAGATATATCCATAGAATTAAAGAACTTGACATTTCGTTTGATATTGACATTTATAATATTGATTAAAACATAGATTTAACCTAAATTTAAAATAAGAAATAAGAAAAAGACAATATTTTATTATTTTATTTTTTTATAACAGAAAATGGGGGAACGTGGTTATGGACAGACCAAAGGAAAAGGGCCTGTGATACTGATTAGATTCTCGCTTTTTAGATTTTTATTTTATTTTATTTTATTTTTTAATTATTATTATTATTATTATTATTATTTCTTGTATGTGTGAATGATTCTTCTCTTCTCAGCCCTCTTTTTAACAACAATTTATCCCCCTTTTGCTGAGCAGCCTTTTCTAGCCCTCCCTCCCTCGAGGATACACAAAAAAAAAAAAGTAGTAGGTGTAGGATTAAATGCTCCAACTATATATATAACATATTGTTATTGAACCACATAATTATATTTTTGTCAATCTTTGCTATATATATAGTTTTGGGATTACTAGAAAAAGTCCTTCCTTTTTTAACTGGTTGTGGGCGAAGAAGGATTTGAACTCCCGACACTGTGGTTCATAACCATGTGCTCTAATCCTTTGAGCTATAAGCCCCACTTCGTCTCCACTGGATCTATTTCTAGGTACCCTAAAAAAGAAACCTTTCCTCTCCCCAACCATTTTCTAACCATTTTCCATTTTGGTTAAGAAGATATGAAAGCGCCTTTCTCTATATGAGAATGGTGCATTCCAAAGTGTGAAGTGAGAGAGAAGTAGTTTTGAATAAAACGACCTTTTCTTTTTTCATTTTATTCCATATTGATATTGGATATTAAAATGTAATAAGAATTAGATGTATTAATCTTTTTATAGGTATTAATCTTTTTATCATCCTGATATATATACTCTATTTACCATTTGCCACAATAGTAGCATTTAAGAATTATATGAGGTTCACAAAATAAATAAATATATAATTTTCTGACTTATTAAATTATGAATGAGAGTAGTAAGTATTATGGTATAGTACTAAAATTTTCTTGAGGTTGTTGTATTACATTTGTGGAAAAAAATTCTAGTACTTTCATTTATTGCTTGTCATGATAGTAGTAATTGAGAATAATATGGGATCCACAAAATAAATTAATTTACTATTTAATGACGTATTAAATTATAGATGTGAGTAGTAGGTACAAAGTACGAGACATTTTTCTCATTTTTACTATAAAGAGAGAGAGTCTTTTTAATTCTTCGGAAGTAGATTCAAACATCTAAAACTATCTAATTATAATAATTGTATATATATGTAATTAAATTTTTTTTGTTATGTTTTCAAATTCACTTAATCAACTAGTTCAATTAATGCTTATGTGACAAAGTTATTTTGAAAATTCTTTTTGGATTACGAGTTCTAAAGGAAATCGTGAAAAAAATATTTTTATCTTTTTAATATATATATAGATTTCACAACGACGGAGATGTTGTCTCTCACTTATATACCAAGTCAATATATAATTTTGATTGTAATATTTCTAATCGGTGTGACGTGAGCAAACATATGGCGAGATTTATGCGCGTTAAGTCATAGTTTTTATAGTCTATAATGTAGTAAGCTCGATCTCATCAAATGATGTGGGTCGAGCCAAGATTCGGTTCATAGATTATCACCATTTAATTTTTGCAATAACTCTTACCCTTGACTAGAAGGATTTTTCAATAAAAAAGAAATATAAAGAAATAAGAGTAAAATAATTCATGTATGGCATTTTGTGATTGAGAAGTATAGTAATTAGAAAAAAGTAAGTTGCAATCTGCCAAAATAAAAAAGAGAAAAAAAAAGGTAATTGATTGATTATATAGGACTAATTAAAAAGCAAATTTGAATAGGTTGATGAAGTGAATTATATTTTCTTCTTATTTTTTTTTTCTTTGGCTATAAGAAGGAGTAAGTTTTAATTTGTTTGATATAAATGCCTTTTATCTAACACTTCATATTCTATCCAATCTTTGAAGTTAACAGCTTACCAAACATATATCCCACCATGTTTCATATATTATTTATTCAATTTAATAACAATATTCTGTAATAACCTTTTTCTTCTCTTTTATATTCTTTTTTCTTTATTTTTTTTTTCAAAAATTCCTATAAATAGAAAAAATATCAACCTATTTACAAATATAGAAAAATTTCATTGTCTATCAGTGATAGACCGCGATAGAATTCTATCACTCAAGCAAATAAATTCTATCGCTTGAGCGATAGAAAGCGATAGAATTCTATCGCCGTCTATCACTGTAAACTGTAAAATTTTTCTATATTTGTAAATAGTTTGGCTTATTTTTCTATATTTGAAAAGAGTTTTTTTTTTTTGAAATGGTGGTGATAATCTTGTTTGATAGTTTTTTTAAGACCAATACTATGTTAGAACAACTTAGAAGAATCAAATTAAATACGTAAAAATTAAAATTTGTATTTGATATAATTACAAAATGCATCTTAAATCACATTATAGTAGATCCTTTTATGTTTATGAAAGAAAAAAAATCAAACTATTTATAAATATAGAAAAATTTTACTGCCTATCGCTCAAACGATAGAATTCTATCGCGGTCTATCATTGATAGACAATAGAATTTTTCTATATTTGTAAATAGTTTGACTCGTTTTTCTATGTTTGAAAACAATTCTTTATAGAACAAAGGATCAAGAAATTATTTGATATATTTTTTCTTTTAAAATTGTTTGGTAATTTTTAGGGAAATTTTCACTGATAGAAAAAATGTCAAACTATTTACAGAAAATAGCAAAAAAAATACTGATAGACATTGATAGACTTCTATCAGTGATAGACTGCTATCATTTCTATCACTGATAGACACTGATAGACTTCTATCAGCGTCTATCACAACTATCTAAAAATTTTGCTATTTTGTGTAAATAGTTTCCCTTATTTTTCTATTTCTAAAACTTCCCAAAACTTTTAAGTTTTCGTTTATTTCTTTAATGGATAATATGTTAGGTTTTTTTCTTTTGTTTTCTATATATATATATATATATATATATATATTTTTAATAAAAGATACTAAGAAGAAATTTTAATTAGATCCGTTTTTGTAATATACTAAAATCTCAATTCTATATAGATATCACAGAAATAAACTCCGCTCAACTGGCATTAGTATGTACCGAGGACTAAGAAGTCCGTGGTTCAAATCTCTCACAATTTTACATGTCTATTGTCGTTCAACGTGTTGCGTCTCTTCAACCTACGCAATCGAATATTTGTTGCATTATTGAAGAAACGCAATCCAAATATAAAAAAATTGCACAATTTTTGCAAATAGTTTCAAAAGTAGTTAGGATTTTACCATTTTTTTTAAGCATCTACTTGAGCACTTAATTCGAGAAACTTGAATTTAAATTTGGTTAAAGTATAGAAAGTATGAGTATGAAGGGAGACAAGAATGTGGAAATGTTGGTTATGTAATAAGAAAAAAGTGTGTTGTGTAGTCTGATAACATAGAAGATGGGAACAAAGTAGCTGAAATTAGTTGATGGCTGTTTGTGTCTTAGTTAAAAGTAAAAGGGATATTATTGTGTTGTTTGTTGATGGAATATTTGAACATGCATATGTCCTTTTGGATTCTAATATTCACAACTACCCATTTGGATTTTGTTCAAACTTAGGCTCATAATTAAAATCTTTGTTTTTGTTTTTTGTTTTTGTTTTGTTTTTTTTTTTTTTTTTTTTTTTGTGATTTTGAGTGGAAGGAAAAAAAAATCCATGTCTCTATCTTAGTTTTTCTTTTAGAATTTTAAAAATTTAAATGGATGTATGTTGTTTATGTTTAAATGATGAATTTCATTTCGTTTTTAGTTCAATAACACATCTATATGCCAGTTAAACTATGCTTGCTTTGACAATTTAATTTCGTTTGATAATTAACCTAATTACTAAATTGCTGTTTTTATATCGCGAAAAAGCGCCGCGGCGCTACGGGACAGTGCAGAATGTGAATTTTAGCGCTGTGACGAGGTCCTTTAGGGACATTTGAGTCTTTTTAGCTTCCATTTGACTTAATTGTTTCGTTAGGATTCCAAATTGGTCCGTTTTAACTCAGTTTTCTCTCTAAGCACATTAAATATCATCAATAGACAAGATTAGAGGCATTAAGATAGCACATTTTAGGTGCTATCAATAATAATATGAACATTATTCTTTATTTTAATTTTTACTTGAAAATTAAAAAGGAATTATGTTTGTATAATAAGTTTCATAATTAAACGTGGTGTGACGTGATGTTTACTTTTATGATAAATGTTACCTATATAAATTTTAGAGTAAAAAATGACATGTTAAATATAAATTTGTAAGGCTCCTTTTAGATTTACATGAGAATAAAATTTATAAAAAATATATTCAACGATGGTAAGAGTGATAACTACATTATAATAGTTATAAATTAAAATTTTAAAGTACACAACATACAAGTCTACTCTTGAATCACTTTTTATATTATTATATTAGAAATAAAATAAATTATATTTGGAATCGTTTGAGTTTATGTTTGATGATATGATATTAAATTTGTCATTATCTATCGGCCAAAGCTTTCGAGTCAATTTATAATTTAAGATAGTATAAAGTAAGTGATCCGAAAGGTCTTATATTCAAACTTTGAAAATGATCAAAATTTTTCCTCTTTTATAAGATATTTTTAGCCCCATCTTATTAAATAATTAATTATATATATATTTTTATAGATTGAATAATTTTCCCTCACCCATTAAGAAAGAATTGAAAAAACAGTGAGGGTCCTTGGTGTACAACAAATTCTGAACATGTTTATGATGATAATAGGTTGGGATGTCTTAGATTCTTCAAAATAATTTGGTCAAATTTGGTGGCATTTTCTTATTCAAACTCAATTGAAATTGCTACAAAACCATAAAAATTCAGTGTTTTTTTTTCTTTTTCCAATTATTGTATTGTGGGATGGGGCATTGGTTCAGATGTTGATCCACTATTTTTCAAGTTTGTAATAATGGCTGATTAAATAATGTAAAAAAAAAAAAAAAATTCAAGGAAATAAAGTGAATTTCAATTTGTTGGATTTAGTTTAGGCATGTTTACGGCCGGAGAAAAGGAATAAATGAATAATAATTTGAGAAGTGGATCTCGATAGATTATATTGGTTGTTTATCTTGGTTTCGTATTTGATCTCAATAGATTATATTCGTGGGGCTTATTATCCAATTTATAATAAAAAATGCAAATTGATTGACGAATAGAGGGTGATCAATCCGTTTGCATTTTAAAATTATGTAATCGTGACCATTATTGTTACCGTTAGTATACTGTTACAGTATGAAAAGTGTGAATCTATCACATCTATTGTTACTATTATCGTTATTGTGTAGAGTAAAATGGTAATGATAACATTAAATGTGACGAACTCATAATTCTACGTAAACATGTTAAAAAAAAATTTAATTACGTTTGTGATTTTGGCCCATTACGAATGTTCTATCAATGGAAACCCATTATGAATTGGTAAACGTGACCTTAATTAATTTGAATTTTATAATCAAGATAATAGAAGGTAGGTGTCAAATTGTAATAGATACATCTCTAAACTTTTCGATTTACGTTTAAAATATCATTAAACTTAAAAATATTTAATGGGCTCTTAAATTTTAATTTTATGTCTAATAAATCCATGCCCTATTTGATGTTAATTAAATTCATGATTAACATATAAAATTAAATCCTAGACTATTTAATTAACATTTTCTTTGTCAGAATACTAATTAACCTTTTAATTTTGTATTTCGGATATATGTTAATTTTAAAAATATGTCTAATATATTAAAAAATTACTAGACACAAATTAAAAAGTTCATACATCGTGATAATTGAAATTCAATACTGTACTCATTTATGCTTTCCTCTCCATTACTACCATCTTTTACAAGGAAAGATCTTCTCATCGAAGTCAATAAAAGAAAGAGTTGTAGTCATAATGAGATTGATTTTTTTATTTATTTTATTATTATTTATTTTTGTAATAAATGAAGAAAAAGAACAAAAGAAAAGAAAAAGATTTTGATTGAACCTTGAAGTGTTAAACGATCTTAGGTTTGAAATACTTAGATGGAAAAGCTTTGAAAAGAGAGAGAGAAATGCAATATGATGTGAACAAATCTAAGAGTTGTTAGTTGTTAGTCATAAATCTTCGACAAAATATTATATCATTTTAATATAGATGAGTATATTTCAACTAAAATATGATAAAATATAAAATTTTCTCCCTAAATTCAAGCATATAAAATTTTCTTTTATAATTATTCAAGCATAACTTTAATAAATATATACATTTCTTACTCTTCTTAACAGTTGATGGTCTAATTCTCATTCTAAAATTAAATGTAAAAAAAAGGCAAAAAGTTTTTTCACCTTATAATTATATTTAGGGGAACTTCATAATATTTTGGTATATTATCTCACTTTTTTTTCGACAATTTTATAGTAATGGTGACACATCCTCCCTCCTGTATAATTAAGATGCTTAGAATATTAAAATGTTTTTAGGCTATGATTTCAAAGTAAGGGAAAAAAGTATTTATACTAAGCATATTTAAATGTTGATCAAATATTCAAACTAAATATTATTCGTGATGACTAAAAAATCCAATACAAAAAAAAAAAAAAAAGTTTAGATTAAAATTGACAATTACATTCACATCATAACAATTATTTATCCATCACACAATAAAATCACAATGCCACCTCTCATTTTTCTTATACTTTAAAAAAATCTTCTTTATACAAAATAAAAAGAACTAGAGACCTGGAGTCCATAAATTATATGAGTTATGTATTTTATATAATCTACGTTTAATATATCTTATTTCAAGAAGTTATAAACTTTCGATGAATGCTGTTGAAGATCCCACATTGGAAAAATCAAAGGACCTCACACTCTTAATAAGATAGATGAGCTACTCCTCTCATTGCCAACTAGTTTTGAGATGAAACTCCATACTATTTGATAGGGTATTAGAGCTCATAAAGTTCAAACGGGTATTTGGTCCAACAAAAGTAACCCTAGTGTTGTTCATAAAAAATTGTCATGTGGCAATTTTTTTTAAATGATTAAAAAATTATTATTATTATTATTTTTTGTATGTAAAGGGAAAGGAAACATAATCATTACTCACAAAATTATATTAGTTTTAACCTCATATCATACTAACATTTAGATATCCTAAACTCACAACTTACATAAATTTTGATATCTAAAGTTTAGAAAACATTTTCTAACATATATATATATATATTAAGTTTATAACATGACAAAGTTTTATAAAATGAGAAAGTGTACAAGTTTATATATAAGTTAATCTTCAACATAAATTTAGACTATTAAAATTTACCAATTAAATGAGAAATAAATTAATAAATCATAATCACAAATTATACTAATCCAACTTAATTCCTTTTGTTGCAACTCATTCTTTTAATCATAATGAATACAAATTAAACTTTCCAATCTTGGACGAAAAAAATAAAGAATGAACTCGTTAAAACTCAAGTACAATCATTGGTACTAATAATTAACATGGACTAAATAGAAGTGCATGTGTCATTGTGATCAAAGAGGGTTACAAATATAGTATTACGATTTTACTGGCATGTAACATTTCTACATTTCTATAAAATTGACATGAAGACAAGAGATAACTCGATATTTTCATTATATCGTAAAAAAAAATTAATGAAACATAAAAAGTAAGCCAACAAAATGTCACATAAGTGAATATAATATAATTTAGAAAATTTTCAATTTACACCCATAAATTTTAGACTGTATCAATTTTAAACCATGAATCATATCAATTTATACCTTAAACTTTCGTAAACGTATCAATTACACAATTCTTCGAACTTAGTTCAAAAAATATTCTACGAAACATATATAATTATTTCATTTATTAAGATTCCATTTGAAAATCGTTTATCGATTCAATTCTTATATGTATGTAGATTTTTTTAAATGTGGATTAATAAAATGAACGATTAAAATTGATGCATAACAATTTTCAAATAAAATCTTAATTGAGAGTCTACTTATGAAAGTTAGAGGTTTAACTTATAAAATTATAAGCCTCACATGTTGTTTATCCAAATAGAATGTAACGGATAATGTAAATTTATTAATGTAAATATTTTTGTTTTGATTTTTATAGTTTTTTCAGAAATATTCATCAACATTAATATGTTAGCAATATTTTTATTGATATTTATGTAAAATTGAGACCTCGAAATTTTCGATTAAGCCTGAGTTAAAAATTCAAATGTTCAAATTTTTTATATATTGTTGAAATAAAATATTTATATATATAGAAATGGTTGGTGATAGGTGTGCTTGGTGTTGATGAAAGAAAAGCTGCAGGAGTGTATGGTTTGACCAGAATTTAACGAATGGGCAATAAGGCAGTGTTTGGCAGTGGGCTCCCCTTAAACCCAACTCAGATTGATAAGGATTGATTTGATCCCATTTTTGTTTTTTCTATATGCTTTTTTTTTTAATTTATTAATTATTATTTTTAATTCCCAGTTTTCTAAGTTCTTGTCACGTGATTCTTTCCCTTTTCCTTTCTAGGTAGTTTATTGTCTTTCTTATATTCCCAACGAATATCCCCCCCCCACCCCCCCCCCCCCCCAAGAGTTTCTCCAATTACCTTCCCTATGTTATATAAAATATCCTTTCATTTTATTTTATTTTAGAAAAAAAATAAATTTTTGTTCTTAAATTTTATATATAGTTTTTATTGTCCTTAAATTACAAAATGTTACACGTTAATCTATAAATTTTGAATTTGATTTAAATTTAGTTTATAGGTTTCAAAATGTTACAATTTTACGTTTGATATTTGAGTTTTGTTTCAATTTGGTCCTTGAATTTTAAGATATTTGAGTTTAAATGTCAAGTCTCGATTTTTCATTAAATACCTAACTTTCAATCATTAGCATTAATGTCTATTAATTAATTTAAAATATGGGCAATTGTATGGATGACAAAAAATGAAATGAAATTTGCACGCGTGTCTCAAACTTTTTCCTTTTCCGAATTTAGCAAAATCGTGGCTCAACCCAAGTACTAAAAGAGTAAAAATCTAAAATACTTTGTGCTATTGATATACTCAATATCAAGTACATTCATTAAGTGGTATACCTTATGTTGAATATATATAGATGATATACTATTGATATACTTCATTTTAATTATATTAGTTAATCAAACATTTATTGATTGGTATCTGATGTACCCATGTCTTATATTTGATATACACTTGATACACTTGATTGATATACTATTGGTACACTTGATAATAATGCACTTGATTGATATACTACTGATATACACTTGATTGATATACTTGTCTATCATGCACCTATTTATACTTTCGATAAACTTGATTCACTTAACTGATATACATGGTAATTATGTACTTGACAAATAAACTGCTGATAAATAGGTCAATCATTCACTCGTTTAGTGTGGTGATAAAATTGATACAGTTGACTTATATACTTGATAATGATACAATTGACTGAATACTACTAACAAACTTGATAATGATGTACTCTTTATAATACTGATACACTTGACTGAATATACTGCTAAGACACTTGATAATGATGCACTTGATTGAGTTGATATACTTTATAATGATACACTTAGATTATAAAAATAAATTAAAAAAAAAATCAGAGTTCTTCTTCTTCAAAGCAACAAACTCTCCCCCCAACATCACTCTTTCACACCAACACATATCCACACCATCTGCCACCGGCCACTACTCCACCTCCTCGCCATTTACCTCCGTCGACTGTTACACGTCTGGTCGCCAGTCGTTTCTCACTACCTCAATTTTTCTCTCTTGTGTTTCACGATGGGTGTGGGAAAGATCCACATATTTACAAAATTGCCATCAAACTTAATTACTTAAATGCTCTTAAGTTTAAACCATTTAAATATCTTGTTATTTTCTACATCAATATTTTACCATACTTGTAAAATTTGAAAATTTAATTATATGGTTGCTAAATTCTATATTCAATTTGCTACCCAATGCAATTTTCCTTTAAAATAATTATGAAGTCAAAATTTAAGATTTTAATAATGAAAAAATAATAAAATTTAATTAATTATAATTCTTTGAATTCTTTTAAATTAAGTAATTAGACATTAACATTAAAGACGAAAAGTGAGAATTGTAATATTTTGAGATGAAAAGTGTGACTCTTGAAACCTAGATACAAATAGAAATAAAACTCAAATCTCAAGGGTAAAATTGTAACATTTTGAAATCTATGAACTAAATTGAAACCAAAATCAAAGCTTAAAAGCTAAATGTGTAACAATTTGAAATCTAGAATCAAATAAAACTAGTTAGACCCAAAGCCTAGAGATTAGAAATGTATTTTTCTCAAATTTTTATTTCAATTATTGACGAGAAGCAAGGACTTATGTATTTAAAAGACAAATATGACCTCATTTATGATATTTTCTATCTAAATTGATGACGTGAAAATCGATTATGGTAATAGTGTCGTAAAAGATATATTAATTATATCTAAAGTTGGAAATATAAATGTTAACAAAGGTAACCATCTTCTTACGTAGTTAGATTTTAATGGTAAGAATCCATGTCTTTGAAATTTTTACATGTTATTTGCCATATTACTTTTCGTCCTTCATTTTAATCAACTTTTTATAAAGAAAATTTTTAGAAAAAACAATTTCAAAGTCTTGAGGCATAGTTAAGACTTAATCAAAAATTGAAGGATACTTTTTAAATTGTATGGTTACACAAATAAGAAAGATATCAAATCGTGATGTATGTCAAACAATGATTGTAAACAAAATATAATAATATAAAATTGTATATATAGATAATTATGGGTTGTTTTCAAATACAGCAAAACGAACCAAAATATTTACAAATATAACAAAATATCATTGTCTATTAATGATAGACACTGATAGACTACTATCATCTATCACTGATAGATACCGATGACACAAATAGATGTCTATCACTATGATATTTTACTATATTTATAATATTTCCAGCAGTTTGTCATTTAAATAATTTTTCAAAAATTATTACAGACATAATACAAATTACAACACTTGGTAGAAGAATGCACGACTTCATGAGATTGTGTTAGACTCTAGAAATAGTAAAAAAATTAAAAATGCTAAATTATAAAAAAAAAAAAAATATATGCTTGAATTTTGTACTTTCTGTCAAAAATATTTTTCAACAACGAAAAATTTCAAAAACACTCTTACTATTAGTTTTGGATGTAAACTGTTAGTACTTTGTTTAAAAATACACTTGAACTTTTAATTAAATATTTAAAAAAACCCTTAAACTCAAAAAAAAAAAAAATTAATACTATGACTGATAGTATATGAACAAAAATCGTCAGTAGCTCATTACAAAAATACATATGAACTTTCAAATTAGTCGCATTAGTACCTTATCCTTTAAAAAAAAGTTTAAAAAATATTATTGTTCTACATCATATTACCTCACTCTTCTATTTTTTCCTCTCTTCTGTTTCAATCTATGACTCAAACTTCTCTACTTTTTCCTATTTTTTTTACTCTCTTCTTCAATACCCTCTTACTCCCCTTCTTCGTTTCCCTCACGATCTCTTGACTCTCTTTCTTGTCACTAATTTTGTTGTTTCATGTTAACTATTTGACATTTGTTTTATCTAAAATGTTGGAAACCTTGTGTACTTTGCGTTCAACGCAAGGTGGTCAACGCCTTGTGGTCAACGCTTGGTACTCAACGCCTGCTCTGCGATGAACTTGTGTTGGACGCCTGCTATGCGATGAGCTTGGACTGGACGCCTGGTAAGCGATGAAGTTGGACGCCTACTATGCGATGAATCTGCAAAATAAAAGCTCGTGAAGGCTGAGTCGCAGAGCTCGCTCTCTTTAAAACGTTTCGCGGCTCTGCCCAAGGTGCTTGCAGTTCTGACTGAATGCCACGTCGTCCCCAGGATAAAACAACCCAGAATAATACTGTCTCGGTCGAAACTCGCACAAGAATCGATCGGTGCTCACACTCTTTCTATATTGCTCGGGAGTAAAAGTTTTTTCCGTTCTTCTTTCAACTGAAGATGACAGGGCTTTTATAATGCGCGAGGTTCAATCGTCGCATGAGAGACGAGCGCTCGTCCACAGCACGTGCGCCGAAAAAGACGGCGCGGATGCGAAGACCGTAAATTCTAAAAGAGATTTTATTATTTAAAAAAATAAAATAAAAACAAAAAATTATCTTTATTGCCACACCACGACCAACAACAGCGCGCACGTGTGTGGAGAAGTCACCAAGCCCACCATTGCCTATCTCCTCGCCCTTTCCAAGACATGGGTACCCCTTGGGACCCAAGCCCATAACTAAAAGGAAGGGTAAATAAAGTGAGATCCTAATGCTAAACTAAGCAATGTGGGATTCTCACTTTTCCAAAACTCATTTTTTCTTTTTGTTAAAAACTCTTTTTTTCCAATCTTTTTCACCAACATAAAATAATAATAATAACAATAAACAAATAAATAAAAAGAATAATGGAACCACTAAGGGACATTAAGGCTTAAATGTTTTGACAAGGTTAGTTGTACGTTAGTAGTTGAGTGTGCGTTAATATGTCCTTTGAGTTTGATACACAAAAAGAGAAACACGTTGAGAATTAAAGGCATATAGAGACTTTGATCATAATTTTGAGGACAATTAGTAGGAGGAAAAAGAAAGAAACCATGTGCATTGTCAAATTTTAGCGATGAAGACTTTGATCCTTTTCGTGATTCAAATTACTCTATTTATTGTGATTAGTTAAAAGAAGATTCATTGTGATCAAAGATATTATTTACTTTTTGTATTTGGCTATTCATCTTTTTGTTGCGTTTAAATGAAAGATTTTGATTTTAGAATTTTGTGATATTTTATACTTTAACTTGAAGTTTTGGTTTATGCTTGGTTGTTGAAAAAATTGGTATAAGAATTGGACAACCGAGAGAAAAATGAGAGTATCAAGTTATATGAAAAAAAAAAAAAAGAGAATATCTATATAAGTTGTTAAAGGTTAAAGAGTATTAAAGCAACTTTTGGAAATTTAGATATATATATTTTTGAAACAAGATATTAATGGTTTCCGTCCATTTACATGCCAAAAATTTATGCTAGGGGTACAACTTTTATATAAGGTTAAAATTTTAGCCTATTAACTTATAAATTTATGTTATATATAGTTCTTAAACTTAAAAATAGGGGCAATTGCACTATTATCAAAAAGTATACAAAAATTAGTTTTGTGTCTCTCTATTTTCAAATTTGCAAAATATAACATAACAGTCTGGCCCAACTAATTACTCAATGTGAAAAGTCCAAAAATAATATTGATTTCTATTTGATTGTTGTCAGATTACTGTTTGATTGTTATCTAATTGCTTAGATTGTTAACGATATTGATTTACTATCTGATTTTTGTTAAATTGACATTTGATAATGGTTGTTATTTGATTGTTAATGATACTAATTGCTATTTGATTATTTTCTTATTACAATCTGATACTAATTGCCATTGATATCAATTGCTATTTGATTGTTGACTAATTACTATATGATATCGCTTATTTCTATTTGATTGTTGTCTGATTACTACTTGATGATGATTATTAATGATACCGAATTGCTATGTGATTGTTATCTGATTACTATATGATATTGATTGCTAGTGATACCGATTGCTATTTGATTATTGTTTGATACTAAGTACTTTGTGATTGCTATAAGATTATCATGCAATTTTTATTTGATATTAAGTAGTTTGAGATTGTCATCTGATTACTATTCGATACTAAATAATTTTTTATTTTTATCTGGTTGTTATTTAATTTTTATTTGATACTAAGTAGTTTGTGATTTTTTTCTGATTAATAACAATATTCAAAACATGAGTTAGAAAATGAGAAAACAAATTGTTCAAACCCAATCATGTTTTGGTAATTTAACATGAATCATATTGAATTGGAGGTTAATAGTTAGTTTTTGAGAAATTAGAAGTGAAGCAATAAAAATGTCAATGAAAAATCAAATCATGTTTTGACCAAGAAAATAGAATGGAAATAAGAAAATGATCCAAATGTCAGTGTGAATGAATAAAAAATACATTCAGAATAATAGGAATATGATCAAAACGCCAATAAAAAAAAACAATACTATGGGACTATGGGAGAAATAGTTGAAGACACAAAGAAGAAGATTGACTAGAAAAATTGGATCTTTCCTTTTGATAATGACATAGGAACATAGGAAAATTGAGGTAGAACTGGAATACAGAAAAAATTAAAATGAAAATTTGAAATTTTTGTTATTTTTGCAAAATCTAAAAAATCTAAGCTCCATTTGTAATTTTCCTAATTGATTTTGCCACTCATTATAATTTTTCTAAAATTTTGTCACTCATTATGATTTTAAAATTTTATGAGATTTTATGGGATTTTATGTTTTAACTTAATTTTTTTGTTGGTGAGAAAATTGGATCTTTTACAAAAATATTGTAATTTTAAAAAATATTTACAAAAATATTGTTGTTTATAAAATATTTATAAAAATATAGTTGTTTTCCTTGAGAAACTAAATTTGTTTTAAAAAAATTAAAAAAAAATCTACTGCCTTATCAACAGTCAAATCTGTGGCAGATAATGTTGTTGAAGATATCTACACCTTTTTTTACATTTTTTTTGTTCAAACAAATTTAAGAACAAACAAATTTAATCTAATTAATATATTCCATTCATATTTGTATCAAATAATTAAGTTTCTATTTAATAGATCTCTAAATTTTATAAAATATCTAATAAATTTATAAAATTTTTACTTTTGTGTTTAATAAGTCTCTCAATTTTATTGTTTTTGTGCTAAAATATATTTAATATTTTTTACATTTATTAAAATTCACAAATCAATTAATCAAAAATAGAAAATTCGATGTCTTAATTAGACACAAAGTTCAATTTTATGTCTCATAGATTTGCTAAAAAATATTCATTGATTTTATAACAATATTAAATATGTTATAGAATTTTTTTTCACAAAAATTAAAAATTCAAGACATATTTTACCTATTTAAAATTAAGGTACCTATACAGATGTCCGCCTATTTCAAGTTTATTATTAACTTATAGAATGTAAGTTATATATATAATGATATTTACAAATATAACAATTATTTTCTTAAATTGTAAATATAGTAAAAAAATTAAATTGCAAAATTTAAACCTTAGTTATTAAATGTTTAATCATTTTAGTTTGATAATGCGAGACGAACAAAAAGTTCACTCATATGTTTTCATATTGGTGAGTGACATCTGTTGACTTTTTGGCCCTTAATCTCAAATTAATTAATTTTAATTAATGATTTAATTAATGTTTTGATGATAACAAACTTGATTTTGTTTACTAACAAATTTATTATTTTGAATAGCCCATAGCGTAGAGCTCGAAACAACGATTCCGATGCCTCTTGAATCACCAAAATCGGAGTTCAAACGAAGAAGTTATCGTCGAAATAAAGTTAACGAAAAAATACCGAGGTGGTGACGTGGCCAAATTAATCATCAAATTAGACTAATTAATGAGTGCCACTTGGAGCCATAGAGGGAGTGACACAAGGGGCTTTATTTTATAATTGGTGGATTTTAATAAACTAAAAGATCTTGATTTTGAAAATAATAAAAAAATGATTTTAAAAGAAATGAATTTAATATTATATATGTATGTGTCTATGGCTAGTTGATTTTAAAATTAAAAAGAAAATTATTTTTTTACTTTTAATCTCAACCACTCAATTTGCTTTTTACACAATCCAATGAATCAAAATCAAATTCAATTTTTTAGCCCACTTTCCTCTCTTTTTAAACTTCATCTTCCCAAAATTGTTTCAACTTTTTCACACTTTTCAATTCTCAAAATTAGCAAAAGGCCACCATTGTTGCTTTCTCTCCAAGCTTCCAATTTTTATTCTTTTCATTTTATTCTTAAGAGAATTTTCTATTGTATTGTGATAATCAAAGTGTGTGAGCTCAAATTTGTATACCCACTCTTTTTAGAGAGTTTTATCTTGTGATTTAAAACTTTCAACAACATTGTAATGGTTTGATCCTAACCCGTGGAAAGGATTGAATTTGCTCTTGAACCCGAAAAAGGAGTAAGGTAGCGGTTCGGCTCTGATCCGTGGAAAGAATCAAAGCATATTTTTAATCGAAATCCCAAGAGGCGCTTGGGAAAGTGTATGTAGGTCGAGTTTGACCGAACCATTATAAAAATTACGGTGTTTTCTTCTCTAACTCTTTCCTAATTATTTTGCATCTAATTTTAATTGCATGCTTTTGTTAATTGAGATTGATTGAGTTTATTATTACATATTTTTTATCAGTCTTGTTATTTGGCATCTATTAGGGTTTTTTTATTAATTTATTTTAGAAAAAATTTAATTAGTTTAATTTGAGCATATTTCTTAAAAAGTTTAATTAAACCCTATTTACCTCCCTCTGGGGCTGCCATACCGATCCAACAACATCTTTCTCACAAGATAATCCAATACAGTTTGGCTTCCAACAATATGTCCCATCACAGTAGGTGACCATTAGGCCTATAGAAGTCTGTTAGGCATTGAAATAGGTCGGTAAAGTCGAGTAACCGTTATTATGCCCTGGAAAGTCTCGATACGTGTATGAATCACCCGATAAGTCCTGGTGGAGTGTTTTAAACATGTTTTTACCCGGCATATGTTTCGTTTTTTTCACTTTTTTCTTAATATTCTATTTTTTTTATATCTCCATTTTGTTATTATTATTATTATTTCACTTAAAATAGTTTTAAAATACTAATTCTATTTTAAATTTATTTCATATAAATTCACATATAAATATATAAATATTTTTTATCTTTAATAAATTATTTAAGAGAAATTAATGATTTTAATTTAGTAAATAATAGTACATTGATTTTCCTTTTTTTATTTTTTTTTTACAAAAACCTACGATGACATATTGGATACAGAGTTGAATTTGAAAAAAAAAACCTAGAATAATATGAATCCCCTTTTTCAATAGTTTTGCATGAGTTCGCAAGACTTTATACAAGATGGATTTCGTTCCTTTCCAACTTTAGGGTAAGTAGATGAGTGTTCCCTTAAGTGGTGTCTCATGGACTTAAACATAGGACCCTGTAAGTTAAAATGAATGCGCATTAGATGCACATTAAAACTATAGGTTATGTGAGAAAAAATTATTTAAATATGATTTAAATGAATATATTAGCTAAATTATATTTAATTAAATATTACTTTCATTAATTAGTTATTTTTTAATTAATTAATTTAATTAATATATTTATATTTATTATTTTAACTAAATTAGTTATGGGCAAGGGGTTACTCGATATTGATCTCACGTTGTCCTATTCTCTCTCACAACATTTTCTAGCAACTTATCAAAAGGAAAATCCCATAATGATTATGGTTTGTATTTTTATTTTTGGAAAATTTCTGTATATTTCCCTTATAAAATTATCTCACAAAATTTCATTTCTCATTGTTTTTGGTTCCCACCAACCTTCAACCTCTTTACTTAGAGATTAGAGAGGTCTTCCATTGGTGACAATGTCGAAGCAGAATCACATGGTGAAATCGAGTTTCACATATTCATCAAAAGATGTTTTTTTATTATTCATGCTTAACCTAGATAATACAGTAAGGTTTTTTTTTTGGTATAATTGCAATGTACTGATTTTTCTAATTTCTAAATTATAAATAAAAAATTGGTCCTCTATATTTTTCCGTTGCGCTAAGATTTTTATCCCTACACAATCAACTCTAGTGATGACCACCTCTGGTGCCTAACTTCTATGATCACCGTGCTGACCAACTTCGACAATTAATTGCAAACAAGACCGCCTCCAATGACAACTCCAACAAATAGCTTAGTATGATTTATATTTAAAAATAAAATATAGTTGTCCACTAATTTTCCTTGGAATGATTAGTAATATATTAAAAAAGTTGAACTTTTGACATTTTCACATGGGGAGGTTTTAGAATTTTAAAAATATCTAGGAAAATTACGTTATTTGAAAAGTATTTATAATATTTTGGTAGTTTTGCATGAGTTTGCAAGTTAAAATTGCGAATTCTTGAATCACTAAGTTTTAGGTTCAATTTCTATTTAGTCTACAAGTTTCAAAATGTTACAGTTAAACAAATTACAATTAATTAAATTTCACTATTTTTCATCACTTTTAAAATTAAATTTAAAATTTCACTTCATAATTATTTGAATTTTCTAAATTGACTTATTGATTTTAGAACATTTAAATTTTGACACAATTTTTTTTCTCTCCATAAAACGAACGAAATATAAAACGGATATAATTCCCCATCCTAAAATCAAATTGAAATTAGGACTTCTACAAAAAAGATTTGAAGTTAGCAAAATAAATCTAAAGTCGATTGACCTATAATATTTAAGTTTTATAGTTAATAATTAAATTGATTTAATGAATATTTGATGTTCAAACTTTTTATTTGAGGTAATTGTTTAAATTAGTTGAGCTATTCAAGATAATTGTTCAAATTGTGAAAAAAAAGTTAGGGTTTAAGTTAAATATTTTAAATGGAGGAAAAATAGAGAAAGAAGAGAAATGGTGGAATGAAGAAAAAGAAAGATTGAAATAGGAGAGAAAAAGAAAAAGAAAGAAGAAAGAGAAGGGAAAAGATGAGTAATGAGTAGAGATTATTAAAAATTGGGAAAAGAGAGAAGAGAGAGAAAATAATTATTACAAATCTATTATATTCTTGTAAATATTTTTAAAAGTACCATATTTTTATAAGTATTTTTAAAATCTACAATATAATTTCAATTTTTCTGAAAAAATTGGTGTAAGTTAAGAATTAGAAAATTAAAAGAAAATAAGAGTATCTGTATGAAAAAATGAGGATATTTATATAATTTGTTTTAAAATTCATTCTTTTTGAACTTAAGAAAACTTCAAACAAATTGATCACTATATTAACGTTAGGAGCAATTGTAAACTTTTTTTTTTTTTTTAATTTTAAAGTTATTTTGCAACGAAGTATTAATGGTTAGTGTTCATATACTTATGATGAAAGTATTTTTTAACTTTTTTTTTAGTTAAGGGTATTTTTTAAACTTTTGAAAAGTTAAGAGGTATTTTTGAAAAAAAACTTTAACGGTTTCCATCCAAAACTAACGGTTAGGGTATTTTTGAACTTTTTTTTTTTTTTTAAAGTTTAAGGATATTTTTGAAACTTTTGAAAGTTTGAGAGTATTTTTGACACAAAGTGCATAGTTCAAGAGCATTTTTTATAATTTAGCCGAGAAAAATGATAGGTATAAGGTATTAAAGAAGAAGCCCTTTGACTAAAAAGTGATATCTTTATATAATTTAGAGTTTTCTTTTAAAAAAATGTAAAACAAAAAATATTAAGAACCAATAAGAAAAAAAAATCTTAGCTACGGTTATGACAAGACCTATATATATTTTAGATAAACAATAATTAATCTTCATAATTGATGTGATATAAACTGCTTTAGGAATAGTTATTTTATTTATAGGACTATTTTTAAATATAGAAAAATAAATTAAAATATTTATAAATATAATAAAATTTTATTGTTTGTCTACAATAGACTGCGATAGACTATTATCTGTATCTATTTGTAGTCTATTGCGACACAGATAATAATCTATCGGAGTCTATCACAGATTGACAGTAAAATTTTACTATATTTATAAATATTTTCAGCATTTTGTCATTTAAAATAATTTTTCTTATTTATATTTAAACAATACTTTAGAATATTTCTAAAGTTTATTTTTAGTTTAAGAATATATGAGGTAGAGAAATTTGAACTTCGAACCTTTAAATCGAGAATATATATACTTAAAACTAGTTGAGCTTATCCGTTTTTTAGAGATATGTTAAATATTTATTCTCGACTAAGCTAAGTATATGTAGATAATGTACTTAGGATTTTTTTTTATTATTTTTTTTAATAAATTGATATTTGCCCTTCTTCTTTCCTCTCTTACTGCCTAAAACCACTCCCAACCTCTTTCCATCATCTTCATATTTCATTGGATTTTTACAATCAAAGAAAACAACAAACAGAGATTTTTCTTTTTAATTTTTATAATGCAATTATTGCAAAAGGGCCAAATAATATTTTCTTATTTGATTATCTCAATATATGAAGAAAGAATAGCTTTATTTCATGGGTAGCCCCTACCAACAGAACAACCACAAAATTGAAACCTAGAAAGTTGGGGTTTTGCATTTTTTTTCTCTTTTTTCACCTCATCTAATTATTATTAACTTTCTTAGCATTTTCTGCCATGCCCCTCTGTCCTTCAACTACCATAAAGCAATGACCCTAAACAGATAATGTTAGGTTAAGCTTTTAATGGGGATGTGATCACCTTTGACTTCTCGTCACGATATTCAATATTTAAGTCCAGTTTAATTACGATTTCATTTTGAATTTTTAGTTTTCTAAATTTTATGTTTGTTTTCTCTCTCTTTTTTATTCATGGTTTCACATTTCTTAAAAAATGATATAAATTCGTAGGTAAATTCTAAAAACAAAAACAAATTTTTAAAAACTATATATATATATATATATATATATATATATATATATATTTTAGTTTCTAAAATTACTCATAGATAGGAGTAACATTTAAGCTTAATTTTCAAAAGACTAAAAAAAAAATCAAATAATGAATATCAAAATGAAGTTTTATTTTTTATTTTTTATTTGCATTTATTAGGCAGCTTCTATAAAAAAAAATCAAATAATGAATATAAAAAAAAATAAAGATTGTATTTAGAGCAAGTCTTGAAATTTTCAAGGAGTTGATTCCGAGGTAGCTTCAATCAATGAGAGGATGTTAAAATTTGAACTTTGGAGACCTTTGCTATACAAAGAATTTTAATAATGTCATTTTTTAGATGATTGTTTTTAGATAATGTCTATATTTGTAAATATTTGGATATTTTTTCTCTTTATAGTAATTTCATTTTTTTTTTAATTTATTTTTTATGTGGGAAGTATGTCTTTTGTCTTGCACTCTAAATTTTCATATCGGTGTGGGTAAGACTTTGAATTAAATAATTCATCATCATTTTGTAATTTACCATGCTTAATTTATTTTTTGAATTCAACATTGTGAGTGGAAATTAGATTCATATCTTAATTAAGCCTTCTGATCTTAATATACACTAATTAAACAATCATGTTTAAGTTGACGACAAAAATTTTGAGTTAAATGCTCGAATTCGTAAGTCTTGCATATTGATTTTAAAAATTACTAATCTTGAATTCGAACAAAAATAAACTCACCTAATTGGTGTTATATATATTCATTCAAGATTATTTTTTCTTATTTCTTTTCATGTAGCACAAAGTAAAAAAAAAATTATTTTATATGTAAAAATCAAAACATTAATTAATCAAACATCATTTTCTTACGACAAGTAGATATATAAAAATATAAAAATTTGAACTACCGATATCGAGAGAGATTGTACATGCCAATTAGCTATATTCACTTTTGACATTTTTAGTCGAACTTAAGAAAAAGTATAACACATAAAATAAAAATAAAATGAGAGAAGAGAGAAATTTTTTTTTAGCATTTCATTTTAGCCTCTAAAAAGGGAGAAAAGGACAACTTTTAGGAAACATGTCATTTCTTATAAAGTTTTTGATTTTCCAGTTAGTTTTCCATTGTTATCAAGTTATAATTCGTCGGTTGAAAATCTTTTTTTTATTAAAGATCCATAAATGCTGATATAAATGTATTAACTAAAAGTTTGTTAAACATCAAACATGATAGCAATCGGTGAAAAGAGAATTCACACAAAATATAATCATTATCATCGTGTTCATCACAATAGTAAGACATAGACTTTTATGGTATAGGTGGTCTATCATTGATAAATCAAGTCTATCATTAATAAATTTTACTATATTTGCAATTTTTTTTAAATGTTACTATACACTGGATTATTATCCCTAAAATTGCTACTCGCTATAATTTTCCTAATATAATTATATATCCCTCTCTATTGGTGAAACTAAGCCCAACCCATTAGGCAAGAAGTCTATTATTGGATTCATTTTGAACACAAACCAATAAGGTTGTAAGGAACACCCCTATTTGAAACCATCTCTCAAATATAAGGATGATCTACCAATCAAATCTTTATTCCTTTAGATTTTTATTATTCCCTTATTCCATACAAAATAAATGTTTTTTTTCTTCTTCTAGTTTTTAATTCAAACACAACTTTTGATGGTGGAAATATATGAACTAGACAAGAAACATGCTATCATAAATTCATTCAAATTAAAATAAGTTTTGTTAACATGAAAAATAATTAATCCTCAACAATTATTACTTAACTTTGAAAGATTCTATCAATTAAAGCTCCAAAATTATAATTGTATTGATACAAATTCTAAACTTCAATTTGAACTCTTTCTTAGTGATGTTATAACTATTTTACTTGCTTTTCATTTAAAATTAACTCAAAAATCACCTATAATAAAATTATTCTCCTCCCATGTAGCATGAAAAAAATTTCCCTAAACAGAGGAAAACAAAAATAAATAAATAAAAAACACTTATATTTAAGTACACTACCTTTTTTTCTTCACAATATTACGTAATAAATGGGAGAAAGAGAGAAACTGAACCTTTTGAGACCCAAGTTCAAATCTGGTGTATATAAAGCAAACAATCACCCCACATAATTTTATATATATATATAATAATAATAATAATTAAAGAAATGCATTTGAATTCAAAGTTTTGAATCCTAATCCAAAATTCAAGTTTCTCTCTTACTAGCAGATTTAATCTTCCCTTCCATATATCATTATATTTAATTTGATTTCAAACCTCTGTTATTTGGCATATTGAGACATAGCCAATCAACCAATGTTTTCAAAACATATATATATATATATATATATATATATATATATATATATATATATATATATATATAATAACTTTGATCAAATCCACACCACAACGAGCATAACTTAGTAGTAGTTGACATAATACTCCTATTCAAATTCTCATACCCTACTTATTGTAACTAAAAAAACTCAATCAATCAAATTGAGTTTGAAAATCCAATCACAAACAATAAGGACAGTTGCAAATATAGCAATCAGATTCAAAGTACTAGTATATATATATAGCAATATTTTTTAAAAAATTGCAAATAAAGGAAAGTCTATCTAGACTTCTGTCGTTGATAGACTTTTATGGACTAAATAATCATATTACTGTAGACCATAAGAGTCTATCAGCGATAGAAGTCTATCACTGATAGACTTTGTTGTATGCGCAATTTTTTAAAAATGTTACTATACACTTTGTTAATATCCTTAAAATTGCTACTCATTACAATTACCCTAAACAATAACTAACAATTTAAACATAAGAAACCAAAGGGATTATTATTATTGTAATATTTCACTAGGAAACCTTAGAAGTTCTTAATGCCTTTTGCACTAACACAATGTACACACAATTGCAGCACACGATGATCTAGAGATAGAAGTATGAGAAGATAAACAAAAGCAAATTATGAAAAGCTAGGCATGGAAGGCTGGAATCTGAAGTTGGTTGGAAGGATGAGGCAATGGAGCATTGTACCTACTAAAGAGTTTGTAAGAAGATAAAATGGAAATGAAAGCATAGAAAGCAACCACAACAAAGGTGATGACAACTGAAGCTGTAGCTTTGTTGCAGAATTTCCCAAATGTCCCACAGGCTGAACTCCATGTTATTTCAGTGTCACCATTGTAGGCTAGGTACAACACCTCCGTCGACACCGTCCCCGCCGCTAGGGTTAGATACGTCAATAGCTATATCGAGATGCACGCCACGTAATTGTTAAACAAAACTCTATTCGTCTTAAAGATTTTGTTATATTATATTTGAAAGCGCGCTATTTAATTGATATACAATAATTGATCTAATACTTCATTGTAAATTTAATCATAACAATGATTTTAACACTTTTTTTTTTTTTTTTTAGTTGTAGACTTGAAAATTGTGTAAAAAACCTAACAAGTTAGATTTGAATATATATACGGGAGACCTTCTATACTAGTATGAAGTTAAATCACATGTAATTAATCTAAAAACTTAAATTAATAGGTTAGGATAATTAAATTTAATTATATTTATACTTTGTCACTTTCATGCTCCGAATATCACATTAAATTACCTACTATCCATCTAAAGCTTAAGTGAATGAGTTAATGTAAATATGATTTATGTCCGTATTTTGACACTTATCTCAAGTATGAGATCATAAACTTTCCATTAGGAAGGAGTAATAAAAAAATAGGTTTTAAATACTATTTTGATCTTTATATTTTTTATTCTGGTTTATTTTGATTTTTTTCTTAAATCGCTAATTGATTCAAAAGCTTAAACTCACTTGCAGGCTTGAAATATGAAAAAGAGCCAAATAAGTGGAAATCAATATTAAAATACTCGTCAATTGACGATTTAAGATGATATCAGAACAGGTTGCTTTAGGATGTCTTGGGTTCAAGCCCTTGCAATGTTGTTTCCTTCTTATTTAATATCTATTTCCACTTGCTTGGATATTTCACCTATTAGCTTAAGTTTTTTTGGTCAATTGGCGATTTTTTCATTGTATTGATCTTAACTTTGGTTCATTTTAATTTTTTTACTTTTAAAATGTTTATTTTGATATTCATATTCTCAACTTTTCATTTTTGTCTATATACTATTAAAAAGTGATCATTTTGGTTCCTTAAAAATGGAATGAAAATGAAAATGAAAATGAAGGCACCAAAATAATCATTTTAGAAATATAGGGACTAAAATTAATATTTTAAAAATATAGAAAAATCATTTTTTAAATAAAAGAGAATGTATTGAAGGAAATGATAATAGTTTGAAAAGAATTAGAAGGGAAACCTGATCGAGGAAGAAGAGAGTCCAAGCTTTAGAAGTGGTAGAAGGCGGAGACATGGCCGCCACCGCCGCCGACAAAAACGAGTAGCCAGCGCATATCCCATTAGCATGCACCAAAAACCTACATTCATTTTCCAACATACATTATATTCCTTTTTTTTTTTTCATTATTATTTTATTTATCGATTTCAATTTTATCATGTTTGAATTTTTAATTCTTAGGCCAATTATTAAAAAAAAAAAAATTGAAAAGTTTTTTTTTTTCTTTTTTCCTTTTGGATAAGAATTTAAATCTTCATACAAACAGATTTATAAAACATCACAAACAAAAAACTAAGAATCGTCTGATTTTTAGTTTTTTTTTTTAATTAAGCCTATTTTAATTCCTCTCAATTTTTAGAAATTGAATTCTAAGTTAAAGTTTTCAAAAATAAAAACAGTTTTCTAAAAACTTCTTTTTGTTGTTGTTTTTATTTTTTTAGTTTTCAAATCTTCATTTGATTTTTTAAAACATCATTAGAAATTTAGAGGTGAAATTAGTATTTATAAGCTTAATTTTCAAAAATTAAAAATAAAAAAAATCAAATGGTCACCAGGTAAAGTTAATCTAAATGTTTATCAACCAAGCTATTTGTTTTTTATTATCTATTTTGAAAATTAATTAAGCTTACCAACATGCTACTACTTTTAAAAATATTTTGAGAAATCCATCTAAATTTTAAAAAATACGAAAAATATAGTTTTTTTTTAAAAAAAAATTGATTTGGTAATTCATATTTATTTTCTAAAAAAAAAAGTCAAAGCCTTAAAAAAATACTTAAAAATAATAATAATAATTTACAAACAATGATTAATTGAAAGAAAATAATTATCAAAAGAAACCCACTCTACACTTCATTTTCATCAATTAATTGTCTTTATTTTTGTTATGGGTGTTCTAAAAAATCAATCAAAATTTTGAAGGAAAAAAAAAGTATTATTTAGCTAGCAAACCATGATTCTAAGAAATCAAATCCAAATTTCAAAAATAAAAAACAAAAAACAAAATAGTTATAAATAATAACTCATCAAAAGCCCATTTCAGATCCCACAAAACTTCATTAAAAAAAAAAAAAAAAAAAAAAAAAAAAAAAAAGAAAAGAAAAAAACTCTTTTTTTTTTTGCACAATATATTGAAAAAATATATATATACTTGAAAGCTCCGAGGTCGGAGTAAGCGACAGAGCCATAGTCGTCGGTCTGAGAGTTCTTGAGCATGACAATAAGTGCAGCGACGCAGAGGCCCATCGGCACAAGGCGGAGCAAGGTGTCGGCGGTCCGCATGCCGGTGGCGGCGAGGGTTTGATCGGAGGAGGTTAGGGGCGGAGATGTATTACCATTATTGGTGTATTTGTTATTGTCCATATGGGAAAATAACTTTTTTTTAGAAAGGAAAAAAAAGGAAGGGATAATGGGATGTGGTTTATGAGTGAGGGTTTTTGGAGAGTGTGTGTTGGTTTATGTTAATTTGGTGGGTGGAATTATAAGGCATTGAAGTTTTAATGACGGTTGGTGAAGTTGCACAGTGCAATTGAATAAGGACCTTAATAAATTGGGTTTTCTGATCAAGAACTGACCATATATTATTAATGACAAAGTGAATTGAGTCCACACGCATTTCTATGTCATTTTATCCTCAAACTAAGCTTTTACTATAAATGATGTGTGTGTCAACTCACTCATCTCTACACGTTTCTACACACTTTGGGACTGTATGATAAAAACTTCATATGAGAATTTTATTGAACCCGGGAGATTATATTTACCGAGTTTTATCAAATTATAAGAACTAAATTCTACTTCAAGTAGTTTTTTCTACTTGTTTCTTGTAATGTAATCTTTTAGTATGTCTCTTTGTTTTTGTTTGTATATTGTTGAGAGTAATTTTGGACTAGAGGACACGTAGGTAAAAGTCAGGACCACACAAGACTGAAGGAAGGCAAGCGGCTTGAGTGAGAAGCTCAAACTACAGGTTCGTCCCCAATTCGAGCCGACCAAAATCTCCCCAAATGGAGGTTGCACGTGGGAAGGAGACCCAAGCGAGATTTGATCCTAACTTGGTATTAAGAAACTCATATCCTAACCCTTAGGGTCATAATAACACCGTAGGTCCAATTCCTATAAATAGATCATCATAACTCCAGTAACTAAAAACGGGTGACTTCTTCCATTTTCTATAATTCTCTTACTGACTTAGGCATTAGAATCATTTTTCTTTGTTTTACAGGTCATTTTTTCCTTTAATTACAAATTCAACTGATAATGTCACGTGAGGGTCATGTGCGTTTCTCCTGTCCCACATTTTTCATCAACAGTATTGTTCTAAAAAAAACTAAATTCTAATTTGAAGCAAATTTGTAATTTAACCAATAGAAAATTATAATACTACAGTGGTATCATATGAAAATTCATTAAATATTATAAAAAAAATAAAGAATTGTGTGAGATTATAAAATAAAACAATATCATTAAGTGATGTGTCAAATGCTGAATTGAGAGAGTATGTACTAGTATTAAATTTTTTTTTTCTTGTAAGGAGAAGAAGTTTGATACTACTAATTACTTCTCCAAGGTACCTTTTCCTTACATCAACATTGTTTTGGTAGTTAATTTATACTCTTTCCTTTCAGGTTATCATGTCGCGTTTTAAATTAGATAAAATTCACAAGTATTTGATTTACGACGTTTTTATTGATAGTTTCACCTGTTTATAAATTCAACGTATCAATTATAATATAAATGGTAAGCATTTTAACTCATTAATAAATTAAAGTATGAAATGTCTATTTATTAATTTAAATAATTTTTTTAAACTTTTTGCTCTTACAATTTTTTTTTATAAAAAAAAATACCTATGGAGATCAATAGTTTATCAATATTTCTATGTCGACATTTTTTATAAAATTAAAAACTCGATATCTTTACCAAGGTCGACATTTTAAACTTTAAGCAAGGTAACTTGGGATAAGAGTATATTACGATAATATTGGTGTCAAAAGACGTTTTGTTAATATTCTTACTGTTTGGATATGTAGGATTTAGATTGCATAAAGTAACTTCTTTTCACTTCGAGATATTAAACTATATTTTAGGTTGGTACTGAAAGGATTAATCGTTGAAAATCTACTTTATATAATTTGTGTCTGATTTGTAAAAATTAAGCTGGTAGTAATAGTATGTTTAATAGAAAGTTAAAACCTTTTTTAACTTACGGTTAGTTAACATAGAATCGAACTACATTTAAATTCAATTCAATTATTAACAATAATTATAAAAAAAAACTCTTATTTGAACAATAATGCACCTATAACCTATTAACAATATAATGATACCACAAGGTATGGGCTATGCATGTTATTTATTTAGAGTATAGTATGAAAACTTTATTTTGTAGATTGTCATAGTTATACACTACACCCCCTAACTTTCATTTAAGTTGTTGCCTTCATTGAGCTACAAAGTTGTTGCAATTAAATTTAACAATAATTATAACTTAATTTTGATAAAAACTACTTTCAAACTATTGATTTCTTTCTTTTGTTGTCTAAGTTTTAGATTTATTTTTAAAGAAAATCCAAGTGATGTTTTAAAAACTAATTACATTAGCTCCGTTTTGTAACCATTTAGTTTTTAGTTTTTGAAAATTAAGTCTATAGACACTACCTCCACCTCCAAATTTCTTCTTTTAGTTGTCTACTTTTTACCAATGGTTTAAAAAACTAAGCCATGTTTTGAAAACTAAAAAAAGTGGCTTTCAAAATTTTGTTTTTATTTTTGGAATATGGCAAAGAATTCAACTATTGTACTTAAGAAATGTGCAAATCAGGGTAAGAAATGAAGAAGAAATAGGCTTAGTTTTCAAAAACCAAAAATAAAAAACAAAATAGTTATCAAATGGGGCCTTAGTTTTTATACACTAATTTTTGCTTTAAGAATTTGTTTAAGGATTCACTTTTTTTTTTTTTTTTGGACAGTATGTGGGGTGGAGGAATTAAACATTCAAGGTTGGTAGTACAGGCTAGTTGAACTATGTTCATTTAGGCGCTAAGAATTTAATTAATGATTTAAGAAAAATGGAATATGATTAATAAATTATGAGAAAACAAACATAATTTTCGAAAAAAAAACCAAATGATTATCAAATGAAGTTTTAGTTTTTTGGTTTTTAGTTTTTTAAAATTAATTAAGTTTATAAATATTGCTTCTACCTATTGGTTTCTTTGTTTTGTTATCTATTTTTTTACCAGTGTTTTTAAGATCAACCAAGCCAAAAGTTTTGAAAATTAATAAAAAAAATATATAGTTCTAAAAAATTTGGAATTTTGGCTAAGAAATTGAGTGTTATTTAATTTCTTGAGGAATAGAGGGAGAAGACCTAGACCAAAAATAATTTTGGAAACGAAAAGGGTCCAAAACAACGTTGTTTTAGGCCTTTTCTTGATGGTTAAGCAGTCATTTTTCTCAACCAAAATGATGTCGTTTTGATCCCTTTGTTTGATGGTCAACGTCAGTCAACTTAAGCCTTTTTCTTGACGCACAATGCCCGTCACAAAATGTCACATTTTCGCACCAAAATTTCAAATTGCGCACAAATTAAAAATTGATTTTCGTAAGTAGATTCGTTGATGGTGATCATTGCTCGTCAAGTTATGCATCTTCCTTGATGGCCATAACCTATCAAGAAAGGATTTTCTTGAAGGTTTTTGACCATCAACGAATCCAAAAATCGGAAATTCACCATTTTGACGTAACTTACGTAATTTTCTATCAATAAAGACATTTTTCTTGGCGTGCATGCAGGTCATGTTAAATATAAACATTTATTGTGTCAAGAAAGGTATTTTTCTTGATGGTTTGTTGCCATAACCATAAAAAAACACAAATTTGATGCGTCAAAAAAGGCCAAATTTATAGTAGTAAGAATAAAATCCATAATTAAAAAATTATAAGAAAAAAACACAATTTTTAAAAATAAAAAATTAAATAATTATCATACGCGAAATGGGTTTGATTCAACAATTATTCATTGGTTGGGAGGTTATAGCAGTTATAAAACAATTATGAAGGTTTACGTTTAACAATTCTCATAATTGCAACTTAGGGTTTTACTTTAATTGAAAATTTGAAAGTGAGATTACAACAACTATATAATAAGAGGGGTTTTTTTTTATTCTTTTAATTTTTTTTTACTACAATAAGGGTGGAGACATTCGAACCACAAACCTCTTATGATTAACACATTTATATGTTAATTGAGCTGTGCTTACTTTGACATTAAACAAGAACTTTCATATGATGTTTTCTCTAAACGTAATATGCAGTACTATAAATATTATATCTTCTAACATTAGAAATCAAATTGAAATTAGTCATTAATTACAATAATATCATATTAGTTTTCAGGTAGGGAAATAAAAGAATCTTAAAAAAATCATCCAAGTAAATAAAATGTAATGACAATTTAAATAATAAGATATTAAATTTCTCAATATTTTCACATTTTCATACATCTACAATGCTTTCATATATATATATGTATATATATAATCTTGAAGCAATCAACAAAATGGCTTTTTTTAAACATAAAAAAAAAAGTTAGTATTTTAAATTTTGCGACGGTTATGTATATATATAGGCCTCATTATGTTAGTGTAAACGATGTAAATGCATCCTCTCATTTTTCTTGCTTTTGTTAACATTACAACACATCCTCTACACAAGCACTACCTAATTTAGAGGAACAATAAACACTATTTATTTTTCTCAACCACAATTAAATTATGGTGTGTGAAGTTTGTTTTCTATCACATTTTATCAATAGCAAAGGATGGCTTGACAACAATCAAACTATTAAAAAGGAAAAAAAAAAAAAAAAAGTAGGGATTAACAGAAATTTAAAATTTCGATTACTCAATTTTATAAAAAGTTTAATAGAGATATATAAAATGTGATAGAAAATTTTGAAAACATTATAAATACTAAAGAAAACTATTTTGATTAATAAATAAAATATTATACATTTTTTAAATAAGTTAAAATGCTTATTCTTTATATTTTCCTCACTTTTTAAACAAAATTTTATTATTACTTTTCTTATAATATAATAGAAATATTGATTCAATTGTAGCATTCATTAGTATATAAAAATTTCAAAAAAAAAAATGTTGGCATATGTCTAGTATGTCAAATATATATACTAGCATTTAATGTAATGAAGACAAAAAAAAAAAAAAAAACGAAAATCCAAACAAAATCAGACCATTTAATTAGCATTTTCCATATTTAAATAGTCAAGATTTGCAAAATAATAATAATAATAACAAATAATTACTCGCTAAAGTATACTTTCAGTAGATAGGACATTGGTTAATCTTCTAAATATCAAGACCTCCACACTATATTGAATAAAGAGAGAATTGAAACTTTAGTACATTACGTGACAAGTTTTTGATTGCCCAAAATTTATTTTTACTCTTCTTTTTTGACATATTTGCCGTCACTCTTTGTTGCAAGAACAAAACAAATAACTCAAAATAATTTCTTTAATTATTTATTTATTAAATTACAAATTTAGTTTTTCAATTTTGTATCTAATAGACCGTCACTCTTTGTTGAAAGTTGTTGGCCTGTTTGATAACCATTTGTTTGTTGTATTTAATTTTTAAAAATTAAGTCTTAAACACTAGTTGTACCTATTGATATCTTTGTTTCGTTGTCTACATTTTATGAGTATTTTCAAAATCAAGTCAAACTATGAAAAAAAATAGTTATATATATATAGAATTTGAGTAAAAATGTTATCAATTACTTATTAGGAAAAATGGAAAAGACAATTAAGAAAGAGTGAGAAAAGAAGCATAATTTTCTAAAACTAAAAACAAAAAATCAAATAGTTATCGAACGAACGCTTATGACGTTTGTTTTGCAATAATCCTAGATTACCACTTCATGGATATTTAGATTACCATGTTTGAATTGTGGTAATCTTAAAACAGCCCGACATCCAAAAACACTAGAGTATCCTAAATTTTTTAAATTTTTTAATCATCTTAATTCCCATTGAAAATATGGGTTTTAAGATTCCCCTCAATTTTACTCCTTACTCTAGCCCTAAATTATTAGCCATCACATCATTTTTTTTTCTCTCCTCACTTTTAATTAGGATATTTCTCCATTTACACAATGCTCTAACATAGAACTCTATTATCTTTCTCTCCAATGTATTTTCACATTCCCTTTCTTACCTTTCTTCTCCATTTTGCTTAATTTTTGTCCCTACTTTTCACATTTTTTTTATTGGAGTTGTCAATTCAATTTTGATCATTTTTTTTTCATATATGAGCTTTATGTCGAGACCTTACTTTGAAATTAGAGGTCAAAATGTTTCTCATTTGACATTAGAGTCTAGGCTCTTTGATTGGGGTATGTATGTTTTTTTAATTGTCTTTTTTATATTGAAGTATATTATAATATACTTTATATTATATATATTAGCTGTCACAATTAATTCAATTAAGATATACCATCAAATCAAATAAAAATTTTGAAAGCATAAGAAAACTAACGTCAGAAGCCTAAATCAGACAATCAAAATCGAGTTAATCAAATAAAAACAACTCCACATCAAAATGAAATGAAAAAAAAAAAAAAACAGCACTTCCACCATGACACAATTAAAATCATGGTATATTAGTTGCATAAGTGATATAAGGTATATCAATTTTTACCAATCTACAAAAAATAAAGTAGATAAATATACCAAATATAAGGTATATCAAATATACTCGTTGATATACCAATAAAAGTAAAATTATAATAATAAAAAAAATGAAAATCAAATTTAAATTTTTTACTATATTTACAATTTTAAAAACATTGCTAGATTTATAAATATACCCTTATATTTTTTTTTTCTACTCATTACAATTTTCCATGTTTAAATACTAAGCTTAATTTTTAAAAGACAAATTAAAAAGGAAAGATGAGCCCGCATGTGAGGAAGAGCCACCTGGCCAACCCTTGCCCGGTTTAACAAATTTCAAATTCATTTTAATTTCTTTTAAAATTTTCGTAGGTCCAAATTTCAAATTTCAAAAACAAAAAAAGCCCAACGGTCGACTAAAATGTCCTAGAAAGAGTAACGCAAATTTTTGCTCTCTCTTTTAACTTAACCAAAATCATCGCCTTTTCTCTGCAACTTCGTCCATTCTCTCTCTCTGAACCAAAAAAAGTATCACAAATTCGAGAGCACTAACACTTCTTTTCACCTTTTTGATTCTCTTTACACATTCTCATTATTGCTTCTCTCAGAAATTTCTCTTACTTCCCGCTTCCGCCATTTGAATCTCTTCCACCACTTTCTTCTTCTGATTCCCATTTCTCTCTCTCTCTCTACAACACTTTGATATTGTATTTGTTTACCTTCATTTCATACCGCATACAGATTTCTGACCCATTAATTAGATTGCCATTTCTGGCGATTGATTTCTTTCTTGTCCTGTTCCTTACCCTGTTTCCCTTTTCAAGAAATTTCGCCTCCCACAGAGTTTGGTTGCGATGCTAGATCAAGATTCCTGTTCCAGCCCAGGTGAAGGTAATGCTGTTCGATGCTTTTGTGTCTGATCTTTTTCTTTCTGTTAAGATGAAATTGGCTTGTTATTAGTGAGGTTGAGTTTTTGGAATAGTGTGATAAATTTATGGTGGGTTACTGGGTTCTTTACTGACGTTTGTGAATTGAGAGTTTTCTTTGAATTGCACATTCTTAATACCCTAATTTTTTATGACCCAATTTTCGTACAGTTGAAGTGATGATGAAAACCCTAATTTTTTGTCTAATCTTGAATCATTATAAGTTGCAGGGGTATCCATTCCGGAATTTACCTTGACTTCTCCTGATCTAGTTATCTGTGCTGGTTCTCCTGATATTCCAGTAGACAACTACTGTGATTCACCAGAATTCTTGGATATTAAGGGTTGTAAACCTATGGAATCTCCCATGGAGCTTTCCTTTGAAAATAGCTTTTCTGGAATTGAGGTTAACTACAATCAGAGGACCCCATCTGTTAGATTTTCCAAGTTGTGTGAAACCTATGAGGAAGAACTGTCTCCAGAATCTTCCTTTGAGTTGGCCCCTCCTCCAGCTACCAGTTCTCTGCAATCTGAAGAGCTCCTTCAAGCTGTTAGTATCAATGTAGGTTCCTCAAACGATGCTGTCACTTTGGATGGGATGAACTATGTGGAAGACAATTGGTACAAGGGTGGTGATACCATTAGGTCTGATGAAATTGAGCATCCTCTATACCAGACGGCTCGTTATGGGAACTTTTGTTACAATTTCACATCATTGGAACCTGGGAATTATGTTGTTGACCTGCATTTTGCTGAAATTGTATTTACCAATGGCCCTCCTGGTATGAGGTTGTTCGATGTCTATTTGCAAGACCAGAAGGTCAGCACCTTTTCCCAATCAATTAAATGACATCATATTGATTTTCTGTTCGTAATCTTAAGAAATCTCGATAGATATGTTGTTGGTTTGGTTGTAGGTTGTTTCTGGCCTGGATATATATGCTCGTGTTGGTGGGAATAAGCCTCTCATTGTATCTGACCTCAAAACTTCTGTAGATGTAAAAGATTTAACCATTAGATTTGAAGGACTGATGGGCAGGCCAATTGTTTGTGGTATTTCTGTGAGGAAAGATCTTCCTTCAAGTGAGTTAAACCAAGCATTATATTTCTGTTGGTTCATATTCGTTCAAATTCTAGTACTTATCATCTTGTGATAATTGAATTTTCATGTCAGATATTAAAGAAGTTGAACTGCTCGAAGATGTGGGATCTTCTCGACTAGAAAACTCAGAGATGTCCAAAGTAAACCTTCTTATAAATTTGTTCATATTTAGGAAATTAGGATTAATACTTGTTGTGGGCATTGTTTAAAATTATTGCCTTGCGATATTTTGTAGAATGGTAGTGACTTGATAGTAAAAGAGAAGTACTTAGAGCTCCAAAAGGATTTTGAGCTCATGAAGAATGAGCTAGCAGCAGCAAAGAAAGATGTGGAGGAACTTAGAAAGGAAAACAATCAAAAGGGTAGAGAATGTCAAGAAGCTTGGAAGTCTCTAAATGACCTACAAAATGAGCTCATGCGCAAATCAATGCATGTTGGATCCCTTGGTAATAGACACCGTCTTTTGTAGCTTCTTGCTACTTTACTATTTGTTAGATGACCCTTTGATATTTTTTCCCCTCAATCCCTTTGCAGCTTTTGCCATTGAGGGACAGGTGAAAGAGAAGAGCAGATGGTTTTCTTCATTGAGGGACCTTACCAGAAAAATTAAGGTACGCAGTAAGTATACATTCAACATATCGACATACTTGAAAAATAAGAACAGGTTATTGAGAAGTTTCTTCTATCAGATTATGAAAATGGAAAACATCAAACTATCAGAGGAGGCGCTTGCATTCAAGAACTGCTTTGTGGATATGAATGAAATGACTTCTAAAATTCAGACAGCATGTAAGCTAGCACGCCAATTTTCTTACAAGTATCTACTTAACGTTATTCTATGAATACATTGCTAATTAACCATCTGAGTCTACTGGTTTTTTCCCTCTGCTTTTGAATCTTTGATAGTCAAACAGCAATTAGATTTGCAAGAAAACTTGAAGACTAAATTTGTTGAAGGAGCTAAGGAACGGAAAGAACTCTACAATAAGATGTTGGAGTTGAAAGGTCAGCTAGCTTTATTGTAGTGTTCTGGTTCATAAGATATGACCCACTTCGAGAAACTGAAGGTGGTTAGTGATGTCATACTTTTCATTGCAGGAAACATCAGAGTCTTTTGTCGGTGTAGGCCCTTAAATACAGAAGAGATTGAATCTGGAGCTCCAATGGTTGTTGATTTTGAGTCCGCTAAAGATGGCGAGTTGATTGTTAAGTCAAATGGGGCTCCCAGAAGGATCTTTAAATTTGATGCTGTGTTTGGTCCTCAAGCAAATCAAGGTATTGAGTAGTAGTTTAGTAGTGCATAAGATGTGATCTACGATAGCATACTGATTATTCGTGTACATGCATTTGTAGGAGATGTCTTTGAAGATACTGCGCCATTTGCGGCTTCAGTTCTAGATGGGTACAATGTTTGTATATTTGCATATGGCCAAACCGGAACTGGAAAAACTTTTACAATGGAGGGCACTGAAGGAGCTCGTGGAGTCAATTATAGGATTCTTGAGGAGTTGTTTCGCCTAACCAAGGAACGTCAGAAGCTACATCGATATAAAGTTTCTGTTAGTGTCTTGGAAGTGTATAATGAGCAAATACGGGACTTGCTAGTCTCAGGATCTCAGTCAGGGAACAGTGCAAAAAGGTAAGGCTGTGATTAGCCATTTCCTCAAAGTTTTATTCTTTGCATACACATAAACACATGAGAAAAGATGTCAACACCGTCGGGTATCATCAATGAGTTTGTTGCAAATAATTCTTCTTCTAACTGACTCTTATATGATGTCGATTTTCAGTATAAGTGTAGTGAAAAGTTCTTGACTCATTGTGCGAATAATTTTTGTTTTTTTGGCCTTCCTGTTATATCTGCCCTATGATAATTGTTGATTATCAGTTAAAGGATGGGTAAGTTTGATGTTACTATGTTCCATAGTGAAAATTCTCACTTTCGTATACTAATTCAGACTTGAAGTAAGACAAATCAGTGAAGGAATACATCATGTTCCTGGCATGGTTGAGGCCCCTGTCGACAACATGAATGAAGTTTGGGAAGTTTTACAAACGGGCAGTAACGCAAGAGCTGTCGGTTCAACCAATTGCAATGAGCACAGCAGCAGATCCCACTGGTCTTGCCTATCTATTTACATTTGGTTTACTTAGAAAAAGGATGCGATCATGCTGAATATTAATTGGTGACTTTGGTTGTTTCTTCACAAACAGCATACACTGTGTGATGGTGAAGGGGGAGAACTTGCTTAATGGGGAATGCACTAGCAGCAAACTCTGGTTGGTGGACTTGGCAGGCAGCGAGCGGATTGCTAAAGTAGAAGTACAGGGAGAACGACTCAAGGAAACACAAAATATTAACAGATCTCTTTCTGCACTTGGTGATGTAATATCTGCTCTTGCAACAAAAAGCCCTCATGTTCCTTTCAGGTAAAAAAGATTTGGACTATTTTGCTGTTATGTTATATCGTGACTTGCAAATAACCGCTACCTCATTTTCCTTTGTTCTTGACTCTTTGCAGGAACTCCAAGCTCACTCACTTGCTTCAAGATTCACTAGGTACTATACCTTCTGTTCTAGATTACATTAACACATTGCTTATGTGTTACTTTACTGATTAATGGAATTCCTATTGTTAGGGGGAGATTCAAAGACACTCATGTTCGTACAGATCAGTCCCAACGAAAATGACTTGAATGAGACTCTTTGCTCATTGAACTTTGCAAGCAGAGTAAGAGGAATTGAATTGGGTCCTGCAAAGAGACAGCTTGATATGTCTGAATTCCTTAAATGCAAACAGATGGTACAAGCTTAAATCTCCTGCTTAGTTTCTTGTTTTTAAATAGTGTTCTGCCATTGTATGTGTTCTATTATATTCTGAATATGGTTCAATCATTGCTTGTGTTAGACTGAGAAAACAAAGCAAGATATAAAGAGTAAAGATCTACAGATCAGAAAAATGGAAGAAACAATTCATGGATTAGACTCAAAAATGAAAGAGAAAGATCAGAAAAACAAAAATCTACAAGACAAGGTAAAAGAAATTTCACATTGACTGAAGATACAATTTGAAACCAATATTCTTGTGCTGATTTTGTGTGCACATTACAGGTCAAAGAACTTGAAGCTCAACTTCTTGTTGAAAGAAAGCTAGCACGTCAGCACGTCGATGCCAAAATAGCGGAGCAGCAAATGAAATCCGAGTCAGAAGACCACAAGTCTGCATCAATGAGGCCACAGCTTGCAAGTCGACCATTAGGTAGTCAAAAAAATCTCCATGGATCATTTAACAGCATACTTGGAAAGGAGCAAATAAATCTCACTCGCCCACTAACTGAAAACAACGGCTTCAAACCGTCATTTCCCTTTCCTCCAGTGGATGGTGCCATCAAGTACATTGATTCCACAGAGAAGGAGAACAATCCAGAGATGGTTGAAAGATCTTTTGTGCCACCAAAGAGGACAGGAAGAGCATCTATTTGCACAATGGCTCGACGTGTACCGATGGCCCTTGCTCCTAGGAGAAACTCCCTAATCCCTCTACAAAGTATACCAAGCTCAACTCATCTCCCATCACACATGTTGCCATTGCCACCATGTCAAGCCGAAAAGATAGACGAAGGCGACGGATCGGATGACCAGAACCGCTTACCTGAACAGGCACAGTGTGATAGTCCTAAAGAGATAAAATATGGAGGTAAGAAGTTGAGCAACATGTTGAGACGAAGCCTTCAAAAGAAGATACAAATGAAGTCTCCATTGCAACAACATATGAGACGGGGCGGTATCAATCTAGGGATGGAGAAAGTCAGGGTCTCCATTGGAGGTCGAGGAAGGATGGCAGCGCACAGGGTGTTGTTAGGGAATGGTAGGAGAGTAACTAAAGAAACTCAAAGTAAGAAGGAAAAGGAGAGGGGTTGGAATATGGGAACAACAGTAGGTAGAACTGGTATTTAGAGAGTAAAAACAATGGCTTTTTGTTTGTTTTGCATTAAGAAAGAATTGTAGAGAACATTGACTTCTCATATATACCCCCTGTATGTGTGTGAATATTCATTCTGGGATGATGATGATGGTATCATCTCATCCAATTGATTTCTCATGTAATTTCATCAGTAAAAGGAAGGAATTCTCATCTCTTATTGTTAGTAGGTATAGTCTGGTGTGTACAGAATTCAAAATTTGTTAGAAGTTTTGACAGTTTTATGTAATTCCAAGCTTTTTGATTGAAAATTCTTGGTGAAATATGTTTTGGGAGGGTAAATATGATTCATTTCTACACAAATTTAGCTCGCGGGGATGGATTGGAAAATTATATTTTGGATTCTATCATAAATTTGTCAAACTCAAATGAATCTTGTCAGGTGATTGGTCTTAGTCTAATCCAATCATGAAATTTTATTCAACTTGGCTGATTCGGTTTTTTCTTGTGCTTTTTCTCTTTTTTTTAATTATTAAAGAAAAATGTAGAATATTTTAAAGAATTTGTTGATCTACTTTCACACATTATGAATTAAAAAGTGAATCTAAGATCACCCTTTATTTTAAAAACACCAACTCCAAGTACCAATTGTTTTCTAGGAAATCAAATATTTTAAAGTTACAATTAAACGGTATTAAATTTCTATAGGCATGTCAATATTTTCGTCTATATTTTCACATTTTTATGAATTCGACATTAACGTGAGAGGTAAATCAACATTTCCATCATATCAAAAGAAAAAAAAATATGAAACACAAAAAATAAGCAACAAAATGTTGCAGATGTTTCTCACAAAAAAAAAAATGCAACAAAAAGATATTAGGTCTAATCCATGGCCAAACAAGGAAAATTAATCCTTAAAGATAGAAAAAACTCTCTAAAAACAAAGGTTCTATTTTAAATGATATTCAAAAGCATACAAATTACAACTTTAAAAGTGGCTATTTATAGTCTTTATAAGGAAATCAAATAATTAACTAATTAATTTCAAAATACTATTTAATTTATTTTCAAAGTGTTAGAATATTTATTTACTAGTTTTTTTTATTATAATTTTTTCAAAAATATTCATCAACATCGACATTTTATCGATATTTCCATTAACATCAAATTCTAAAAGAATTACTCTATAAGTAGTTTTGAAACGTTCATCAAAGACTAAACATAATATTACAACTAAAAAAAAAAAAAGTACAAATTGCAAACTTTAGAAGTATCTTTTATAATTTAGCCCAAATAAAATTAAGATGCTCTTATATGCATAAATAATTGTAGTTATTTTGTTTCCTCTCAAATTAAATTTTAAACTAGTTTATGAACTCACCTAACTCACATAGCATATAACTTATTTAAACTCAAACTAACCAAACAAGTTGATATATATACCAAAGCCTAAGTCAAATATTAAATTGAGTTGGTTGAGTTTTTCAAATTGTTAAAGGTCCGTTTAATAACGTTCTCGTTTTCTGTTTATTATTTTTCGTTCTCTGTTTCTTGTTTCTTGTTTCTTCTTTTTTTAGAACAAGAAACAGGAACATGTTTGATAACTATTCTCATTTCCTGTTTCTTAAAAAAAAGAAACATAAACTTGTTTGATAACTGTTTCTTATTTCTTGTTTTTTTTTTTTTTTGTAAGTATATAATATAAAAAAAGAAGATATGTCATACATTAAACATCAAAAAAGATATTATCAAAAGTTTGTGTCATCTAATACAAGTAAGTCTCGATGACAACTAAATATAATAACAAAGTTGTATCCTATCCTTCATATATGTTGTCCAAATTTGATAGGCGTTGTCGTCTCTAATTCGAGTTATTTATCTTAAGTGATGTCGAGTCAAATCTAACTTATTTATATTATTATGTAAATTTCGTGATTGTAAAATATTAAAGTAAAGCTAAATGAATGTCTTAGTCAGCAAAATTTATATAATGTAAAATTCTATTAGATTTCATATATACTAAAAATATTAGAATTAAAATAATATATAAACATGCATATTGCAAATTTTAATACTCAAAAGTTGAAATAAAAAAACAAATTAATATACAAACTGACAATTAAAATAATATATAAATCTAATTATTGGAGAATTAAATTCAAAATTAAAATAAAATATAAATATAGAAAAATTATTTTTATAAATAGAAAAATTAATAAATAAAATATAAAAGATGGAAATAAATATAAAACAAAAAAATCAAAGTGCCCATTTTTGGAGTTGAAATTTGAAATGTAAAAAAATTAATAAAATTAATAAACATATTAAAAATTAAAATAATATATAAATATAAATATTGGAGAATTTTAAATTTTAAACTTAAATTAAAATATAAATATAGTAGAATTAATTTTGTAAATAATAAAATTAATAAAGAAATTAAAAAATATAAAAATTAAAATAAATAAAAATGACCATTTTGAGAGTTGATCACACAACCAAGAGGTAAAAAGGTACAATGGGCATGCATGACTACCAACAAGCTAAGGATAAGAATTGTTACAAAAAAGAAACAATATCATATAAAATAGAAATGGACGAAGTAGAAACTACTTTTCGTTGTTTCTCAAATTTGGCCTCATTTTAAAAAACGTTTCTCAAATTCTAGAAACAAGAAATGGGAACGGTTATCAAACAAGTTAATTTCTTAGAAAATAAGAAAGAGAAACAAGAAACAAGAAACGGAAACGTTATCAAATGGGCCCTAAATTATTTCAATTTTAAGTCAATGTTGTTTTAAAAACATGTTTTAAACACACAAAATTTTCCAACTAAATTTACAATCATCCAAAATTATTATTATTTGACTTTATTGTATTTTCCCTCCAAATAATCCTTAAAATATTTCAATTTATATATATTTGTGTTGGTCAAAAACATCTCATATGGAAGACTACTATTGACATGTGATGATGCCTCTTCTCATAAGTTCAAGAATCTCAAAGCCCAAATTTAGATACCCATCAAAAAATTTCTTCAAGACAAAGATACACATGGAAATGCCATCATTCATTTCCCTTTCTCTAGGTGCCACTTATGACATTTTAAAATTTTATAGTACATTTCAAATATTTAAATTCATTTTTTTCTTTCTTTCTATTTGACTTTTATGTTCTTTATTTGAAATTTGTTTTGTGAACTTTTAACTTAGATAAGATATTATACCATTAAAATATTTTGAAGAAAAAATTGTCTTTGTGCAAGCCAATTTTAATTGTCTTTGAAATAAAGGTTATTTACCACACAACGAAACTTATTACACGCGATGTTACAATAATTCCAAGAACCTTAGAGATAAATGTGAAATAATAAAGCTTGAACAAAACACAAAGTTTGGTAATCCAGTTCGGTGCAATATCACCTACGTCTGGAGGGCAATGTGTCCAGGAAAGATAATTTTACTAATAGAAAATCAATCGATTACAACGTTGTACTTATCTGTCAATGAATGACGATTACAGTAACACGCGAATAGCTTAACTTTGTGAAACTTAGACTCTCTCTAAGTGTGAGACTTTCTCTCAATGAAACTTAGGCTTCCACTAAATGTGAGACTCTCTCTCAAAGAACTTTAGGCTCCACCTAAGTGTGAGACTCCCTCTCACCAACTTTTATTTTTCCACCTTCAAATGTGACCCACTTTACTTGAAAAGCTTAAGCTTCCCCTAAAGTTGAGAATTGCTTCTCAAGTTGGAGTAGAACGATTCAACAAGTTCTAGAGGAACACTCGATATCTATAATAGCAAAAGCTTCACAATGACATGGATTGACACACTTGTGTTTTCAGCACAAACACAAGACAACGACACAAAATAATCTTCAAAAGCAGCCAACCCTAAAAATAAACAAAACCACAAAATGTGTCACAATGACATGGATTGACACACTTGTGTTTTTAGCACAAACACAAGACAACGACACAAAATAATCTTCAAAAGCAGCCAACCCTAAAAATAAACAAAACCACAAAGTGTGTGTGTGTGAACAAAACCACAATGTGTGTCTTGACAAATAAGGAAAAATATTATGCCAATTTTTCTGTCTATCACGTAACATTTGCTGGGACATCTTATAAAATATGTTGTTCAAGTTTTGTCTGTAATAAATAAGTCAATCATACTACAATAACAAACTCCCTAATAGTCTTATTAGATCATAAACTTATATTAATAATAAAATTAACATTCTCTTTAGAACCAAATAATAAACCAAAAAAATTCTCTTTGCAGATTAAATAGCCAAAATTCAACAACCAAAATGGTCGAATCTAACCACAAATATATTAACTAGAACTAGCAGCAAAATCAAAGTAAACTGGAACTCAACTAGCAAAAAATGTGCACCCTTCATCAAAATGTCTCAAATGTTCAAATTCCCCAACTCTAAGTTGACTGCCAAAAAAAAATCCTACAACTTAGTAGGAAGGTGCAAAAATGATTTTTTACTTAGAAAAATATGTTAATTCAATCTAAGAGTTGATTACAAAAGTTCAAAAAATATGTGTAAATGCAATTATTTTGTTTATGCAATTTATTCTTCATTTTTTGCATAGTTGGATATCTAGAGTATAAAAATCATATGAGATTTCATTTAAAGAGAATCAAGAGAAATTATATTAAATTTTAAAAACATTTCACTTTGTCAAAGTGATCTACATATTTAATTAAGAGATAATTACGCCGTCTGTGGGGATCGAACCCACGACCACGTGGTTAAAAGCCACGCGCTCTACCACTGAGCTAAGACGGCTCGTATATTTATTGCAGTTCAATAGCAATTAATAATTATTTTCTTGAGGTCGTACTTTCCAACCAATTTTTGTGATATGATTAAAATTTGAACAACACAATTGATCATTATTTACACATAGGAGAAACATTTTTCCTTGTGTTTATTTCAAATTTTCAAATAGTGGATAAAAAGCTTACCATTTAATATATTAAGGGTTTTTTTTTTTTTTTTTTGTTTTTAAATGTTGCTAAATAAGCCAATTTATTTATAAATATAATAAAATGTCACTATCTATCAGTAATAGATAGTGATATACACTGATAGACATCTATTAGTATCTATTATCGATATAGACAGTAATAGATAATAGTAGTTTTATTTTCAGCAGTTTTACTATTTAAATAATTATACGTTTTTTTCTTGTAAACTTTATTTTCGTGTTGAAGTGTTTTAATTTATTTATTCGGTACTTTTGTGGTTCTAAAAATAAAATGTTGTATTGTTTGGAGCTTGAACTATTCATGTACGGTTTTTAGTTGACGAATTCCCACATAGTTCAAACATTAATTAATTTATATTTCAATGTGACACACTTTAATCACATAGTACAAAAAAAAATTATTTGTTTAAAAAGAGAGAATAGTTTGCCACATTCAAAATCGTGGATGTGCAATTGAATTGAATTACAAAAAAAAAAAATGACTACAATTTAAAATACATGTAATTATTTTTCTAAGGTTAAAAATCACTATGGTTCCCAAATTTTTATAGAAGTAATAATTAGTATTTGAACTTTATTCGTAACAATTTAGTCTACTTTCAATTATGTTATAATTTAGTCTGCTTTTAATTTCGTAATAATTTAGTCTTATATGTATGTAACATTTTAGTCCTTATAATATATAATATATGTAACGATTTAGCTCTCTCATCGTGAAAATTATTATTAAGAAGTAATAAAATTTTCTTACATAGCTCGATCAATAACGAATTATGAACCCAATATGTTTATGATCTACAAAGTCTATGGTGTGTTTGGAATACATTTTCAAGTATTTAATTTAAAAAATAAGTCATTTTGAAAAAAATTAGAGCGTTTGACAACTACTCAAAATAGATTTTGAAGTATATTTTAAACGATTTTTATCAAAAGAGTTTAAATAAAAACGAGTCTTTAAAAATATTTTTTTTTCAAATCAATTCAAACGGGTCCTAAATAGTTAAATGTTGATAAATTTTTTTATACCAATGTTTAATTTATTACAAAATTGAAATATAAAGATTAAATTATTAAAAACTAAATTTTAACCAAACTAAAAAGTATAAAAACTAAATCGCTATCCATCCAAATTTAGCATCATAAAATATCATAAAATCATGAACTAAAATGATCTTTAACTTTATTTTCTTTTATTTTTTTATATTTTGAAAATGTCCTTGTCGACAAAGTATTATTATTATTGTTATTATTAGACCGAAGAAATATTGGTTATTTCCCATCAACCTTCTTGTCATTTTAATTTTCAAATTTATCTCTAATATTTCACATTTTAATTCTATTAGAGTTTTTCAATTAATTTTTTATTATCCAAAAACGTTTTTATTCATGGATGGACCGGTGATAGTGACATTAAAATATATTTTATTGAATGATGTTAGGAATAGTACACTTCTTTTTACGATGATATGTTGGAAGAGAATTCAACTTCTATTTTTCAATATTAATACTACAACTTTTAAATCAGTTGAACTATATTCATTTTGACAATATTTATATTTAATAAGATATATAGATTAGGCATGCACGTGTAACACATTAATATTACTAAATTCAAAATGAGTTACTACTACAAAATTGAAAATTCTAAAACTTTTTTAAATTAATTTTATTTACTTCATTTTTATCTCTAGTCGTTTTACGATTATAAAATACTAATAGCTTAAAATGTCATTTTGATTGGTATATTTTGAGACTTATTTTATATTAGTCTTTATATTTTAAAATGTTTAAATTTATTTTTGTATGCTTTCAATAAATCTTAGAATATAAATTTGTCGTTAACTTTAAATAAAAAAAAAACACATGTTAATCTTTCCTCTATAAATCTTGGAAAGATATCCACGTTGTCTCTTTTCTTTCATAGAAATGGTTTGTTATTATTTATTTTACTGATAAAAATTAACTTAATTTAAACAAAAATAAAAATTAATTTTAAGATTTAATTGAAATTTCATCTATTAAACATTTGAAATTACTTAAACTAATTAAAATCGAATTTGATTAAGGAGGTATAAAGGACCAAAATAGTAAAAACTACTTGTTTCGTATTGATATCTAATATTGTTTTCAAATATAGCAAAATGATCAGTCAAAGTATTTATAAATATAGAAAAATGTAGACTTTAGTGATAGAAGTCTATCACGGTCTATAATTGATAGACAGAGACATTTTACCATATTTGAAAATATTTTTTTTTATTAATTTTATCATTTAAAATAATTAAACAATTAAGTAATTTATAAATCACAAAAGAAAATAGTATTTCAATTTGCTATTACAATTTTTTAAAAGCTATTTTGCCAAACAAAAATTTAAAAGCAAAATGAAGGTTTTTAATATGAAAAATAGAAAAGTATTTCTAAACCTTTCAAAATACTCAACTAATAACGGGCTCAACTAGGAAAGTCGAGTTGATATTAGAATAATATAATTCATTAAATAAAAATAATATCGAAGTCTCTCTCTCTACCTATATAACCATCCATATATATTAAATGTAGTTTGATATAATTTTCTATAGAATATTAAATATAGTTTGATTTAAATATAAAATGTAGTTGAATTTTGAATATAAAATATAGTTTGATTTAAATGTATTATTAATTATTTATGATCCAATTATTAGTCAGTTATAACCATAAGAGTTGATGAATGAGAATACATTGCATCTGAACAAATTTGAGGGGGGGAAATGTCTCTGCTACCCTTTCCCTCACTGCTACTCTATGCTTTAAAACATTGATTGATATTTGGTTTTATACATGCACCTAATTATTGTTTTTTAAATCTTTAAAAAATATATATATATTGTTTATTTTTTAAAAAACTATATATTAATGTTACCATAACTATACCATTTTTGTTAGAAGTAATTTTGGTAATAAACATAAATGTTTTTCGATACTCGTAGATAGTTTGACTCATTTTTTTTATATTTAAAAAGAGTTTTATATATATATATATATATCACACATCTACTTTTTTTTTCTAATTTAAATTTTTATCTTTTACGTATTATTCTCTTTTAATCAAAATTGTCGTCATTAAACGTTAAATCATTAATTAAAGTTATTTAAAAAAAAAAAGAAAATAGGTAATTAAAGTGATGATTTGGCATTATGTTTCATTTTGCTTGACTAAATTGTAATTCTGTTCTTTCATGTTTTAAAATAATTAGTAGTATTACATGAACCTACTTCCCTAAAATAAAAAATAAAAAATAAAAATAAAAAATACACCTACCCCATACCATTCACATTAAACTCGTATATTATAATTCACTCGACATTATTTTTATATATATATATATAAAGTAATTGGTAGGACTTTTGAAACAACAGAGGAACTTGTTTTGAAAAATATACCATATTCTTTAGGGATTGATTGAATAATGTATTTAGCTAATCCCATTTTTATTTCAAATTTGATTATTATTAATTATTTAGAAGTGTTTCTTTTTCTATATGATGTTTATATATTTTATAAGGTTATGAATAATTATAAGCTACTTAACTTTAATTTGAGTTTTTATATGTTTCTTCAATAAATCAAATTAGGAATAGTGATGCAAACAAACCGTGCAGATGATATAAAAAATATGTTAAAATGTATCTCTTAATCATTCTCTTTATTTCATTTTTTTATACACATTATAATTGAGTGTTAAAATATTTAAAAAAAATTAGAAAGAAGTAAGAAAAGTTTGTCACACCGAAAATGATAATTAAGTGAGATGTTTAAGATGAGTGTACCTAGATGCACTTAAATATTTTTCTTTTAAAATTTATTGAATAAATACATTTATCTTCATAATTATGCTATAATTTGCCATATATATATGCAATTTTTGTAATTTAATTGAAAAGGTTCTATTATTCACGCTAAAATAATGATTTAGATCTCTAATCCATGAATAAAGATATAAATGCTTAACATGTTTAAATGGAAAAAGTAAGTTTATACTTGGCTAAATTATAAGAAATGTCTTTGAATTTTGTATTTTGTATTAAAAATACTCCTGGATTCTTAAAAGTTTCAAAAATACCCTTAAACTTTAAAAATAGTTCAAAAATACCATTTTCGTTAGTTTTGGATGGAAATCATTAAAATTTTGTTTAAAAAATAAACCTAAACTTTCAATAGTTTCAAAAATACCCTTAAACCTAAAAAAAAACTCAAAAATACTTTCAACATTAGTTTATGAACAAATATCTTTAATACCTCGTTGGAAAAATAACTCTCAAATTTTTTTTTTTTAAAAAAAAGTTTAAAAACGCTCTTGCAATTAATATGGTGATCAATGTTTTTGAAATTTTTTTGAGTTAGAAAGAAACCAATTTCAAAATAAATTATATATATATCCTCATTTTTCTTATATAAATATTCTCACTTTTCTCTTATTTTTATTATTCTTACACCAAAATTTTCAGAAATCAAAATAAAAATAATTTAATCTAAAACAAAAAATCTCACAAAATTCCAAAACAATAAATAGTCAAATAAAAAATTCATTTGGTTATTAACACACACTCAACTATCAACTATCAACATACAACTTTGTTAAAATAATTTTAAGTCCTAAAATCCTCTTGTGCTTCTATTATTCTCTTTCTTCTTATTGTAGTCCATATACTTTAATTGAAAAGTACAAATTTATTTATTTATTAGATATAAAAATGTCAAACATTTAATAAAAAAAAAGGGAGTAAAAGAGTATTGAAGAAGAGAGAGGAGAAAAAAAAAAGAACATAGAAAAATAAGGCGATGTTAATAATTTATGTTCATATAATAATAAGTGTTTTTTTTTAACCTTTCCAAAGGTATTTTTAAAACTTTTGAAAATTTAGAGTTATTTTTTATCTAAAACATTAATGATTAAGATTCAAAATTAATAATAAGGATATTTTTGAATTATTTTAAAAATTTAATGATATTTTTTAAATTTTTAAAAATTTAAATATATTTTTGATACAAAATAGAAAGTTTAAAAATATTTTATATAATTTAGCGGGTACAACTTTATATTTTGTACCGTTTAAGATATTTACACCACTGATTGTCAGAAGAAGAAGAAGATACATTACACATTACACACCATTGCAATTTTTTAGTTTAAAAAATAAAATGGAAATTTTCATCATATTATTCCTTCAATGTGGATTTTTTTAATCATATACTAATTTCTGTAGTAGAAGCCATTTTTCTTGTCCTTATTGCTCACTTTTTCAATATTCTATCTTTTAATCATATACTTTTTTTATTTAATATTTTATTCTTCATAACCAACTTCTATATATATATACATATATAACAAGTAGTAGCAAGCAATTTATCATCTTCAATCTTTTTCTAGGCGAAACATAATTTAACAGTAATTGTCTTCAAACTCCTTATTCTATTTATTGTACTAAAAAAATATCTCAATCTTGTAAAATGTTATTTATTAATTGTTTAATTTTTTCAATTTTTCTTTAAATTTATTTTTTCTCTATATTAGATAGAAATAAAAATTGAATGAACTCTTCTTTAATGTAAGATTTTGGATCCATCCTTATTATTGTATACATGGATGATTAAGAAAATGAACAAAAAGTCAATTAAAAAGCATATTATAAAATAACACCTTTATTAATATAGAAGGTACAAATTAATATATTAAATTAAATAAATTTATTTTTATATTATGCTAATTTATTTTATTAACTTGACTTATTAGATGGAGTTGTTAATTTGGTGGGAGTCAGGGCCATGAACAAAACACATGTCAATCCCTGATGTTTTAGATTTACTGAATAAATAAAAAATAAATAAAAATACAGGTTCATCACACCCAGGCTGGTGGCACGTGACTTTGCCATGTGACATCCATATAATTTTTTTAAAAAAAAGAAAATCAGTTTTAATACATATTTTCAAAATACTCTATTTTTAGTTAATTATTGGAAATACATAATTTTTTTTTTTTTAAAAAAAAGAACTTTAATTGTGTTTATTTCTCCTTAGAATACGTTTTATTCTCAATGTCTTTTAGCGAACATCTAATCTAACAATCAACCTGAGGAGAAATTATGTTATATAATAATTAGACTCTTATCATTCTTTAAAAAGAGAAAATGTAAATATATATAAGATAAATGTAAAGGATTAACTCATTTGTAAAATAATGTCATAAATTCGAATTACAATTTATATCAATTCCTTTGAAGAATATTATTATATTTTCATTGTTTTTTTTCTAAATTCTCGATATTGAATATGCTATGAAATATGGAAATAAATTATACAAGGTTCCTATTAATTATACTACATTAAGAATTCAATTTGAAAAAGAAAATTTTATGTTTTTTTTTCTTTTTTCGAAAATGTTACTCGGGTTTCATTGCTAATACTAAGTGAGGTGTTTTTCTTTTCCAATAAAGTTTTTGTTGGAGAAATTTTTAAAAATAAAAAAATAAGATAAACTATTTACACAAAATAGCAAAATTTTTAGATAGTTATGATAGACGATGATAGAAGTTTACCAGGGTCTATCAGTGATAGAAATGATAGAAATTTATCACTGATAGATGCTGATAAAAGTCTATCAATATTTTTTTCTATTTTCTGTATGATATTTTTTCTATTGATGAAAATTTTTCTTTTTGTTGACAGGCTTATCAATGTTTTTTTTTTTTTTTACATCATATGTACATATTCTATAATTAGAAAAATTAAAAATATAAATGCTTCAAATAATTATGTTTTAATGTTTCTCTTAAAAATGTCAATTCGAATTATACGTTTCCCTCCATTTATATAATGTATAATATTCAATATTTAAAAAAAAAAAAAAAAAAACACCTAGTAAAAAAATATTAACCAATATTGGATAAATGAGATCCAAACTATTTGTTAATATTATTTTTCTCCACATTCATGAAATAAAAATAAATATATAAAGCCTACATCATCCTCATAAACCTAAGGGGTTTTTTTTTTTTTTTTTTTAATGTTGAAATCATGCATGCTCAAAGCTCTGTTTTACAGTATTTTAAGATTCTTTTGTTAGAATCTTTTATTATCTAAATAAAAAGCAAACAAATTATTTATAGTTTTTAATAACAACTTGGGATTAATTAAAAAGGTTTCTAGAACATTTGCCTCATTGGATTCTTTCAAATTCATAAATGCATTAATCAAAGTATTAATTGAGACAAATAAAAAATTAACCTCAAGATAGTATTACTTTGTTGGTGGGGGCAAAGGTTCCATGTCCTAAATAAAGACAAATATTTTATTTCATGCAGTTTTCCTTATTAATAGCTTGAATTAATTATTCAAAGGAAGTTGAAAACATCATTGATAAATTATTTCTTTCACCAATTTTATAACTATTTTTGGTTATAACTCATTGCACCTATATGATATGTAATAAAATAATAGGAAAATTATTAGTAGTTTAATATTAAATGATGATGCTTTATAAGTTTAACGGAGCGTTACCCTTTCTTTTTTATATACTCAAAGTCAATGGTATCATACTATTGTGAAGATATATATGTAGAGTGCTTGTTGTTGTCCCTCACACTTTATAATCTTCACACAAATATAAGACTTCTTTAAATTGATTTTATAGGTAGTCTTTTGATTTTCTTTTTTTCTTTTTTATGAAAAAGATAAATTTTATACTTTTAAACATTAGGCGTCTCATAATAATAATTTTATCAATTTTAACTCTTAAAATTTGATTATGGGATAAATTTAGACTAGGATTAATTTATAACTATTTTTATTTCATTTCATTTAAACAATTCAAAATTAAATAATTTTTTTCTTCTCCCAAATTCCACCAAAATGGTAAAAAAATATTATCATTTCCTAAATAAGTAGGAAAAGAAAAGAAGATAATAAGATGAAAACCCATTTATATTAATAAAAAAAATCACCATTGTACATTTAACCATTATTTATCTCTAATTTCTTTTTTAAAAAATATTTCTCTCCTGTTAATTCTAACTTTTACAAAAGTCTTATACATGAATAAAATTTACGTATTAAGACTTTAAAATAGAATCTTAATGAAAAATCTAAAATTAATTTTACTAATAAAAATTTAAAATTAGAATCCATAGAATTATCAATTTATGCTTTTAAACAATACAATTCCAAATTTAAGGTTATACATTTGATTTTGTAGGCTTTGGAAGTTTTTTTTTTTTTTTTTTTTAAAAAAAAATACTTTTTTAGTCTCTAAATTTTGGGTCTAATTTCTATTTGGTCCCTAGGTTTCAAAATGTTACACATTTAGTCCTTAAGTTTTGATTTTGGTTTCAATTTAGTTCCTAAGTTTCAAAATGTTATAATTTTACTATTGAGATTTGATTTTTGTTTCAATTTGGTCCCTAAGTTTCAAGATTTTACATTTTTAACCTCAATTTTTCATTAAATACTCATTTCCCATATTTAACGTCAATATCTATTAATTAATTAAAAATATTATGAAGTGAAATTTTAAATTTAATTTTAAAAGTGACGAAAAATAATAAAACTTAATTAATTATAATTCTTTTAAATTTATTAAGATACTTTTAACACTAAAGATGAAAAATGAGTATTTAGTGAAATCAAGGATAAAAATGTAAAATCTTAAAATTTAAGGACCAAATTGAAACAAAAATCAAATCTCAAAGGTAAAATTGTAACATTGTGAAACTTAGAGACTAAATTGAAATGAAAATCAAAATTTAAAAATTAAATGTGTAACATTTTAAAACTTAAAATCAAATAGAAGCTAAACTCAAAATTTAGGGACAAAAATATATTTTATTCTATTAATTTTTTTTACCCATACTATGAGCTAATTTTTTAGTGGTGCAAGGTGTGAAACCTTGTACTCTTGCAACATACGTAACCGCCTTTGGGGAGGGAAAAAAAGTTTATAATTAATTAAAATAAATAGTATCATGAGGCCAACTAATTGAATTATGGAGCTCAAAAAAAAAAAAAAAAAAAAAAAAAAAAAAAAAAAAAAAACTAATTGAATAATGGAAGTGGAGCTAAGCGACAATGTAGGGCCGATGTTGACCACGTGGCAGACAGCATCCTGTTCATTTCCACGTGGGCCCCTATCAAATGGTCGTGTTGGCCCATCACATGGCCCCATTACTTGCTTTCCATTTTCATCCATTTTCATTTATTATTTATATTTTCATACTTTATTTTAATTTCCAACTAAGATACAAACACTAGATTTATACTTTTATATTTGCCCATTAAATTTTCGTGTCTATTTTTTTTTTTTTTTTTTAGTTTTCCCATGATTCTATTTTCACAAATTTAATTCGCTCAAAATATAAAAGCACCACCTCAATCATTCTCAACTTTTGATAATTAATGGAAAATATTGAACTCATATTTTTCGATATTTTCACATTTTTATAGGTTCAATATCGACGGAAGAGATAAATCAACATTTGTATTATATTGTATAAATATTTATGAAACATAATCAAATAAACAACATAATTTCGTTAATGTAATTATCATATAAATAATAACTATGTTAACTTGTTTAAAAATTTTTAAATGTTTATTTACTAATTAATTTTTTTAATTTTTAAAATTATTTATTGATGTCGACATTTTATTAATATTTTTATTGACATTTTCGAGACATCGACCTTGCTATTTTCTTTTTCTATGCACAACAACTTTGTTCTTTGTCCGATTAATAGACAAAAAGATTGTAAGTCCCAACCAAAGAAGCATTATAAAAGGCTTTCTACTCATGGTTTAAATTAAGAGTGTGTTTGGAATACATTTTCGAGTGTTTAATTTTAAAAAATAAGTCATTTTGAAAAAAATTAGAATGTTTGACAACTACTCAAAATAACTTGTGAAGTGTATTTTACACAATTTTTGTCAAAAGAGTTAAATAAAAATGAGTATTTGAAAAAATAATTTTTTCTCTAATCAATTCAAACTGACACTAAATTAACTGCCTAATTAGTGCTGTTAAATTTCAAAATATATTTAAATTATGTTATATAGTTAAAATAAGAATTGAAATAATTTTTATGTTAAATTTTGAGACTAACATCATAGTCAAGTGCTAGTGTAGGAAAGTTGTGTATTTAAATTTAAGCAAATTATTATTATTCTAATTTTTTTTTTTTTTTTTTTGCTATCTTCATATTTAGTTTAGGAAAATTACTATAAACAGAAAAAATATCAAATTATTTACAAATATTGAAAAACTTTACTGTTTATATGTGATATACAGTAAAATTTTTATATATTTTTAAATAGTTTGACTCATTTTTCGATATTTAAAAAGAGGTCTTTAATTTAATTATTTTTCTTTTCAATCATTATATTATATGTTGAAGAGGGTGAAACGTTGAAGTATTCTCTTGATAATTTCTATTGAAGAGAATCTATTCTTGTATTTAATTTAATTTAAACTAATATTTTGAATTTCATTAAAAAAACAGGGCTCTTTTCAAATATAGAAAAATGAGCCAAACTATTTACAAATATAAATTTTTTTTTACCGTCTATCACGGATAGATCGCGATAAAATTCTATCGCTTTCTATCACTCAGGCGATAGAATTTATTTGCTTGAGCGATAGAATTCTATCGCGGTCTATCACTGATAGACAGTGAAATTTTTCTATATTTGTAAATAGTTTGATATTTTTTCTGTTTATAGTAATTTCCTTAAAAAAATACTCTAAATTTTTACATTTTAACTTTACAGCTAATTCAAGTTTATGATTTATAATTCAAGTTTTCAAGTTTTTAACCTTTTTTTCTCCAAAAATAACGAATAAAGAAAAATGGATGAGATCAAGTCTCACGTACCAAAAAAAAAAAAAAAAAACCAAAGGAAGGACTAAGAAGAGAATAAAGATAAAAACCAATCAAACACATAAAAAAATCACACACAATTCAAGAAAAAAGAATTCAAGGAGATGAATCCTCTCGAGTCCCTTAATAGAAGCCTCATGCCACTTAGAACAACAAAGATTGTCCAACCTGACTAACCACTTTAAGAGAAAGCTAAAGTAGCCTTACAGACACAAAGATTATGACCGCACCAAATATGATATATAACATTATATATCAAGTGACTCTCCAAACTTTATGCCTCAAATTTTATCAACTCAACTCAACTCAGAAAACAAAATCAAATTCAAATTTGACATATTAAACATTGATATCATCTCTTGTAAAAGAATAAATAAATAAATAAAACTCATCATCAAATACAAAATAGTTGTATTACAAATATATATATATATATTCGACGATGAAATTAAAGGTTAAACTTTTCACTTCAAGATGGTTGTTGAACTAACAAAATATCTAGTAAATTACAACCAAATTAAAGAAATCAAATAAAATCAAATGAAAATTTAAAATATTATTATGATAAGAAAAAAGGAAAATTTTATTTATCAATTTTACCCTAAACTTTTTAACTTTAAATCTTTAACTTAATTTTAACTTCAATGTCACGTCAATTTCATATCAAATACATGTTCTATAGAAAGTACGTGATAATATTTTCCTATTTTGTAAACTTTGAGATTATGATTGCAATAACAATCGAGATAAAATATGGATTATTTTTTAGTTCCATAAAATGTAAAAAATTAGGAAAATAAACTAATAATTGATATCGATAATTAAGTTGAACATTTATTTTTACAGTTTTAAAAAAATGAATTGAAAATTTCGTTTAGCAGTGGTGCGGAATTAAATGGGGGCATGTTGTTGTTTGAAAAACTATAGAAAGGGCGGGGGCGGCCAGCCGACTTGTCGAAACTTCCAATCTTATCCCAAATAATAGTAATAATAATAATAATGTTTTAAAAAAAAACAAGTGATTTAATATTTAATTACATTTCGCAATCCCCAATACACAGGTTACTGTCATTAAAAGCCACTGTCAGCTTCCTTCAATTCTCCGAACCCCGACCCATTCCTCCCAAAGATCTACGTTTTATTTAGGGAAAAATATTTTTATGTGTACTTATCAATTTTCATTTAATTTAAAATAAAATAAAATATATTTGGTACATCTCGAGCTGTACTTATATTTGTGCAGTCTACCAATTTATCCGGTCAATACTTATCACATGACAAACTTTTGTTTTGATTTAAAAAATGTTGGATATTTATAGTGAAAGAAAATGAGATTTTGGTGAATATTTGAAACATAAAAATTGAATTTAATTGTGTAGATTAAATTCATTAGTTAGAAACTTTCACATTGGATTGAAACATCGAATTAAAATGATTTCATGTGCAAGTTTAACATGTACGAGGAACATCCAGAAAGAGCCAAAGGGCTACGGGGTCGTGGGTTTAATCCATGGTGGCCACATACTTAGGATTTAATATTCTACGGGTAAGTTGGCAGCCCGCCTATTGTAGTGTCGGGTGGGTTGTCCCGTGAGATTAGTCGAGGTGCGCGTAAACTGGCTCGGACACTCACGGATATCAAAAAAAAAAAAGTTTAACATGTACGAAAAGTTAAACTTGAGTTTCTTCAATTTGGATGAGTTATGTGTGATTTTTTGTCAAGTAACAACTGAATTGAGTTAAATTTGACAAATGTTTCAATTTTGTATTTATTTGATTTTATTTTGTATTTTGGAGAGTTACTGAGTTGTTAACTTATAAATAGTAACTTGTTTCTTCATTTGTAGCATTTCATTTCAAATCAAAGAATTTTCTCATTTCTTTCTATCTTCCTTTCTGTTCATCTTGTGTTAAGTTGAGAGTAAGTATCCAAGAGTTCTACCAGATCCAGCAGTTCGAAGTTGCAGTTCTATCAGAGTTAGTCGTTGTATCGTGTTGAGACGATCATTGTAGTTTGTTTACATCCGGTGCAGAGCGAATAATTATCTTCAGGACAAGCTTATCAGAAGCGTGTCTCAACTACATTTTGAGTCTCCAAAGGTTTTGAGACTTCTTCAAGTCTTTAGTTATTATTATCATATCTAAGCTTTGTTACACCATCTTGCTGGTTGAATATTATACATTGAGTGTACTGTTTTTAGTTGAGTTGTAATCAATTTGCTAGTGTATTCAATTCATATATACCATTTTTCCCAACAAAAAGAACATTTTTTTACTAATTTTTACCATATAATTAAGGAGAAATTTTCTAGTATTACGTAGCACCATACTCCATTTGTTTATATCATAAATTTATCTTCATAAATATTAATAGACTCCACTTTATTTTTAAAAACTTCTTGATGTGACATACAATAAATAAAGAGAGTATGAAATTTATTTCCATATTTATAGTTATAGTATGACAATTTTTCTCATAATTAAGAAGGATGCATAGAGATTGGTGCGGCCTAGATTGCACTCAAGTGTTAACTAATAATTGTATGAATTTAAAATATGAACTTTTGTAAACATATCAAGATATATTCTTTGTTACGTTCCGATTGACTAAATATCGTGAGACTTATAATTTGATCAATTAAATCTCTAAAGTTTCACAAGTGAATGAATTAAGAATTTTATTTGTAAAATTGACCATATACCAATATAATTTTAATCTATCTAGTTCATTAATCTAATGTTGGAAGAAGTTTATGCACAAGTAAAAATGGATGTGGGGAGAATTTTGGAAGGTAATCTTAACAAAAAAAAAAAAAAAAAAAAAAAGTCTAAATTAATTAACTTATGATATTTTATAAATTTAACTGAAATAATTATAGGTTTCACGAGATATTTTTCAAAGAAAATATAAAGAATAAAAAAAAAAAAGAAGTTGTTTAGGGACAACAATGACCCAACTTAAGATCACAACACGGCCCTCACCTTAGAGCCACTTCCCATTCAAACGGAGAGTTATGTCGTTTGGTAGGATAGAGTTAAGAAGAAAAGGGTTCAAACCAATGGATCACCATGGACCAGATTGGAGATAGAGACATTCACCAATTCAATTTAATTAAGGTTTGATTTTAAGTTTAAAATAAGATATTTTATACCATCAAAATTTATTTTGAATTATTAAATTGAAATAAAAATGTGAATTCATTTCTCATATTAGTATCCAAATGTTAAATGAAAATATTGAAGGAAAATGAAAATGAAAATGAAAATGAAAGTTCCTTGTATAGTATAGTCAACCAAATAATAAAGTAGAATAGAAAAATAACCCTTCCCTTCTTCTTTCTCTCTCAATTTACAATTGGGTCAACCAAAGATATTGTTTAATGGCGTCAGAGACCCCACACCTTCCACTCGTTTTCGTCTTCCTCTGTCCCCTCCCTCCGCCATTATATGTATATAAAAAACTTTCTCAACATCCCCTTCATTGCTAACCCAATTACATTCAAAACTACTGAATTTTGTTGTACCATCAGCAATGGACGACGATTACTCCATCTTCCCTCCCGATTCAGATCTCGATTTCAGCTTCACTTCCACCGCCACCGACCGCACCTTCACCACCTCCTCCAGCGCCCGCACCAGTCTTGCTCGGAGCAGTCTAACACTCAGCTTCAATGAATCTCGTCTCTCTGCCGCTGCAGCCGCTGCTGCTGTCGTTAATCTCCGCCCCCACCGCCATTCTGACCCTCACTGGTCCGCCATTAAAGCCGCTACTACTCTCTCTTCCGACGGCCATCTTCACCTCCGTCACCTGAAACTCATCCGCCATCTCGGCACCGGCAACCTCGGCCGTGTGTTCTTGTGTCATTTGAGAGACAACGATCACGCCAGTTTCGCGCTGAAAGTTGTGGATAAGGAAGCTCTCAGTAACAAGAAGCTTTTGCAGGTCCAAACGGAAGCCGAGATTCTCGCTTCTTTGGACCACCCTTTTCTCCCAACTCTCTACGCGCGTCTTGACGTCTCTCACTACACGTGCCTCCTTATCGACTATTGTCCTGCCGGTGACCTCCACTCACTCCTCCGCAAACAGCCTGGTAACCGCCTTTCTGTCGCGGCCGCGAGATTCTTCGCCGCCGAGGTCCTGGTGGCGCTCGAGTATCTTCACGCGCTTGGGATCGTGTATCGCGATCTCAAGCCTGAGAACGTTCTTTTGCGTGAGGATGGCCACGTCATGCTCTCGGATTTCGACTTGTGTTTTAAGTCTGACGTGCTCCCTACTTTTCACACGTGGACTCGCCCGGGACCACAGGCTACTGGCTGCTGCTTCGGGTGGAGGACGGCGGAGGAGGAAGACGAGATTGTCGGGGAGTTTGTGGCGGAGCCGACGGCGGCGTTTTCGAAGTCGTGCGTGGGGACTCATGAGTACTTGGCGCCGGAGTTAGTGGCCGGTGGTGGCCACGGCAACGGCGTCGACTGGTGGGCTTTTGGGGTGTTCGTTTACGAGCTTCTGCACGGGACCACGCCGTTTAAAGGAGTAAATAAGGAGGGTACATTAAGGAACATTGCGATGTCGGAGGGGGTGAAGTTCCGGCCGGCGGCAGAGGAAGAGGAGGGGATGGCGGAGGCGAGAGATCTGATAGAGAGGCTGCTAGTGAAAGATCCGGCGAGGCGGTTGGGTTCCGGCAAAGGGGCGACGGAGATCAAACGGCATCCGTTTTTCGACGGGATAAAATGGCCGTTGATCAGGACATATAGGGCGCCTGAGGTGTATGGGCTGATGAGAAAAGCCAGATCCCACGTGAGCCACGTGACAGGCGTGACCCACCGCATGCGGCGGCGGGGCTGGTGGAACTGGAGGAAGCTCATCAGCAACCGTTTAATTAAAAATGGAAGTTCCAGTAAATCTCATACCAATACCAATTATTATAGTTATAGCTCCAAAAATAAGACGGGTTGAGTTAGAAAGGGGGAAAAATTCTATAGTTTTTTTTTTTTTTTTGGACGGTTTTGTTTTACTTTTATTGCGAGACACTGTATATTCATACAAAAAAAATTATACTTTAGTTTTCTTTTTAATTTGTCTATCTATGAGTAGAGAATATTTGAGTTGTGTGTATCGATATTAAATTAATTAAAGGTGCAAGTTACATTATATGGCCATATAATTTAGCGATATAAAAATATGGCTCATTATCTTAATTATTTGATTAAAATTAACTAAATTATAATATACCTATAACCAAATTAAAGATGAAAATGACAATATTTTGGTGATATATTGTCAAAATATCGTCAAACTCGCTGAAACCGATAGGAATATAAAAGGGTAACATTTTTTTTCTAAAAAATCTAAGAGATTGAATATCATTTTCTGGATATATTTCTGACAAACTTTACAAAAAACGTGGAGGTACTATTGCAATATCGCATCATCGATAAGTTGTAAAAATATCATGGATATATTGCCTAAATATCGTGGATAATCGTTTGATGTCTCTAGATGTCCTTTTTTTTTTCTTAATTCCTTTTACAATTTTCAACTTTTTCCAATTTCTAACTTTTCTGAATTTTCAATCTTATCATGGATCCAAAATTTATTTTCAAGATTAAATTTGAAAAAATAAACTATATTTTTAAATTTGCAACCATTTAAATTACTTTCTAAATTGATATGGATTTTGCTTCGTTTGTCCTCTAAATTATTCCGAAGAAATAAGATTTAAAAGAAATTAAAGAACCTACATTTTATGTTTTAAGCTTCAAACTTTTTCTATCGATATTAAATTATTTAAAGGTGCAAGTTACATTTTTAGGCCATATTTAATGCATATAATTTAGCTATATAAAGATACGGCTCATTATCTTCATTATTTGATTAAAGTTAACTAAATTATAATATACCTATAACTTAATGAAGGATGAAAATCGCAATATTTTGGCGATATATTGTTGAAATATTGCCAAACTCAAGTACAATCGATAGAAATATAAAAGGGAAACATTTTTTTCTCAAAAATTTAAGAGATATTGTTAACATCATTGATATATCGTTTTGTAGACATATCTCTGACAACTTTACAAAAATGTAGAGTCACTGTCGGAATATCGCGGATAAGTTATAGAAATATCATGGATATATTACCTACATATAGTGGTTAGGTCGTTGACATGTCGTTTGATGTCTCTAAATGTCGCTTTTTTCATTTTTTTTAATTTCTAACTTTTCGATTATTAGCTAGCTTTTTGTAGTTTCCAACTTTTCTGAATATCTAATCTTATCTTTGATTCAAAACTTTTGTTTTCAAGATTGAATTTGAAAAGAAAAAAAAACTATATCTTTAAGTGTGTAACCATTTAAATTACTTTTTGAATTGATCATATGGATTTTGCTTCGTTAGTCTTCTAAAACTCTCATTCCAAAAAAAAAAAAAAAAAAAAAGAAAAAGATCCTATATTTTATGTTTTAATCTCATTCAAACTTCGTCTATTGAATTTTTACATTATTTTATTTCAGACTTGAATTTTGCTTCTTTGTTTATCATCTATAATTATCATTTCCAAAAATAAACAAAAAAAATATACAAGATCATGCAAAGATGCAAAAAAAGAATGATGTTATTGCATCTCATGGACTCGTGGCGGATCCAGAAATTTATGTGAAGGGGCACAAATGAATATCAAGTTAGAAATTTTGCTCATGAACTTCTAGATTTGTGTTTTTATAGTTTCTAAACTTTAAAAATGTATAATAAGTTGTTAATTTTTTATTTTATTTTTGTGTTTGATTGATTTCTAAATATTATTTTTGCATCTAATATGTTTCTAACGTATTTGAAAATGTTAAAAGTTAAAAGTTATACTAGAAATTAAATTTAACTTAGTGCTTAATATGTGCGATCAAATATTTTTTAAAAACTAGTGCATCTATTAACTACAAAATTTTAAAATTTAAGGTTCAATTAAACACAACTTTTTTGTCTTATAAAACGGTTAACTTTTAAACGTTTCAAATCTTTATGAGATCTATTAGATATAGCATTGAAGTAATTGACTAGAATCAAAACTGAAAGTTTAGGGGTATATTAGTCACAATTTTCAACACTTCGAACTAAACTTGTAATTTAGCCTATATATAAATGTAATTTTAAATGCACCAACATATAATATTTATATTAGGTAATACTAATTAAAAAAATTATTATAAACTTTTTCAGAATTATTCACCTAATACGAGCAAAAAAAAATCATTCAATCAATTTTCATAAAGTGATTTTATAAAAATAGAAAAATATTTGTATATTCATATATAAGTTTGAAAAAAATTAAAATCAAATAAATTTTCCTGGCATTTGATTGTACTAAAAATTGAATATTATATATATTTCAAATTTTGAAAAGGTAGAAAGATAGAAATATGAAATATTTGCTCAAGTTGATTGAAAATTAAAAGCTGTAAATTAAAATAAATTAAAACAATCAAGAGGAAAAATAAACAAAATAACGTATACCTATATTTTGAAAATTTTAAAGAATAAAAATTAACTAAAAATGATAAAAGTCACCATTTCTCGATCCGTAAACCTCACTAATGACTTAAGCCTCCCAATTGCTAAAGCTAAGTACTCATTATTAGTCCTTTAAGGGGAAACAAGATTATATATATGTAAAATATAACCATAAATTTTTATATTTGAGAAAAAAAAACTATATATATATATATATATATATATATATATATAAAATAGGGCACGTGTCCCCCCTCCCCCAATCCCTTCATATATCCGCCCCTGAGCACAACATAACAATTAAGACATTACTTTTTCTCTTTTGATATGGAAGGTTAAAATCTCCGCCTCACTAAAAAATATATTCATAAAAGAGATAAAATAATATAAAATTTTAATATAATGTCTTGAACTGCGTCTAAGAGTAAAGATTGTCTCCACATGCCAACACGAGTTTTTTAAGCATGTTTTATTGTCTTCACTCACATACTTTCTAGAAAAATTTCTAGGAGATCACCCAAAATAGAATTATTCCATGCTAAGCATAGTTATCGATGGAGTTCTTATGATTGAGCCATAAAAAAGGAAAGTGCACCCTATAAGTGTATAAGTAATAACTATCAACATAGAATTGGTCTAACCTAGCACGCTTAAAAATTGATAGCTACTACTTGTACAAACAAGGTGCACTTTCTTGTTCGATTACTAACGTTAAGCGTGCTTCACTTGGGACAATTTTATGTTGATTGACCTCCTAGGAATTTATTTAGAAAGCACGTGAAGACAAAACATGCTGAAAGGATCTGTGTTGGTCTGTAAAGATAGTCATCATTTTTAGAAGCTCTTCAAGACAAGTAAGAGTGACACAAATTACTAGGTTGTAAGAGATGTGGGAGAATATTGCGACTATTAGGAGTCGAATTCAAATTCTAAATTTTGTTCCAAATCTTTGAGCTCGAAGCGTTACAAATGAAAAGTAAGAACAATTTTTTTTTGGATTTTTTAATAATGTCAAAAAAAAAAAAAAAAAAGGAAAAAAAAAAGAACTTCCTTTTTTAATAACTCTTTAGATTTTGTTCTCTTCAACAAATCTTAGAAAATAATTCCCTAATGATTATAAGGTATAAGGTTAAACAAAATAAAAATGGACAAGGAATAACACATAATTTCATATAATAGGAAGTTTAAGATTGTGTTTAAAACATCTTGAATAATAAATAAAGTACCGAATTTTTTTCTTTAAAGAAAATTCATCTAATCATCTAACTAAGATCATTTGAATAAAATAAATTAAATTAAATTTAGTCTCTATTAATGTAATTTGTAAATATCCCATGTTATTTGAATAATGTGGGTATGAAAAGGGTACCTTCACAAGGGCTTTTTCATCTCTCTTTGCCTTCAAAAGTTAGGGCATATATATATATATATTCCATCTCTCTCACACACACAAGAAACAATATATATAGACCCAAAAAGGATAAAATAGAATGTAATGACAAATCAAATACATACTCAAGAAAACTACTCCCAACACTGAAATATGGTTGGCTGCAATTCCCTATCTATAAAGAAATGAAACAAAAAAAAAAAAAAAATGGAAGACAAAAGAAAACAACCTCATCATAACAATACAATGTGTTATTTCCCTAATCTTTCTTATTTTCTCAACTTCAAAATTCCTTTATTCTTTCTAAAGAAATACGAAAATTCGGATGATATATTTAAACATACATCATCAACGGAAACAATTTTATGCTTCATTTTCTTCGATGACTGGAAGAATTTGTGCATATTTGAGATGAAACAACCTGATCTTTAACGCTTTCAAAATGAACTTCATTCTCGAAAATAGTATCGAGTACCGATATCGATCGACGTTTCATCGTAGCAATGACGAGCCGTGGAACCATTTCCATGGTCATCCTTTCTGGGAATTTTGTTTCTTTGCACATTGAGAAAAATATATATGGAATAAGAAAATATGGTGAAAGAGAAGCTAGTAGGAAAAAAAGAGGGAAAAGATTGGGATGTATATATGAGCAAATTCTTCTGAATTTATAGAGAGTCAAGGTCTTGGTTAAGGGTCTTGCAAGTGAATTGAAGAGGACAATGGCCTTTAAAATGGTGAGTTGGCATGTGGGGGACTGATGAGCTTTTTTGGCTAAGTTTCTTCCAATGTCATGTCATATTCATATGTTTTTCTTTTGTTGCAAAAAGAGTTTATTTGTTTGGTGTGTGTTGTGTAATATTTTAGAGTTCACAAATTTCTCGTATTTTTATAATTGTATATGATGTTGTCTAGTTACTTATGTTTAATTTGATTGAGCCTGTTTTGATTTCATATAAAAATTTAGAATAAATATTTTTTTAGTACTTAGATTTTGAGTTTAGTTTTCATTTAATCTTTAGGTTTCAAAATGTTATACGTTCAGTTCTTAAGTTTTGAGTTTGGTTTCAATTTAGTCACTAAGTTTCAAAATGTTACAAAGTCAGTTGTAGTCCCTAAACTTTTATAAAAGTAACAATTTAGTCCTTGAACTTTAGTTTGTAACGATTTAATCCTTATACTTTCAATTTTGTAACAATTTAGTCCCTGGATTTTACTATGTAACAATTTAGTCATTGTACTTTAAAATTTGTAACGATTTAGTCCCTATCGTAAAAATTAGTGTTAAGATTTAATGAGATTTTTTGCATAAATAAACCGATAAATAAGTTAGAGACTTGATATTATTATAAAATACAAAGTCTACATCAGGAAATAATAAAAATTGACATCCAATTTTAATAGATTTTTTTACGTTAGAGACTAAATTGTTACAAATTTGAAAAGTAAAAAGACCAAATTGTTACCTATTGAAGTTCAAAGACTAAATTTTAACAAAATTGAATGTATAAGAAATAAATCTCACAGATCAAAATTAAGAGACTAAAATTGTTACTTTCCTCGAAGTTTAGAGTGTTTTTTTAACCTTTTTCTTTTCTTTGTTTTTTTTTTTTTTTTAAAATGTGAGGCTCTTTATTGATAATTTTTTCTCTTGTTTTGTAGTAAAGTTTGATTTTCTATTTTAAAACTTTTGCCAATATTAACCAACAAAACCAAATGGATTATTTAAATAATATTTTTAAGTACAATTTTCAGAAGTAAAATAATTGATTTTATCCCAACCTTTTCAAAAAAAAATAAAAAATAAAAATAAAAATAAAGCTTTTCCAAGAATTTTTTTTTTGTTTGTATATAAGCTTATTTTTTCAAAGCTTAAAATGAAATTATTAATTTGTTAATTAACTACGTTTCAAACCTTTTGAGTATTGAAATTTTTGTTTGAAAGAAAATCAGAATACAACATCGAGATTAGGTTTAGAAACAAGAAAAACTTTTGTAGGTTGCTTATTAGAAAATGTCAACATTTTCAAATCGAGCATATGATTTAACTGACATATATAACGTGTTAGCGAGTAAGAAGTTTGTGGTTCGAATCCCTCGCTCTTATTATACTAAATAATATGATATTAAATTTGTCTTCACCTATCATCTTAAATTTTTGAATTAATTAACGATTTAAGATAGTATCAAAATCATGTTATCTAGGGAGATCACGCGTTCAATTCAAACCTAAGAAATTTGATATTAATTTTTCAGTCAAAATTTTAAAACTAAACTAAAACAATAATTGTGTTCTCCAAAATCTTGGTACATTGTGTTTTTCATTTGATGCATACTTTTGAGCTAAAAGAATGCATCTTTCAAAATTGAAACCATTACCCAATCAATTACATTATAAACCATTGGTATAATTTATTTAGTTTCAATTTCATTTCATAATGTTTTGAAGAGTTTCAATAAAAAATGGAAACTAGCAAGGAGATATTTTTTTTAATTTTATAAAAAATATAAACTATTATATGAAAAAAAAAGAAAGAAAAAAAAAAAACATAACCAAAAGCGAGTGAAATTTTATTTTGATTTTTTGATGTATGTTAAAGAAAGTTGTGAAGTAGAGCATTTATTAGGCCAACAGAAAAGTGGACAGAACAGTTGACAGGGGTAATACGGCACCGTATTAGAGGACAAAAGTTAATTAATGGCACTTCCTTTTAACATCACATCTTTTCCTTCATAAAGTTGTCATTTTGACAGAGCCTACTTTACACACACACACGCACCATCATTTAATTTTGCGACAGATATCATTCGTTTTTTTTTTTTTTTTTTTTTTTTTTTTTTTTTTTTTAAATAAATGTTTATTTATTTTATCCAATACTTAAATAAGCATTTCTCAATTTGTTCATGCCTCCTTTGATCAATGATTTGAAAAAATTTTGAAAACAAGAAGAAGTTTGGAGGTGAATTTAGATAGTATCGTCTAAGTAGACAAATTATGTTTTAGATAAATATAATAAGAAAATTTAATTCTATTTAAGTTTTTTTTTTTTTTTTTTTTTTTTTTTTTTTTAATACAACAACTACATGATAGAAGATTGAATCTCCGGCTTTTAATACATGTCAATATCCAGTGAGCCAATACTACTTTGGCCTATTTAAGTTAAACATGAAAAAGATGAATTGAGTATGAAAGATTTTCCAATTAATAAGTTCAAATAAATTTCATTACTATCATAATTGAGCTCACTTCAACCTCTTATTAAATCGAGTAGAAAAGAAAATCACAATAATTAACTCAAGATTATAATGGAAGTTTAATTATCAATAAACTTAGCAATCAAATGGAGCTAAAGTTATTGTGCTTTAGTTTTCTTATAGAGAACCAATTGTAAATAAAAAAGTAAAATTAATATGTCTTCAAAAAAAATTTCCACGATCGTAATTAACACGAGTAATTTGCAAGAAACTCACATTTATTTTATATGGATGATCAAATATTTTGTTGGAATGTCTTCCATTGATATTTGGTGCTTCAAATGACAAAAAATGAGGTCTGAATGACTTTGAATTTTTTATTTGGTGTCTCTATACCTATATTTTTCTGATATTCTCTTCAAATAATAAACTTTATTCTCCTTCTACTCATAGACATAGTTAACACTATTAATCAACTATGTAAATCTCTGTGTCATTTTTTACTGTTTATGTTTCTTTGCTTGTCTAGCTTTGTTTCTGTCATAACATATTTAATTTTTGGTATTGGCGAACTATCCTTCGTGTTCGTGATAAACTTACGATCCTTAGTTTGTTTTTGTTTTTGTTTTTGTTTTTATTAGAGATGAGCATCGCTGTTTGATTTGATTCGAATCTTGGTTAGATGAGGCCCTATCCTTCTGCAGTTTCATGATACGATGGTTATTTTATATGCGAATAATTCCTTTCATGGTAAGGTGCATGATTTCCTCCATTCTGATGGGACTTGGGAACGACCTTCTAATTGTAGGAAGTTAGTTTAACTCTTTGAGAAAGTACGATCTATAATGGCTAAGGTTGGAAGAGAGGATCATTTGATTTGGCTTCCTTGATGTTCGAAAGTGTTTTCTAATACTTAGTGTCTAGGAGTCCTTACATCCTCGTCATCCTGTGGTGTCTTGGTCTAGCATCCTTTAGTTTGGAGGTAACATTCTTAAACAAGATTTCATTTCCTGGCTTGCCATTTGAAATAAGCTTCAGTTCATTTATAATATTGGCAGGTGGTGTCTTGATATCTCTAGTGTTTGTATTATTTGCATTAGTGGTATTGAATCTCAAGGCTATTTATTCTTTGTTCGCCCTTTTAGTCGAACTATTTGGGAGATGTGCTATTGTGGAGAAGGTGCTCCCTTAGGATTTATCATTGGGAAATAGAGCTTAATTGGATATGTCATATGCATGCAAGCAATCAATTTCGGTGTTTGAAGAGTAGCTTGGTGTGCTATTATTTTATCATATTTGGAGAGCTTAATTTTTGTGTTCATGGACTTACCTCACAACCTATTGAGGTAGTTATGTTAGGAGTGCGAACAAAATCCCACATTGGTTAGGAAAGGAAGTGGTCATAAGTATATATAAGTGAAGACAATTATCTCCATTGGTTGAGACCTTTTAAGTGGTACCAAAAGTAAAGCCATAAGAGTTTATGCCCAAAGTGGACAATATAATACCATTGTGGAGAGGTAATCAGGAGAGTCTTGTTGGCTCTTTCCCTGAGTTGTGTAAATTTTTTTTTTATGGAGTTTGCTTTCCTTATCCCTCTTTTCTTCTAATTGTATTTTATTTATGCTTTGACATCACGTGGTAAGGTTCTTTATTTTCATTGCAATCCAATATATTTTTTAAAAAATATGTTTTAGTTCACCAATTTTTGACATACTGAATTCTTAATCTCGCATATTAGTTTTAGCACGTACGTTGTTTATAAATATTCAAAGTACAACTAGACATATAACAAAACAATTAAAACTTGAACAACTTAAAGCAAACAAATATTACTAATTGACACACAATCTTATTTATAACAAAATAATAAAATTGTCAAAATGAGCATAGCTCAAAGATAATTTAACTTGTACTTGTTCCTTTGAGATCAGAACTTACTCAATGCTTAACTCCTAGGAAATCCAAAGCGATGTCGTAAACCTCTAGTTGAGTAGGCATATTCTTTGAGACACTCTCTCTTTGAATGCACCTCTTAACCCATTGAAGGATCTTGGGACATTCAACTTCTAAGTCCAAATTTCCAAGCAATTTGAATGCAAGAAACATGCTGTAAAATGGAATGAGAGCAATATCTATAATCCCAAATGTTTGGCCACCAAAATAGTCTTTTTCTCCAAGCTCTTCTTCTAGTTGCTTAAAGCACTCCAACAGTTCCTTTGCTGCTGCTTCTTTCTCCTCTTTTGTCTTCTCTCTATTCCATAGCTTACTTCCAATGGGATAAATCTAATCATAAGGCAATGTTTATCAGAAATCTTATTTCCAAGTATGTTACAAAAATTCTACAAGTAATCTATAAACAAAAAGGAAAAGAAAAAAAGAAAAAGAGTACCTTCTTGTCCACATAGTCAACCCAAAACCTAGCATGGGCTTTCTCAAAAGGATGAGAAGGAAGCAAATTAATATAAGCTCCCTCATCATCACTCCAAACCTCATCAATATATTCAACTATTAGAGAGGATTCAATAATGGGTTTCCCTTTGTGAATCAAAACTGGGATTTGTTTGTAAATAGGATTCATCTCCAGAAGTATAGTGCTTTTGTTGCTCAAATCTTCCTCTTTTGCTTCATATTTTATGCCTTTCTCTGCCAAAGCCACCCTCACTCTCATTGCAAAAGGGCTCAACCACAAGTCCAACAAAACCAACTCCTCTAATTTGCTCATTTTATGTAATTATAGCCTTCCAAAGCTAGCTAGCTACAACAATATAATGGAGGATTTAGCTGGGTTTTCTCTGTTTTGTTTTTGGAGGAGCTCTACAGAGGGATGAGGGGGTTTTATAGAGTAATTTGGATCATCTTTCAAAAGAAATTTCAAAAAGGAACAACTCTATATTGACTTGTCTTATTTATGTTTAATAATTTGACTTTTCTGCCATGTAGAAAAATCTTCACTTATTATAAATATCATAAATTAAGTGTAAATTAGATGCACATGCTTAGTGTCCATTGGTCATGTGTCAATCATATATTTACACATGTATTATCCATGTGTCTCAAAATAACCCACTATTAGTGTCCATGTAATCCACCTCCTACTTGACAAATTGCCTATAAATAGTGGCATTTTGTGGATTTTATGAGATACACACACATTGGTGAGAACTCCAAAAAGTTTGGAAATAGTGGAGAAGTTTGGAGAGTTTATATATATATATATATATATTTTATTATTATATTATATTTCTCCAATATTTGTATTGTTGTGGTGCCCGTTTTTCTCCTCGATTTTACAACACGTTATCAGCACGAGCTCTTTTCGTTTTCTCCGCTGAAGGTAAGTCCTAGAGGTAGGTCGTTTTTATGTTTATTATAATTAAATGTTATTTTGTATGTCTAGTATATATTAAATTTCTAATATAAATATAATATTTTTATGATAGTGTTACCATGACAAATCTTACGAAATTAGAATTCGCAGCCCTTGACATTAATGGCAATAATTATTTGTCATGGGTGCTCGATGCTGAAATTCATCCGGATGCTATGAAATTGGGAGAAACAATTAAGGAAGGAAATACAACATCTAGTCAGGAAAAGGCAAAAGCCATGATTTTCCTTCGTCATCATCTCCATGAGGGATTAAAAATGGAATATTTAATAGTAAAAGATCCTCGTATCATGTGGAAGAATTTGAAAGAAAGATATGATCACCAGAAAATAGTTGTTCTGCCTAAAGCTCGTTATGAATGGATGCATTTGAGGCTTCAAGATTTCAAATCAGTAAGTGATTACAACTCCGCATTATTTAAGATCAGTTCAAAATTATTGTTATGTGGAGAGAAAATTACTGATGCAGATATGTTAGAGATGACATTTTCTACTTTTCATGTCTCGAATATGCTCCTGCAGCAGCAATATCGAGAGAAAGGTTTTAAAAAATATTCTGAATTAATTTCATGTCTTCTCGTGGCTGAACAAAATAACGAGTTATTAATGAAAAACCATGAATCTTGACCAACTGGAACAACACCATTCCCTGAAGTGAATGTTGTGAATTTTAACTGTGGTCGAGGTCGAGGTCGTGGTCGAGGTCGTGACCGTGGCAGAAGAAGAAACAATTATTACTTTCGTGGTGGTCGTTTTAATCATCCAAATTTTAAAAGAACCACATGAAATGATGATCATAAAGGAAAAACTCCACAAGATAAGAATTCAAGAGGTGATGAACATAAATGCTTCCGATGCCGAATGACTGGACATTGGTCATGTGTTTGTCGTACATTGAAACACCTAGTTGATCTTTATCAAGCATCCCTGAAGGAAAAAGGGAAGAATGTGGAAGCAAATTTTGCATACCAGGATAATAATATATTTGATCCATCCCATATGACAAATTTGGATGTAGCAGACTTCTTTGAATCTCCTGAAGAGAAGATTGGTACAGTAGATGGAACGTCAAGTGTATCTTTTGATTTTAAAAATATTTAGAATTAATGTTGTTTGCTTTTCTATCTTTTATGTTTCCTTTAGCTAAGGTTAAATTTCATATTTCAAGCTTTCCCTCTTATTGTAATTATTTTTGTTTAAATGAAGAATCATGGACAGTTTTCATATGTTGAGTGACTAAAAAATGAAGAATGAAGATATATATCTGGCAGACTGTGCAACTACACATACAATACTTACAAGTAGAAAATATTTTTCCAAACTAACAATGCTGGAAGCAAAAGTCAATACAATATCAGGTTCTGCAAACCTAATTGAAGGATTTGGAAAAGTAAATATTATTTTACCTAGAGGAACAAAATTTACAATTGACAATGCATTATTCTCTAGTCAATAAAAAAGAAATCTACTAAGTTTTAAAGATATACGTTGCAATGATTATCATATTGAGGCGGATAGAAAGAATGATATAGAATATCTTTATATCATATCTATTGTCTCATATGAAAAATGTATACTGAAAAAGTTGCCTGCTTTATCTTCTGGATTATATTATACTCATATACGAGTAATCGAAACATATGCAACATTGAACCTGAAGTTCATGAATCCAGATATATTTTCTATTTGGCATGACAGATTAGGTCATCCAAGATCTATAATGATGAGAAGAATAATTGATAATTCACATGGACATCCATTGAAGAGTCAGAAGAATCTTCAATCTAACGAATTGTCATGTGATGCTTGCTCTCAAGGCAAATTAATAATTAGACCATCACCAGCTAAAGTGGGGACTAATTCACCTACATTTTTTGAACGAATTCATGGTGATATATGTGGACCTATTAACCCACCTAGTGGACCATTTAAATATTTTATGGTATTAATAGACGCATCCAGTAGATGGTCACATGTATGCTTATTATCAAGTTGAAACCTTGCATTTGCAAGATTACTTGCTCAGATAATTAAGTTAAGAGCACAATTTCCTGATTATTCAATTAAGACCATTCATCTTGATAATGCTGGTGAATTTACATCTCAAACTTTTGATAATTATTGTATGTCAATTGGGATAAATGTTGAACATCCTGTAGCTCATGTTCATACACAAAATGGTTTAGCAGAATCATTCATAAAACGTTTGCAATTAATTGCTAGACCATTACTTATGAGAGCTAAACTACCTACATCTGTATGGGGTCATGCTATTTTGCATGCAGCGTCACTTGTACGCATCGAGCCAGTAGCTTATCATAAGTACTCACCATTACAATTAGCTTATGGTCAGGAGCCAAATATTTCCCATCTAAGAATTTTTGGATGTGCAGTATATGTTCCAATTGCTCCACCACAACGTACTAAGATGGGTCCTCAAAGGAGGTTAGGGATATATGTTGGATATGATTCCCCATCAATTATTAAATATCTTGAACCCCTGACGGGTGATGTATTTACTGCACGATTTGCTGATTGTCATTTTAATGAGACAAATTTTCCAACATTAGGGGGAGGAATTAAGAAGTTGGAAAAAGAAATTACATGGAATGCATCTTTATTATCTCATTTAGATTCCCGTACTGATCAATGTGAACTTGAAGTTCAGAAAATAATTCATTTGTAAAATATAGCAAATCAGTTACCAGATGCATTTATAGATGCAAAGAAAGTAACTAAATCACATATACCAGCCGTAAATGTCCCATAAAAAATTGATAACCCAACGCAGCAAGTTGTCACTAATGAGTCTGGAACACGCCAGAAGCGTGGTAGACCAGCAGGTTCTAAAGATAAAAATCCTCGAAAAAGAAAAATAGTCAATAGCCAAAAAGACTTGGTTGAAAATGTAAACACTCATGAAGAAATCCTTGACATAACTAGTGAAGAAGGTGAAATACCTAAAGATAATAATGAGATTTCAATAAACTATGTCATGACAGGAAAAATATGGAACCGAACTAATGTAGTTATTGACAACATTTTTGCATATAATGTTGCTCTTGATATTATATCTGAAAATGAAGATTCTGAACCAAAATCTGTTGAAGAATGTCGACATAGAAAAGATTGGCTTAAGTGGAAAGAAGCAATTGAAGCAGAATTAAACTCACTTTCAAAACGTAAGGTTTTTAGACCAGTAGTCCAAAGACCAGAAGATGTCAAACCTGTAGGATACAAATGGGTATTTGTGAGAAAAAGAAATGAAAAAAATGAGGTTGTAAGATATAAAGCAAGACTAGTTGCACAAGGATTTTCACAAAGACCTGGTATTGATTATGAGGAGACATATTCTCCCGTGGTGGATGCAATTACACTAAGATTTTTAATTGGTCTAACTGTGTATGAAAATCTAGATATGCATCTTATGAATGTAGTCACAACATACTTATATGGATCTCTTGATAATGATATTTATATGAAAATCCCAGAAGGATTTAAGGTACCTGAAACATATAAATCAAATTCTCGATAATTATATTCAATAAAGTTACAAAGATCACTATACGGATTAAAACAATCAGGACGAATGTGGTATAATCGTCTGAGTGGATATTTATTGAAAGAAGGATATCAAAATAATCCAATATGTCCGTGTGTTTTTATAAAGAAATCACAGCCAGAGTTTGCCAATATAACTGTATATGTTGATGACTTAAATATAATTGGAACTCCTGAAGAACTTTCAAAGGCGATAGAATATCTTAAGAAAGAATTTGAGATGAAAGATCTCGAAAAAAACAAAATTTTACCTTGGATTGTAAATTGAGCATTTAGCAGATGGGATATTTGTCCATCAGTCAACTTACACAGAGAAAATTCTGAAAAGATTCTATATGGATAAAGCACATCCATTAAAGTCTTTCGACCTCGAGATGATAATGAAGAACTTCTTGGTCTTGAAGTACCATATCTTAGTGTAATTGGTGCACTTATGTATCTTACTAATAATACAAGACCAAATATTGCATTTTTGGTAAATTTATTAGCTAAATATAGTTCTTCTCCAACAAAAAGACATTGGAATGCAATTAAACATATACTCCGTTATCTCCGAGGAACGATCGATATGGGTTTGTTTTAGTCAAATAAATCGAATTTTGATTTAGTTGGTTATGCAGATTCTGGATATTTATCTGATCCACACAAAGCTAGATCTCAAACAGGTTATCTATTCACATGTGGAGGAACTGCTATATCATGGCGATCGGTGAAACAAACTATAACGGCTACTTCCTCAAATCATGCCGAAATCCTTGCAATTCACGAGGCTAGCAGAGAATGTGTATGGCTAAGATCAATGTCTCAACATATTCGTGAAACATGTGGCTTGTCTTCTAGTAAAAGTCTTCCGACAAAATTATACGAAGACAACACAACATGTGTAGCCCAAATCAAAGGAGGATATATTAAAGGAGATAGAACAAATCATATTTCACCCAAGCTTTTCTATACTCATGATCTTGAAGAAAATGGCGGCATCAATGTACAACAAATTTGTTCAAAGGATAACTTGGCGGACTTATTTACAAAATCATTACCAACCACAATTTTTGAAAAATTGGTACACGACATTGGAATGCGGCAACTCAAAGATCTTAAGTGATGTTTCCATGAGGGGGAACAAAAATGTTGTATTCTTTTAGAAGTATTAAAATATATTAAATATGTACTCTTTTCCTTTCACTAGAATTTTTTTCCATTGGGTTTTTTACTAGTAAGGTTTTAACAAGACATATTTCATATATAATGGGCATCTAAATATCATAAATTAAGTGTAAATTAGATGCTCATGCTTAGTGTCCATTGGCCATGTGTCAATCATATATTTACTCATGTATTATCCATGTGTCTCAAAATAACTCACTATTAGTGTCCATGTAATCCACCTCCTACTTGACAAATTGCCTATAAATAGTGGCATTTTGTGGATTTTATGAGACACACACATTGGTGAGAACTCTAAAAAGTTTGGAAATAGTGGAGAAGTTTGGAGAGCTTTTTTTTATTTAAGTTATTTTATATATATTTTATTATTATTATATTTCTCCAATATTTGTATTGTTGTGGTGCCTGTTTTTCTCCTCGATTTTACAACATCATTTATATTGACTTGCATTTAATTTTGTCTTAATTTAATGAAATTTTATGTGAATTTGTAGACCTTGGTAGTTTGTTTTACTCGAGTTAATAAATTATGTATGTGTTCAATAATTTTAAAAAGAGCTTTCACCTCAAGTGATTAAGATAGTTTTACTTTTCTTAGAAAGTCGTACATTTGAATCTCTTCTAATTAATTATTTCACGCATATATATTTACTACTTTCTTCTTTGAAATCTTGTTTGAAATCATCCCATGCCTATTTTCTAGGATGGAATAAGAATGAATTATAAACCAAACTTAAAATTATAGGTTATTTTTTGAAAAATTATTATAAATAGAAAAAATATGAAACTATTTACAAATATAGAAAAATTTCATTATTTATCAACAATAGACCACGATAGACTTCTATATCTATAAATAGTTTGACTTATTTTTCTATATTTGAAAACAATTTTTATTTTATGTTTTTATATATAGCAAAAGACCAATTTATTTATAAATATAGTAGAATAGTAAAATGTTTTCTCATCCGAACATATTATTTTATATATTTACAAATACTTTCATACTTTTGCCATTAATTTTTTATTTTTCATTTTTCATTTTTTTTTTGAGATGATATCTCTGATGGTCATTGCTTACGTGAAAAGGAATATGACATCCTTCATGACCTATCTTAATGAAAGAAAAAGAAGAATTCTTTCTATTTTCAGTGACTTTTCGGTCAAAAGAAAAAAAGGAAATAAAAAAAAAACAATGCATTTCTTCAATGGGATAAAAAGTGCACTTTTGAAAAAAAAATTGGGTAAAAGGGTAGTTAAAAAAAAGAAAATAGGAAAATGGGGTAGGTTTTTAGTTTTATTAGAATTTAATTTTTTTTTTATTTCTTCAATTAAAATGCGTGAAGTCTACTTTTTTTATTTATTATTTTTAAAATTCTTTCATATTCTTTCTTTACATTCTGCTTTTTTTTTTTTTTTTTTAATTATTTATTTTTTTTAAAAATTTTCTTTTTATCTTCTTATTTTAGACATTTCTTTGTTTTTCTTAAAAAGTTTTAATTTCTAACCAAATTTATTTTTATTTAAGATTTTAAAATTAAATTTAAAACTAATGATTTTGTTTATATTTTTTAACCTAAGTTGTTCTTAATTTTTTTTTCCATTTTTACCGTTGGTATCAATTTTTTTCACATTGAATTTTTAATTAGGTGTAATATTTTTGCTAAATTTAATTATTTTTTAACTTTTATGTGTTGAATATATTTTTTTATGAATTCGTAGAGTCAAGTTAATTTGACAAATGTTCTTTTGATTAGTTAATTTTTTAGATAATTTAATGGTTAGAATGATTAATCAATTATTAATTTGAAAATAAAGTATAAACTTTAACAATTATAGAGTACAACTACAATGTTATTATTCCCATCTAGAAGAAGACCACCTGTTACAAAATCAAAATATGTAATCCCTAACTAGCTAGTCCTATCGAAATAATAACAAAGTCATAACAACATGAAATGTGGATTGTCGGTGTTAATTACATATTAACTAAACCTCTAACAAAATCAAATAATAACAAAGATGTGCCCTAGAGGAGTAAAATGCAGGAAATGAATTTGAAAATAAGGTTGTTTACCAGATTTATGGTGAAGTTTTTTTAGGGAAAGTAAAGGAGAGAAGCAACTGCATACGTAATCAGCAGCCGTCACATCGCATCAGCTGTCACATCTGACAGAATTTTTTTGTTTTTTGTTTTTCTTAGGAATCTGTCTCTTCAAGAGACGTATTCTAATTTTAATTTTAACTTCGTCAGGATGCGTCCCTTAAACAGACGCATTTTGACACATGTCAACACCCCATTTGGTCTCTAATTTTGACCCGTTTTAGAATACGTCTCTTGAAGAGACGCATTCTAATAAAGCTAAAAAAAACTCTATTTCTCTATTTTTTTATACCCAATGTCTAAAAAAAACTCTATATCAAAACAATGTCTAAATATCCCAAACACTCACCTCCAAAGTAACCCTTTTCCCCAATTATTACTTCTTCCATTTGCTTCAATATTCCTATTACCTCCATCTTACTTTCTTCTTGCTCTTCTCCTTTGCTCGTCCAAATTTTCCTTCCAGCATCAAAAAGCTGCCATTTGGTTTTTAAGAATGTGGATAAAAACACTAAATTCCCATCAACTTAATTAAACATTTTAATATAATTTAAAACTAGTGTAACATTCAAACTTCAAATATATATAGTTGAATGCAAAAGGCAATATTAGCAAGAAACACAAATTATTACCTTCTTGTCGATGAAATCTACCCAAAATCTGGCCTGAGCTCTCTGATAAGGATCAGACGGCAACAGAGGAGCTTTATCCTTCCAAACTTCATCAATATACTCAACAATAATGGAAGATTCACAAATGGGTTTTCCATTATGAACAAGAACAGGGATCTTCTTATGAATTGGGTTCATTTGAAGAAGTAAAGGGCTCTTGTTCCTCAGATCTTCATCCACATATTCATACGCCACGCCCTTCAGAGCCAGAGCTACTCTGACTCGCATTCCAAACATGCTGGGCCAAAAATCCAACATCTTCACTTCGTCCGCCATTGTTAGCCAAATGGGAAGAAACTTGAGAATGGAAATGGATCAGAACGCCGCTTCAGGGGAAATGAGATTGAGTTTTAACTTTTAAGAGAGTGGACCCATTTGGGGGAACATGGATAATTGGAGAGAGAAGTGTAAAGGACAAAAAAAGGGAAAGAAAAAGACTTCATTTTCTGCAAGTTCCCAATGCTATTCTTGAAATTTTCACATTTTTCCCCCTCTTTTCCTTTGATGGACATTTGGATATGGTGTGTGGCGGGAAAATTTATAGTATTAACTAAGTATAGAAATTTTTTCATACTAAATCTATTCCTCCAAGATGTATGTTTGATAGTGATAAGTAGTGAATTTAAGAGAAGAGATTTAGGTATAATTGATTTGGTTAAAAAATTGATTTTTATACAATCATATTGGTTTTTTATTCCAAATTTTTAAAAGTGATTTTCAATTATCATATTTGGTTTCAAAAGTGATTTTAGAATTACCAAATTACTCAAAAGTATTTTTTTTTTTTTAAAAAAAATTACCTTACATAAGTGATTATGGGTTAATCATCCCATAAAAGCACACTTCAACTAATCGGTAATAAATCACTAAATAATAATTTTATATTTTTCTAAAATTAATATCAACGTTTGTCAAACATCAATTTTTGAAAGAAGAATGATTTTGGCAATGACGAGAGTGATTTTGATCATGTGAAAATTACTCTCAAATATACCATAAATATATAGGCTTTAATTGTTGAGTTTGTTGATCTTCTTTAATTGACCATTGGATTTGTTGATCTTTTTAAATTTGATGGTCACATCTTTAATTGATCTTTGACATATTAATCTTATTAGACTTCTTGGCTTGTTGATATTCTTGAATTGACATTTTTTTGGCATATTAGGGCTTGTTTCAATTGATTTTTTAAGTATTTATAAACACTTTTCTATACTTATAAATACTTATTTAAATATTTAAAAAGTCAATCTAAACTGTCCCTTAATCTTCTTAGACTTCTCCACTTGTTGATATTCTTGAATGACATTCTTAATTTTGTTGATCATCATAGATCATCCTTTGTCAGTTGATCTTTTTAGATCAACCTGCTAACTTACTAATTTTTTCGAATTGACATGTTGACTTGTTGATAATTTTTTTAATTATCAACTTTTGATTTGTTGATCTGCTTTTTTTTGTTCATCTTGTTGGAGCACACCTTTTGACTTTGTTGATCCCTAGAGATTTCATTCTTCAAAGTCTTCCAAAGAGTTTTTGATTTTCAAAGAGAGATCTCTCAATTTTCTAGAAATCTTTCTAAATCATCTAACTTCCTCTTTTAAAAATATACTTGTCTTCTAATTATTTTACTCATTCTATACCATATATAAAAGGGGCTATAAGGTGAGAATTTTTAGATACCCATTTTATTTTTATATTTTTAGTAAATTTCTGTGTTACCCTTTGTCGACGGGATGCGTCTTTTTATGTGTAGGTGTCTATTCAAAATACAGTAGAGGTGACATTTCTAGTTTTTAATTACAAAATATATTTATAAATTAAAGTTTTAGGTCAAATAAGTGCAATTGGTGCCGGGGAGACGTCACAATCGTACTTGAAGTAAGTAGATTGTGACCCCACTAACGGAAAGACAGTGCAGACAGTGAAAGTGGTGACACGGGAGTGTCGATACATCTGGCAAAGATAGAGGGCCGAGGGAAGTGTCGTGATGCGACCGAGGAGGATGGTGCATCATCCAACACACCAAGATAATGGGCAAACATGCCAGATTGAGCATCAAGCAAGAAGACAAGCATCAGTGCCATTGGCAGTATCAGTGACAAGCTCAGTGGGGACCAAATGGGGCCCGGGTCGTAACCTCAAAAGAAGGGGTTCTGTCGCGAGTTTGGACGAGCGACTCTGGAGTTAGATCCATATTGATGGAATATGGAAGCACATTGAATTTCATGTTAATCGGAGTTCAGACGGGCGCTCTACGTTGGCGAGTGACGAATTGGCATTATGCACATGCAAGGGTGTCAAGGAGGAAAATGCTCATAATGTATTATAAGGGGAGGTATGGTGTCAGCTCTCCACCACCACTGGGCTTGATGGCTTAAGTGAGCTACCCCATGACACAGACATGTGTCCTAGCTTGGGCGAGCGTTGCGAGATAAGAGTCTCGGACGTCTTTCATTGAGAATGAAATCTCGTGGATAGTGTCAGACCGTGCCGACATTGCGCCTTCTCCGATGGGCCAGAGGTTTGATATAGCACCTGGTATGCCGTTTTATCTCGGCAACGATTTAGCATGGACGATATGTCTGGATGGATGGATGTCTGGGTGGTCCAGAGTTGGAAAATACCCATGGGTTGGTTATGATGGTTCTTGACAAGTAGACCCAGGAGAGAGAAAGTTAATAACCTTAGCCTCATATAAAGGCAAGGTCAAGCTGTAAGACTTGGCCTAGATTAAAGGCAAGTCGAATAGAGTCGCTTGATGAGGAAAAATACACGTACAGGCGACGTGTATGGCCGAATGAAGATCAGTTCCGCATGAGTTCAGTTCGGTTGAGGACAAGAGAACCTCGCCTATAAGGTCTGATGAAGATTAAAAAAGAATGGGGAAAAGAATATTGGGGCTTGAGTTCCCCTTAAGGCTGACCATGTACGAGTGAATGTCATGGTGCCGCACGGTTGGAGAAGTCCGACCGTGACACGAGACGCACACTCTTTAGTGTATGCATTTGATGAGCACCAATTGATGCTAATGAAAGGTGGTGTTCAAACAGTGGTAGTTACACATCGAACAAATGCTTCCTTTCAAATATGTGTGAAATACGTATAAAAAAAATTAAAAGATATATCCTTAAAGAGACAACATTGAAAGTAAAGTAGATTTGTATATAACTAAATGAAAACTAAATACTTTTTAGTAATTTTAAATTTAAACTACAAGATTTTATGGGCTATTTAGGAAAATCTATGTCTTCCTATCTATTTCTTAAAATTTTCATAAGATCCTTTTCATTAAGTCTGGCACAGTCCCATTTCAAGTTCAAACTCTCCCCAGTAAACTCAAAACTCTCCTGCGTTGTGTGTTGGCAAAGTTTTCTGTGTGTGACGTTAATTCATGTAGTGTAAATATTCACTCAACAAGGTTAGTATATATGGTGCTTTACTAATCTTGGATGATCAAATTTTATATCCTGGGAGACAATTTAAAAAATTTAGAACAACAACTGGGGATAGAGAATTCGAACCACAGACCTTATGACTACTAATACGTTTGGATGTCAGTTGAGTTAAGTTCTTGTTGGTTAGGAGACGATTTAATTTGTTACACTGTAGTGGGGCAAAATATTTTCCTAAGAAAATTTACTTCGTCGTGTCTTAGGAAATTTTCTCCAAAACAAAATCGACCAACTATTTTAATTCTTCATATCACTTTGTTGAATGAGAAATTTTGGCTAATCACAAGTTGTCACGTCATCACAATGAAAGCCAAAACTCATTGTCGAAATTATAATTTAAATAAGGCCGAGTAGTCAAAGTCGCTCGGGTCCAAAGTCCGGCTCAATTCATGCCTATGGTGGAAATCTGGGCTAAAGAAAAGACTGGGCTTAAGTCCAACTTTTACCCCTTTATATGAGAAGGTTGGAAACATTGACAACGAAGAAGTGATGAAATTCTAAAGACCTATAAATTGAAACTCTAATATTTCAAGATTTTGAAACTTTAATCTATCTCAAGATTCTGAAACTTTAATCTATCTTAAGATTTCAACCTTGTGAAGATTGAAGACTTGGAAGACCAAAAATTCTTTGAATTTTAGAAGACTAAAGCTCTAGTTGATCTCAAGTTTACAACTTCCTGAAGATTGGCAGAACTAAAGGCTGACAACTCACAAGATCAGAAGACACTTTAAAGTTCTTGAAGTTGGAAAATCCAAAGGCCGATACAACAAACTCAAAAATTAAAGTTTACTTGATGAGAGAAAGAATCAAAAGATTATATATTAGAGATTGTACTCACAACATTGAAATCAATATAAAAATAAATTAGTTGAAATTCTACAATTAAATTTTTCTAAAAACCTCGTCCAACAATCTTCTATAAACATTTGTGGAAAATAAAATGACAATATAATTGGTTCTAGTCATTCTTATTATCCATAATAAATAATTATAATAAGGATTGGAGAAAAAAATAAGAAATGATTTAGGTTTTTTTAGTAATTGATGTGTTATGTATTGAGATAATGTTCAAATGGACAAGATAATAATATAATAATAATCCATTTGTACAATTTATATTTGAAAAGGGATTACCAATATTATTTCTTTGATTAGATTTTTGTTTAGAACATAACAATATAATATATAGAAAATGAAGATTTGAAATCCTAACCACTCCACAACTTTGAGGGTAAAACTCATGACTTTTACCCTAGAAAACAAAGCTGGCAAAGGCCATTTATTCAATGATAGCTGCAAAGGCCATTTATTCAATGATAGTTACATTATTGATCATAATGTTCAAAACACACACACATCAAAGTAAAAAATATAACCATGAGGTACATTATTGATAATGTCCAACAAGAGCTTAGCTCAACTAACATTCGAGTATACTAGTAACCACGAGATCTGTGGCTCGAATCTCCTTACCTCCAACTGTGGTACTAAAAAAAGAAAAAAAATATAAATAAAAAAACACACTAGAAAAAGGTACATTATTGATTTTAATCCACACAAATATTCATCCTTCAAAGTTCTGAAAAAAGTTGAGCAGCAATTTGTTTAGTCAATGCCAAGGGCTTTCTTCACTTGAAGCACAAAATCATAGATGCTGATGGGGCCAGGCAGGGACTTGGAAACACTCTCATTTTGCAAGCATCTCTTCACCCAACTCATTATCTTTGGACACTCAGCCTCAAAGCTGAAGTTCCCATTGGTTTCATAGGCATAAAACCATGAGGAGAATCCAATCAAAGCAATGTCTAAAATTCCTAAATATTCACCTCCAAAGTATGCCTTCTCCCCAAGAATTTCTTCTACTTGCTTCAAAATTCCAATCACCTCCTTCTTCCCTTCCTCTTGCTCTTCTCCCTTTTTGGTCCATATCTTCTTTCCACCTCCATAAAGCTGCAAATTTTCACAATAGTTTCATTGGTTTAGATCAATTTCAAATGAATTAAGGATTTAATTCATCTGAATAACCTATCGAATTTAGCTCTTCAAAGAAACCGCATAATTTAACATTGTATCAAAATTGAAAACTAAAGCACCGTTCGGTAATCATTAGATCATTGGTTTTTATTTTTTAAAAATTAAGCCTATAAACACAAATTTTTTGTTTTGTTATATCTACACTTTTTACTAATATTTTTAAAAAATCAAGCCAATTTTTTTAACACTAAAAAAAGTAGTTTTGTTTTTAGAACAATTTGGGTAAGAATTAACTCTTGAACTTATGAAAAATACAAATCATGGTAATATATTGAGGGAATATAAACTTAACTTTGAAAAACAAAAAACAAAATAGTTATTCAACAGAACTATGTCTCAAATGCCATTTCCTTCTTAATTGATATTTGTTGATCAGATTTATATTAATTGTTCTTAACCTGCTAATAAAACAACAATATAAGTGGATATATAAAACATCAATGTATCATTTACCATCTAAATGTTTGTCCGCCAATGTTCACTATGATAACTTTTTTTTTTTTTAAATTCTCAATTAAATCCTTAAAAAGTTGTCATATTAAATTATTTGGACAGATATAATCACTTGACTAAAGAGAAAACTTTGAGTAGGGATAATAATATTCCCATAGAATATCCACCATACTTTAATGGGATCTAACGACCTTCTAGAAATTATTATTTATATGGACAGGAAGAGAGAAAGAAAACCTTCTTGTCGATGAAATCCACCCAAAATTTGGCCTGAGCTCTCTCATAAGGATCAAACGGCAACAAATTAGGAGCTTTATCCTTCCAAACTTCATCAATATACTCAACGATTATTGAAGATTCACAAATGGGTTTTCCATTATGAACAAGAACAGGGATCTTCTTATGAATTGGATTCATTTGAAGAAGCAAAGAGCTTTTATTCCTCAGATCTTCTTCCACATACTCATAAGCCACACCTTTTTCTGCAAGGGCTATTCTCACTCGCATCCCAAACATGCTGGGCCAGAAATCCAACAGCTTCACTTCCTCTGCCATTGTTAGCCAAAAGCGGGAACAAACCTTCAAACAAATTGGGAATTATGGAGAGATTTTGAGATGGAGATTGAGATTGAGAGTAGAGTAGACCCATTTTATAGGAAAGAGGGAAACACATTTCAAAATTAGAGAGACATGGCTAAAGGACAAAAAGGAAAAAGTAATTAGAACAATAAAACAGCTTATTTTTTGCCCCCACTTTTTATTTCTTTCGTGAATCTCATGTGATCATCGTACTATTCCATAATGTTTTTGTTTTTAAAAAAGTGTGTGTTTTTCTATTTGAATAATCTTGATGGTTAAAAGTATCGAAGTTTTTGTGTTGTTCTGCGGCCAAGGTGTTGGTCTGTCATCCTCGTCTTCTCCAATTTTAGTCCAAGTGTTTAAGGGCCGGTTTGATAGTTTGAAAATAGAATTAAAAAATAAGGGATTCTATTCAAACGGGAGCTGTATTTCATATTTTTATATATATATATATATTTGGTAGTAGATTTAGAAGTTAAATTTCTAATTTAAAACATTTTTTATAATGTATTTATAAACTATAAAACTAATTATAATTACTCACTAAATATTAGATTGAATATAAACTATTACTAATTAATTTATAAATTTGTTTTATGTTAAAAATTTTGTATAATTATTATTTTGTAATATCATATAATATATTATATATTATATAATACATATTTTAATTTAACAAAAAAATAATTAAGTTTATAACATGAAATAATATATTTATTGTTGTTTATATATTTTCTAATACAATTCCACATTTTAAAATTTTAAATTTAAAATCTGGATACACAACAAAAAAAATATAGAAATGTTATTTTCAAAATTTGTACTATTAAACAATTTTAAAAAATAGAATTTAAATTGTATATCAAACTCAAAGTCATTGAATGGAGTGAATTTGAAAATATAAAACAGAATCTGAATTGCCTACCAAACATGTCCTAAGCTTTTTCATTTTTATTTTTTCCTATTTTAAAATAATGATTTTCAGTTTTTTATATGAATTGAATGGTAGATAATGTTAAAAATATTTTATTGTTTTGTACTTCATTTCTACATCCATTTTTATATCTTTCATTTTTTAAAAAAAAAAATTAAAGTTTTTCTTTTTCACTTTTATTTATTATTTTCACTTTTTTTTATATAAATTGAATGATAAATAATGTCAAAAATATATTCTATTGTTCTACACTTTATTTTCACATTAATTCTCATTTTTCATTATATAAAAATATTACCTTTTTTTTAAAACAATATAAAAATTCAAAAATTAAAATGGTTGAAAAATATGAATAAAATTATTTTTATTAAAAAATAGAAAACCATAACTCTTCATGAGAGTGTTTTTTGGTTTAAAAAAAAACACAAGCTCAATTGAAAAGTATGTTTTTTATTCAAAAGATGTGAATATATATTTGAATTATACAAATCTATACTATCTAAAAGGGACTACGAGGAATAAACTTTTAATTTTCCCTTTTGCACCTTTTAATGGATGATCAGATAGGGACATTTGAGGTAATTTCATTTTAAACTTGTCATGTACATTAAATGATAGTCGATTTTCAAACAAAATAAATCATATTTTATCTCAGGAAATTACTATAAATAGAAAAAATATCAAACTATTTACAAATATAGAAAAATTTCATTGTTTATTAGTGATAGACCGCGATAGAATTGTATCGCTTGAGCAATAGATTTCTATTGTTGTCTATCGTTCAAGCAATAGAATTCTATCACAGTATATCGTTGATAGGCAGAAATTTTTTTTTATATTTAGAAACAATTTGGCTTATTTTTTTATATTTGAAAACAACCCTTTTATCTCTAATTTGCGTAAATGACCGTATATATTTTTTAAAAAAATTACATTGTATCTCTAATTCACGTCAAAAGGAATTTTTTTAAAAAAAAAATCACATGTTATCTAAAAATCAACTATTCACACATTAAATGACACTAGATTTTAAAAAAACAATCACATTTTATCTCCTATTTTTTTGTAGGGTCATTTACTGAATATGAATTGGATTTAAATGGTCATTTTAAATATTACTTTATGGAGTCATCAATTGAAGGTTAGAGATTTTGTAGACCAAATATTTCAGACATTTTTAAAATCTAAATTTACTAGAACATTAGTGATTGCTTCAACGATGGACGGTAATAGTAATATTTTTTCTTTTGCTTTCAGTATAGTAGATTCAGAAAATGATGCCTCTTGGACATAGTTTTTTGAGAACTTAAAAGTTTGTTTTGGAGATCGGGAGAGATTAGTTATTATTTTTGATAGGCATATGAGCATTCCGAAAGTTGTTTTAAACGTGTTTCCATTGGTTGAATATTGTGTTTGTATGGAACATCTCTTGAATAATGTGAAGCTTTCATTCAAAGATTCTATAATAGAAAAAGTTTTTCGCAAGTGTGCAAAATCATATACAATAGATGATTTTGAAATATATATGAGATTGATGGAGTCAATATACCCATCTATTAGAGAATATCTTATGAATGTTGGGTTTGAGAGATGGGCATGTGTATACGGTAAGAAAAGAAGATATCAAATGATGACAACCAATATTTCTGAGAGTTTGACTTCAGTTTTGGAAAATGATAGAAATTTCTTCGTTGCTTCACTATTTGATTCAATCTGAGAGTTACTCCAATAATGGTTTTATGATAGAAGTAATCAACATCCTGTTTGAAGTTGGGTTGAAGGAGTGATGAGAAATCTAGCTGAAGAGTCACGGAGCTTTACTGTAAATAATTGCTATTTGATTTCTGTTTGATTGTTACAGTCTTATACTGATTCTTATCATATTGCTTTGTGATTCTTGTTTGATTGCTACAATGTTATCTTATACGAATGTCATTAGATAGCTATGTGATTGTTATCTAATTGTCATCTTATATTGATAATTAGTTTATGAGCTATTTTCTTTTAAATGTCATGCTTATATTATTTATTTTGATTTTGTAATTTTTTTAGGTTTATCAAAAACTAATTATTGTCACCCACTAAATGTTAGGTTGAAAATAAACCATTACTAATTAATTTATAAACGGATTTTATGTTATAAATTTTGTAATATCATATAATATATAATATATTATATAACACATATTTTAATTTAACAAAAATAACTGAGTTTATAACTTGAAATTTTGTATGGTATTGTTTTTATTTTTCTAATATAATTGTACATTTTAAAATTTTAAATTTAAAAATTGGATACATTAAAAACATAAAAATGTTGTTTGTTTGGATCAGAGAATTAAAAACAATTTTTGAAAATAGAATCTAGACTGTCTACCAAATGGATATTTGCTGAACTTAGTGAATCTGAAAACATAAAACATATTAAATTATCTATCAAACATACCCTAAATATCTATATCTATACTATCCAAAAGGACTTAAGCGAAGACATTTTCCTATTATTGGATGGGCGATAGCTATATAAGGGAATGTTTGGGAATGATTTTAAAATCGTTAAAATCACTTTTGTCATTTTTAAAATCACTCAAAAACATACTTTAATCACTCAAAATTAATTTAATTTTCAATTTTACACTTTTAAATGTAATTTTTAATCATCAAAATTAGTTTTGGAGGATTAAAAACATATTTCACATTGATTTTGAAAATGACAAAAGTGATTTTAGCTATTTTAAAATCACTCCCAAACATGCTCTAAGTATAGCATTAATTAGTATCCAATTTTTCAATTTTCAAGTTGGAGCAACACGTAATAAAATATTGTCATGCACCTAATTATTACCTACATCAAAATGTGCAAAAGAACCTTTTTTATTATAAAGAAAAAAAAATTAATTGAATATTTGAATTCTATTTTTACTATGTTAAAAAAAGAAGCATTGAATTAGGTGGGGGGAAATAACAAAACATGCATATTAAGTAATTAATCCTTCCACTTCCACACTGAAAGTAGTAGAGACAAAGGAAGAAAGGAGAAAGGGGTACACAACAGTTTGTTTACTCAAACCTTTTCCTCAATTGAAGCATAAATTCACAAACCTTTTTGGGGTCAGGCAGAGACTTAGAAACACTCTCATTTTGTAAGCATCTCTTCACCCAACTCATTATCTTTGGAAACTCAGTCTCAATACTGAAGTTTCCAATGGTCTCATACCCACTAAACCAAGAGGAGAATCCAATCAAAGCAATGTCTAAAACTCCCAAACTTTCACCTCCAAAGTAAGCCTTCTCCCCAATAACTTCTTCTAGTTGCTTCAATATTCCTACCACCTCCTTCTTTCCTTCCTCTTGCTCCTCTCCCTTTCTTGCATATATCTTCCTCCCGCTTTCATAAAGCTGCATTTTTTATTTTCAATCTCAAAAAAGAGTATATACCAATTACTACTAAATAAACTATATGCTCATGTTAACTACTAATTAGGCAATTAAAAATAATAATTGATTTAACGTTATATCATAATACTGAAAGCCTCTTATAACATTTGAAACTTTACACTAAATTAATTATACTCACAATTACTCATTTAGTTTATGCAAATTCTAAGGAAAGTGATTCCAATATGAATTAATGTTAAATAAGGCATCCTAGAAAAGCTTTTGGGTTTAAAAAATGTCGTTTCATTCAGACGTCACCCGGAAAAAATCAATCTTCTTAATGGGTGGGTCAAATGTTTAATGATGAAACAAGATGTATCTTATATCATATACCATTTGACTTTATATATATATAATTTGTGTCAATACACACGATAATTTAAGTATTGTTTGGTAACAATTATGATTTTAGTTTTTCTATTTTTGAAATTTTTTTTTTTTTTTTTTTTTTTTTTTTTTTTTTTTTTTTTTTTTTTTTTTGCATTTGTTGAAGAAATGTAAGAATCTTTAGTAAAAATTTAAAAACAAGAACAAGTTTTTGAAAACCATCTCGTAGGCAAAAAAATTGCTTGATTTTTTAAAACATTAGTGGAAAGAATGAGCAGATTTAGTGAAGGTTCCCCCTTCAATTTTTTATCTATATATATTATTAGTGGTCAAAATATAAAATAAACAAAATTGAGTCGTGTTTCAATGGTCTTGCTCCCCTCAATTGCCCTCTTAGTGTTGTTATGGGTAATTTTGGACCAAGAAGTAAAATCAGAAAGGATGAAAAGAAGAGCACGAAATAAGCCCAAGAGAGGACTAGGAGAGAATTAAAATGGGTCAGGGAAAAGATGGCCCAGGCCAAAGCCCATGACAGGGGGCTTGGCCTCGGCTCGTCCACGGTCGGGCCAAGTTTGGACTGGAATAAACCTTGGTTCAAGAAAAGGCCCAAACGGAGAAGGAAAACAGAGAAACCTTAGATGGAAAGGGATTAGGTCAAGGGAATCCTATAAATATCAAGCGTAGGCCAAGGTGAGCGAAATCAAATACTACAACTTCCTTCTAGTCTCATCAAGTTAATCATTGATTTAGGCATCGGAGCCTGTGTACCGGTCCTCTTTTGCAGGTCGTTTCGTCCTCTTTTGCAGGTCGTTTCCTAAATCTCTTCTCGAAGGTCAGTGTGTTTTCCTTGTCCCAAATTTGACATCAAGTGTCATGCTCATCTTAAATTTGGAGCCCCAAGAATTCAATTCTTTTTTCTTTTCCCTAATCAGCGAACCCGTTTCTTCTCTCTCTTCTCTTCTCTTTTTCTTCCTTTTAGAAGTTTCTAGTTTTTATTATCCTTTCCTCTTTTTTTCCTAACTATTATCAATTTTTTTATATGTCGTTTTCATATAAATGACGATTAAAAAAGGAAAAAAAAAACTATATATGAATAAACAAATCTTAATTCTCTAAAAATACATTCTTCTCACCACTGATGTAGCCATTGTTATGGGTTTTGAACCTAAAAGAAACTTTTTTTTAAGTTATGCACACATATTTTTCATTTCTCAAACCAAATTGTAGTTGACATTTTTGAAATCTCACAGTGATGTATTGAAGTAATTGTTCAGTTAAATTAATGAATTTTGGAATTGATTACTTATAATTCATTTCTTTTTTATCGAATTTTTAGAGTAAAACCTCTTGAACAAAATTTTTGGATCAAAACTAATAAACTTACAGAGTATGTTTATAAACTTACTCTAATAGGGACTTAATTTTCAAAAAAGTATGTTTATAAATTTATAGATCAGTAAGTATGTTTATAAACTTACTCTAAAGTAAAGCCTCCTGAAGAAAAAAAAAAAAAACTTTATTTTAAAAACAAAAAATCAAACCGCTACTAAATAGGGACTTAATTAGGAACATTTAAACACAATCTTTAAGCATAAATTTGGAATAACCTAACCACCTAGAATCTTAGATCCATTCCTCTCTAAACTCCCTTATTATCACCAACCTCAGCATAACTCAACATTCTTGACTGCCGAATGTAATTTTCTCCCAAATTAAAATAAAGATGATGATGAATGTTAAGGAATATGAACAAAAGAAATTGAATTAAAAAGGGAGAGAGAGAAAAAATTACGTCACCTTCTTGTCGACGAAATCCACCCAAAATCTGGCTTGAGCTCTTTCATAAGGATCAGACGGCAACAAAGGAGCTTTATCCTTCCAAACTTCATCAATATACTCAACAATTATTGAAGATTCACAAATGGGTTTTCCATTATGAACAAGAACAGGGATCTTCTTATGAATTGGATTCATTTGAAGAAGCAAAGAGCTTTTATTCCTCAGATCTTCTTCCACATACTCATAAGCCACACCTTTTTCTGCAAGGGCTATTCTCACTCGCATCCCAAACATGCTGGGCCAGAAATCCAACAGCTTCACTTCATCTGCCATTATTGCCAAATGGGAACAAACCTTCAAACAAATTGGGAATGGAGAGATTGAGACTGAGATGGAGAGAATAGACTCATTTTATAAAATTTGGAAAATTGTAGAGAAAAGCTAAAGGACAAAAAGGAAAGGTGAGCTGCTTTAATTAAAAAAAAAAAAATCCCGATTTCAATGCCTTTCTGGAGAATCCCCCACTTTTTTCTCTCTCTCTCATTTTAGTGGTCATGAGAATTAAATATACTTGGTGCATTCCACGTAGTCCAATTTAGTGTGAAGATAAGGCTAATTTCAAAAAAATTTGTAAAAGTCGAGCTCCCTGATATTTATTTGTATTTTGTGCTTGTTAGATTCAGTCTCCTCGAAAGACTGAATTGACTGCAATTCAGTCTTTCAAAGAGATTGAAGCAGTGACGTGGCAGGGCCAGCAGCTCATTGCAGAGTGGCACACTTGGTATCACGGTCGGGCTTCTTCAACCGTGCGGCACCATGGCATTTACTCGTACATGGTCAGTCTTAAGGAGAACTCAAGCTCCAATATTCTTTTTCCCATTCTTTTTAAAGCTTTAGGCGAGGTTTTCTCGTCCTCAACCGAATTCAACTCATGCGGAACTGAACTTCATTCGGCCATACACGTAGCATGTACGTGTATTTTCCCTCATCAAACGACTCCATCTGACTTGTCTTTAATCTAGGCCAAGTCCTGTAGCTCGACCTTGCCTCTATATGAGGCTAAGGTTGTTAGCTTCCTTTCTCTCTGACGGACAAACTTCCTCCAACGACGTGTCAACAGACAACAATCTTGAGTACAAAGAAGTTTGGCTTCAACCCACTCGCTGTCTCTGATGATGACTCACATCCGCCCTGCCAAACTGGCACTCTTGATGCAGCTTCAATTTGATCCTGGGGTTCCTTCCTTTCCTGTCTGACTCTACTCGAAAAGAGTGGTTCTTATAACGACTCACATTCGCCCTGCCAAATTGGCACTCTTGATGAGGCCTTAATTTCGATCTTGAGATCTTTCTTTTCCTGTCATGTCCGACTGCGTTAAAAAAGAGTGGCTCTGATACCAACTGTCACAATCGTACTTTACTAAACGATTGTGCGGCACTTGTTCTCGCTCAGGAACAAGTCAGCCAATTCGAATTCGGATCACCTACGGCACACCGGGTGCGTTTTGCAACCTCCACCCCCGTTTCTAGAGAAAATGGTTTTAGAAAACGAGTTTAGAGAAAAAAGGTTTTCGCAAACGATTTAGAAGAATGTTTGAGAAAAGGATTTGTCGTAAGACTAGAAAGCAAATAAGGGACAACAACAGCTTAATAGCTTACAACTCTCGGGTATGCGAGTGAGACTAATCATCATACTTGCATACCCGAGAGTTGTAAGCTATTAAGCCGTTGTTGTCCCTTATTTGCTTTCTAGTCTTACGACAAATCCTTTTCTCAAACATTCTTCTAAATCGTTTGCGAAAACCTTTTTTCTCTAAACTCGTTTTCTAAAACCATTTTCTCTAGAAACGGGGGTGGAGGTTGCAAAACGCACCCAGTGTGCCGTAAGCGATCCGAATTCAAATTGGCTGACTTGTTCCTGAGCGAGAACAAGTGCCGCACAATCGTTTAGTGAAGTACGATTGTGACATTTGGCAATCCAAGCCAGCAGAAGTGGAGAATTGGTGCGGTTCAGTGTTTCCAACAGACTGAATCCGTTGACGCCGTTTAACCACTTTTTTCTCTCTTCTTTAAATAATCAAATTATTATTTTAATTTTAAATTAAAATATTTATCAACCCACCATTTTATCCGGAGCTTTTATAAAAATATTGTGATTTGAAAAAATATTTAAAAAAATATTGTTGTTTAGAAAATATTTACAAAAATATGGTTCTTTTTATGGGGAAATGATATTTGAAAAAAAGGCTGCCACAGCCCCCTTTTTGCCCCTCTCTCCTCTCTCTCCCGCTCTCTCTCTCAACCTTTATAATTATATCAAATAAATATATAAAATAATTAATTTTATATTTAATAAATTTATAAAATATCTAATAAAATTATAAATTTTCACTTTATTTTTATTTTTGTGCCTAAAATAGAAAAGTGGATATAGTGAAGTTTTTTTTATAAATAAAAATTTTGGGCTGAAAATAAAGCTAAAAATTAACCTAGTTAATTTAGACAAAAAAATTCAAATTTTCTCGAAGTATTGAAATTTTGTGGAAAATGAGGGAATGAGAGTATTCTCGAAATCTATAAATTTTCTCCAAATTTCGAGAAATCTCTAAATTTCGTAGAAATTTGAGGAAAACCAAAATTTTTCTCAATCAAGATTTCGACGACTTCGAAATCTCAAAAATTTTAGATTTTAATAGAAATTTTCTACTATGCTTACCGAATGTAAGTTTATATACATATATATATATATAGGAAATTTAATTTGGTTTTATTTTTTTATAGCAAATCAATAAATTTAAAGTAAAAGAGTTGAATTCTTAAGTCAAATTTCAAAAACAAAAACAAATTTTTTAAAACTATTTTTTTAAGTTTTCAAATTTTGGTTTAGTTTTGTAAAAAAAAATTGTAAAAATATATAGCAAATCAATAAATTTTTCAGTAAAATGGGTGTTTATAAACGTAATTTTCTAAAATAAAAAAAACGAAATGGTTATCAATGAAACTTAAATTTTAAAAATTAAGTTTTAATTATTATTGCTAATATATCATACTTATTATTTAAAATTTATATCTTATATATTGGGGTTAAAATCAAAATACAATTATTATAAATATTTTTAAAACTACCCTATTTTTCTAATTAGAGGTTTTATTATAATATTGTAGTTGGAGAAAATATTTAGATGAATATAGTTGTCAGAAAAATATTTACAAAACTATGGTAGATATCCAATCAAAATAGTGTAAAAAAAACTTAGAATGGTCGAACATTCAAAACTCAACCAATAGAGAAATTAAAAAAAAAAAAAAAAAAAACTCAAATGGTCGAGCATTCAAATTTTAGATGATTCTCTTTACTTTGCTAGCTTTATGTTATTATTTTAGATAAATATCAACTTACACTATACTCCTAAACTTTAGAATTGTATCGATTAAAACTTTAAATTAATAATTTTATCAATTTGAAACTTAAAGTTTTGTAAGTAAATGTGTGACAACCCAAAATTTTAGATAATTTTAATTTAATTATCTTAAATTATTTAGGTGTTATTTTGAATTTTTAAACCTTAATTAAATTATTTTGAGAAGATAATTCAATTTAAATTAAACGGGACAAAAGACTTGGGTTTAAGTTCAATTGGTGAAATTTGAATTTGAATTTGGAAGATTTAATTTGTTTGGTTAAATTGGTGGAGGAAAAATAAATTTAAATATATATATATATGTATACCTAATTTATTAAGGAATTAGCGTTTAAGATTATATATATATAGGATCTGTAGGTCCATGAGGTCCCTTCCTAGTGTAAAGAGTATCGAAGTAATTAAGTTTTGAATTAAATTTGAAATGTTCATATTAACTTAGAGAAATAGCATAATCTATACTGATACATTATAATATAATGTTTATTAAATCAAACTTTATAATATAAATTTAATTTTGGATATGATTCCAAATTAATTTAGGAGAGAATTAAATATTTGAAATAGTTCAAATATTAATTTAATATCAATTAAATTTATATTAAAACTATAGGTTAAAATTAATGCACATTAGATGCACATTAAAACTTTAGGTTATAGGAGAGAAATTTATTTAAATATAATTTAAATGAATATATTAATTAAATTAGATTTAATTAATTATTTTTATTTAATTAATTTAATTTATATATTTATATTTATTATTTTAACCAAATTAGTTATGAGAAATGAGGTTAAGTGATGGGTTGATCCCACGTTTTTCTCCCCACAAACTTCTCTAACAACTAATCAAAAGGGAAATCTCAAAATGATTATAGTTTGTATTTTTTATTTTTGCAGAAAAGATCTGTATATTTCTCTTCTAAAATTCTCTCACAAAATTCCTTATTCTCATTATTTTTTATTCTCACCAACCTTCAACCTCTTTACTCAAATATTAGGAAAATGTTTTTATTTTATTTTACTATTATTCATGTTTAACCTAAATAATGCGGTAAGTTTTTTTTTTTTTTTTTTTTTTGTATAATTGTAGTGTTTTGGTTTTTCCAATTTCTAATTTCTATATTATAAATAAAAAATTGGTCCTTTGTATTTTTCGCTAGGGTTTTTATCCCTGCACAATCAACTTTCTACCATCATCTTACCTCTGACAACTTCGACAAATAGCGTAGTATGATATATATTTAAAATAAAATATAGTTATCCACTAATTTTACTTGGAATGATTAGTAATATATTGAAAAAGTTGAACTTTTTGACATTTTCACATGGGGATGGGGATGTTTTAGAATTTTAAAAAGAATTTAGGAAAATTAGATTGTTTGAAAAATATTTATGATATTGTGGTAGTTTTGCATAAGTTCGCAAGTTGGAGTACTTGCAAACTCCTTGACTCTTTTTTTGAAAAAAAATATATATGGTTACTAAGTTTTGAGTCTAATTTCTATTTGATCTATAAGTTTCAAAATGTTACAATTAAACGAATTATAATTAATTAAGTTTCACTATTTTTCATCCGTTTTAAAATTAAATTTAAAATTTCACTTCATAATTATTTGAATTTTCTAAATTGACTTATTGATTTAAGAACATTTAAATTTTGACACCGAATTCTTTTTCTTCCACAAAACAAACGATACAAAACAAACGATAATATGTAAAACGGACTATCATTCCTCATCTTTAAATCAAATTGAAATTTTTCCACAATAAAAGATTGAGTTCAAGTTAACAAAATAAATCCAAAGTAGATTGTCTCATAATATTTAGGTTTTACAGTTAATAATTAAATTGATTTAATGAAATTTTGATGTTCAAACTTTTTAATTTAGGTAATTGTTCAAATTAATTGAGCTATTCAAAATAATTGTTTAAATTGTGAAAAAAAATTAGGGTTTAAGTTAAATATTTTAATAGAGAAAATTGAAAGCAAAGAAGAGAAATGGTGGAATGAAGAAGAAGAAAAATTGAAAGAGAAAAGAAAGAGAAAATGAAAGAAGAAAGAGAGGAAAAGATGAGTAATGAGTAGAAATTATTGGAAATTGAAAAATGAGAGAAGAGAGAGAAAGTAATGATTAAAAATCTACTATATTTTTTTAAATATTTTCAAAAGTACCATATTTTTATAAATATTTTAAAAAACTACAATATAATTTCAATTTTTTCCATTTTATCCCCTCCATTCAATTCTCTCTAATTCTTTCAAACTCTCTCAAATTTCTCCCACAATTATAAATTTTTTTATGTTCCGTCTTTAAAGAAGACGAGACTAATTTTTTTTTTAGAAATTCTGTCATTTAAAAACAATGATAAATTAGTAAATGTGTTTAGGTGAAATCTAAAATTATCCTGTTATACAACTAATTTTGAAGTTGAATTCATTTAATAGGTAAGATTTTGAAAGGAAATAATTGAAAGACCAATACCAATTTCATATCATATTTGTGTTTTGAAGGAAAGAATTATTGATTTTAATTTTTAAAGTATTTGAAAAAAATAAAGTGTGCTGAATATTATTTGAAAAGCTAAATTTCATTAGGTTTGGGTACATGTGATACACTTGATACACTTAATACACTTGATACACACTTAATGAACCTAATACACTTGATACACACTCGATACATTTGATACCCATTAATACACTTGATACACTACTGTCTTAGGTCTGATATATCGTTGATACACTCATGTGTTACTTCAAGTATCTATTGATTGATATTTGATACATTCATATCTTTTTATGGCTCAATTACCCTAAAAAAATTTATATTTAATTTTAAAGACTAATTTTTATGTAAAATTTTTACATTCTTATTTTAAAAGTTCCATAGAACATTAATAATTAAAGAAATAGTTACTAAACATGTTTTTATTTTAATTCTAGTTACTAAACATGTTTAATTTTAAATAGTTACTAAACATATATATATATATATATATATATGTTTATGTTTTGTTTTCCAAATAGAAAAGAAAGACGAAGTAAATAACATAATTTTCAAACATATTATTTGTTTTCCTCTACTAAAAAAGAGGAAATATTCAACGAAAATCAAGAAACAGAGCGTTACCAAATAGAACTAAACAAATCAACCTCAAATTTTTAAGAGAACACACTAAGACCAAAAGCTGGCCATGCCATTTATTCAACTGTGAGTCACTACATTGACAAATGGTTCAAAAACACACACATCAAATGTGCAAATGAACCCCCCCTTTCTTTTTTTTTCTCTTTTTCAAGATCCAAATAGATAATAACAAAAGCCCAAAACTACATAAAACATTACATATGGATTTATCCCCACAACTCTTCATCAGTTTGTTTGGTCAAAGCCCCAAAGGTTTCTGCATGGAACCACATAGTCACAATAGACCTTTTTTGGGTCAGGTAGGGACTTAGAAACACTCTCTTTTTGCAAGCATCTCTTCCCCCAACCTACTATCTTTGGACACTCAGACTCAATGCTGAAGTTCCCAAGGGTCTCAAGGGCATAAAACCAACTGTAGAATCCAATCAAAACAATGTCAACAAATCCCAAACTTTCACCTCCAAAGTAAGCCTTATCTCCAAGAACTTCTTCCAATTGCTTCAAACTTTCTATCACTTCCTTCTTTCCTGTCTCATGCTCCTCTCCCTCGCTGGCCCATGTCTTCCTTGTACCAACATAAAGCTGTACATTATTTAACAACTTTTTATGAGAGGATGTATTTTTTTAATAAAAGATACCAACTTTAATAAAAAGAATATGTTCTTTTCTAAAAGATATAACTTTATACTGTATCATTTGAATGACAAAAAAAAATAATTTATAAATATGTAATTTTCTTGTCAGTTTCATACCCATTGAAACCCAAACAATATAATTTTTTCTTTGATTCTCTTACAGACACTTATATACTATAGCGTTAATTGAATTTGATGGACAAACAAATTATCTTAAGGAAACAAGATGAAATGATATATATTTATCTCATTACGGTTTCCTCAGACTCCTTTAGTTTGCTCTTCTAGTGTGTATAATTGGCAAATTCTAAGATATTAATTTTAAAATATATATAGTTAGATCAGACACCTAGTTATCATTTTAATTTCAAATGTTGATAGTTTGACCTCCCCTTAAAATTACTGAATTCAAAGAATAAGAAAAATCTAGTTTAAACTTAATTAATGTTATTTTCTCTAAAATTAATAGAATAACTAATAAGATACCATTAGAAAATAAAAAAAAAAGAAAAAAAAATGAAATGAAATTACTAAGATATATTAATTGTCTTGTTGTTCACCACAAATTTTTTAGATAGTTGTAATAGACGCGGATAAAAGTCTACAGGATCTATCAGTGATAAATACTGATAAAAATCTATCAATGTCTAGTTATCAGTATTTTTTTTTTGCTATTTCTGTAAATAGTTTGACATTTTTTTATATGTGAAAATTTACTTTATATACATATTTTTTTCTTAACGAGTGAAAAATTGAAAATCTACCAAAAAAAAAACTAAAAAAAAATGTATATAATAATAAAACTAAAACTACTTGTTCACCTCTCATGCTAATTTCAAGGAGGAAAAAAAAAACGAAAAGTAGAAAATGAGGATGAGATGAATGAAAGAACATGAAAAAAAAAACTATTTTTAAAATAATTAAGTTGTAAATGTCCGAAAATATAGCTCAATTAGTCGAATTAGTCAACATGTGGTTTGAGTCTCTCTATTTTTATTATATATATATATATGTGTGTGTATATAGTTATAATCTTGCACCTAATTTTATGTATTTGACGTTCTTCTAAAAAGAATATTTATAATTATTTTTAAAAATATTGGGACGTGTCAAGTGCTCCACCAAGTATTTTCCTAAAAAAACATCCAAGAAAGAGAAAGGGGAGAAAACAAATTAACGTCACCTTCTTATCGACGAAATCCGCCCAAAATCTGGCCTGAGCTCTTTGATAAGGATCAGACGGCAACAAAGGAGATTTATCCTTCCAAACTTCATCAATATACTCAACAATTATTGAAGATTCACAAATGGGTTTTCCATTATGAATAAGAACAGGGACCTTCTCGTTAATTGGGTTCATTTGAAGAAGCAAAGGACTCTTATTTTTCAGATCTTCTTCCAAATACTCATAAGCCCCACCCTTCTCTGCAAGGGCTACTCTAACTCGCATACCAAACATGCTGGGCCAGAAATCCAACAGCTTCACTTCCTCTGCCATTGTTAGCCAAAAATGGGAACAAACCTTCAAACAAATTGGTAATGGATAATTTGAGATTGAGAGTAGATACCCATTTTATAGGAAAGAAGGAAACATTGCAAACTTAGAGAAACAAGGCTAAGGGACAAAAAGGGAAAAGGTGACCAAGGACAAATAAAAGAGCTCCTCTTTGCAAGTTTCAACACGCCTCTTTGGAAAAATATTCCAAAACCGACAAATTTTTAGTACTCGCATATTATTCATAATCGAATTTCTTTTTCTATAATTAAACTGTTTTTTTTTTTTTTTTTTTTTTTTTAACAAATAACCTGTTTGACTCTTTACTATGAAACTATGTTAAATTATTGATTAATCTAAAATTTTAAATTGATAGTGGATGATAAATTTAATATTACATCAATACTTTAAAATCTTTTAATTAGTGAAACTATCTTCCCTTTATTGATTCTTTTAAGCTCTTTTGCTTTTATTAGTTGAGTTAAAAGTACTTTATATTTTAATTTGATGGAGTAGGTATAATATTTAAAAAAAATAAAAATATTATTTAGTTTAGATGATTTGGTAAATCAAACTAATTATTGGTCTTCCTCCAAAAAAAAAAAAATAATTCAAACTAACTGTTAGTAACTTCTTAAAAATTAATATGAAATTTGTGCACAAAAATTGAATGCGCGTGATGGTTATGGTTAAGATTCATATTTAATTTTTTTTTCGATTTTTTTTTCGATTTTTTTTTTTAAAATAATGTTAATTTAATAATATATGACAAAAATAGAGTGGATGGAAAAATAATGTCAAAAATGGGGTTGTAAAATCGTGTATCCGGTCCACGATTTACCAGGTACACGATTTTGGTAAGGAACTCGTGGACCCGGTCCACGAGTTACCTGCCACCCCGGTCCACGAGTTACCTGCCACCTCTGCAGGTCAAACGATTCCTCTGCCACGCCTGCAAGGAAATCGTGGACCGGGCCCACGAGTTCCACCCCTATAACCCGCCCAAAATTCTTCTTTTTCTTCACTCCTTCTCTTCTTCTTCTACCGCCCAAAATCCTCCCGCCGCTGCCGTCGTCCGCCGCCCACCACCGTGCTGCCGCCATTGGTATTTTTTTTTTTTTTTAAACATAAAACTTATTATGAAGTTTGTTTTGGTTAATATTCACTAAATCTAAAGTGTGAAGCTTGTTTGTTGATTAATATTGAATATTTATTTGTTTTGTATAAGATTTAGTATTTTTTTACCATTAGATTTGATTTTATAATTTTGTTTTCGGATTGCATGAGTTTGGGATTTTTTTTTTTAAAATAATGTTAATTTAATAATGTATGATGGGAAAATAGAGTAGATGAGAAAATAATATCAAAATTGGGGTTGTAAAATCGTGTACCCGGTCCACGATAGTAAATCGTGGACCGGGTACACGATTTTGGCATGAAAAGTTGAGTTGTTTTTTTTTTAAGTTTATTGGGTTGATGTTGGCATAAAATTTGATATTGGATTTTTTTATTAACTTAGTAAATTAGACTAATATATGTAAACTGTAACAGTTGTGAACATCTGATTAGATATGTCGTTGCGTCCTGAAGATTTAGTTGTTCTCGAACCTGGTAATGATGGGGATAGCGATATTGATCTAGAAATTGATGAATTGTTTGGGGAACAAGAAAGTGTTGAACATGACAATGAATTGGTACCGTCCGAGATGTTCACTCAAATTGATTGAGATGTTACTAATTCAATATGTGAACAAGGATCGACACTTGAAGAAAGGAATAGAGATGTAGATAGTGCTAGTCTAGTACAAAAAGGAATGTTATTTGACACGAAAGAATATCTCCAACTTGCTGTAAAAAAGTATTGCGTCACAAATCATTATCAGATTTCCGTAATAGAATCGAATCAGGATATTTGGTATGTGAGATGCAAACAATGGAAGGAGGGTTGCGATTGGAGATTACGTGCTTGTCGGCGTAAAACACATGGGATGTTCGAAATTACTAGACTTGAAGGGGAGCACTCATGTTTGTACTCAGAATTGACACAGGATCATTCACAACTTGATTCAAATTTTATGAGTGTTGAAATTCAAAATTTTGTGAGGGCTGATCCTTGTGTACCCGTTGCATTGCTTCAAGAAGCAATTAAAAAACAATATGGGTATAATGTCAATTATAGACGTGTGTGGCAAGCAAAGAGAAAATTTGCTGTGTTTGGTGACGGGGAGAAATCATACTCGAAATTTCCATATTGGTTGAGTGTTGTTGTACATTACAATCCTGGAACACGAGTTGATTGACATTTTCTTCCATCCGATGTGTCTGGTACAACTATATTCGGTCGAGTTTTCTGGTCATTTGGTCCTGCAGTAGAAGGGTTCAAATATTGTAGGCCATTAATTTAGATTGATGGAACTCATCTATACGGAAAGTATAAAGGGAAATTATTGACTGCCTTATCGATTGATGCAAATGGGCATATATTTCCCCTTGCTTTTGCTATTGTTGAAGGGGAAAACTCTTCCAGTTGGTCATGGTTTCTATAGGCATTGCGCGAATATGTTATCACCCCTGACGGTGCTTACTACTACTGCATGGTAAGAGTTTTGTCATCTTATATTTTTTATTTATATGATATGAACATTATTTAATACTAAAGTTTTTCACCATTCAGAATAATTTTGTCCACGATGTACATCAATATTCTGTACAACAAGATTTATCAGAGTTGACTACAATGTGTGATCAAAACTTGGTAAATGTACAAAATATTATTCAGCAGACAAGACGACTCAATGTTGCTGACACTGATCAAAGACGTATTCGTCGTAGACGACAACGCCAACAGGGTGAAGCTATTCCAGAGGAACAAGTTGACCCAGAACCAGAACCTCCGATGTTTCATGATCCAGGTCCAACTTCTCCTAGAGCAGAGATCGGATCGAGTTCTGGCAATCAACAAAAGTATTATGAACATCCATTTTGCCCCTTTTAATATAGTATAGATTTAATTTAAACAATAAGTCATTTTTGAAAAAAATACAAATGTGGCAACCACTCAAAATGGATTTTAAAAGTCATTAGTGTCTTTATTTTAAACACTTCTTAAAAAAAATGTTTAAATTAAAATGAAATTTTGAAAAATATTTATTTTTTTAAGTTAATTTAAACATGCCCTAAATCTTTCTCTCTTCTTTTTTCTCTTTTTTTTTTCTTTCTTTTTTACCGTTTTTTTTCCTCAAGGGTCTAAATCAAAGTTTTTCTAAGTTTTTGAGCTCCCTTTTGATTTTAGAGAGAAGAGATGTCATTGTTGATCTCATAGACCTTGTTTGATAACTATTTTTTTCTGATTTCTTTTTTTTTAAAATTAAGTTTATAAACACTCCTGTCACTTCTAAATTTTTTGCTTTATTATTTAATTTTAATCGATATTTTCAAAAATCAAATCAAATTTTAAAAACTAAAAATAGTAGTTTTTAAAAACTTATTTTTATTTTTGGAATTGTGCAAAGGTTCAACACTTGTACTTAAGAAAGATGCAAATCAGTGTAAAAAATTGAACAAAAATGAATTTAATTTTCAAAAATCCAAAACTAAAAATAAAATAGTTACAAAATGGGTTAATAATGATTGGGCGTCATCCTTGCGGGTTCACCTTTTGAAACCCCTCTCAAAGGTCAAATTAACAAAATATATATATATATATATATAATTTATTAGTTTTGAAACCTCCCGTAGAAATTAAGTTCAAGTTTTAAGGACCAAAAGTGTATTTATAAGAAGGTTAAAAATATTATTTTGGTCCTAATACTTTGAAGTTTATTCAATTTTAATCTATATACTTTCAATTGTCCAAATTTAGTCTATATACTTTCAATAAATATTAAATTTAGTCCTAATACTAGTTTATTATTGATTTTTTAGGAAACTATTTTGTCATCTATTAGAATTTTTACTATAAATTTAAAAAAAAATATTCACATCATGCATTTCCTTGCATGAAAATTATTATTATTATTTAATTAATTGCGGTAAAAATTAATTTTAAGGAATTAAATTTAAGATTTTTTTTAAATTACATGAATAAAAATTAGATAATTGAAAGTATATGGACTAAAATTATGATGACCTCATTGCTGACCTCATAATAAATCTAATCCTTATAAAATTAAGGACTAAAGAGAAACGAAGAATCTTGGGAAATTGTTATTCTAAAATATTTTTAATGGGACAAAATTAATATTTTTTTTTTAAAAAAAATTATAACTTTTTTTTCCTACTTTTTAAGATTTTAAGTGGAGTGTCCACGTAATGAAAATATGATTCTGATTCTGCTCCTTATTCAAATGCTTTCAATTTTACCTTTAGTTTTAAATATGTTGCCACTCTTGAGTGACAAAGTCTCACTCAAAAAATAATAATAAAATAAAAATTGGAACAAATATAAAAAATTGTGTTTGATTTTTTTTAGTTTACCATATTTTTAGTTGAAAAAAAATCAACAGAAATTAAGGATTAATGAAATTCAGATTAAATAGGATAAATTATGAATTTTTTTTAATAATTATTAGTGACATATTCATGGTACAATGGCAATGAAAGGAAGAATGGTAGAATGGTGTGGTTCACCGTTCACCTAAGTTAAAAATGTATTTATAGAGAAGAAAACATTTATTATTGGGAAAAGTCAAGCAATTGAATATGGCATATAATGATAGGATTCACAAAGTTGTTAGGATGCTGGAGATTTGAAGAGAAAAAAAATAGACGTGGTATAAGCTTTTTTTTTTTTTTTTTTTTTTTTTTTTTTTTTTTTTTTTTTTTTTTTTTTTTTTTTTGAGAATACAGGAATTTTTTCGTAAGTTCTTTTTTTTTAAAAAAAATTAGAGATTTGTAATAATTTTAAAAAAGAAACTTACGGGACTTCTCGTAAGGAGCCTTAGGGGAATTCCCATAAGTTTTTTTTTTTTTTTTTTTTTTTTTTTTTTTTTTTTTTTTTTAAGATTTCTACTATCCTAGCAACTTTTGTGAATCCTGCACCTATATCCCATATTCAATTCTATAGTAAGATTTTTTTTTATAAGAAAATTTTCAATTAAGGGAAATCCCATAGAACTTTTTCCCTAAATTTTTTCCTTTAAAAAATAACAACAAATCTACCATTTGAAACCTTGCAAAAACATGGAGACAAACAAATTAGAATAGTGAAGTTTAAATTTTAAGGCTAAATTATAAAAAATGCCTTTGAACTATGTACTTTGTGTCAAAAATACCCCTGAACTTTTAAAAGTTTCAAAAATACCCTTAAACTTTTAAAAAGAGTTCAAAAATACTCCTGTCGCTAGTTTTGGATGAAAATCGTTAAAGTTTTGTTTCAAAAATAGCCTCGAACTTTTCAAAAGTTTCAAAAATACCCTTAATTAAAAAATATTCAAAAGTACCTTCACCATAAGTATATGAACACAAATACCTCGTTGCAAAAGTAACTTTAAAATTAAAAGAGAAAAAAGGTTTATAACGGTCTACCGTTAATATAGTGATCAATTTGTTTTAAGTTTTCTAAGTTCGAAAATAGTAAATTTTAAAACAAATTATATAAATATCCTCATTTGTTTCCATATAGATACTTTCCTTATCTCTTAATTTTTCAATTATTAACCTACACCATTTACACACCAACTAAAATTTTAAGTTAAAACATAAAATTCCATAAAACCTCACAAAATTCTAAAATCAAAATCTCCACTCAAACCTACCAAGACGATAAAAAAAAACATGTTAATAACCGAATACATTTTTTTATTTGACTATTTATTGTTTTGATATGTTTAAGATGAGATTTTGATTTTAGAATTCTATGAGATATTATGAGATTTTATGTTCTAACTCAAAATTTTTGTTGGTGAGAAATTGGTGTAAGCTAAAAATTGGAGAATTAAGAAGGAAATGAGAGTATCTATATGAAAAATAAATAAATGAGGATATCTTTATAATTTGTTTTAAAGTTTATTCTTTTCAAACTTTAGAAAACTTCAAACAAACTAATCACCATATTAATGTTAGGAGCAATTTATTATTATTATTTTTTTAATTTTAAAGTTACTTTTGCAACGAGATATTAACGGTTTCTATTCATAAACTTACGGTGAAAGTATTTTTGATTTTTTTTTTAATTAAGAATATTTTTGAAACTTTTGAAAAGTGTTAGGGGTATTTTTTAAACAAAACTTTAACGGTTTCCATTCAAAACTAATGGTAGGAGTATTTTTGAACTCTTTTTCAAAGTTTAAGGATATTTTTTGAAATTTTTTAAAGTTCAAGAATATTTTTGACATAAAATACATAGTTCAGTGACATTTTTTATAATTTAATCAAAAATTTAAATTAAAATTGAGTTTGAAAAATTGTATTAAGTAAAGGTGAAATTAGAGATACTTAAAGGACAAAATAATATTTTTATTATATAGGGCCCTTTCACTTAAAACTGAAAAGTAAGAAAAATGTTAGAAAAGAAGAGTTTGGAAATAACAATTTCCTAAGCATCTTCTAGCATATGAAAGAGAAACGAAAAGTCACACTCACACCATAATTGATTATTTATTAATTTATATAAATTTATTTTCTAGAGATATCTAGACTAGAGAAATCGCTTTGGTCAAAATAAATTGATGGTGTATTAATTGAATATAAAACAACTTCGTCATTTATTTTGATTGGCAAAATTCTATTTAGCCGCACTATAATCAATTTTAAAATAGGAAATTATTATAAAAAATATAGAAAATTATTTATAAATATAGAAAAATTTTACTGTCTAGATAGAATTTTATTGCTAATAGACAATAATTTTTTTTTATATTTATAAATAGTTTGATTCATTTTTCTATTTTTAAAAATAGTTCTGTAAAATATGTATTTATCATTTTTAAATGTTAAATTAAAAAGAAAAAAATCAATTCATACCTCTAAACTTTAAGGGTGGTATCAATTAAAATTATAAACTAATAATTGTATTAATTTAACTCAGTATATTAATTTATACATTCTATTATATTCTATTTGAATAAACATTAATCTTTATAATTTTATTAACTAAATTCATGCGAATGAAAATTGAAATTTCAATTAGGATCTTTTTTAAAAATTGTTTATATGCATCAATTTTAATAGTAATTTTATATTAATTTGACATTTGAACAAGTTTACACACGTGTAAGAAGTAGTGCATTGATGAATTTCAAAAGCAAAATTAATAAAAGATTCCAAATTGATTTACTTATGTTTAATTGAAACAATTATAAATTTTATACGAAATATCTTTTAACGAAATTTAAACGAATGTAGAAAATTGATACGCTTATAAAAGTTTAAAATTTAAATTTATATAATTATTATTTCATGTTTTTATTTGATACCATTCTCAAAATTTTGGATTATAAATTATATTTTTATCCAAAATTTAGTATGAGGTCAGCAATGAGGCAAAGATGAAGTCATCGTTGATCTCATAATAAAGGGTCTCCTCTATGTTTGTGAATTTGGAAAGTTTTATATTTTACATTCATGTGTAAAGTATTTAAAATGTGTTTTTTTTCTTTGAAAGGCGTGAAGTGTATTCGAAATAATGGTGATACTATGTTCTGAAAATGAATGGGAACTGATTTAATTAATTCAACCAATAATAGTTAGCATGTAATTACATTTCTATCCTTCTAATTTTGAGTTCAGTTAAGTTTTAAAGATTAAAATATGTAGATCTCATTATTTTTAAAATGTATACTTGTTTCAATTATGTTTTCACCTTTATAAAATATACATTTGAATTATCTTAGTTAAATTTTTTTCAAAAGAAAACAAATTTTTGAAACTTCTTTTTCTACTTTTCAAAACTTTTGTTTGATTTTTGAAAATATTAGTAGAAGTGGATAATAAAATACAAAAGCTTAGGAATACAAAGATAGTGTTTATAAACTTAACTTAAAAAAAATAATAAATAATCAAATGATTATCAGATGAGATCTTAGCATTTAGTTTTTGGAAAATTATGTTTGTTTGTTTTCCCCCCACAATTTCTTCATCATAGTATCCATCTTTCCCAAGTAACTTTTTGTATTCTTAGTTAAATTCCAAAAATAAAAATAAGAACAAGTTTCTAAAAGGGTAATTGCAATAGATAGCACTTTTAGGGCTAATATTAAGTGTATAACAATGTTTTTTAAAAAAAATTATAAATATAGCAAAATCTATCAGTAATAGACTCATACTAGCGAAGTAGCTATCACTGATAGACTTCAAGAGTTGGATTTAAAATTTACTATATTTTCAAATTCTTTTGCATTGTGCTATATCAAGTAATACTTTGGACTTGATTGCTATCTTTGCACTTGCCCCTTTTTAAAAATTATAGGACTCATTTGATGACGATTTAATTTATTAAAGTTAAAAGCTTATAAACACTACTCAAAGTTTCTTTGTTTTGTTACTCATTTTCAACCAATGTCTTTAAGAAAAAAAACTTAAATTTTCAAAACTAAAAAACAAACCATCTATATTTCTTTAAGAAATGTTGAAACTATAGTATGGAGGAGATTACAAACATAGTTTTTTTTTATATAAAAAAACTAGAAAACTAAAAAACAAAAAATCGTTATCAAGTGTTCCATGTAGTTTGTAGTTTTCAAAATTTTATTTGGACTTTGGAAAACCCTCTTAGACAGTAGAAAAAAAAAAAAAAACCCTAAGAGATTGAAATAGTGTTCAAAAAATCATAAACCAAAACATGTTTTTTTATTAACAAATTTAAATAGCCTATAAAGAAAAAAAATGAAACCCCTTAGGAAGAAATTACAAGAGCACATGTGAATACTTTTCGATCTGAAATAAAGGTTATCTAATACAAGACATAACTTGTTACACACGATTTACAACATTTTCAAGAACATCAACGATAAATATAGAAAACCAAAAAAACCAGAACAGAACATAGAGTTTGGTAACCCAATTCGGTGTAATACCACCTACATCTGGGGGCAGTGTGCCTGTAGAAAGATATTTTCACTAATATAAAGTCAAACAATTACAACGATGTACTAATCTCTAAATAAGCGGCAATTAGAGTGATACTCGAATAGCCTAACTTAGATAACGATTACTTAGGCTCCCCCTAAGTATAAGAATATTAGTGAACGATCAACTCCTAAGTGTGAGACTCCCTCTCACTAAGAGTCTTACAAAGAACGTTTGTCTTTCCACCTTCAAATGAAGTCCCCTTCACTTGATGAACTTAGGTTCTCCTAAGTTTAGAATCCCTTCTCAAGTTGTTGTAGAATGATTCAACAAGATCTAGAGAAACACTCAAGATCTACAGTAGCAGCACACTTCCACAATCTCAAGTATTGACACACTTGTAGTTTACAATGAACATATAAGAGACATGGCTCAATGATTCATCAAAACGACCAACCATAAAATTGAACAAAACCATGATATATATATATATATATACATATACACACACACAGCCTTGAGAAGATATTCAAGAAAAGAATGAATCAACTCTATAGGGAAAAAGACAACAGTCCCCAAAATCTGTAAAATCCTGTTGACTGATAAGGGAAAAAATATTATGCAGAATTTTCTGTCTGTCACGAAACAATGTTGTAACGATCCGAGTTCAAGGGGGGACATGAATGAACCGAGATCACATCCGAATGAGAGGGATCCTGAGGACATGAAAGCATGATTAAGAAAGGCTTAAAAGAAATGAAAGTTACTACCTATACCAACAAGGTGCACCTTCCTTTTTGGCAGTTAAGCGTGCTTAGCTTGGAGCAAGCCTATGTTGGGTGACCTCTTGGGGATTTTCCTAGTATGCAGGTGAGTAAGGACAAAGCATGCTGAAAGGACATGAGTTGGTTTGTGGGGACAATGTTCACTCTTAGAAGCATTCAGGACAGGCAAGGATGACGTAGCCAGGTCGCAGGGGAATGTCGGGGCTATCAGTTGTCAAATCCGGATTTCGAATCCTGGTCCGAATCCTGGACCTGGGGCGTTACAGATGGTATTAGAGCGGAACCTCTCCCAGTAAGGTGTGGCTCGGGGACGAACCAAGCTGAAGTTGGTGGTCATGTAACGACCCGAGTTCAAGAGGGGGACATGAATGAACCGAGTGAACATTGTCCCCACAAACCAACATATGTCCTTTCAGCATGCTTTGTCCTCACTCACTTGCATACTATGAAAATCCTCAAGAGGTCACCCAACATAGGACGACAGTGCAGACCAAACTAGACTAGAACAACCACAACTATAAACCATCAAATAGAGAAATCAACCATATCAGTACAACATACACCAGATCAGAAAAGGAACTGTAGTGCCAGCATGTGGAACCAAACGTATTCTGTTTGACTTACAAAACAGCCAAGTCAACAACTGATTCCCACACTTTTGAGGTAAGTAAGCAACCAACAACTGATAAAAATAATTAGGATGCCCAATCTTTGACTCATCAGTAGAAGTATTAATTAAGGCATCAGAATACGTATCATTTGACATAAGCTCAAAGTCTTCAGCATTTGACCCTGACATAAATACCCCATCTACATAATTAACAAATAACCTTAATAAATCAGTACGGTGCCAAATAAGACATGCATGATGTACGATTCAACATGAGGAGAAATATGTGGAGCTTCACCCAAGACATCAATATCATTAGTATGCAAAATATGTGGACAATGTCAAACACATGAATCCGCTGAAACAATTTGACGATGGTCAATAAGGTAAGGATCGATCATAACTAGTTGTTCATTCTTGAGCCAACACTTGTGAACACCACAAGTGAAATCAATAACAAACTCTCTGGTAGTAGGACAACGGTCCAACACAAACATGGAAACTTCCCTCTTCAATAACTGATTTATAACAAATAGAAGGATGACAAAGCAGTGAACCCTTATAAGAACTATTATGAGATCAGGAATGTTAGAGTTATCAAAATTCGTTGGAAGATTTACAATGAACTCACAAACCAGCTGAGGGTAGTAGGGGTCAACATTTAAGACATATCTAATCATATCAATATTAACAATTAATTCAACAATCTCGAGACAATCTTGAGCTAGTTCAGATCAAAGCTCTTTTTCATAAAAAAAATTGTCTCTTGACCACATATTTCCACAAACTATCACTCTCTTTGGAGTGAAAAGAGATACCATCCAGAGGCACAACATGAACACTAGGAGGATTTTTATTCATTCCAGTTCTAGAAGACCGATTATCACCAGCCTGACGAGGACTATCTTCCTCAGAGCTTAAGTCATCGACCACATCTTTAGTAGAAACAAATGTATCACTTTTAGTACGCAAAAATATTTTTCTCCAATGGATGGAAAAAAACCTTGAGGACTTAAGGCATCAACATCCTCAAATTTTATTTTCTTCTTCCTACTGAAAACACTTAGAGGAATATCATCATCAGTACACATTTTCTCTTTAGACATGCCCTCAATAATTAAAGGTTCATCCTCAGCTTCAACACATCTTTCTTTAGCATTACGATTAACAAAACTATGGTCTTTCGAACCAGCAGAGACATTTAAGTCAATATTAACATTAGAAGAAACAACTTGATTCTCAGCACACACAACAGACATATCAACCAAATCTCTATTCAAGTCACTATCAGGAACATTTTTTCACAGACAACTCTAACTTAGCGAGGCTATTTGCAGTATCAATACAAGTAGAAATTAAGATAGAAGCATCAATATTTTCACAAACATTTTCTGAAACAATATCAGTCTTACTGGAAGAAAGAATGGACCACGCTTGATCTCAATAGAATCACAAGCCACATTTACAAAAATAACAAGAACAATGTTTTTAGAAACTTTAGTTTCTTCCTGATTATTAATAGACTTATCATGCAGACTAATATTGGATTCAAGTCTATCAACATTTCCAACAGCAATATCTTTTCCTACATCCTAACAATCTGTACTCACATTTGTTTGATCAATCAGACCACTATCAACATTAATTTTCTTAGGGACATCAAGATCAATAAAACGATTAGTAGTACCAACACTAGCAGATATTGTAGCAGAAGCCCTGACCTCCTCTAACACATCATCAGAAACAACATCCAATTGACTAGCTGAAGCAATAGTACCAACTTTATTCACTTCAGAAACACAATCAATACCAATAGAAATATTTAAAAATCAAATTCCTTGTGCGCAAGTGTGAAAACGCTTTTGCCCCAATTACGTTATAGAATTAAACATGAAATAGTGACTGTTGAATGAGAAATTTTGGACCAATCACAAATTGTCACCCATTCCTCAAATGAATGATTAAATTACAAATGATTGAATTTGAGACTAATTAAAAGTTGACATGTGTCTCAAATTAAAATTAAAGACATAAATTGACAAATTCCGATGACGAATCCCAATGACGCCATGTGTTTTCATTGTGACCGTTGGATTAAATTAATTATTTTGGTCCAATTAGATATTAAGATTTGGGCTAAAGTCAAGTTGAGCTCAACAATAGGCTTAATTTAGCCCAAAGGTGAATTAAGGCCCAAATCGCAATTATTTGGGCCCAAGGGTTAAGTCCATAGAGCAACCAAGCCCAAACCCACAAAGCCCACCTGAGAACTCTATAAATAGAGGAGTTCTCTTCCATTTGAAGGATTCGAAAATTCTACCTAGAGAGAATTATCCCTATAGCCAGAAGACTCCCTAACTCATGAAGCTGAACATTCCTTGAAGATAAAAGTCTCTTGAAGGTTCAAAGACTCTTCCAACACTTCGACTTCAAGAATACCACAAGTCCCGCTTCCTCAAATCAAGTGTATGCATTCAATTGAGAGAGAATCAGAGGATCAAATACTAGAAAACTACATCCACATCAAATTTACATAAACTCAAGTTCAACTCCACGAAACACGTTTCTCCAGAAACCTCGTGCAAACGGTGACGAAACTAAAGGGCTAAGCATGTTCTTAAGAAAATCAAGAGAAAATGGTATTATCTTTGAAGAACGATCTTCAATCCCTTCTCCCAATAGAGTTGTTCCTTCACAATACTGCACGAACTAGATACTACCAAAAAGCTTTCTCTAGTATTCTCTTGGAACAAGGTGGTTTGTGCAAACCTTGAGAAAGTGAAGAAGATGGGAAAAATCAAGATAGAGAACTTTTCTCTTCTTTTGCTTTTTTAGAGATCTTTGAGAGAGTGAAAATTTTCTTCCGTAAAAAAAAAGATCCACAAATCTCTTGGGACCTCACACTAAATAATACGTGAGGGGAGTCTGACTCCCCTCCCCACTCACACTCCCATGCAATGTAGGGGAGTTATTTTTATTTAATTAATTAATAAAAAATACATTCAATATAATATATCAATCAAATTTAATAATATATTTATTAAATATTAATTAAATTAATTAATTAAATTCAACAATTAATTAATTAAATATCATATATTTAATTTAATGTATATATGAATCATATTCTAATGTACATATTCTCTCTTAACCTATTGTCTCAATATGAATCCAAGTAATATTAAATTTAATCTATAGTTTTAATATGAATTCAATTTATATTCATTTAATATTTGAACCTTATTCAAATATTAATACTCTCATAATATAATTTTAATTTTCAATCTAATTCAAAATTAACTTTATATTATAGTATATCTTATACATTATTTTAATTGTATCATATACATTTAATTTCCTTAATCAACTTTCAACACTTAATTTCCTTGTTTGATCCATTATGAGCTACCAAAAGGACCTAATGGACCTACAGTTATAAGCTTCAATGATCCAAGATTAATCAATTAAACTCTTTAATTATATTAATTAACCTTCATTAACTAAGGGGCATACCACTAAAGACCCATAGATGCACTCTTATGAACTGTAGTATACTTCTATATCCATTGAATTAATCATTTAACATAAGTCAACCCTTCACAAAGGTGTTCGTAATTACAGTTGGGTCAAATTATCATTTTACCCTTGTAATTACCTTTTACACCTTAAGTACCACTGATCCTCTAATGAACAATTTTGTTTATGGTTTAACCATCAACAAAGTCCCTCTCGGGCCAGTGAGAGGGTGAGGCCTCATTGTTCAAGTCCCGGAGTCAGCACTTAAGGGAACAACCTTTCTACCTAGATGCGCGAAGGAGTGAATTCTATCATGTGAAATTATATTCACAGCTCCTCACTTGCTATCGTCTCCAAAATGGTAGGTATATTGAGTCGGCAGCTAGGTCCACTCTCACCGGTACAAATCAAAAGATGAACCTAATGAGCATGAGTTCATAACTCACTCTGGATTGATATTGAGTTACATGGATCATCGTTTGAAATAATAATCTCTTCATTTAACGGTGTTACGAAGAGAGATTATATATTTCATGGTCCGGTCTTATACAATCTCATTGCATATGATACCTTTACTCGCACATCTGCACACAAACAATTTGGATCAAATCGTTTGTAACACTCACAACTCTTGTAACATTTACAAAGTGGGCCGATCAGGTTATTACTTGAACACGATAAGGCACCCAACCTTACCTTAACCAGGATAAGGCACCCAACCTTACCCATATACTGCAAACCTTTCAGGTTATTACTTGAACACGATCCTCTTGTATGTCTTCCACATACTATTCAAGTTACATTAAATAATCTTGGATCTTTAGTTTATTGGATTTGAGTCATGCAAATAATAAATAACACTTTATTTATTAGAAAAAGAATAATACTTTATTTATTCAATAACTTGTTTATAACTTACAGACTACGAGATTTAGGACATAAATCCCAATAATATTATCAATATCCTGTTTAGGGTCAAGAGAATTGTATGCCTCAAGATATTTCTTTATATTTTACGCATTTGTTCTGACAACATGAGAATCAGGAAGCGATACATTAACACAATCAACAACAAACACAACATTCTGTATGACACCCTCAGTGACAAAAATATCAACAGTTTCTTGGGGATCAATGTCAACAGAAACAGAAGCAGTTGTTTCAATTTAATTCAACAACAGTATTAGGAGACACAATGTTTGGTGGACTCAGTGACATGACTGGTGAGGTCTTCCATTTTTATAACAACATGTCTAACTTCACACATTTTCTTTCCAATTTTCTTGTTTAGCGCAGAGTCAATTTTCTTCTTATTAATACAAGACTTCACACTAACAACACTGTCGAAAGAGAAAGAATGCAGTCGCACTAGAACATCATAGACAGTGACACACAAAGAGGAAGCTTTCTTCGTGAAAACCTTCTTTTTCTTTACTGTTTTCTTTACACGAACAATTCTACTTTCATATAAGTGTGTAGCTTGAGAGGTATTCACCATGGAGATAAAAAGCAGAATACGCACAGCTAATGACACATTAGACACACAAATGGCAACGTCAACATTTTTCAGAATCACAGACGAGATTTCTCTGCTTATTGAAGCTAATTTGACCCACTTTGACTTTTCTTGATCAAATATCTTTATTTTCTATAAGTCAATTCTGCAAAGATTTAAAGTTGCTATAAGTCAATTTCCTCACTCTCACATTTTAGGTTTTCCTTCTCTTTTCAACACATTTGTTTGCACAAAATCACAAAATCAAGGTACATATCTCGCTCTTCTCTTTATTAAATATATTTAGTTTCAACATGCATGTTGTTGGCCCCCAAAAAGAGTATTTTGCGCGATCGTTTACATAATGTTAGTCCAAAAACACAAATCTCGGTTAAGATTCCTATGTATTGCCCCGAGATAGCCTAAAAGAATTAAATCTTGGGCCAGATCTTGACCGTAAAAACTAAATTCAAATCCAAAAATGTCCAAAATAAGTTTACCTAAACATATGAAACTGTTTGGGCGTTAAGTTATCCTTAATAGTAGAAATGATTTTCTCCAGATGGGAACAACATGTTAAATTAGTAGGAAAAAAACCAGATCGACAAATTTTTTATACAGGAGCCATCTATAAAACAAATAAAAAATAGAAAACAAAACTTAAGATCACCAACAAAATAGAAAAAATAATTAACCTAAGTGTAAGAAATTGTTTTAAATCTCGAGGATGATCACGATTGAGATCGAGCACCAAGATTTAAAACAGTGGTTGAATTAAGATTGAATCTCAAGCATCCAGAACCAAGGAACGCCTCGAGCTCCAAGGTTTAAGGTATTCTCTATTTCATCTCAATGCCTATCTTAGGGGAGATAGGCTCGAAGACCAAATACAAAATGTCAAAACCTCAAAATCTAGACCAATCTCGGTACAGACTGAATAAATCTCGAGTGAGATTCATACATCCTCGAGCGAATCTACACTTATTTCTCCCAACAAAGTCATCAAAAGTACACATTCAAACATCTTATCCAAAAACCTGTAAAAAAAACCAGCAAAATGCAATAGATGGCCTCAAAATTTCAAAGAACTTCTACCTTAACAAACTCCTAAAGTTAAAAATGCAACCTTTAAATAAAACAAAAATAAAGGGAATCATGAAATACCTCTATTTGTGCGAGTTGAAATCAAGTCAAATAACACCAAAAAAAAAAAAAAAAAAAACTTGGAGACTGAGAGAGCTTCAAAGATTCTAAATAACTGATGAAGAAGACGTAAAGAAGAAACGGTTGAGTTCGCTGAAAAATGGGTTTTGCATCGGGGTATTATCATCTTTCAAACTATTAATGAAGTGTTTAGTACCTTTTTTTTAAAAAAAAAACTTCTATGAAACAAAATCAGTTAGAAATTTGTTGTAAAACTGAAGCAAACATCAACTTATAAATAGGAGGCTTAAGCACACAAAAAAATTGACTTAGATTGAAATCTTAAAGAGAGAAAATAGAGGAAACTTATCTTGAGAGATTTGTAATTTTTCACTTGTTTTCTCTTTAATAAACGTTGCTCCCAGCACAGCGGATGTAGGTCCTTAGTGACTGAACCACTTTAAAATCCTCTGTGTTCATTCTTTTCTCTTCAAACTTAGATTACACTTCTTCTGCAATTCGTCTTCTTCACAAGCAGCATTTGAATGCCTTTTTCCTTCTTAAAACTTTTCTTCATTGCATGTCTACAGAATAAGAAAAGGGAAGAAAGGGTAAAGTGAGGTTATTTTAGTAAAATGTGTTCTTTGAGGTGTATTCTTTGAGGAAGAACACATGTAAACCTCTACAAATTGGTATCAGAGCTTTGAAAGTTCAAGAAAGCTTCAAGACTTACTTTCTTGTTTCAAGAAAGCTTCAAGACTTACCTTCTTGATCAAAAATGGCTGTCGCACGCTTCGATATAGAAAAATTCGATGGAAAGGGAGATTTCGCATTATGGAGGGCCAAAATAAGAGCTATTCTTGGTCAGCAAAGGGCCATTAAAGCTCTTATGGATCCTACAAAACTTCCAACTACAATGACTGTTGAAGAAAAAGAAGTGATGGGAAGTGTTGTAAGTGATAATGTTCTTAGAGAGGTCATAGATCAAGAAACAACATACCTAATGTGGCAGAAACTTGATGAACTGTACCTATCTAAGGACCTTCCCAATCAAGCATATGTGCGAGAGAGGTACTTCACCTACAAAATGGATCCAAGTAAGTCTCTATCAGATAATCTAAGTGAATTCAAAAGACTCTCTGCTAAATTCAAGAACTTAGGAGATAAAATGAAGCAAATGAATCTTTCATTCTTCTAAACTCTTTCCCAAATGCTTATAAAGAGGTAAAAACAGCCCTGAAATATGGTAGAGAAAAAATCACAACAGACATTGTTATTTCTACTATCAAGACTAAAGAACTTGAGATTTTATCTCAAAGAAAAGAACAAAATAATGGGGAAGGACTATTCTCTAAGGGTAAATCCAAGAATCAGCATAAAGAAGGTAAAACTCAGAAGGATAAAAGCAAATTAAGGTGTAATTTCTGTCACAAAATAGGGCATATAGGCAAGACTGTTTTTTCTTGAAAAAGAACCAGAATCAGAAAAAGCAAAAAGAAAAACAAGCAGAAGAATCAAAAGTTGAGGTATCAGTTGCTGAACATAGTTCTTTTGTCTTTTCTGATGCCCTAACAACATCACAATATAGTGCCAACAGAGAAGATTCAAATGAATCACACATTTGGGTGCTAGATTCGGGATGCACCTTCCATATGACACCTTCAAAGAGCTGGTTCACCACCTATAAAAGTTGGGATGGTGGTTTGGTTTTCATGGGAAATGATAACTCATGCAAAATCATTGGAATAGGATCTGTTTCTTTGAAATTCAAGGATGAATCTGTCACTTTATTAAGAAATGTTAGGCATGTCCCAACACTAAAGAGAAATTTAATCTCTTTAGGAATGTTGGACACTATCGGATGTGAGTACCAGGGACATGGTGGAAGATTTGCGGTAAAAAAGGATTCTAAAGTAGTTTTAGTTGGAGAAAAAACCAATGGACTTTATTTGATTAAAGATTTTCAAAAAACTCAATCCGCATTAATTAGTTCAAGTGATAAATTGTCAGAGGTAGACTTATGGCACAAACGTTTATGACATATTAGTAGTAAAGGTTTGAAGATACTGTCAAACCAAGGATTACTTCCAACTGGTATATCTGAAAATTTGAGTTTTTGTGAACACTGTATCATTGGAAAGGCTACAAGGCAAGGATTCTCAAAGGCAGAACATAATACAAAGGTGATCTTAGACTATGTTCATTCAGACCTATGGGTCCTACTCAAACACCTTCACTCAATGGATCCAGGTATTTTCTATCTTTTATTGATGATTTTTCAAGGAAAAGTTGGGTTTTCTTTCTAAAAACAAAAGATCAAGTCTTTAATAAGTTTAAAGAATAGAAGATTTTAATTGAAAATCAAACTTCTAAACAAATAAAATGTCTTAGAACTGATAATGAGCTTGAGTTTTGTAATGAAGAGTTCAATAACTGCTGTAAAAAGAATAGTATAGTTAGATATAGGACTGTTAGGCATACACCCCAACAAAATGGAGTAGCTGAAAGGCTAAATAGGACCATAATGGATAGGGTTAGATGTCAAATGTCTGATGGAATGATACCTGAAAAATTTTGGGCAGAAATTGTATCATACACTGTTTATACTTTAAATAGATGTCCACACCACTCCATAAATTTCACAACTCCTGAGGAAAGATGGACTAAACACCCTCCTAAACTAGAGAACCTTAGGGTTTTTGGTTGTGTAGGGTATGTACATCAAAATCAAGGAAAGCTAAAACCTAGAGCCATTAAATGTATGTTCATAGGATTTACAGAAGGTGTAAAGGGTTTTAAAATGTGGCATCCAATTGACAAAAGATGTATTATCAGTAGAGATGTTTTGTTTAGAGAAGAGGAAATGTTTATGATGAATAAAAGCTCCGAAGAAGAAAGCTCCAATCCAAAAATTGTAACTTTTGAGGTAAAGCAGTCTTCTAATTCTAATAGAACTAGAGAACTAAGTGTAGATATTCCTGAATCTAGTGAAGAAACAATTACTCAAGATCCTACTAATACAGAAGATATTGAAACTCAAGAGGAAGAAGACCTCACAAACCATAGTTTAGCTAGAGATAGGCAAAGAAGAGTAATCACACCCCCAACTAGATATTGTGAAGTAGACTTTGTAAGTGTAGCCTTAAATGCCATGACTGAACTAAATGAACAAGAACCTCTTACTTTTAATGATGCAGTAAGTTGTAAAGATGCTAAAGCATGGATAAATGCAATGAATGATGAAATGACATCTTTAAAAGTAAATAAAACATGAGAATTAGTTTATCAACCTAAAGAAGCTAAAGCAATTTCCTGTAAATGGGTCTATAAACTAAAAGATGAAATCCCGGGTATTCAGCCACCTAGATTTAAGGCTAGGTTAGTGGTAAAAGGTTTCACACAAAGAGAAGGAATAGGTTATACTGAAATTTTCTCTCCTGTTGTGAAACAAACTACTATAAGAATGTTACTTTCATTAGTTGTTCAAAATGATTTACTTTTAGATCAATTAGATGTTAAAACAACATTCTTACATGGAAACTTAAAAGAAGTAATATACATGAAACCAACACAAGGATATGAAGTAAAAGGCAAAGAAGATCATGTGTGTCTACTTAAAAGGTCCATTTATGGACTCAAAAAGTCTCCACGGTGTTGGTATAAAAGGTTTGATGACTTTATGCTTAAAATAAACTTTAAAAGAAGTTCTTATGACAGTTGTGCTTATATTAATTCAACCTCATATACCACCATTGTTTACCTATTACTATATGTGGATGACATGCTAATTGCAAGTCAATCCAAAGAAGCTCTCAAAAGAGTTAAAGCTTCCCTAAAAGAAGAATTTGATATGAAAGACCTTGATGAGTCCAAGAAGATTTTAGGAGTTGAAATCTCTAGAAATAGAGAAAATGGTTCCTTAACTATTAGTCAACATAATTATTGCAGCAAAATTCTCAAGAAGTTTAATATGCAAGATGCTAAAGCTGTTGCAATACCTCTAGCACAACATTTTAAGCTTTCATTTGATAATTCACCTAAGGAAAATGAAGAGGATCATCACAACTATATGTCAAAGATACCCTATTCTCAGGTGGTTGGCAGCCTGATGTATCTCATGATATCTACAAGGCCTGATTTGTCATATTCTACTAGCTTGGTTAGTCGATATATGGCAAAACCAGGAAAAAGACATTGGGAAGCTACCAAGTATATTCTTAGATACCTAAAAGGGACACAAGAAGTCAAATTACTATATAAAAGTTGTGAAATTGAACCCTGTGAAGTTTATGGGTTTGTGGATTCTGATTACGCTGGTGACCTTGATAAAAGAAGATCATGAACAGGTTATGTCTTTCTACTTGGAGGAAATCTCCTGAGTTGGAAGGCTACTTTATAACCTGTTGTGGCCCTATCCACTACTGAAGCTGAATTTATAGCTTTATCAGAAGCTATTAAGGAAGGACTTTGGTTAAAAGGATTGCTTAAAGATTATGGTATCAATAAAAAAACAGTAAAGATTTATTGTGACAACCAAAGTGCCATACATTTATCAAGAAATCAACAATTTCACAATTGTACAAAGCATATAGATATTAAATTTCATTTTGTCAGAGAACAAATTGAGAAAGGAGATGTTGAAATTCTAAAAGTGCATATCACAGAAAATGCTGCAGACATGTTGACTAAACCAGTAGCTTGAGCAAAATTCAAACATTGTCTTGAGCTAATTGGTTTCTACAATTTTGAAACATGATGAAGGAAATCAACTGGGAGCAGACAATTACAAACACTGATTATTTCTTTCAAGGTGGAGAATTGAAGTGTTTAGTACCTTTTTTTTTAAAAAAAAAAACGTCTATGAAACAAAATCAGTTAGAAATTTGTTGTAAAACTGAAGCAAACATCAGCTTATAAATAGGAGGCTTAAACACACAAAAAAAAATTGACTTAGATTGAAAATCTTAAAGAGAGAAAATAGAGGAAACTTATCTTGAGAGATCTGTAATTTTTCACTTGTTTTCTCTTTAATAAACGTTGCTCCCAGCACAGTGGAGGTAGGTCCTTAGTGACTGAATCATTTTAAAATCCTCTGTGTTCATTCTTTTCTCTTCAAACTTAGATTACACTTCTTCTGCAATTCGTCTTCTTCACAAGCAGCATTTGAATATCTTTTTCCTTCTTAAAACCTTTCTTCATTGTATGTCTACAGAATAAGAAAAGGGAAGAAAGGGTAAAGTGAGGTTATTTTAGTAAAATGTGTTCTTTGAGGTATATTCTTTGAGGAAGAACACGTGTAAACCTCTACAATTAAAGATGATAAAATATCATAAAATATTGAAGATTTGTTATGATTTTAACATTAAAAGTTGAACTAAATAATAGCTTGGCGAATTGATTAATTATCCATCTCATTATGGATATACACGGAATCTTTTTTCATAAAGTTTTTTCAAGTGCTAAAGTAAAATATCAATATAATAAAAAGGAAGAGGAGCAAACAAATTATGGATGGTTGGCATTGTTAATGAAATATTTTAAGTTTTTTAAAAATGAAGAAATAATAAAAGAGGAGATGACTTAAATAGATGAAAATTTTAAGAAGATGCTTACTTCTAAAGTGTAAAAAATATAAAATATAAAATTATATATAAAAAAAAACTTAGAGGAATGTTAGATGATATACTTAAATTTGCCTTTACCCACTAGCTTAAGCTTTTGAGTCAATTGACAATTTAACATGGATCAGAGCAGGTTGGTTCAGGATGTCTTGAGTTCAAACCTTCTTCATATTTTAAGCCCGCAAGTGAGGAGGAGTGTTAAGATATGATATTAAAATTTACTTTCACCTATCAGCTTAAGCTTTTGGGTTAATTGGCGATTTAAGATTGTTAGTGATATATAATAAAATTTTCTTTACCTATCAGCTTAAGCTTTTGGGTCAATTGGCGATTTAAGATGGTATCAGAGCAGGTTGGTTCAACCCCCTGCAACGTTATTTCCTCTCCAATTAATATTATCTCCACTTGTTTGGCTCTTCATCATATTTCAAGCCCACGAGTGAATTAAAAGGGTAATCT